>CM035843.1:197175843-197820843 GCA_020510985.1 Pholidichthys leucotaenia | reverse complement strand
AGTTGTTTTATTCCATCCACATTCACATTTTAATTGCAGACTTAGTGTTGGATTCTATGCATTATTTGATAATTTTTTTTAGAAGGATGAATGAATGAATGAAAGAACAGGGGAAAATGGTATGCAGAAGTAACTACATAGGAATATAAAATGAAAATAAATACTGAAATGTATGCCCAATGGAGATGTGTTCACTCCAAAAGTGGGTCCAGAATGGCAGGAAGCCTCCACAAACACATATGAGTGTCGACTAACGTGGATGTCAGCTGACCTGTGCTGACTATTTCTCCGATTTTTCAAAACGTCTGTAAAAGTCGGTCCAAATGCTATAATGTGAACCCAGCTTTAACTTAGGCTGACTTAGGTAAACTCTGCATAACTTAGCCCAGCGCTCAGGAACTTTTACAAACTGAGCACAACTTTCACCAGTGTATTCCCAAACATCAGCAAATTTCAGTTTTCAGTTGAAAATTTTCAAAGAACAACTTTCGCCAGCGTTTGCAAACAAACATCCATTATCATTAACTTTTGCCAGCAGAACCAGACGTTTGCCAAAACGTCACTAAAAGTTGGTCCAAACATTGTAGTGTGAATCCACCTTTAGTTCTACTTGATTTTGACCAGGTGAGCTGAAATAGACAGGCGGACAGACAGATACAGCCAACCAACCATCCACAACACACACAGATGCATCTATAGACTACCGTATGCCTCCTTCACCGAGGCATAACAATTAAAAACAATTGTGGTCTGCCATTGTCTTCCACCGTTTGGCACAGAAATTTCTCTGCCTTTTGCAGTACAGATTTTTTTTTCCCACCGTCGACATGTGAACGCAGCATCACCCTACTTTGGGGATTTTCAGGAGCGGGGGGAGCGACCTCACGCAGCTGCATCTTAAGATAATTGACACTAATTGCTTTGATGGGGATTAGCCGGTGAGAATCAGCGTCTGCAAGTTGGAGTGGCAAAATGAAATCAAGCACGTACACAAGAACACGCTCGATCAATCAAGTCGTTAGAGAAGAAGGAGCTCATCAGCCGGCATTCTCTGTAGAGAAGCCGACAGAATGACAGACGGACGCTGACAGAGATGAGCTTAGGGTAGAAAAATAGGCAATAATAATTATAATTGTAGAGTGGATGCAGACTTCCTTTTTTCTCAACCTACTCCTCTTTGATAAACTCATCAAGCACCTCAGGAGAATCATAACTCCTAAAATGAATGCATAAACAGGCTTATTTTTCCTATCAGGACTCGCTGACACATCGCCACCAATCACACTCAATTACCGGCATTACGCTTCTATTACGCCGTTATTTAACCAATCAAACAGTAATGACAGGGTCACATCGATGTCTTCATTCCCCCGCAGCCGTTGAATACTTCATCTCCGCGTGTGGAGGCCAATCATCATAAAAAAAGGCATGTTTACAAGAATAGTTGGCTATTTATAGGAATAAAATAAGAATAAAATCACAGTTTTATCAGAAAAGATACAACTTTAACAAAAAATTAGATTTTACAAAAAGTAATAAAATAAGAAAAAAGTTGCAAATGTACACTTTTAAAGTTGTGATTTAAATAATCAAAAGCTGCACATTTACAAGAATAGTTGCATGTTTATGAGGAAAAAAGTTAATTTATAAAAAAAAAAAAAAATGATGCCACAGATTTAGCAGGAATGGAACAACTTCAGTTAGAAATTTACAGGGTATAAGGTGGAAATTTATGGTAAGTTTCAAATTTACCTAAAAGGGTTTTGACCAAAATTATGCAAATTTCTAAGAAAAAAAATTGATAATTTGCCAGGAAAAATGGTTTTCAATACAAAATGAAAAAGTAGCAATTTACAAAAAGTCACAAATTTAAAAGAAAAGGTTGTAAATTTACACTTTTAAATTACAGCTTAGTTTTTTTTCTTGTAAATGTGTGACTTTTTTCTAGTAAATTTGAAACTTGAAAAGTTTGCTAATTTATGAAAAAAAGTTGCTTATTTATGAGGGGAAAAAAGTCAAAAATTCACCATAAAAGCCCATAATTTACAAGAAAAAAGCTGGAGATTTACATGGGGAAAAAAGTTGCAAATGTTCAAGAAAAACAAAGTCATGTATATGTAATCTGCACAATTATGGTATTGTAATTTGTGTTTTGAAAAATATTTACAAGAGGAAGTATATATGCAGTATTTCACAAAAGTGAATACACCCCTCACATTTTTTGCAAATATATCTTTTCATGGGACAACACTGAAGATATGACACTTTGATACAATGTAAAGTAGTCAGTGTACAGCTTGTATAACAGTGTAAATTTGCTGTTCCTTTAAAAATAACTCAACACACAGCCATTAATGTCTAAACCTCTGGCAACAAAAGTGAGTACACCCCTAAGTGAAAATGACCAAATTGTGCCCAAAGTGTCAATATTTTGTGTGGCCACCATTATTTTCCAGCACTGCCTTAACTCTCTTGGGCATGGAGTTCACTAGAGCTTCACAGGTTGCCACTGGAATCCTCTTTCACTCCTCCATGATGGCATCACAGAGCTGGTCGATGTTAGAGACCTTGCGCTCCTCCACCTTCCGTTTGAGGATGCCACACAGATGCTCAATAGGGTTTATGTCTGGAGACATGCTTGGCCAGTCCATTATCTTCACCATCATCTTTACCCTCAGTTTCTTTAGCAAGGCAGTGGTCATCTTGGAGGTGTGTTTGGGGTCATTATCATGCTGAAATACTGCCCTGCAGCCCAGTTTCCGAAGGGAGGGGATCATGCTCTGCTTCAGTATGTCACAGTACATGTTGGCATTCTTGGTTTCCTCAATGAACTGTAGCTCCCCAGGGCCGGCAACACTCATGCAGCCCCAAACCATGACACTCCCACCACCATGCTTGACTGTAGGCAAGACACACTCGTCTTTGTACTCCTCACCTGGTTGCCGCCACACACGCTTGACATCATCTGAATCAAATAAGTTTATCTTCGTCTCATCAGACCACAGGACATGGTTCCAGTAATCCATGTCCTTAGTCTGCTTGTCTTCAGCAAATTGTTTGCGGGCTTTCTTGTACATCGTCTTTAAAAGGGGCTTCCTTCTGGGATGACAGCCATGCAGACCAATTTGATGCAGTGTGCGGCGTATGGTCTGAGCACTGACATGCCGACCCCCCCCACACCACCACTTCAACCTCTGCAGCAATGCTGGCAGCACTCATACATCTGTTTTCAAAAGACAACCTCTGGATATGACGCTGAGCACATGCACTCAACTTCTTTGGTCGACCATGGCAAGGCCTGTTCTGAGTTGAACCTGTCCTGTTAAACCGCTGCGTGGTCTTGGCCACCATGCTGCAGCTCACACCTGAGATCTTTAACACCAACGAGTCACATGACACCAGGGAAGAAAAATGGCTAATTGGGCACAATTTGGACATTTTCACTAGGGTGTACTCACTTTTGTTGCCAGCAGTTTAGACATTCATGCTGTGTGTTGAGTTATTTTAAGGGGACAGCAAATTTACACTGTTAAACAAGTTGTACACTGACTACTTTACATTGTGTCAAAGTGTCATATCTTCAGTGTTGTCTCATGAAAGATATAATAAAATATTTTACAAAAATGTGAGGGGGTGTACTCACTTTTGTGAAATACTCTAGATTGAATAGAAGTGGACCAAGGATTGAGCCCTGTGGAACTCCACAAAGTTACAGGAAACTTATTGGATGAAAATTGTTCAATGGAGATGAAAAAGCTCCTATTGTGTATCTTAAAGAAAACAGTTTAAAACTGGACCAGACAAGCCCACCCAGGTTTGTAGTCTTTCAAGCAAGAACAAAAGTTTCAAATTACAAGAAATTCAAAATTATGTGAAAAAAGTTGCTTTTTGCACAAGAAAAAAAATTGCAAGAAAAATGGTAAATGGCATTCACTTACACTACCGTTCAAAAGTTTGGGGTCACCCAGACAATTATTTTGTGTTTTCCATGAAAAGTCACACTTATTTACCACCATGAGTTGTAAAATGAATAGAAAATATAGTCAAGACATTGACAAGGTTAGAAATAATGATTTGTATTTGAAATAATATTTTTTTCCAGATACTCAACCTGCTCAAAGGAAGGTCAGTTTTATAGCTTCTCTAACCAGCTAAACTGTTTTCAGCTGTGCTAACATGAATGCACAAGGGTTTTCTAATCATCCATTAGCCTTCTGATGCAATGAGCAAACACATTGTACCATTAGAACACTGGAGTGATAGTTGCTGGAAATGGGCCTCTATACACCTATGTAGATATTGCACCAAAAACCAGACATTTGCAGCTAGAATGGTCATTTACCACATTAGTAATGTATATTAGATATTAGAGTGTATTTCTGATTAGTTTAAAGTTATCTTCATTGAAAAAAAACAGTGCTTTTCTTTCAAAAATGAGGAAATTTCTAAGTGACCCCAAACTTTTGAACGGTAGTGTATATAGCGCTTTTATTCTCATCTCTAGATGACCAAACCGCTTTACAGATCCTGCTATCCACCCATTCACACACACATTCACACACTGATGGCGGCATAGTTACCCAACATGGCGCTGTCCAGACCCACCAGGAGTAACTGGGGGTAAAGTATCTTGCCCAGGGACACAACGGCAGGATATCTGGGGAGAGTGGGATTCGAACTGCCAACCATCCGGTTGCTGGATGACCCGCTCTACCTTCTGAGTGGCTCAGGACCCAGTACAAATTTATTTTTTAAAAAATCACAAATTTATGAGAACATTTGCCAGTTTATAAGAAAAAAAGTTAATTTAGAAGAGAAAAGTTACTAATTCACTTTTTTTAAAAAAAGTCCCAAATTTTTAGAAAAAGTTACTCGTTTTTGACAAAAAAAAAATGCTAATTTAAAAGAAAAAAACATTTTTTTTTAAAAAAAATACTACTTTTTATGAGAAAAAAAGTTGCAAATTTAAGATAAAAAAGTTACAAATTTGTGATGAAAAAGTCACATATTTCAAGAAAAATGTTGCCAATTTGTGGGGGGAAAAATCAATAAACAAGAAAAAGTTACAAATTTGCACTTTTAAAGTTGCAGCTTAAATGAGCTTTTTCTTGTAAATGTGACTAGTAAATTTGAAACTTTCCCTCATAATTTTTTTTAATAAATTTTAAATATTTTTCTCAGAAATTTGCAACTTTATTCTCTTGCAGTTACTTTTTTCTTATAAATGTGCTTTTTACATTATAAATTGTAAATTGTAAATTTTGAACTTTTTTCTTATAAATTTGCATTGTTTATGTGGTTGCTGGTTACATTTTTACTCGATGTAATAATTTGTTCATCTGTTAATCTAACTGTTGACCCAAGTTTATTTTTACTGTTTTTGTTGGGAGTGACACAGTCTTAAACTATTCATATAATTTTGAGAAAAGCTTACTTGTTTACAAGAACTCGAGTAACTTATTACTCCCCTCCTCTGTCTCTGTTCCTCCGCAGTAATCAAGTACTTCATCCCATCGTTCGGAGGCCAGTCCTACTTGGCATTCCAGACCATGAGCGCCTACCACACAGTCCGCATCGCCATGGAGTTCAGGGCGTCTGAGATGACTGGCATCCTGCTCTACAACGGCCAGGACCGCAAGAAGGACTTCATCTCATTGGCTCTGGTCAATGGCAGGGTGGAGCTCAAGTAAGCCAATGGCTGCGTCTGAAATCACTCAGACTCACTACCCCCCTACTCACCATGTTTGGGGAAATCATTATAAAACTGAAAAAACTGGGTACTAATTCATGAGAAAAAATTGCTAATTTATGACATAAACATAGCAAATTACAAGAACAAAACCTGACAAATTTGCAGTCATGTGAAAAAATTAAGACACCCTGCATAAGCCTTTGTGGGGTTTTTTTTTAACACATTTGGACATATGGATATTTAATATCAATGTTAAAATACTAGGAGATTCATGTAATACAACTAAACAATTAAAAATGGATTAAAGACTTTTTTGAAATTTTCTGTAAAATGTAATTCTAAACAAATAGTGAGGAATAAATTAGGGCACCCCCCCCATCTTTTTTAGGACACCCCCACATTCATTCCCATTTAAAATGGCTAAAATAAATGTTGAAAAATGCAAATAAAAACAAAAACAAGGTTAGACATAGATATGTGAACATTTCTTAATAAAGAACTGAAAATTTAATGGGGTGTCCTAATTTTTTCACATGACTGTACGTGTCAAAAAAGTTGCTACTTTTAACGAAAGAAGTCACAAGTTTATGAGAAAAAAGTTGCACATTTACTAGAAAGAAGATGAAAATTTACAAGAAAAAGTCACAAATTTCTGAAAAAAAGTAGTTAATTTATGAGAAAAAAGTTGTACATTTACAAGATAGACGTTTTAAATTGGCCCCCCCAAAAAAGATGCAATTTGTGAGGGGGAAAAAGTTGGATGTTTACAAGGAGAAAGTCACAAATTTACAAACGAAACCTTCACAAATTTATGAGAAAAATAATAAAATTTATGATGAGAAAGGATGAAAAAGTTGTGCATTTACAGGAAAAAAAATTAGAAATAAGTTGCAGATTTACAAACAAAAAAGTGAAAACTACAAGAAAAAACTGGCAAATTTATCAGAAAAAAGTTGCAAATTTCTGGGGAAAAGTCTAATTTATGGGGGAAAGTCATAAACTTAAGAGAAAAAAATAACAAATTTATGAAAAAAGTTGCACATTTACAAGAAAAAATGAAAATTTATAAGAAAAATATTTGCTAATTTATCAGAAAAAAATAACAAATTTATTAGAAAAGGTTGCTAACTTAAGCGAAAGTTTTACATGTACAAGAAAAAGTTTCCAGATTTATAAGGGGAAAAAAGCCACAAATTTACCAGAAAAAAAAAAATTCAAATTTCTGAGAAAAACGTTACATGTTTACAGGAAAAAAGTTGCACATTTACAAGAAAAAAATGCTAATTTATCAGAGAAAAGTAAATTTATGAAAAATGTAGCAAATTTATGAGAAAAAAATGCTAATTTATCAGAAGTTTTAAATTTATGTGAAAAGATTTAATAAGTTTGAGAAAAACAGTTGCTCATCATGAGAAAAAGTCATAAATATACAAGAAAAAAATCACAAATTTATGAGGAAATACTGACAAATTTGCAAGAAATGGTTTCATATTTACATGAAAAAAGTTGCAAATTTATGAGAAAAAATGTTTTTAATTTACACTGCGTTACAAATTATTATGCAAATAGGATTTTAGTGTCATAAACATTCATTTTTTTTGTTTTTCAATTAAACTCATGGATGGCATTGTGTCTCAGGGCTCTTTGGATCACTGATATCAATCTCAGACACCTGTCATAATTAGTTTGCCAGGTGAGCTCAATTAATGGAAAACAACTTAAGAAGGATGTTCCATGTTATTAAGCATGCTACAGGTCTGAAGCAATATGAGAAAGAAAAAGGATCTCTCTGCTGCCAAAAAGCGTCAAATAGTACAATGTCTTGGACAAGGTATGAAAACATTAGATATTTTACGAAAACTTAAGCGTGATCATCGTACTGTGAAGAAATTTGCGGCTGATTCAGAGCACAAACGGGCTTGTGCAGATAAAGGCATAATGAAGAAGGTTTCTGCCAGACAAATTCATCCGATTAAGAGAGCAGCTGCTAAAATGCCATTACAAAGCAGCAAACAGGTATTTGAAGCTGCT
This sequence comes from Pholidichthys leucotaenia, assembly GCA_020510985.1. NCBI lineage: Eukaryota > Metazoa > Chordata > Actinopteri > Cichliformes > Pholidichthyidae > Pholidichthys > Pholidichthys leucotaenia. Next base: position 197,813,120 of record CM035843.1, on the reverse strand, counting down.
GGTGCCTCTGAAGTCCCACGAACCTCAAGGTGTAGGATCCTCCAGAGGCTTGCAGTTGTGCATAAACCTACTATTTGGCCACCCCTAACCAATGCTCACAAGCAGAAACAGTTGCAGTGGGCCCAGAAATTACACGGGGCTTAAAGTTTTCCAGCATTGTGCCGGATTTCCGGTGTGTGCCTTTTTTTTTTTTTTTTTTGGCTGCGGGGAAATTTACTTCCTATTTCTATACGCAGAAACACTTTTTGTCCAAGCTATCTGATATGGTGTATGAATAATGCTTAAAATAAACAGTCAGTTCTCCATAGTTTGCAGTTCTTCTAAGATATTTAGAGCGGTGAATATAGTATTTGGGATGGCAGAACATACTGAGTTTGTACGCTTCACTGATTTCTATAGAAAACCTGGATAGCTCACGCCCCATTAGCAAGTACAGGTCTGAGTGAAGCCACCTGGCTGCCATATTAGGGAGGGAATTGAGTTGACATTATGTTTAGCGGTCGTCGATTTCTATAGTTCACCGGTTACCCAAGATTATAGTATAAGCTGTGTCTCCATAGCAAGAAGTTCAAAAATCTGTTAATTTTTTGGTAAGCTACTGAGGTAAAAGAGGCATTTTTTACTACTAAACCCATTGTTTTGGGTGTACTGATATGGCGGCCAGGTGGCTTCACTTCTGGCAGCCAATGGATAATTTAGTTTTTCTATAGAGATCAGTGGCATGCTGCTAATCAGATAGCAAAAGAGTGTTTTATCCTTCAGCATACACAAAAAACCTTTCATACATTCTGTAGGATGGAGAGTAAGTTTTTGAAGCCTGGGGAAGATGTCCTAATTGACAAAACAAATGGCCCTGGGCGTGGATCGAAGAAATGGGCAGAGACGATAGGCCTTTTTTTTTTTTTGTTACTTATTTGTACCCGTAGGTAGATTTGGTTTGCAGTCTGGTGACAAGCCACCGGCTGCTGGTCGCTGCGTGCGCGAGCGCCCTAAACCTACATGTTTTTGGTATGCGGGAGGAAACCGGAGAAATCCCGGAGTAAACCCGCGCAACACGGGGAGAACATGCAAACTCCACACAGCTCACTGTTGGTCGAGGGCTGGGATTGAACCCACGATCTCATGATCCCCGCGATCCCCCGGCCGAGGGTAAACTGTGCTGCCACAGTGCTAAACCACTGCGCCACTGCGCAGCCCCTTTTGGTAGCTGGTGTAAAAGAATTAGAGAACCAGTAGCTTGTTTCTGCACTTTGTGCTCGAAATAATGCAATTTAGAGTATTATATACAGTTCACTGTTGCTGTTTATAATTTGTTATTAAAATATATGGTGCAAATGTTGCACATTTCATTAAAAACAGTAAATCAATGGCCTTTTCAATATAGAGGGGTTGTACGTGATGTCAGTGGTCACGTGCCACATTGTTTTTCTGCTATTTTGGACGGCAAATAATGTGGACCCTGTGTTGAGAATAATAATAATTCCACTAGCACCTATTGAGCCCGACTCGCCATGATGTTGTTCGTTTTCCATTACCACTGAATACCACCTCAAGTGAGTGAGATCTTTACAGCAAGGTGGCCCGACACTCCCATGACATCATTTGTATGTGACAAGCAAAGCAAGATGGATATCGAGGTGAGCCTGCTGCTTGCTGGCTTTTTGTCAGAATAAAAGAGCCAGAGAAGGCCACAGGCGGTGAGACGAAACACTCTGGAAAAGTACTGGAGAGTTTAGGAAGCCATGGAGCAGTGGAAGACTTGAGGATATGAACTAGATCACATATGAAGGTAAGCTAATGTTTGCTAATGCTAGTTAAGCACTAATAAGTCCTCCATACTACATTGTAATCACGGCAAGTTATCACTATTAGGTACTAAAATATGTATGCTGTGTGTGTGTTTCAGATGGCTGTCTTGTGGCAAAATTATTGCTTCAAACCATCAGTCTGGGCGTTCAACCAAGCCTCCCAGTCGTAGGATGTCACCCCAGCTTCACAAACCACAGTGACTGCAGAACTTCAGAATGTCTGAAGAAACGTTTAGCTTCCTGTGCTACAAATTGCTCTGATCTGTGTGAAAATCATTGAGAGACTTTTGAGACATCATGGGATGTACCTGCTCCAGCCGGTGGTGTCGTGGCAAAAAAAAACAGCTGCCAAAAATTGATCACCAGGTGCCATATTATAGTTATGAGGTTATATTAGCCGTAAAATATATATTTCAACAGGTAAACAGTACTGAGTTAGGTATAAGATAAGATAAGATAAGCCTTTATTAGTCCCACAACGGGGAAATTCCAGGATTGCAACAGCACAGGGATAGCAACACTCAGAGCAACAATCAGAAGGCAAGAAAAAAAAAACAAGCAAGCAAGAGCAGCTAATATACATATGTACATATTACTATAAAATATATACAGTATATACACACACACACACAGACACACAGTGCAGAGCATTGTAGCTCATTGTAGCTCATTGTAGCTAATAAAATATATTTAACAATTATGATGCATTTTTAACCCAAAACAAACTTCATCTAGGACTAAAAGCAATTAAAATAATGCAGTCACAAGGTTGCATCTAAAATACAGGTACATCTCAAAAAATTAGAATATCATGAAAAAGTTCAATATTTTTTGTTACTCATTTCAGAAAGTGAAACCCATATATTATATAGATTCATTACACAGAGAGTGATATATTTCAAGTGTTTTTTTATTTTAATTTTGATGATTATGGCTTTCAGCCCATGAAAACCCCAAATTCAGTTTCTCAAAAAATTAGAATATTACATAAAATTAATTTTAAAAAATAGTTTTTTAATAGAAATATTGGCCGACTGAAAAGTATGTTCATGTACATACTCAATACTTGGTTGGGGCTCCTTTTGGATGAATTACTGTATCAATGTGGTGTGGCATGGAGGTGATCAGCCTGTGGCACTGCTGAGGTGTTATGAAGGTCCAGTTTGCTTTGATAGTGACCTTCAGCTCGTCTGCATTGTTGGGTCTGGTGTCTCTCGTCTTCCTCCTGACAATACTCCATAGATTCTCTGTGGGGTTTAGGTCAGGAGAGTTTGCTGGCCAATCAAACACAGTGATGCCATGGTCATTAAACCAGGTTTTGATACTTTTGGCAGTGTGGGGGGGTGCCAAGTCCTGCTGGAAAATGAAATCAGCTTCTCCATAAAGCTTCTCAGCACAGGGAAGAATGAAGTGTTCTTAAATTTCCTGATAGACGACTACGGGGACTTTGGTCTTGATAAATCACAGTGAACAAACCCCAGCAGATGACCTCTGTCCAGATAAAAGCTAATTTTACATTTCATTTGGAAATCAAAGTCCCAGAGTGTGGAGAAGGAGTGGAGAGGCACAGAATCTAAGTTGCTTGAGGTTTAGTGTGACATTTCCACAGTCAGTGATGATTTGAGGAACGATGTCATCTGCTGGTGTTTGTCCACTGTGCTTTATCAAGACCAAAGTCAGCGCAATCATCTACCAGGAAATTTTAGAGCACTTCATTCTTCCCTCTGCTGAGAAGCTTTATGGAGAAGCTGATTTCATTTTCCAGCAGGAATTGGCACCCCCCCCCCCACACTGCCAAAAGTATCAAAACCTGGTTTAATGACCATGGCATCACTGTGTTTGATTGGCCAGCAAACTCTCCTGACCTAAACCCCATAGAGAATCTATGGAGTATTGTCAAGAGGAAGATGAGAGACACCAGACCCAACAATGCAGACGAGCTGAAGATCACTATCAAAGCAACCTGGACCTTCATAACACCTCAGCAGTGCCACACGCTGATCACCTCCATGCCACGCCACACTGATACAGTAATTAATTCAAAATTTGCTCCGACCAAGTATTGAGCGTGTACACGGACATGCTTTTCAGTCGGCCAACATTTCTATTTAAAAACTACTTTTTAAAATTAATTTTGTGTAATATTCTAATTTTTTGAGAAACTGAATTTGGGGTTTTCATGGGCTGAAAGCCATAATCATCAAAATTAAAATAAACAAACACTTGAAATATATCACTATCTGTGTCATGAATCTATATAATATATGGGTTTCACTTTCTGAAATGAGTAACAAAAAATATTGAACTTTTTCGTGATATTCTAATTTTTTGAGATGTACCTGTACATGGATTTACTGGATACATACATGTACTGTATAAATATATATTCTATGTGTGAATAATGTACTATGTACGGTACTCCTTTTGTGTTGCATTAGGAATTTTTACAATAAACTTTTGTGCCTTTTGCAGATATGTCTCCACTTTTGTTTGTTTTATTTGTGAAGGTTACCAAGGTTTAGTGACTTAAATTAAATGCTAAAAGATTGGAAAAGCTATCTAAATAATCCAGCAGTTTGAGAAATCACTTTTGGTTTGTAAGTCCGTCAACAGAATTATGAACCATAAAGTAGGTTGTGTTAAAACATGTTAAATCCCATTAAATCCTAACTCATTATTAGGAAATACAGATGCTAATATGACACAGAATTCCTCCATATACTGGTACTATCACTAAAGTGTGCAGTGTCTTCTGCACTGGCACATCCAACAATACAGTCTTCAGTAAATAAAATAATTATTTTTGGTTACTTTTTCTTAAACATGAGCCATTATTTTCAACATCATGTCACGGTGGCCCTCACGAGCCACCATAAGACGCCACCAAGTCACCGGTGAGTTTACAATGATGTTTTATTAAAGGACAAAGGAACAGAGGATAACACAAAGTAATGGAAAGGAACGAGCCTCGATGGGCTAAAATGCACTATGACAAAAACAGGACCACAACAGAGTAACTTACAATAGTCCATCCATCCATCCATCCATCCATCTTCTACCGCTTTTCCGGAGGTCCGGGTCGCGGAGGCAGCAGTTCAAGCAGAGAAGCCCAGACTTCCCTCTCCCCAGCCACCTGCTCCAGCTCTTCAGAGGGGATACCAAGGCGTTCCCAGACTAGCTGGGAGACATAGTCTCTCCACCGAGTCCTGGGTCTGCCCCGGGGTCTCCTCCCAGTGGGACGTGCCTGAAACACCTCAAGTGGGAGGCGTCCAGGAGGCATCCTAATCAGATGCCCATACCACCTCAACTGACTCCTTTCAATGTGGAGGAGCAGCGGTTCTACTCTGAGCCTCTCCCGAATGACTGAGCTCCTCACCCTATCTCTGAGGGTGAGTCCAGCAATCCTACGGAGAAAGCTCATTTCAGCCGCTTGTATCCGCGATCTCGTTCTTTCGGTCATTACCCAAAGCTCGTGACCATAGGTGAGAGTAGGAACGTAGATTGACTGGTAAATCGACAGCTTTGCCTTAGAACTAAGCTCCCTCTTCACCACAACAGACCGGTACAACGTCCGCATCACTGCAGATGCTGCTCCAATCCGTCTGTCGACCTCTCGCTCCATTTTCCTCTCGCTCCATTTTCCCCTCACTCGTGAACAAGACCCCAAGATACTTAAACTCCTCCACTTGGGGCAGGAGCCTGTCCCCAACCCGGAGAGGACAATCCACCTTTTTCCGGCTGAGGACCATGGACTCGCACTTGGAGGTGCGTCTACTACTTACAATAGTAGACGATGAAAAGACCACGTCTGAGCCGGGGGATGTCCGATGCGTCAGACCAAGAGGAATCTTGACGGGAGTTTAACAGAGACTTCTGCATCGGGCTGCATTCAGCGTCTGCCTTTTATGCCGGATGCTAATGGGCCCTGAATGCAGCACAGCTGTTCGGCTTTGACAGCAGGAAGCTTCCCTGAGCGCTGTCACAATAAGAGCCCGGGGAGCCAGAGGGGAAACACTGCTGTCAAAGTCTGAAGGGGATGATGTATGATCCGAGAGCGGACGAGATCGGCGCTCGGATCATAACAGTACCTCCCCCTCGAGGGCGGACTCTGAATGCCCAATGACACCCAAGCCGGCCTGGGGAACAGGCCAGGGGGAGCGGACCAGAAAAGACAAAAAAAAACCCCATGGCAACAGGAGTGCATAGGCAGACAGAGGGGAAAAAAAAGACGACGCTCCCATGCACAAATTGCAGCTAAAGCAGAATGATAGCAGGGCAACATAACAGCAAACAGTAAATTCACAAAAACAGACCACGATCAAGGCAGATTGGGAAAAAAAAACAAAACACCATTACAGGGTACGACAACAGAGAATACCAAATCCAAAAGGCAAAAATACACCAGCTATTACAGACAATGAATGGACATTTGACAGAGGAAAAAACGAACAAAAACACCGGCTAGGAAAGAGTGAGATGCACAATTACAAACACAAGACCCCCCGCACATCCCAAAAGATTACAGACACAATGAAGATGAAAACCCGGGATGACGGCAGTCCTGGTTGTGTGGCATGAAGGCTGATAGTTCGGCCGCCCAGCATCAAACGGCCATATCGCAGGCAGGGGGAAAAAGGACAGTTCGGGTGGCCTACCCCAATCCCATGCCCGGAAACACAGAATTTCTGGCGGCCGGACCAGGTCGCCAAACAGACAGTCCAGTGGGTCGGGTGGCCGGCCCAGAGTGCCAAATGGGCGCGGCAGTCCTTCAGGCGGCCGACCCGCATCGCTTAGCCACCAGGACCGCAGGGGCGAGAACGACAACGGCTTCCCTGCAGAGGGGAATAGCGAGGGCGAGCTGGGCCAAAAGTGAGGAACCCAAACGGCACCTGGTGGAGAAAGCTTGGGGGGAAGATGAGGGTGAAGATGAGCCAGTCCAGTGTCCGGTGGCAGGGGATCTGCAGCTCCCTCACCGACCTTAGATTCAGCTGGCGCTGCACCCGCAATGGACCCCGATTGGGTCACGGCTGCACCCGCGTCGGACCCCGATTGGGTCGGCGCCGCACCAGAACCGACCTCCAACCCTGAACCCGAAGCCTCTGGCACAGCGACCGGAATCAGCACCGCACCGGTGACCCTGGGAGAAGGCTCAGGAGAGAGAAAAGAACCAGGATCAGGATCACTGGTAGTGCCAGAACCCGGCGGGACAGGCTCGGATGCAGCGGACGGCTGCACCCGGCTCACCCCCCCAAGAGACAGGCAAAAATGCTCTAAAATGGAGAAGAGAAAGACAACACAGAGCACTTGCCTGATCTCAAGTTCCGACGCCGTCCAGGACTTCGATGATCCGGGCTCAGACGGGAGGAGATTGTCCTCTGGCTCCCACTCAGCTACGTCGGGCTCCGCAGCTGGCATGATGGTGTCCGCAGCCTGAGGACCCTCTGGCACTGACGTCCACGCCGACGACCCGCATGGCGTGGTGGGCGGGGACCCTCAACCCACTGGACCAGACCGCTCATCTGTGGAGACCCAGGGATGCTTCGTCGTCGGCGCAGGCTCCACGCTGCAGTCCGCTCTCCTCCTCCGCCCACGACGTGGCTGCGGGGCTGGAACCAGGCTCTCCAGAACCGCAGGCCCCCTCCTCATCCTGCGACGTTGGCCTGGCGTCGAGGACCACTCAGCAGAGGGAGACACAGAGGAAGCGGGTTTAATAATACAAGCTACAGCAGGTGGTGGGAGCTCGGGGGACTGCGAACCCCGAACTCCACCCCTAAGAGTCAGACAAGACAAATCACAATTATGAGGAGATGAGTGAACTTGTACTTGCCTGTCTCCCGGAGGCAGGATGGTGCCTGCTGTAGTGGACGTTGCTCCTCCCTTTCTCCGCCGGATGGTGACAGAGGGCCCCCTGGGAGGACGGAGAGGAGCCCCTCGTGATGGATCTGGGACGGGGCTTGCCGGAACAGGACTCCAGGCACACACAGCAGCCGGGGAGGGCGTCGGGGAGGAGGGGGCGGCAACTGAGACGAACCGGGCACGGAGCGCTGACGGGACAGCAAGAGAAGGTGACCCGGGGGGAGAGGCTGCAGGGATTCCCTCCTGGCGAGACGTCGAGGAAGCAGCTGACTGTGGGGTTGAGACCTTACGGCAACCCGGAACTGGATCTGGACGGGGTTCATGCTGAGGCTTTGAGCAAGTGTGACGACGGTTTCTTGCAGGGGGCAAGGCGAAGGTGAGGTCCAGGAATCGCCGCTCCTGTGCGAGCAGGTCAGCGTACTCAGGGAAGTCACTCAACTCGGGGTTCCTCTCCACCAGTCTGACTGCCGCCGTCACATGCTTAATTAGTTGTGTGGGGTGAACAGCGGAACGAGCTGCCGCCACTCGGTCCCAGATGGAAGCAGCCGTGAGTTGTAGCTTCTCCGGGGGATTCCCGAATGACTACACTCTCTGGTGGGGATCACCCCTGGGCGGTGCGAACTCCTGGACCAGAATGGCGACAGGAATGGGATCCGGACGTGAGGAGCGAGGATGCCTCCTCTTTGGCTTCCTGCTGGGGTTTCCCTCCAGCCCACGGAGTATCTCGCGCTGCGCGGCGATGTCATCTCTCCTCGCGCTGACTTCAGGGTGGTTGGCGAAGCGGGGGAGATGATTCAGCACGTCCTCAGCACAGTCCAGGTACCAGTGCACGTCGCTGTGGAAGTCGAGGAGGGAGGCGGTGATGAGGGTTTCATCGACGTATTCGAGGACGTCCGCCAGCTCGTTGCTCTGGCTCCGAGCGTGGACCCTCCGCAACGGCATGCTGTCACCACGCAGTACCCAGACAGGAAAGAGCAAAGTCCAATGCAAAAACTCACCGGGAACGGCGTCTCGGTGTGGCGCCTCTGTTTAGGCGTCCTGGCAGCAGTCTACTGTCACGGTGGCCCTCGCGAGCCACCATAAGATGCCAACAAGTCACCGGTGAGTTTGCAATGATGATTTATTAAAGGACAAAGGAACAGAGGATAACACAAAGTAATGGAAAGGAACGAGCCTCGATGGGCTAAAACGCACTATGACGAAAACAGGATCACAACAGAGTAACTTACAATAGTAGACGATGAAAAGACCACGTCTGAGCCGGGGGATGCCCGATGCATCAGAACAAGAGGAATCTTGACGGGAGTTTAACAGAGACTTCTGCATCGGGCTGCATTCAGCGTCCACCTTTTATGCCGGACGCTAATGGGCCCTGAATGCAGCACAGCTGTTCGGCTTTGACAGCAGGAAGCTTCCCCGAGCACTGTCACAATAAGAGCCCGGGGAGCCAGAGGGGAAACACTGCTGTCAAAGCCTGAAGGGGATGATGTATGACCCGAGCGCGGACGAGATCAGCGCTCGGATCATAACACGTCATTGATAATTGTTTGGTTTGTACTGTTGACTCTTCCCACTGGTGTCTAAACAGACAAATTGAAAATCATGATGCAAACACATAAGCCACTAAATTGTTTATAACAATCACCAGCAAAATCCAGATTATTTAGAATGTGCAAAATTCAAACTTTAAACTGTAAAAAAAACCTCAGAATGGGTCACACACGCTGGCCACAAACACTGACTCCTCGCCTTCGCAAAGTGGCTTAGCACACCAAGGAACGCTTGATTGAAGGCAGCATTCTGAGCCATCTCTTCCCTTCACAAGGTAGATTCATGGGATCCAGGTCAAGTGGACCCCTGACCAAGTGAGCACTCCCAAGTGGACCCCGGGATTCAATCTGTACATGTACAGTACAAGTACATTCTCAATCCAGTGATTTGTAAACACAAAGAAGGAGAACAACAACAAGAATTTGTGTAAAACTGTTGGAAAGACTTTTCCCGGTCACCAAGAAGTGTTAAAAAATATATATATACGTAAGATGAAAACTAAGTTGGCCCGGAGAAGGTTTTAGCTCTGTTTCTGCTTTCAAAAGACTTTTATTCTCCACTGCTGCTGCTCGTCACCGCTGGCTGTCCCCAGTTGAAAATCCACAGAATGTAGGACTATAATGTTCTGAATGAGACTTTAGAAAGCTCTGAATCAGTTTGTAAATCACTGAATTGAAAATGTACATGTACAGATTGGACCCCAGGGTCCACTTGACCTGTTCCCGTTTCATGCTCTCTTCCCTCACTGAGAAGCAACTGGATGTGCTGCTGGTCCTGGTTCAGCAGATCTTCAGCCTGCAGTAGGACTCTATAATGAAAATACACGCTCAACTTAAGTACATGCACAGCACGAAAGTGCAACATGTAAAAAACTACTTTTTAACCAGGGTTAATACTAGCTTATTTCGTCAGATGTTGTCTTCACAAGCGTAAAATACAAGCAGAGCCACGGAATTAGCATTGATGGCTAACTAGCTAGCTCATTGTCTGCATGCAGGAGAAAATGGTGTTTGTTCAAAGTGAGCTTTCCACCACTGGGATAAATAACGACAAAGATGCATAATATCACATCACTCACCATCCTCTGTCACTGTTTTCAACAATGATGATGCCGTGGTCGGGTCTATGCCACTCTGCTTTCGCCGTGGGTGTGAATTCTTTTCAGGTCGCTCCGTCCAGCTCCCTCTGGATTTCTTTAATCAACTACCAGGCACGGAAAAGTCTGCACCTCGTCGTTGGACCACGGTGTTGATTTGTGTGTAGCCATTTATCTCGTTGATTACACTCATTCACGCTTGCTGTTGGTGATTTGACTGTTCGTTGCCGTCCAAAATGGCACAGTAAACAAAAGACACGTGTCCTGTGTGACGTCAGTGCAACCCCTCTATAGTATACCCTTTGCTGAATGATTGCTAATCAAATCTTATTCCACCAGTGAATTAGTTCACTTGACTGAGTTTCACATACCCTTATTCATAAATTTCATTTTATAGATTGGTCATTCTGTACATAATTTATATAATTTGATAGCAACAGCATCCTAAATGTTAGATGTTTGCACCATATTAGAGTGAGATGGAGTACTGTTGCCACGTACTGACCTTCCTTGGTATTGCTGTTTCAAACAGTCCACCATAATCTAGTCTGAATTTATCAGTGGGTATGGCAGATATGGTACTAGCTAGTTTCAAGGAAAATGTCATGTATGTGTATGTATGTATAAATGTATGTGTGTGTGTATTTATTGCGCACCTGAGTGCGATTACCGTGTTCTCACCAGACAAAATGAACTGCACTAATGGAGAAAACAAACTTGAGTTTGATTCAAACAAACTAAAGCCTGTAGGTGTGAAAGCACACTAAGAGAGATCCAATAGACTCCCATGATGAACAAAAAAATCAAGGATTCAGTGCACCCTGCCTGGTATGGAGTTACCGAGGCCTCGCTCTGGAGCCAGGCCTGTGGGAGGGGCTCAATGGCTAGTGTCTGGTGGCCGGATTTCTGCTCATGGGACCCAGCCAGGCTCAGCCCGAAGGAGTTACATGGGTCCGCCCTCCAGTGGGTTCACCACCTGCAGGAGGGACCGTAGGGGTCCGGTGGTTTGCTGCTCAGGTGGCAGGTGAAGGCAGAGACCTTCACGGTCTAATCCCTGGCTTTTGGGATGTGGAATGTCACCTCTCTGGTGGGGAACGAGTCTGAGATGGTGCACAAGTTTGAGAGATACCGGCTAGAAATAGTTGGGCTCATCTCAACGCACAGCCCCAGTTCTGGAACCAGTTTCCTGGAGAGGGGCTGGAGCTTGGCCTACTCTGAAGTTGCCCCGGATGAGACGCAACGGGCAGGGGTTGGTATTCTTATATCACCCCGCCTTCCTGCCTCGACATTGGAGTTCTCTCCGGTGGACAAAAGGGTAGTTTCCCTGTGCCTTCGGGTTGGGAAATGGGCCCTGACCATCATTTGTGCCTATGCACCGAATGATGGTTCAGAGTACCTACCCTTTTCGGAGTCTCTGACTGGGGTGCTGGAGAGTGATCCACTTGGAGACGCCATTGTCCTACTGGTGGACTTCAATGCACATGTCAGCAATGACAGTGAAACCTGGAGGGGCGTGATTGGGAGGAACGGCCTGCCTGATCCGAACCTCAGTGGTGTTCAGTTATTGGACTTCTGTGCCAGCCTCAGTTTGTCCATAACAAACACCATGTTCAAGCATAAGGGTGTTCATATGTGCACCTGGCACCAGGACACCCTAGGTCGCAGGTCGATGATCAATTTGGTTATCGTGTCATCAGTCCTGCGACCACATGTCTTGGACACTCAGGTAAAGAGAGGTGCAGAACTGTCGACTGATCACCACCTGGTGGTGAGTTGAATCTGATGGCAGAGGCGGACACCACTCAGACCCGGTAGACCTAAACGTATAGTGAGGGTGTGCTGGGAATGTCTGGCTGAAACCCCTGTCTGGGAGGTCTTCAACTCCCACCAAAATATGCCTTTATATATTAGCCCCAGCCTGGGTGATGAAGAGGTGGTGGTTGGGACCCTGATGGCATAAGTTCAATTCCCAGTCTGGGTGATGAGGTGTGATCTACCTTGCCCAAGGGTGAAAGTGATGTGAGAGGTGTGGTCTACCTTGCCTAGGACCACATGACGAGGTGTGGTCTACCTTACCTAAGGGCGAAAATGACGAGGTCAGTCCACCTTGACGCTAAAAGGTTGAAACGGACTTTGTGATTTGTGATCCCAGGCTGAGGCTAATATACAGTATATAGGCAATTCTGGCCTTGGCCCAGTTGGGGCCATAACAGAAAGTGTGGGCTCGTCCGGGATAGGACCCCTGCACCACTTCCTTAATGGTGGAGGGGGGACTACCCCCTCCATTGGAAATTAGTCAGTGGTGCAGGTCATGAACCATTAGGGTATACCTCCACTCCTAGCCAAGGTGCTAGGGAGGAATTCCTCTTTGGCTCAGTGGTAGAGCAGGAGGTGGTTGGGACCCTGATGGTATGAGTTCACTTCCCAGCCTTGGTGATGAGGTGAGGTCTACCTCTGCCTTGCCCAAGGGTGAAAGTGACTTTTGAGGTGTGGTCTACCTTACCTAAGGGCGAAAATGACGAGGTCAGTCCACCTTGACGTTAAAGGTTGAAACGGACTTTGTGATTTGTGATCCCAGGCTGAGGCTAATATACAGTATATAGGCAATTCTGGCCTTGGCCCAGTTGGGGCCATAACAGAAAGTGTGGGCTCGTCCGGGATAGGACCCCTGCACCACTTCCTTAATGGTGGAGGGGGGACTACCCCCTCCATTGGAAATTAGTCAGTGGTGCAGGTCATGAACCATTAGGGTATACCTCCACTCCTAGCCAAGGTGCTAGGGAGGAATTCCTCTTTGGCTCAGTGGTAGAGCAGGAGGTGGTTGGGACCCTGATGGTATGAGTTCACTTCCCAGCCTTGGTGATGAGGTGAGGTCTACCTCTGCCTTGCCCAAGGGTGAAAGTGACTTTTGAGGTGTGGTCTACCTTACCTAAGGGCGAAAATGACGAGGTCAGTCCACCTTGACGTTAAAGGTTGAAACGGACTTTGTGATTTGTGATCCCAGGCTGAGGCTAATATACAGTATATAGGCAATTCTGGCCTTGGCCCAGTTGGGGCCATAACAGAAAGTGTGGGCTCGTCCGGGATAGGACCCCTGCACCACTTCCTTAATGGTGGAGGGGGGACTACCCCCTCCATTGGAAATTAGTCAGTGGTGCAGGTCATGAACCATTAGGGTATACCTCCACTCCTAGCCAAGGTGCTAGGGAGGAATTCCTCTTTGGCTCAGTGGTAGAGCAGGAGGTGGTTGGGACCCTGATGGTATGAGTTCACTTCCCAGCCTTGGCGATGAGGTGAGGTCTACCTCTACCTTGCCCAAGGGTGAAAGTGACTTTTGAGGTGTGGTCTACCTTGCCTAGGGGCAGAAATGACGAGGTGTGGTCTACCTTACCTAAGGGCGAAAATGACGAGGTCAGTCCACCTTGACGTTAAAGGTTGAAACGGACTTTGTGATTTGTGATCCCAGGCTGAGGCTAACACACACACACACACACACACACACACACACACACACATATACACTACCGTTCAAACGTTTGGGGTCACTTAGAAATTTCCTTATTTTTGAAAGAAAAGCACTTTTTTTCAATGACGATAACTTTAAACTAATCAGAAATACACTCTATACATTGCTAATGTGGTAAATGACTATTCTAGCTGCAAATGTCTGGTTTTTGGTGCAATATCTACATAGGTGTATAGAGGCCCATATCCAGCAACTATCACTCCAGTGTTCTAATGGTACAATGTGTTTGCTCATTGCGTCAGAAGGCTAATGGATGATTAGAAAACCCTTGTGCAATCATGTTAGGTCTGCAATGCTGTAATTGCTGCAAATGGAGGATTCTTTGACGAAAGCAAAGTTTGAAGGAAAAAATTATTATTTCAAATACAAATCATTATTTCGAACCTTGTCAATGTCTTGACTATATTTTCTATTCATTTTACAACTCATGATGGTAAATAAAAGTGTGACTTTTCATGGAAAACACAAAATTGTCTGAGGTGACCCCAAACTTTTGAACGGTAGTGTATATATATATATATATTGTGGAGATGTGAGAATGACGAGGCAGAGTTCTCTCTCAAGTCAGCTTTATTCACATCACCATCATCTCAAAGCAGTGAGTGAGCCACACAGGAAACTCTCATCCTTAAATATCAGAACTCTTACATTTCACAGGTCACATGTAACACACACCACCTTGCATTATAAAGACAGTCACAATGCATCCTCTCTCCATGATATCACTTCCACTGTCTACAATGCATCCCTTCTTTAATCCTTTAATTAAACCCCCCACAGTCTCAAGCCTTGCATACCAAAGCTAAGATTCTTGCAGCTTCCTGTAATCACCAAGAAAGCCTCTTACTCTGTTCTGACCTAAAATGTGAGTCACAAAACAGGTCCTGTATGTGTGTCCACCACACAAAGCCCCCCCAACATTTTAGAACAAACAAGAGAATAACCACATGCATGCCGTGATAGTATCAATACACATCAGTCCACATGCTGCCTAGGCTTCAGTCTCCTGCTGTATCTGCTGTAGCTGGGATTCAACGTCTCTGCGGCGCTGTCACGCTGGGGGTTTCCCGTCTGGGGGTGGGAACCTTTTGTCAGCACCTGTGGGTGTTCTGGGGAAACATTACTCTGTGAAGCCCCCTGCGGTGGTCTACCTCGCTGCGGGGCCCTCGCCAACAGCACCTGCTCATCTGCCACCACAAAAGCGGGTTTGAGTCTGTTTATGCCAATTTTCTCTTTCCTACCCCCCAAATCTAGCAGAAACTGCTTGTCCCCTGTTTCTAGCACTCTGAATGGTCCGTCATAAGGCGGTCACAGCGGGGTTCGATGCACATCGTGTCTAACAAAAACAAACTCTGCGTTCTTCAAAGTTTTAGGCACAAAAACGCGCGGAAAACTGTGGTGCGCGGGGCCGGGCAGCGTGCTTGATCCTATGTTACTCCGCAACAGCTGAGACGGGGAGGCGTCTGGCACAGGGTTATCTGGGAGAAACTCCCCAGGCAGCCGGAGTGGCTGCGCAAACACGAGCTCCGCTGGGGGGGCTTCTAAGTCCTCTTTAGGCGCAGAACGCAACCCCAATAACACCCACGGTAACTTGTCAACCCAATTTGCATCCGTCAGTGACACTCTGAGAGCCGCTTTCAATGACCTATGAAAATGTTCGCATAACCCGTTAGCCTGCGGATTGTACACAGTTGTGCGGTGAATTGTGACACCCAGGCTGCGGGCCATTGCCGACCAAAGCTCGGACACAAATTGAGGGCCTCTGTCGGACGTAATGTCCAACGGAACACCGAAGCGCGCCACCCAAGCTGTTAAAAACGCGCGCGCCACCTCCTCGGCCGTGGTTGATGCCAGCGGGACCACTTCAGGCCAGCGCGTGGTGCGGTCCACCATTGTCAGAAGGTGTGTGCACCCTTGTGACGGCGGGAGGGGGCCCACGAGGTCCACATGAACGTGATCGAACCTCTTGGCCGGAATGTGAAACGGCTCCAAAGGAGCCCTCGTGTGCCTGTGTACTTTGGCTTGTTGACACGCCGTGCAAGCTGCTGCCCACTCTTTAATTTGTTTGCGGAGGCTCGGCCACACAAATTTCTCTCCTACCATTTTGACCAACGCACGCACTCCAGGGTGCGCCAAAGAATGAACCGAGTCAAAAACGCGGCGGCGCCACACGGCCGCAGATTAGGGGGGGCATACCGTCTTGCAGCACCCTGCTCTCCAGCCTTAACCCTGTTGGTCCAGACTGAAGCGCGCGCACATCCGCGTCACCAACTTGCTCCGCGGCCATGGCTGCATAATCTACCCCTACGCTGACTGGGGCCGCCACGGTGCGCGAGAGGCAATCTGCCACTTCATTGAGTTTGCCCGCCACATGCTGAATATCAGTGGTAAACTCTGATATCGCGGCCAGCTGTCTCTGCTGCCGGCCTGACCACGGTTCAGAAACCTTGGCCATCGCGAATGTTAGTGGTTTGTGGTCAACAAACGCGGTGAAAGAGCGTCCTTCTAGCCAGAACTGGAAGTGACGGATGGCCAAATGGAGAGCCAGCAGCTCCCTGTCGAACGTGCTGTATTTACGTTCACTGTCGCGCAAGGTCCTGCTGAAAAAGGCGAGGGGCTGCCAAACCCCAGCTACATGTTGCTCCACGACTGCCCCTATGGCCACTTCTGATGCGTCAGTGGTGAGCGCTATGCGGGCCGTTGGGTCTGGGTGTGCCAACAACGCAGCCTTTGCCAAGGCTGCTTTCACCTCCGAGAACGCTTGGTCCCGCTCCGGGGGCCACTCGATCTTATCCGCAGGTTTCTTTTTTTTTGAGAGCGGCATACAGCGGCTGCATGAGTTGCGCCACGCGGGGGAGAAAACGGTTATAAAAATTCACCATTCCCAAAAACTCCTGCAACGCCCTGACCGTCTGCAGCCGGGGAAAATCTGCCACCGCGCGCATTTTGTCAGGAAGCGAAACTGCTCCTTCGGGGGAGACGTGGTGTCCTAAAAAATCGATCTGCGCCACCCCGAACTGACACTTCGCTGGGTTGATTATTAACCCGTGATCTCCCAACCTTCGGAAAACTGTGGCCAGGTGTTTTTCGTGTTCGTCTTCGGACGCGCTGGCTACGAAAATATCGTCCAGGTAGACGAACACGAAAGGGAGATCGCGAAGCACCGCGTCCATCATGCGTTGGAACGTCTGAGCAGCCCCTTTAAGTCTGAATGGCATGCGTAAAAACTCGAATAGGCCAAACGGAGTTATTACCGCTGTTTTGGGTATGTCCTCCGCGCGCACTGGGACTTGGTGGTAACCGCGGACCAAGTCTATTTTAGAAAAAACGCGCACCCCTGCCAAATGAACGGAAAAAACTTGGATATGTGGGATTGGGTAGCGGTCGTGCGCTGTAGCGTTGTTTAACCTGCGGAAATCCCCGCAAGGTCGCCATGATCCGTCAGCTTTCGGGACCATGTGTAGGGGGGAAGCCCACGGACTGTTTGAACGTCGGATAATGCCCAACCTCTCCAGGTTGGCGAACTCCTCGCGTGCTATGGCCAGTTTAACTGCGTCCAAGCGCCGAGCTTTTGCAAAAACAGGCGGTCCGGTAGTGGTAATAAAATGCTCCCCCCCCCGTTTAGTGACTGTTGTCGAAAATGTGGGGACCGTGAGTGCTGGGAACTGAGTGAGCAGTGTGTGGAACTTACCGCTTGCAGCTGTGACGTTGGCTTGTGCTGTTGGCGGGGCCACTCGCGCTGTACAGGGAATAGAATCAAAAGAAAGTGCATTAACCAGGCGCCTGTTAGCGAGATCAACCAACAAACCATGTGAGCACAAAAAAATCAGCCCCCAACATATTGAAATTTACTGCTGCTACAACAAAAGTCCACTCAAATGTACGGCCGTGTAGAGACAGAAGCAGAGTCTTCTCACCAAAGGTCTTAATTTCCAAGCCGTTTGCTGCTGTCACCCGGGGACCTACGGAACCAGCTAGTCTGTCTGCGTAGGAAGGTGTGATGAAACTCAACTGGGAGCCTGTGTCGACGAGGAACTGCCTCCCTGAGCGTGCGTCCGACAAGTAGAGCAGCTTGTTCTCCTCCCTGAGGGCCGCGACTGCTACCGATCCCCGGTCTTGGCGTTTCTCGAACGCCCGAACTAGCATGGTGGTACACACTTGCATGCCCTCTCTGCGAAGCGGCGATGGTAGAAACAAAGGACGTCCGGTCCGCGTTCCCTGGCCCCTGCCGCCGCCGTCGTCGGTGAGTCTGGTACCGCTGCCTCTGGCCTCCTGTCGTCTCCGGTCTTCGCGCCGAGTTCCGCTGCATCGGCCGTGGCTGCGCGCCGCTTGGTGGTGTTGACAATCCGCTGCACCTCTCGGCCCAGTGCGCGGTAGTCCTGTAGGGCCAACAGTGGCGAACTGGCCAGGGCCGCTCTCGCTGCTGACGGTAGAGTCCTGAGGAAGAGGTGGGTGAAAATGAAGTGATTGTCGTCAGAGTCTTTCAACCTCAACAACTTCTCCATCAGGTTCGCGGGCATGTCATTTTCCCACTCCGTCAGCACCAGGAGCCTTTCTGCTCGCTCCTCCGCTGAGGGGGTGAATTGCTGGATGAGTGCAGCCTTCAACGTGCCATATTTGTCGCTGTCCGGCGGCTGGTCGATCAGGCTTTCCACATGCTGGGCAGTGTTGTTGTCCAGCTTTGCGACTACGTGGTAGAATTTTGTGGCGTCTACCGATATCCCCCGGAGGTTGAACTGCGCCTCAACCGCGTTGAATCAGGAGCGCGGATTGTTCTGCCAGAAGTCCGGTAGCTGGACTGTAGCGGCATTCGCTTGGCTGGGGGCTCCTGACGCGGCTGGCCCGGGGGAATTCTCCTCTTGCATGATACATCTCAGGTCACCAGTGTGGAGATGTGAGAATGACGAGGCAGAGTTCTCTCTCAAGTCAGCTTTATTCACATCACCATCATCTCAAAGCAGTGAATGAGCCACACAGGAAACTCTCATCCTTAAATATCAGGACTCTTACATTTCACAGGTCACATGTAACACAGGCCACCTTGCATTATAAAGACAGTCACAATGCATCCTCTCTCCATGATATCACTTCCACTGTCTACAATGCATCCCTTCTTTAATCCTTTAATTAAACCCCCCACAGTCTCAAGCCTTGCATACCAAAGCTAAGATTCTTGCAGCTTCCTGTAATCACCAAGGAAGCCTCTTACTTTGTTCTGACCTAAAATGTGAGTCACAAAACAGGTCCCGTATGTGTGTCCACCACAATATATATATATATATATATATATATATATATATACAGTATATATATATATATATATAGGCAATTCTGGTCTTGGTCCAGTTGGGGCCGTAACAGTCCTCTCTGGGTTGGAGACAAGCTCCTGCCCCACGTGGAGGAATTTAAGTACCTCAGGGTCTCATTGACAAGTGAGGGGAGAATGGAGCGAGAGATTGACAGACTGATTGGCGCAGCCTCTACAGTGATGCGGACATTGTACTGGTCTGTTGTGGTGAAGAGGGAGCTGAGCTCTAACGCAAAACTGTCGATTTACCGGTCAATCTGTGTTCCTACCTTCACCTGTGGTCATGAGCTTTGGATAATGACCGAAAGAATGAGATTGCAGATACAAGCAGCTGAAGTGACCATTCTCCGTAAGACTGTTGGACTCACCCTTAGAGATGGGGTGAGGAGCTCAGTTATCCGGGAGAGGCTCAGAGTAGAACTGCTGCTCCTCCACATTGAAAGGAGCCAGTTGAGGTGGTTTGGGCGTCTGATCAGGATGCCTCCTGGACGCCTCCCCCTTGAGGTGTTTCGGGCATGTCCCAGTGGGAGGAGGCCCTGGGGCAGACCTAGGACACACTGGAGAGACTGCGTCACCCAGCTGGCCTGGGAACGTCTTGGTATCCTCTCTGAAGAGCTGGAGCAGGTGGCCGAGGAGAGGGGCTTTTGGGCTTCTCTGCTTGGGCTGCTGCCTCTGCGACCCGGACCTCCGGAAAAGTGGTAGAAAATGGTTGGATGTGTGCATGCACGTGTGTTTGTGTCTCTGCCCTGTGACCCTGCCCCCAGAAAAAGGTTTAGCCTCAGGACTTTTTTTTTTGGCTTTAACCCCTGACTACATGAAGACTAATTTTCAAACAGTCTTGTTTACTGATGATTGCCATGCAACCCTGGATGGTCCAGATGGATCGAGTAGTGGACAGCTGGTGGATGGCCACCATGTCCCAACAAGGCCGCGACATAAGCAAGGAGGTGGCGGAGTCATGTTTTGGGACGGAATTACGGGGAGAGAGCTGGTAGGCCCCTTTAGGGTCCCTGAAGGTGTGAAAATGACCTTGGCAAAGTATATAGAGTTTCTGACCGACCACTTTCTTCCATGGTACAAAAAGAAGTACCTTGCCTTCTGTAGCAAAATTATCTTTATGCATGACAATGCACCATCTCATGCTGCAAAGAATAACTCTGTTATTGGCTGCTATGGGCATAAAAGGTGAGAAACACATGGTGTGGCCCCCATCCTCCCCTGACCTCAACTCTATTGAGAACCTTTGGAGCATCCTCAAGCAAAAGATCTATGAGGGTGGGAGGCAGTTCACATCAAAACAGCAGCTGTGGGAGGCTATTCTGACATCTTGCAAATAAATTGAAGCAGAAACTCTCCAAAAACTTACAAGTTCAATGGATGCAAGCAAGAATTGTGAAGGTTATATCAAAGAAGGGGCCCAATGTTAACTTGTAACTTGGCCTGTTAAGATGTTGTGGATTGAAATAGCTTTTGATTTTGGTAAATATGACCTCCTTATGCTGCAAATTCAACAAATGACCATTTTCAGTTCTTTACAACTAATAAAATGTTTTGAAACTCCATTGTGCATAATAATTTGGAACAGTGCATTTTGAGTTTTTTTTTAATTTTTGCAAAAAATAGTTATCATTGGGAGGTTTGTTGACTGAAGTTTGAATTATGCTCTAATGGCCGATGACTTGAAAATTATGCTGACTGTCATTTGCATTGACTATTTAGGAAAATCAGAGACAAATATCATTTGCATAATAATTTGGAACACAGTGCACATGAAAAAGCAACAAATTCATTAAGTTATTAATTTATAACAAAAATATCACAACTTTATGTGAAAAAGTAAAAAAAAAAAGACTAATTTTTTGGAAAACTCCCCCCCCCCACCTATTTATGATGCAACGGTTGCACATTACAAGAAAAAACACAAACCTATGTGAAAAAAGATGTTTATTTAAGGAAAAAAGATACATTTTTTTAAAGTTGCGATTTTGTGAGAAATAAAGTAAAATAATAAAATGACTAATTTATGAAAAAATCACTAATTTAAAATAAAAAAGGATCCCGGGTTCGATCCCAGCCCCCGACCAACAGTGATCTGTGTGGCGTTTGCATGTTCTCCCCGTGTCTGCGTGGGTTTACTCCGGGATTTCTCCGGTTTCCTCCCAAATGCCAAAAACATGCAAGTTAGGTTAATTGGCATCAAACTGGGGATTCTAAATTGTCCTTAGGTATGACTGTGAGAGTGAATGGTTGTCTGTCTCTCTGTGTTGGCCCTGCGATGGACTGGCGATCTGTCCAGGGTGAACCCTGCCTCTCGCCCAAAGATGCTGGGATAGGCTCCAGCACCCCCCCCCGCGACCCGAACAGGATTAAGCGGAAGAAGATGAATGAATGAATGAATGAATGAAGTACAAGGAAAAAAATGTTCAAAGTTATGAGGGAAAAAAAGCTGAATTTGAAAGAAATCTACATAATTTTAAAACTAAATCTAATAAAATCAAAGATTTTAAAAATGCAAAAATTAAAAAATAAAATAAATAGATAAAATTAAAAACCAGAAATAAACAATTAAATAAAAATGTCTTAAAAAATATAAAATTAAATACTGTAGAAAAAATAAAATTTTTTAAAAAATACGTAAAATTTTTAAATTAAAAAGAATTTACATTTTTTCAGTAAAAAGTTGTAAATTTACATGAAAAGTTATAAATTTATAAGAAAAAAAGCTACTACTTTGAGTAAAAAATCACTAATTTATGACAAATTACACAAAATGTACTTGCCTAAATGTTTGGGTTTTTCTTTTTAAAAAATTACTTAATGAAACTTGGCCGGGGGATCCTGGGTTTGATCCCAGCCCCCGACCAACAGTGATCTGTGTGGAGTTTGCATGTTCTCCCCGTGTCTGCGTGGGTTTACTCCGGGAGTTCTCTGGTTTCCTCCCACATGCCAAAAACATGCAAGTTAGGTTAACTGGCATCAAACTGGGGATTCTAAATTGTCCTTAGGTGTGACTGTGAGAGTGAATGGTTGTCTGTGTCTCTGCGTTGGCCCTGCGATGGACTGGTGATCTGTCCAGGGTGGACCCTGCCTCTCACCCAAAGATGCTGGGATAGGCTCCAGCCCCCCCGCGACCCAAAAAGGATTAAGCGGAAGAAGATGAATGAATGAAAGAAACTGCTCACAATAGTCAAAAACTTACAAGAAAGAAAATCAATGGAAAAAAACTGCAAAAACTCTTGTTTTACTAATATTGACGGGTCGGTTTATTGTTTCTCGGCTCTTTTTAGAACTCAAACATGTTTTATAGCTCCATGCAGATTTTTTTTTTTTTTTTGGTTTTCAGGGTCTCAGATTTTTACATTCCAGGTTGGTTTTCTCCATTCGAAGTGAAATCAATAGCAAACTAAAGGAGCTCATTAGTCAGCGGTGCAGCTGTGAGATTACCACCCACGGCTCTGCAAATCCAACACATGGGGAGAACGACTAATTATTTGTGGCAGATAATTGCTCTCAGGTTGTGCTAATGCTACCGTATGTGTGGGTGCGCATACATGACGGCCCTTTTTGGTGATGACACGGTCATTTTTTTCCTCCTCTCCACAAAACCCCGTTAGGAAAAGAGGCTGAATTAGAATGAAGATGAGACAGACAGGTTTTTTTTTCTGCTTCATTCCAGTCACATACTCCATATTGGAATCTTCTGCTAGCTTCTTTTCATCCATCACCGTCTTGTTGTCAGCAGATTTCT
Source organism: Pholidichthys leucotaenia (assembly GCA_020510985.1). Classification (NCBI taxonomy): domain Eukaryota; kingdom Metazoa; phylum Chordata; class Actinopteri; order Cichliformes; family Pholidichthyidae; genus Pholidichthys; species Pholidichthys leucotaenia. The sequence continues at coordinate 197,790,227 of CM035843.1, read as the reverse complement.
TCTAATCCAGGCAGGAGTTTCTAATTTGTGGCTCAATTGTCCATAACCAGTGTCTCCCTGTGGTTTGGACTGAAAAACAAAATGGAGATAAAGAAAATGCAGTGAAAATGCTTTCCTGAAGCAAAAGCTGAAAGTTGCTGCCTCAACAGCTAGCCTAACCTAAAGCTTATAATAGTGGCTTAAAAGCAGAGTACCTCAAAGCTGAATGATTAGCTAAAAATTCACATTATGTTTACCTATTAATTAGGACTGAATTTAATATTCCAAATATATGAATTTTGATAATTTATTACATTTGACCCTATTTCCCCTTGTGTTCTTTCCATTCTACATCTGGATCTATAAGTTCCTGAACCAAATATTTTTAAATAATACATAATTTTTACTAGGCAGAACTCAGTATTACTGCTGATAAATTATTTGAAACCTGCAAATGATGAAATATAATTTTGGTGAAAAGAAAAGATTGTTGTTTACACATGCCATGCATATCTTTTTATTTCCATTAAAGTTGAACAGTACTTGCTTAAAAAGTTAAAAAGGCCTAAATGTTTGCAAAATTAGCTTAAAAGTGCAAAAAAAGTCAGAGTTGAAGGAAGTTTCATTGTATGGTGTTAGTGGTGACATGTTTATGGAGCTAGTTTAAGAATGTTTAACAACAGTTTAAAGCTGAAAAAGGCTAGCTTAAAAGACTAAAATGGCCTAAACTCAAACATTAGCATAAAAGAGAAAATGACTTAAATTGAAGGAAGTTAGCTTAAAATGCTAGCTTCAAAACTAAAATGGCCTAACAGTGTACAGTATTAGCATTAAAGCTGACATAAAGTTGAACAAATTATCTCAAGAATGTTAAATATTAGCTTAAGCTGAGAATATGCGAGCTTAAAAGGCTAAAATGGTCTAAATTTTCATCACATTAGCATTAGAGTAAATGTAGCATGAAGTAGAATAAACTCCAACAGCACACATACATCTGGCCTATGTCTGCCCAATGTACAAAGTTTGCATCGGGAATGCATCTTATAGAGGTCATTTGCACACTGGCAAGACATTGGCTGGACGTCTAGCCAATGACTTGCCAGTGTGCAAATGACCTCTATAAGATGCATTCCCAATGCAAACTTGCTGACATTGGCTCAATGTATGTGTGTTGTTGGGGAATAAGATTAAAAATGCCAACTTTGGGGCTAAAATAGCCTAACCTTAAACAACTTGCGCATAAAAATATAGCATAAAAAACTAACAAATTTATAAGAAAATGGGTCATAAATTTAGTTGGAAAATGCACCATTTTTTTAAATGCCACAAATTTATGGGGGAAAAAAATTCTCAAATTTCTGAGAAATAAGATGCAGATTTATGAAAAAACATGGAATTTTACAGGAAGAAAGTTACTACTTTATAAGAGAAAGCTAAGTTATATCTGACAAAAAAGTTGCAAATTCCAAGAAAAAAAAAGTCAAATTTATGTAAAAAGAAAATTCTTGGAAAAAAGTTGCTAATAACTGCTTGGTTTCTTCAGGTTCAACACCGGCTCTGGTACAGGAACAGTGGTCAGCAAAGTCCAGATCAGCCAGGGCGGCTGGCACCAGCTGGTGGTGACCCGTAACCGCAGGAATGCCATGCTGAGCGTGAACAACGAGCCGCACATCGAAGGGGAAAGCCCGCGCGGGACGGACGGCCTCAACTTGGACACAGACCTATTCATTGGAGGAGTGCCCGAGGACATGAAACAGGAGTAAGAACATGTTTCCTTTCATCTGTTTTATTAAAGACAGAAAAAACATTTAAAATCGAAAATGTGTTTTTACAAGAGCAATATGGACAAGGCAGAAGATAAATTGCTAATTTATGTGGAAAAAAATAGACATTACAAGAAAAAACTTTTGAATTTATCTTAAAACAAAGCTAGTTTATACGATACAATACCACTTTATTGTCAGTTATTACTGAAATTTGTTTTGCAGTTCATAGGACACTACGTTTTCGAACATACAAAAAAAAACACAGATTGGACAAAACATACAGGTTACACAAAACATACCAGTTGAACACACCACCCATCCATCCATCTTCTTCTGCTTAATCCTTTTCGGGTCACGGGGGGGGGGGGGGGGCTGGAGCCTATCCCAGCATCTTTGGGCGAGAGGCAGGGTACACCCTGGACAGATCGCCAGTCCATCACAGGGCCAACACAGAGAGACAGACAACCATTCACTCTCACAGTCAGACCTAAGGACAATTTAGAACCCCCAGTTTGATGCCAATTAACCTAACTTGCATGTTTTTGGCATGTGGGAGGAAACCGGAGAAATTCCGGAGTAAACCCACACAGCCACGGGGAGAACATGCAAACTCCACACAGATCACTGTTGGTCGGGGGTCAGGATCGAACCCAGGATCCCCCGGCCAAGGGTGAGTTGCTGTGCTGCCGCAGTGCTAACCACTCCGCCACCGCGCTGCCCTGAACACACCATACAAATAAAAATAAAACCGTGTGGACAGGCATAACAGCACATATTTAGACCGTGGGCTTGATGGTATTCAGCCATTCACTGACTGTGGTTCAGCAGCAGAATATATTGGTGGATAAATGAATTTTTGAGTGTATTGTGTTTAAATGTACATAGGGATCCTGAATCATCTGTTTGAGGGAAGAAGTTGGTATTCATTGTTTAGAACATGGGAGGAGTCAGAGGAGATGGAGTTGGTTAACCCGATCATGCTTTTCCTATGTGCTTCATGAAAATTACTTATGAGTGACCAGTGATCTTTGTGCAGATTTTGAGATTATGAGAAAAAGATGCTTATTTAAGAAAACGACAAATTTATATGAAGAAGTTGATCATTTAGGAGAAAAAAATCACAAATATACAAGAAATAAAACTACTAATTTATGAAAAAAGTCACTAATTAAGAAATTTTAAAAAGTTGCAAATTACAAGAAAAAAAGTTCAAATTTAAGAGAAAAAGTCACAAATTTGAAAGAAAAAATCCAAATAATAATTTAAAAACAAAACTAATAAATAAATAAAATTTTAAAAATAAATAGATAAAATAAATAATAAACAATGAAATAAATTTTTCTTAGAAAATGAAATAGAAAAATTATAAAATAAAAAATACATAAAAATTTAAAAATTAAAAAGAATATAAAATTTGAGAAATAAGTTACAAATTTCTTTGAAAAAAGTTACAAATTTACCTGAGAGTCACTGATTGACAAGAAAAATGTTGCAAGTTTATGAGAAAAAAGTTAATTTATGTGAAGTTGGTAATTTAGGAGAAAAAAGTCACAAATGTACAACAAATAAAATTAACAATTTATGAATAAAGTCACTAATTTAAAAGAAAAAGTTGCAAGTTTATTAGGAAAAATGTTTATGTGGGAAAAAAATTCACAAAATTACAAGAAAAATGATACAAAATTATTGGGGGTAAAAGTTGCCAGTATATGAGAAACGTTGCAAATAAGAGAAAAATAATTAGTTTTATGCAAAAAAGTGCTGTTCGTATTTTTACTGTTTAGCTGATGCTAATTCTCAGTATCGACTATAATCTGAGTGTCTGACGTCTTAACTTTCTCTCCCCCATCCTCCCGTCATCAGTGTGAGGGAGCGGACCGGCGTGGCCTCAGGCCTGGTGGGCTGCATCCGCCTGCTGGACGTCAACAACCGGGTCCTGAACCTGCAGGAGAACGGCGGCGACAGCCTGTATGGCAGTGGCGTGGGCGAGTGCGGGAACAACCCCTGCCTGCCCAACCCCTGCAGGAATGGCGCCACCTGTCAGGTCAAAGAGGCCGAGAGCTTCCACTGCAAGTGCAGCAAAGGGTTCTGGGGTGAGATCAATGAATAAATGGATTTTATTTCTAAATACTACAGTACTATTTTTCACTCAGATTAAACACCCTTCTTCACAGCGACCCATTTCTGTGGTTGACGCTATGCTAATGTTAGCTGCTAACTTTGGCTGTCAGAGTTAGGCTGAGCTAACTAGCGTCAAATTTGCTGAATGTGAGTGGGCAAAAGCCCAGATAAAAGCATTATCAGGGACAGGAGTGTGTGGTTTGAGTGGCTGATAAGATAGGACCACTCCCTAGGGCAGGGGTGGGCAATCATGTGCCATGGAGGGCCATTCTACTGCAGGTTTTCTGTTCCACCCAGTCTCTTCAGTAGGTGTTTTCAATGATTAGCAATCCTTGAAGCTGATCAGAGCACACACCTGCTGAAGAGACTGGGTGGAACAAAAAACCTGCAGTGGAATGGCCCTCACTGCCCACCCCTACCCTAGGGCGATCTGCAACTTTTTTCTCATAAATTTATGACTTTTTCTCTTGTATATTTTTAGCTTTTTCTTATAAATTTGTTAACTTCTTCTTGTAAATTTGTAACTTTTTCCTGAGCAATATGTAAATTTTTTGTCATAAATCTGCACTTTTTTTCTTGTAAATTTTCAACTTTTATCTCCTGAATTTTGAGGGTTTTTTTTCTCAATTTTCAACTTTTTTCTCTAAATTTTCTTCTTCTTTTAGATTTGATTGGCGGTTGGCAACCAGCTTACAGGTGCATTACCACCACTGACTTGATTATCATCACTCCACATCCCCGTGCAAGGAGTTCCCACAAGGAACTTATCACTCTATATATAATTCAAGAAAATCTGTGTGTATGTCTGTGTGTCACGATCATAGGACTCACTAAAGGATAACAGGACTCGCTATGACATCATAGATCAAAGGCAGGCATCACTCACAATCATAAGACTCACTATGACATCATCAGCATCACACACACACACACAGAGATTTTCTTGAATTATATATAGAGTGATGACAGCTTCTTTGCACCTTGCATCTGGTTTCTTACAAATTTTCAGCTTTTTCCTTGTAGATCTGCAGCTTTTTTTGTCAAATATTTTTGACTTTTCAAGTGTTTGTAGACGATCCAGCTGGGATCATGGATGGTAGATGGGGTGTTTGAGTGATGTCGAGGGGAGCTACATTGGTAGTTAAGCTAGGCTAACTCAACTAGCAGGTCTAGTGCTATTATTACTAAGCTGTCCCAGTCAGACGTGATTCTGGAGTCTCTTGGGGTCCCAGGCAAAAATTCACAGGGAGATCCACCAACCGGCGTTCATCACTCTTATATAATAAATAATCTGATGCTAACAACAGATAACATTATAAAAACGAAGACAGAATACTGTATTGTTTGCACTACTTGCCACTGTCTTGCTTTTTCTCCTCTTCCTCAATTTTCTTCCTGCTTTTGTCACTGCCAGACAGATAACTAAAAAAAAAAATAAAAAATTTGAAAGAGAAAAGTTGTAAATTAACAAAATCAAGGGGAAAAAGGAAGAATTTGCAAGAAAAAATTTATAAATTTATTAGAAAAAAGGTGCAAATTTACTAGAAGAGTCCCAAATTGACAAGAAAAAAGTTGCAAAGATATGAGGAAAAAGTTTCACATTTATGAGAAAAAAAGCACAAATTTATGAGAAAAAAGGTGAAAATTTACAAGAAAAAACCCCAGCAAATTTTACAAGGAAAAAAAAAATCACATATTTAGTTTAAAAAAAAAACTTGCAAATGTGCAAGAAGAAAGCTACAGATTAACAAAAAAAAACAAGGACAAAAAGAAAACTTTACAAGAAAAAATTTATAAATTTACTGGAAAAACAGTTGCAAATTTACTAGAAAAGAGTCCCAAATTGACAAGAAAAAAGTTCCAAAGATATGAGAAAAAAATGCACATTTATAAGAAAAAATTCACAAATTTAGTTTTAAAAAAACTTGCAAATATGAAAGAAAAAAGTTGTAGATTAACAAAAAACAAGGTAAAAAAGGAAAAATTTACAAGAAAAAAATTATAAATTTATTAGGAAAAAGTCTCAAATTTACAAGAAAAAAGTTGCAAATATATGAGTAAAAGCTGGAAATTTACAAGAAAAAATCACAAATTTGTTAGAAAAAAGTTGCAAATTTAACAGAAAAGAGTATTGGTTTCTTTTCTCTTTCTTTTCTCCTCTTCCTCATTTTTCTCCCTTCTTTTGTCACCGCCAGACGGATAACTTCGCTTCATTTTGATACAGCCACTCTCACTTGTTGTGTACTGGTAGAGGTGGGGGGTTGGGGGCCCCTTTAGGGAGTTCTGTGCTGGCCTACCACCATCATTGCAAATTCTCCACATTGGCGTTGCTGTAGGGATTCAAAGTTGGTCAGCCTAGGTCGCCAAGTGTTTGCATGCCTTGCCTGGTGGCATGCAGCACCTCACAGCTGGAGACAGATGTATGCTTCACTGAATGAGACTTACTGAGACCAAGTGGACCCTAATAAAGGGGCAGAGTTGTTTATAAAGTGGTAGCCCGATAAAATGCATCTCCCTCATTATTCTTCAAACTCCTTCAATACCTTGTAGTTCAGACGGCGTTTTTGTACATCTGTGTGCTGCCTTCTCTGCAGGGATTCGCCGCCGTTGAACCATTCTTACAAATACCCGAGTAAGCTCGACAGTTTAATTTGACAGTAAAACTCTGAGAGCCAGGAGTCGTCCTGCAAACACCAACGCCGTCAAATCTGAGCAGAAACCACAGATTAGATGTTGACGTGGCGCAGCCAACATGAAAACACATTCTCAGTGGTCGGCCTTTGGCCCATCTGTGCTGCCGTCTCGGCCTCCAAACAACAGCTAATGAGGAACTGTGGAAGAGACTCGGATGATGCTGAAAGATTTTTATTTATGCATATGGATATTTTTTTTTTTTATTTTGAGTTATTTGGACCATAACACTGGTCAACACCAAATTTATTGTCTAAGTTTGTTTTTTTTTTTAGCTGATTTAGGACAATTTTGATGTGCTGAATCCAAAAATCACATTGGTTTTGCTCAATCAGGTCAACTTTTTGAATTATGGCCACATGTTGTTTTATACGTTTTTGTTTACGTGTACGGGTATTTTCACTTTATATGATGCAAAATTCTTTTTTATGTCTTGGAATTCTCTGAATTTTGAACAATGATGACATAACATTCAATTTACATGTACTTACCTTTATATAAAGGTAAGTACATGCACAGTACTAAGTAAGTACTAAGTAAGTACAGGATTTTACTTGGCACCTGATCGAAAGAAACGGATGTCATTATCAGATTCAGCGGTGCAAAATTGTCTTAAATCAGTTGAAAAAACAGACAACTTACAAAAAAATTATTTTTGTAACCCTGTGTAATCAGTGGCTCTCTGTGGCTTTGATTTTTGTAAAAAATGCATTTATGAGGAAAAAGTTGCAAGTTGTCATGAGGGGGAAGCAGTGAGAAAAACATTTTTAATGTGCTTCGGAAGGTTTATAATTTATTTGAAATTTATATGAAAAAGTTGTAAATATTAAAGAAATTTTTTTGCACATTTATGAGGAAAAAAGTTTCACATTTTTAAGAAAAATTATGCAGAGTTAGCTGTGAGAAAAGACTGCAAAACTAGGAGGAAATGCTCTAAATATAACGTACAGAAAAAGTTTTAAGGCCCTGTCACACCTAGACAATTTAAGCAGCGTTTGCCAAACGTATGAACGAGTTAGAGAATACACTGGTGAACGTGGGACCTCTGAAGCACGCTGGTAAACGGCATTGTACAGAAAGCTCCTCTGAAAATTTTCAGCATGCTGAAAATTTTCCAATGTATCCAGCTCATGGTTAAAAAGTTCCGCATAAATTGTAAGTAAGTTATGCATTCGTTCACACACATTACTTGTAAGCGACTCACAAGTTACTCATAAGTCAAAATACATTGAGATAAATGTCTAGCATACCCAAAACTTATTTCTAACATATGAGTAACACTCTTTGAACCTATGTGTAACTTACTGAATGGGTTTCTAACTTACAGCTACCCTATAATGGTGTATTTGCAGCATTGGTTCACAGGAAAAACCATACAGAGCTCAGCTGCTGCCTGCAGCGCATACACACACACAGAATGAATGAATGAATGAATTCTTTTTCAAAAACACATAAGTCCAGTTGTGTTCAAAATGGAAAAAAAAACACATTTTCATCTGTAGGTTTATATGTGTTAGTATTTCCAAATCAGCTTCTAAGACATGGTCACTTGAAATACGAGTATCTCAGACACAGTAAAGCAAAAAATCAAACAACTCATTGTTACTTTTTGGCAATTTTTATTACATTTTTTTGCAAAAACAGATAAGTCCTGAAAGCCATGCTATTTTGTCTGGAACATACTTGAATGTCTATAAGCATCAATGTAGTATGACTGACACACTGATTTAGGCATATCCACTTAGTAAAATGGTATAATATAGCTATAATGAAGCTATAATTCAAGATTCAAAGATTTTATTGTCAACACTACTATACGTGCAGGACATACAGGAGAACTGAAATGGCGTTTCTCTCTCTCTTCATTGGTGTGCACAGTATAAAAAGAAAAGGAACAAGGCTGGAAAAAAAGAAACTCCTTCCCCATATAGTGTACTATATAGTGAATGCGCAGCCAACGGACCAGTGAGAGAAGAGCTTCACATCACAACATAAACTACCTTCAGGTATTTAAGATAAGATAAGATAAGCCTTTATTAGTCCCACAATGGGGAAATTCCAGGATTGCAACAGCACAGGGATAGCAACACTCAGAGCAACAACCAGAAGGCAAGAGAAAAAACAAGAGCAGCGAGTATACATATGTACATATAAATATAAATATATATATATATATAGACACACAGTGCGGAGCATTGTAGCTGGATGGAATAAATATATGAGTATATAAACACACAGTGCGGAGCATTGTAGCTAGATGGAATGAATATGTGAATATATAAACACACACAGTGCGAAGCATTGTAGCTAGATGGAATGAAACAGCATAACCGTCTACTTAGTTATCCTACATGGTATGATTATGTACCCATACATATTCTCACCCTCCGTAGCGACCGGTATTTTACTAGTTGTATACCGGAGGGGACCATTGTGTAAGTCTATTACGTCTTTTGCATTCAATACTATTAGGTTGTCACGTCTTTTTGCTATCTCTGCGAGCAGCCCTGCTTAGGTTGTACAGTCTGACAGCTATAGGTAGGAAGGATCTGCGAAACCTCTCGGTTGTGCACCTAGGATGATGTAGTCTGCTGCTAAATGAGCTCCTCAGTGCATTCAGTATGTCCTGCATAGGGTGGAACTCGGACTCCAGCAGAGATGACAGCTTAGCCACCATCCTTCTCTCTCCTATCTCCTCCACTGGGTCAAGGCGCTGCCCCAGGACAGAGCTAGCTTTCTTGATCAGTTTGTTCAGTCTCTTCCTATTGGCTGCTGTAATGCCACTGCCCCAGCAGACCACTCCAAAAGTGATGGCTGATGCCACCACCGTGTCATAGAATGACTTCATCAGCGCCCCTTGTACACCAAAAGACCTGAGTCTCCTCAGTAGGAACAGCCTGCGCTGTCCCTTCTTGTAGAGTGCGTCAGTATTGTGTGACCAGTCTAGTTTATTGTTCAGATGAACACCCAGGTACTTGTTGGATGTCACCATCTCGATGTCTGTTCCCTGTATATTTACTGGTGCTGTGAGGGGTTGTTCTTGCCTGCGGCAGTCCACCACCAGCTCCTTAGTTTTCCTCGCATTGATCTGGAGGCAGTTCCGATGGCACCAGTCCACAAAGTCCTGGAGAAGCCCTCTGTACTCAGCTTCATCTCTGTTGGAGATGAGGCCAACGATCGCAGAGTCGTCAGAGAACTTCTGTAGATGGCAGTGTGTTGTGTTGTGTGAGAAGTCCGCAGTATAAAGGGTGAACAGGAAGGGCGCCAAAACCGTTCCCTGGGGGGCCCCCGTGCTACCGATGATCGTGTCGGACACACAGTCCCGGGTTCTCACAAACTGAGGCCGGTTAGTGAGGTAGTCCAGGATCCATGATGACAGGTGCTGGTCCACCCCTGCGCACAGCAGCTTGTCGTTCAGGATCATCGGTTGGATGGTGTTGAAAGCACTGGAGAAGACAAAGAACATGATCCTCACCGCATTCCCGGGCTTCTCCAGGTGGGACAGAGAACGGTAAAGGAGGAAGATCACCGCATCCTCCACCCCAATGCCATGCTGGTAGGCGAACTGGAGTGGATCCATCGCTGGTCCCACCAGGGGGCGGAGGTGAGCAAGGAGCAGTCACTCCAGGGTCTTCATCATGTGGGACGTCAGGGCCACTGGTCTGTAGCTGTTCAGATCTTTGGGGTGGGAAGTCTTTGGTACAGGTACCACACAAGATGTTTTCCACAGCTGTGGTACCCTCCCCAGCTTCAGGCTCAGGTTGAAGATGTGCTCCACAATCCCACATAGCTGGTCTGCGCAGGACTTGAGGAGCTTTGCACTGATGCCGTCCGGTCCAGACGCCTTCCTCGCCTTGATTTTCCTCAGCTCCGTCCTCACCTGGGTCTTAGTGAGGGTCAGGTTGGGAGGCTGTGTGTTGGGAATGGGGGGGTGTTGGTGGAGTGGGGAGTGGGCAGCAGGACTTGATGTCTTCAGAGGCAGCAGTGGTTGTTGTGCAGACAGGGGGGAGGGCTGGGAAATCAGTCAGAGCAAGCAGACCCAGAAGGCAGCAAAGATGAGTCACGTGACCCAAATACCAAGCGCTGATTTGCCCTGTGGAGTTATCTGCTTTTGTAAAAAAAAAACAACATCAATTTGTAGTGTCTATAACATAGGACATATCGGCTTTTGAGACAGAACAATTTGAACTTCTACAAGTAGGTAATGTTAACAGTTGTTTGATGTAAAGAGTGAAATTTTCATGGAAGTGGCGTTTATCAGTTTTTGCAAACAAACTCTTCAAACACACATATTTTTTCATATAACGGGACCTGTTGGGATGTGTCAGAGCACTTTCAAGCTACAGGATAAAGATCCAAATCGCTGTTTAGCCCTCCTTGTCTTGTTTTTACCTTTGACTGCAGTCTGTACCATCAGCTGTCCAGTGCTGTTCTGATAGATATGCCAAAATGTCAGAACACCAGAGGAGGAGGATCCAATCAGCTGATCACCCAAAACACAGAGCTCAGCTGTTTTCCACGATAAATCACACTTTTCTGTCCCTTGGCTGCAGCTCCTGGCAAAAGCACACTCCATACGTTATCTTGTTTTGTTTTTGTTTTTTTTCACTTTATTGAAAATAAACTTTTTTTATTGCCATCAGTTCATGTGCCTTTGAGCCAGGTTGTGACAGCTGTGATCTGACGTTCCTGACGTGTCACATCAGCTGTTTTAGGCAGGGTGACCGACCTGACAGATTTGATAGATCTGCCAGGTCGGTCATGCCCCCGCCGTGGTCTCTTGATGGGAGAATCATTTCGTTTGAACAGAGATGATCTCCCGCACACCTAGGATTCATGGATCAGGAGGCAACAGCAGTTTGGCATGACCACACTATGCGGAAGTTAGACTATTGTTGCACATACTGTAAGTTGCGAATGTCAGCAACACGCTAAGCATTAGTTGGTTTAAGTTATTTATAAGTTGTGGAAATATTCTATATAAGTTACTAATATGTTATGTACATGTCCAACTCGTTATGGATAGACGATGCATAGTGAAAATTTCGGCATATGCCAGCGTTTTAGAACAATTTTTATACATTTGGCAAATGCTGCCTAAATTGTCATGGTGTAACAGGGCCTTTAAAATTCTGTGAAAAAGTAACAAATTCACATGGAAAAAATTTTATGAAGGAAATTTTTTTCTTTTTTTCTTTTACCATTCTGAGAAGGGTGCAAATTAAAAAAAAAAAATTGAAAATTTTAGCCAAGTAATTGCTGAAATTTTTTTTTTACATTTTTTGACCCCCCCCCCTCAAAAAAAATTGGGGGGGGGGCTAAAAATGCCAATTTGCTGATTAGAAACAAGTTGCAAAATAATTAATAATTTAAAAAAATAATTTAGGAGAGTCAGAATTTACATAAAAAGTTGAAAAGCAAAATTCATATAAAAACAGTGCAAATTTAGAAAAATATTTTTACATTTTGACCAGAAAAGTTCCAAATTTACTTATCAGAGAAAAGCTGCATATATTAGAGAAAAAGCTTTCAAATGACTAATTTATCTTTGTTTTTGTTTGTTTTTTTTGTTTTTGTTTTTTTGTTTTTGACAAAATTTGCATTTTTAAATTTAAGTTTACGAGAATAAAAAGATTTTCAAATTTTTACTGAAAAAATTTTTGCATTTTCTTGTCAAAGTTGCAAATTTTTAAGAATGCGCATCTGTCTGAAAAATTTGCATGAAAAAAGTTGCAACTTTGTGATGGAAAATTCTTTTAAAAATGACAAATTCACAAGATTTGAAAAAACTGGCCCAAAAAGTTACAATTTTACTCATCAGGAAAAAAAAGCTGTAAAATTTAAAGCAAAAAGATACAAATTTGCAAGGAAAAAAAAAACAACCAACTTTAAGGAAAAGGAAGTTTAAATTAAATTGAATTAACATTTGATTAAAATTAAAGATTGAAAATTGCTATTTTATTTAGAGTTATTTGTAGCTGAAACAAAAAGCTGAAAAATAAATTAAATTTGAAAAAGTGCAAATTTATAAGAAAATTTGGACCAAAAAAGTTACAAATTTGCTTATCAGAAAAAAAAGCTACAAATATTAGAACATTTACAAGAATTTAAAGAATTTAAAATTTTTGCCAAAAAGAAGTTTTGCATTTTCTCATCAGGAAAAAAGCTGCAAATTTTTGAGAAAAAGCTGTTAATCTAGGTAAAAAAAAAAAAAAAAAAAAAAAATCCATGAAAAAGCTGCAACTTTGTGATGGAAAATTCTTTTTAAAAAGGACACATTTGGAAGATAAAAAGGTGGAAAAGGTTGCAAATATTAGAGAAAAAAACTTCAAATTTGCAAGGAAAGACAACAACGAAATTTAAGAAAAAAATTAAATATATTTAAGAGATAAAAATGTTGGTTATAAGGTCAGTTTATATGATAATGATAATGGCTGACCAGACAGCTGATATTTTCCTTGGCCTAACATTACTTTGTTATTGAAGCTCATGTAGAAGCTGTTCATTCTTAAGCAGAAGCAGTAACGATGGCTGCCGTGGTAGAAGTTCACACTGGCAACACGCCGTAAAGTGAACATGGATATAATGAGAGCGGAGTTTGTGGACTCACGGCGGTGTAAGTCGATCTAGAAGTGGCCTGTCTCAGAGGGAGGGATGGATCAGAGGAAGGAGAGGATAAACGGGAGGAGAGAGCTGGAGTCGCGTCAGAGCGTCGGAGATAAAAAGAGATGAGAAGAAGAAAAGACGAGCCGCATTAGAGGAGGAGAAGAAGTAAGCAGAGGATGAAAAGACGGAGAGTGAGGGGGAACGGGAGACTCCTGTGAGCTCAGCGGGGCGGACTTCATTAAAGCTTTCCTCACCACGGGATCCAACCTCTAATGGAATGATGGGTGAATTCCGACGGGCCATGGCAGAGGGTAAAACCGTCATCCATCGAGCCGGACACCTGCCAACCTCTCCCACGGCCGCCGTGGGCCCGGTAACACGGCCAGCATGGCGGGGAACCTCTCCACCGTTTAATCTACACGTGTAATAATTCTAAATCCGATTAGCAAGTGACCTCTGTTACACAGGAAATCCCTTCAGGTTTTTTTTAGTTCTTACATAGAATCAGAGCCGCTTCTAGCTTTTTGTTGGCCCGATGTAAGATTGTGTTGGGGGGAGGGGGGTAGTTTAGGAATGGAGAGGAGTTCAAATCTTTTTTTAATGGGGAAAAAAATCCCCTCTCAACAAAAACATTTAAAAAACTAGAAAAGCACTCGGAGAGCGCAGACCTCCGCCAAGCGCCACAATTCCCCCCATACAGTGTTTGTGTGTACGTTTTCAGATTCCTTGAGCATGTAAACATATGACTAGCAATTGGATTCACAATGATTATTTGTTTATTTGACAGGGACAGTGCAATAAACACACAATTAATCAATGACAATCAATGTGATAGTGATAGGATTAGTGGTTCAGTAGTAAAAGCATTGCCTCCTTGGCGGAGGTAATAAACTGAATGAAGTGTTGCTGTTGTGTCCATCTCCTCCACTGACGGATGCAAATTGGGTAGACAGGTTGCTGTGGGTTTTATATTATATTGTAACGTGCTGCTCGACATGGCGACGTCCCACCGGGAGGTTCGAACTCACGCCTCCCGCTCCGGAGTCTCGCACTCTACCTGTGTCGCCAATAGGGCCAACCCACTTGGCAAGCCAAATAGGGTGCTCATATTGAGTTCGCTACAATATTATTGTTTTGGGGGTTGCGCTCCGCGGCAAACGACAATTTAGAAGCTTCGCTGGCAGAGAGCTCGTTTTTGCGCAGCGCCTATGGCTGGCCGGGGAATTTCTGGCAAAGAATCCGTCGGCGGACAGCTGCCCGTGTGAGGTTTTGCAGTTGCACGCTGGCGGGCCCAGGCCAGCAGTGTTTTCCGCGTCCTTTTGTGCCTAAAACGTTGAAGAACGCAGAGTTTGTGTTGCAGACACGACGACCAGCGCCCTCCATTGCGCCTGCGCACATGTTGAAAATGGCTGTATGTCACAGTGTTGAATGAAAAATGCTTTAAAAAATTCCTGTATCCAGACGGTGAACCGGATCACCCCCAAAATTTAACCAGTTCTTCCTTGTACCATTTCCAACAACGCCTGAAAGTTTCATGGAAATCCGTCCAAGATTTTTTGAGTTATCTTGCTAACCAACAGACAGACAGACAGACAAACAAACAGACAAACCCCGGCAAAAACATAACCTCCTCCTGGCCTTTTGGCCTGGCGGAGGTAATAAACTTGAGACATTTTCTTGATGAACAGACAGAAAGAAGAATACAAGAAAAAAGTTGCAAGCTTATGAGGAAGAAAGCACAAATTAATGAGGGAAAAAAGCTGAAAATTTACTAGAAAAAGTAGGGCGTTTACAAGAGAAATTTTGCAAATATTACAAGGAAAAAAAATCACAAATTTATTATAAAAAATTTGCAAGTTAGAAAAGAGACAAATTGACAAGAATAAATTTGCAAAAATATGAGGAAAAAATGCACATTTATGAGAAAAAACTGAAAATTTACAAGAAAAAAGTTTCAAATTTTACAAGAAAAGTTTCACAAATTTACCAAAAAAAAATTGCAAAATTTGCAAGAAGAGTCACAAATTAACAAAAAAAAAAACAAGGAAAAGTTTACAAGAGTTTTTAACTTTATTAGAAAAAAGTTGCAAATGTACTATAAGAGTCCCAAATTGACAAGAAAAACGTTGCAAATTTATACGTAAATGCTGGGATTTTACAAGAAAAAGGCAGCAAATTTTACAAGAAAAAAAAAATCACTAATTTATTAGGAAACAGTTGCAAATTTAATAGAAAAGAGTCCCAAAGTGACAAGAAAAAAGTTGCAAATATGAGAAATAATTGCACATTTATGAGAAAAAAGCACAAATTTATGAGGGAAAAAGGTGAAAATTTACAAGAAAAAAGTTGTGAATTTTACAAGAAAAATTCACAAATTTAGTTGAAAAAGACACTTGCGAATTTGCAAGAAAAAAGTTACAAATTAACAAAAACAAGAAAAAGGGAAATTTACCAGAAAAAAAATTCCAAGTTCACAAGAAAAAAGTAGTAAAATTTCAAGAAAAGTGCTGAAAAGAAAAAACCCCACAAATTTCAGAGAAAAAAAACTTAAAAATTTGCAAGAAAAAAAATTAAATTGACAGGAATGAAGGAAAAATTTACAAGAAAAATTTTCAAATTTACCAAACAAAAAAGGCTGAAGGTAATTTTAACTGAGGATGATCATGTAGTTTGGCGCCTCCTAGTGGCCGGGGGGCCTGTAGCAGTTGTGTAGTCCACTTTACGGTCAGAAACAGCCCTCCCTGGAGTAATGTATAAAGTTACTGAATGTGTGTGTGTGTCCGTTCAGGTCCAACCTGTGCCGATGTCCACGACCCATGTGAGCCCAACAGGTGCCACCCGTCCTCCCAGTGCCAGGCTCTGCCCGAGGGCGGCTACAAGTGCGAGTGTCCCATGGGACGTGAAGGAAAGCACTGTGAGAAAGGTAAGTCGGTGTGGAGTTTATGTGGAGCTGTTTTGTACCATGCGGGGGTCTGTTTTTAGACACTTTGAATGTTTTTGACACACCCTTGTCTAACATCCTAGCCCCTGGCAGAAGACCATTGTTGGTGGCATTTTGCCATTCTGAAAACAGCTGAAAAGCCCTTGAATGAATTTGTCCAGAAGATGGTTTCTGTCATCGTAGGACATTCTTATCATGCTGATTCAGGTTCAGGTGTTCTTCAGATCAGTCTGGTTTTATTTAGGTTTTTGTTATTAACTTATTCCAGTGAAGCCGTGAGGAGCTAATGGGACAGCGCAGCGTCCATCCAGTCACATTTCATGGGAATCACTCCTCCTCCTAGGCCCGGGGTTGGCAACCTGCCCTACACAAAGAGCCACTGAGTGATTTTTGTGTTAAAAAAATCTGTGTGGAGCCACAACAAATCTGAGCCTAAAAACTGAGATAAAACAGCAGAATTACTATATTACTACAATCTGCCCTGACAACATCACAACTGAGGTTTTTTTATTATAAATTTGCAAATTTTTTTATTGTAAATTTGTTACATTTTTCTCACAAAATTGCAACTTTTTCTGGCAATTTTTTTTTTTTTTTTTTTTTGTAGAGTTTGTCTTTTTTTTTTCTTGCATATCTTTGCAACTTTTTTCCTTGTCAGTTTGGGACTCTTTTCTATAAAATTTGCAACTTTTTTCTAATAAATTTGTGGGTTTTTTCCATGTAAATTTGCTACTTTTTTCTTGAAAATTTTCAGCTTTTCTTTCCTCATAAATGTGCAATTTTTTCCTCATGTCTTTGTAGCTTTTTTTCTTGTCAATTTGGGACGCTTTTCTATTAAATTTCCAATTTTTTTTTTTTCAAATAAATTTGTGATTTGTGGACCTAGAGCCACAGGCTGCAGACCCCTGTCCTGGGCATTTGCTCAGATGCTGACCACACTCTCTTATAGTGATCCTCAGGTCTTTATCCAGGTTGAGCTCAAGGTCAAAGGTCAGGAGATCTGGACACTTACAGGTGCATCAGGTGCCAAGTCCTGTCATGTGGAAATCAAGGTCTCAATCTGGAGGAAGAGTGGTGAGGCACAGAATCCAAGCAGCTTGAGGTCCAGTGTGAAGTTTCCACAGTCAGTGATGATTTGGGGAGCCATGTCATCTACTGGTGTTGGTCCACTGTGTTTTATCAAGTCCAAAGTCAGCACAGCCATCTACCAGAAAATTTTAGAGCACTTCATGCTTCCCTCTGCTGACAAGCTTTATGGAGATGCTGACTTCATTTTCCAGCAGGACTCACTGAAATAAATCAACTTTTCGATGATATTGTGATTTACTGAGAAGCATTTGTTTGTGATTTCTGAAAAATCAGTCCCCCCACCCCCGCCCCTGGGATTCAAACCAGGATCCACTCTTCCTCCATTATATTTGAGCCGTCTCCCTCTTTCCACTCTGACACTTTCATCCCTCTTGATTCAAAAGGAAGATCAAACACAGCGGCAGGAATCGGTGGGGAGCCTTTGGGGTGGAAGAACCGAGGTCGATGATTGGCCCCCGTCGGGCCTTCCCTGCACATCCACTTGGCTACGCTCATTAGCAGGAAAAGTGGGAGCCTCGGAACTTTTCCTCGCCGCCTGCCTGTCCGCCCACAGGTGTTGTTCTGGAACGTGTTTGTCGGTGCTTAGCTTCACACGGCAGAACCGGGACGCTGCCGGGGAAAAAAGCGTAGCTGCTTTTGAAGTTCATCATTAGCACTTTTGTTGGTGTTGCATTCTGAGTCCCCCCCCAAACCGCCCCCAACTGCCCGTCATGAAAAGATTCCTGCTCCTCCAAATTAAAGAGCGTGTTCGCAGGGCCATTTCTAGGTTTTTGGAGCCCTATGAAAGATTGTGTTTGGAGGCTCCTATTTTTGTAATGGGGAAGAGTTCAAACCCCTCCTCATCCCCCTCGTGGCTGAGGAGGCCTGTGGCATTTGCGTACTCTGCTTTATAGCAAGAAACAGCTCTGCATATAGTCCCACCTCTCAAAAAAAAAAATAATAGAAATGTGCCCCATGTAGCCCTTTGAATTCAGATTTTAAAAAAAAAAGACAGGAATAACCTCCTTCCAAAGCTCTGAGTCCCAGTTAGCAGGTGATTAAAATAAATTGAGGTGAACCAAAATCAATGCCATGTGAGTGGGAGCGTCTACTGCTCCAAAAGGCTATTTTTTCCACACCAATCAATGAGATGACTAATCGCATCAGTCCTTCCTGCCCGCCGTGATTAATGGGAGCGTCAGTCAGCCAGAGTGTCGGCCACAGAGAGGAGTTCGCTGATAAGACGGTGATGCAGCAGCAGCGGTGGACGTCCACTCTGCTGCTGCACGCCACAAAGACACCATAGTTTAGAGGCCAGCACAAAGAGGAATCACTGCTAATATGGACAGTTTACAGAGCTGTTTCTGTCAACAAAGCAGAGTATGCAAATGATACTAAGACCCCCTCAGCCACTGCCCCCGCCCAAGCTACAAGTTTCAACACATTTAGGTAAGAGAATTAAAATTACTTTAAACTTTTTGTGTCTTTCTTTATTTTCTTGTGATAAAAAGGTTCCAAAGCAATGGAAAATGCACAAGAGAGATGAAGAAGAGAATGCAGGCAGGGTAGAGTGGGTGGACACGAGTGTCAGGGTGATTTGGGATAGAAGGATAGTAGCGAGAGTGAAAGGGAAGATTTACAAGACAGTAGTGAGACCTGCTATAATGTATGGTTTGGAGACAGTGGCACTGACAAAAAGGAGGTGACGCTGGAGGTGGCAGAGTTGAAGATGCTAAGATTCTCATTGAGAGTGACTAGGAGGGACAGGATTAGAAATGAGTATAGCAGAGGAACAGTTCAGGTTGTGTGGTTTGGAGACAAAGTAAGAGGCAAGGCTGTGATGGTTTGGACATGTGCAGAGGAGGGATAGTGGAGATATTGGACAAAGGATGTTGAAGATGGAGCTCCCAGGCAGGAGGAAAAGAGGAGGGCCACAGAAGATTCATGGATGTAGTGAAGGAGGACATGGAGAGGGTTGGTGTTAGAGGAAAATGAAGGGATAAGGTGAGATGGAGACAGATGATCTGCTGTGGAGACCCCTAAAGGGAGCAGCTAGAAGAAGAAGACATGGAATGTTTCATTTTCCAGCTTATTCCACTTGAAAAAAACAGCAAGAAAATAGTTCCTGGTGTGGCATATTTATGAAATTCTTAGTATAACCAGGAGAAAATTAGCCAAACAAGCAAAGTTAGCAGTTAGCTACATTGGCAGTCAGTGTTTATATAATCAGTCACACCCATCTTCAGCACATATGCACAACTCACCTGTGATCGCTATGTCATCGAGGAAGGTAAGGCAAAGCTCGGCAGGGTGCTGAGAGGCACTCCGTCACCTGCTCAGCCATTTCTCCTCAGTCCTCCTCACAGCCAGACGAACCACTGGATCACCCGCTGAAGTCGGGACACTGCAAGCAATAGCCAGTGGAACCATTCTGTAGGACACCGAAGGCCAGGGGCCGCCTGGTGTGATTTTGTGTTTTTGGAGTTTTGGATCGGCCTGCTTGCAGTCACACTCAGAGATCACACTCACGCTCAGTACTGGGCTGGAAATGTTGCGTGTCACACCATAAACTGTCCGACGCTACAGTTTCGCATTTCTGGGTTCCGCTTTTTTCGTTTCATCAAAATTAATTGCAGTATAAATTAATATTTAAGAATCAGAATCTTGACCATTAAGATAAGATAAGATAAGCCTTTATTAGTCTCACAACGGGGAAATTCCAGGATTGCAACAGCACAGGGATAGCAACACTCAGAGCAACAATCAGAAGGCAAGAAAAAAAAAAAAAAAGGCAAGCAAGCATTATGCACCGATTCAGAATTGTTCATGTCCGAATTGAAATAATCAGAAAAAATGATTTTTTTCCCCCCCACCCCTAACAAACATACACACATATCTCAGTGTTAACCAGGGATGGAGGGTGGAATTGTGACAGTGCCATCTGTGGTGTCGTGTTCCAGCACATTATTGTGAAGTGCGGTGTCGTAACGTGCCACATCACTGCACCACCCTATATAAGGCGGAGGACGTCCATCTTATGGTCTCTTTGCCGGATGACCACGCTGTGGAGAGGAGTAAAAATGATCAATTCCAGGGCAAAAGTCCAGATTGACACCCAGCTGTAATAAAACGAATGTATTGTGCTTTAATGGAAGTTAGATCAAAAGGTGCAGTTTGAATGGGTTTCCGTGGCACATTTTTTGTATGTACAGTATGATGTAACACTTGCATGTGTACATGGTGTGTTTTAGACTTACTGTTGGAGCTGAGCGGGAAATAGCAAGATCAGATAAAAATGCATAACCTTGCCAAAATACATGCCGTATGCACGAACACAGCCAAAATTATTAAAAAGTGAAGAATGAAAAGCTCGTAAGATGCTCACAAAGGTCCCCGAGGGTTAAAGGATTTGAACGCTTCCTCATTCAGAAAAACAAAAAACATCCCCTTAAAAGCACAATCAGGGCCCTCAAAAATCAGAAACAGCTGTGCCTGTTTGTGTGGCATCCTGTATGTGTGAAGTCATTTCCATTTAAACTCCACGGTGCCTTGCTGCTGTAGTATTCACAGTCAAGGACTTTTCTCAAGGGTGTTCCTGTAGTATTGAATGGCCTACTTTCCCCCCGCGCCTTTACCCTGTGGTGGTGTAAATCATTACAGTTTAGTAAAGAAAGCAGGATTGCTGGTGTTCAGGTGGTTCACAGAAACTCGGGAGCTAGTTTGAGTTTCAATAAGACTTTTTTTTTTTTTTTTTTTTTTACATTTAGCAACCCTGAGCTTTAAGTGACTAATTCAGAGGCTTTCTGGTACCCACTCTGCTGCTGAGCTGATTGATTGTGGAGTGTTTCATCATGTCTGAAAAGTTTTTTCAAAAGCTAAAATGTGCTTTTCATCTGCATTGTTAGTGCCTCCTCTGATTTTATAGGGTTTTTAAAGGTTTTATTACGAGTTCCAATTAGGTAACATTACACGAATATAAACAAAATTACCTAAGAGCTCAGCTGCAACCTTAGCAATAAAAGGAACTGCTCCCTGAGAGTTAGTTTTAGGATTATTGTTTCTCTGGGAATTGGAAGAAAAACTAATTGTGGAGGCCAATTTTCCTGTTTGGAAAACTATACTTCATTTATTTTTTTCTGGTAAATTAGCTTATTCTAATGCCTTTAATAAAAAAAAGAATTGCTTACAATGATTTCAACACTGAGCAAAAATGAGAATAAACTGCCCTATAAGGTGTTCAAATACCTGAATACTACTGACTTGGGTTATCTGAAAAACAAGAAATTAATTTCAGCAAAACAATTATATTTTACTCAAAATTTATGGTAAAAGGGCAATAGACAGCTAATAAAAGCATAGTTTTAATCAATTAGCTTACTGAAACATACTGTGTGAATAGCAATATTATTAGGAATTGTTAGCTAATGCATTAATGCTGGATGTGTTTGTGTAAGCAGTTGAAATGATTAGCTAAAGCAATTTTAACGAAACAAGCCGAATACAGTAAATATTTGAAATAGCTAGCGAAATTTAGTACTAAAAAGTTGAGACTATAAATACATTGCTAAAGGTCTTGCTAATAGTTGAAAAGTATTGTTTCAAATAACAGCTGAAATAACTAGCTAATGTTTTTTAAAAAAAATAAAGAATTATGGCCAGACGTTGGGCTAGCATTGGCTAATATACAGTTTGCTAGTTCCACTGTTAACAAGCTATTTTTATTTTATTTACTTTTGTTTTATTCCACTGTTTCAAGTGTTTTTAGATAACAATTGCTGAAAATATGCGCTATGATAGTTGAAATAACTAGCTAATTACGTGTTAATTTTTTGTTATCAAAAGAGCTACATATTAAAAAAAATCTTAAAAATTATTACCAGAAATTGGGCTAACATTAGTATACTATAGTTCCACTGTTAGAAAATTCTTCTATTTATGTTTTTGTTTTTTTCCCTCACTGTTTCAACAAGTTTTTCACAATTTCTGCAGTTAGTTATTATACCTACATACATTTACCTGACTGATAGGCATATGTTCAGCTAATTCTTACCTAGGTATATATTTACGTAACAGTAAAAGAAGAAGATATTTACTGTGCATGCTATGTTTCAGTGAGTCATTATTTTTTATCTTTAGCTTGCTAGAAACTAGAAGTGCTAATGCTTCTTAGGTAATAAAGACCATTATACAACAGTTAGTTCTGACAATTTGATTGGACTGTAGGGATTCCAGGAGCTACTATAAGCCGCGATAATTGCACTCCAGTTTCACTGGATATGTGTCACTCTGCTTCAAAGGTGTTCTAGTACCCATTCATTACTAACTGTAATTTTCTATCAACACTCTGATTGTCACAAGTGAGGCCCTCCGGGGCGAAATTTAGGGCCCAAACAGTGGACTCAAAGTTTTTAGAAGATTTATTTTAAGAGCCGGTCACACTGACGCGGCTCAAGGACACAAAAATAACTAACCACAACAACTAGCAAAAACAGGCAAGAACTGGCACAGCAGAACAGGCAGGAACTGAAATGTGTAATCACACCAAATGACAAATAAGGACACCACCACGAGCTACGGGGCGCCGTCCCTTAAATAAGGCAAAGGAAATTAACTTAATCATAAGCAGCTGTGGATAATCAAGAACTTAACAAGACACGAAGCAAGCTAGGTAAAAAATGTAAGTAAACAAAAGGTGCTGTCAAAATAAAAGCCCAAACCAAAATGATGACAGGAATAAACTACAAGACATAACCATGATGATGATGATAATGCTATGACTAACTAACTAACTAACTAACCTACACTTATATAGCGCTTTTCTAGTCACAAAGACCACTCAAAGCGCTTTCATTAATACTAACCCTCTATTCTAAGGGCCTATAGGAAACAGATATCTAGGGACAATTTAGAACAGCCAATTAACCTAACATGCATGTTTTTGGCATGTGGGAGGAAACCGGAGAAATCCCGGAGTAAACCCACGCAACACGGGGAGAACATGCAAACTCCACACAGATCACTGTTGGTCGGGGGCTGGGATCGAACCCACGATCCCACGATCCCCCGGCCAAGGGTAAACTGTGCTGCCGCAGTGCTAACCACTGCGCCACCGTGCAGCCCAGAAATCTGGTTATGAAACCAGAAACCGAGGACAAGGCATTGATACATAAAAGAACATGATACTACTACTAATAGTAATAGTAATAATTACAGAAAATCCCAAAATACAAAACTCAAAGTGAGGACATCGCTTCAGCCCATATCCTGACAGTATCCCCCTCTTAAGGGGCGACTTCCAGACGACCCCACAAAAAAACACCAACAAACAAAAAACCCTCCCAGGGTGGGTGGTGGGGACAGAAGGCCAGTTGGGCTGAAACAAAGTCCCCCCTCCCCCCCCAGAGTCCAAAACAAAAGTAAAGATCGTGAGCGAGACAAAGTCCAAGGCCCCAATATAAATCACAGTGGGTCAAGAGGCCTACCCAAGTCCAAAGGGCCTCGAACCGGGGAACAGCGTGTGCTGGTGGGCCTGCCCCAGTTCATGAACCCTCAGACCAGAATGCATAGCCAGTCCGGCAGCCTGCTGCTGTCCTTTGGCCACCGAAACAGAGAACAGGGTGGAACAATGGATGGAGGTTCCCTGACCTCTGGAACAATGGGTGGAGGTTCCCTGGCCACTGGAACAGTGGGTGGAGGTCCCCTGACCTCTGGGACGATGGGTGGAGTGGACTGCTCGACCTCTGGGACGACGGGTGGAGCGGACTGCTCGACCTCTGGTATGACTGGTGGAGCGGACTGCTTGACCTCTGGTATGACTGGTGGAGCGGACTGCTCGACCTCTGGTATGACTGGTGGAGCGGACTGCTCGACCTCTGGGACGACTGGTGGAGCGGACTGCTCGACCTCTGGGACGACTGGTGGAGCGGACTGCTCGACCTCTGGAATGACGGGTGGCGGTCCCCTGACCTCTGACACAACAGGTGGAGGTCCATCAACCTCTGGCATGACAGGTGGCTGAGGTGGAGCATGGTCCTCCTGCAGCTCCATCCTCAACACGGCTACCTCGGATGAGGGAGGAGAACAGGAGGTCAGTGAGGTGACACCACAGTCATCATCAGCAGATACTGGTGGGGAGGACCCAGCGGCTGGTGGAATCTGCACTTGCAACCCTACCAAGAGCAAGGCAAGTCTTTTCTAAAATGGTGGTTGGAAACAAGGGAAAAGGTACTTGCCTTAACTCCTGGTCTCCTGCTGCCAGGGTGACGATCTCAGGATGAGCTGCTGGAGTTGTGGACTCTGGAAGAGCTGCAGACAGGATGACCGATGGAGCTAGTAGTAGAGTTGAGGAGAGGTGTGGAGCAGATACTGGAACTGGGGAGCGGCATGGAGCTGGTGATGGACCTGGGGAGTGGCATGGAGCTGGTTCTGGAGCTGGGGAGTGGCATGGAGCTGGTACAGGAGCTGGGGAGCAACATGTTGCTGGGGAGCGATGTGGAGCTGGTACTGGAGCTGGGGTAGCTTGGTATTCCAATGCCAGCTGGTTCCGACCCAGCTGGGACACCTACTCTGGAAGGAGCCCTAGTTTGCAGTCCAGCATAAGCTCCTTGTGGGCGAGCACAGCCTGCCGGCGCTCCTCCTGCTCCCCCTCATCACCCCCACACAGGGGTACCAATGCCGCAGCCCCCATCCGGCAAACCACTGGGCCCTCTGAAACTGCGGGCTCTTTCCAGACCAGCTGGTTTCCCCACAGTATGACTAAACTCTCAGAACAAACAGAGTTGAACACAGGAGATGCAGGTAAGGATGGGTGAACAGAAGCAGCAGCAGAGGTAACAGCAGAGACCGGGAGAGAGAGCTCAAAAAAGGTGGGTAGCTGCCACTGAGCCTGCTCACCGGGAACAGGGCAAGACCTTTCATTAAATGACGTTAGAAAATGAAAAGGTACTTGCCCTTGTTCCCGATCTGCTGCCGCTGAAGAGTCAGACGGGTCCTAGGAGATGACAGAACCCGTCTGACGAAGAGCTGCTGGAACACGGTCGAGGGAGGAGGAAACGGAGGCCTGGAGTGCCTCCGCTGATGAGGAGAAGTCGGGCCACTGTGTCCACCGGCGCCGGCGTGAGCCGCGTCTCCAACCGGCTTGATGTGGGATCTCCTCCCCCTGCTTTCCCCCGATTGCCAGCGGTGGTTTCACCAGTCCTTTGAGCATCCACTGCAGATTGAACACAGCGCAGGAGCCCGTCAAGCTGGGGAAACTGCTGCAAAGTGTGAAAACCCTCAATTAATACCGCTGCAGCTTCAAGGAAATTGTGGGATGTCCTCGATACACTCCTTGATGAGAGAAGCAGCTTAAACTTCCTATTCTTCGAGGCCCATAAGAAAAACTTTGTGTTCACTGGGTCTATGCTGGCAAAGTCCTTCTGTCACAAGTGAGGCCCTCTGGGGTACAATTTAGGACCCAAACGCTGGACTCAAAGTTTTTAGGAGATTTATTGTAAGAGCCGGTCACACTGACGCGGCTCGAGGACACAAAAATAACTAAACACAACAACTGGCAAAAATGGGCAAGAACTGGCACGGCAAAACAGGCAGGAACCGAAGCATGTAATCACGCCAAATGACAAATAAGGACACCACCACAAGCTACGGGGTGCCGTCCCTTAAATAAGGCAAAGGAAATTAACTAACTCATAAGCAGCTGTGGATAATCAGGAACTTAATAAGACACGAAGCAAGCTAGGTGAAAAACGGAAGTAAACAAAAGGCGCTGTCAAAATAAAAGCCTAAACCAAAATGATAACAGGAATAAACTACAAGACGTAACCATGATGATAATAATGCTATGAAACCAGAAACTTCTTGAATTTATAGAGTGATGAAATAGAAGCCTGTAAGTGATGAATAGATTGAAGTATGTTGCGGTAGTGCACCTGCAAGCTGGTTGCCAACCGCCAATCAAATCTAAAAGAAGAAGAAGAAACCAGAAACTGAGGACAAGGCATGGATACATAAAAGAACATGATGATAATAATAATGATAATAATATAATAATTACAGAAAATCCCAAAATACAAAACTTAAAGCGAGAACATAGCTCCAGCCCACGACCTGACACTGACAGTTGCAGTACTGCTTTGGATACCTTAATTTCCACAGTGACGCACTGTTTGACAAGAAACTATACATCTGTGACCCAGAAGCCCCACCCTTTTGAAAACAACTGTTTACTTCTGCCCCGTCACTAAGCCAGTTCATGTCTGTTTAAAAAAGTAGGCAGTGCTAGAGTTTGATTTATTGTCTCGATTAACAAACCACAATACCTTTGTGGTGATGGACTCTTTGTTTCATCTGAAAATATGAAGAAAAGCGAGTAAAGTGTGCTTATCGCTGACATGCTAACTACTAGCTACCGGTTAGCAATGATGTTCTGGCGACAGGTGTCATGCCAAGAAAACCATGTCTGCCGCGGAAAGCACCCCCTTCGTGGCTCTGGGGTCTTCTGCAGTACCAACTCAATGGGTATATGTTTTATAAATATAAACACTTACTTTTGCACTTAACAATATTTAATTTGTTTACATGTGTGAAATGACAATAGACATCTTCATGCTGATTGAGATGTTTAGCAACAGTTGGCTACATTTAGAAAGGACTATTTTTTCTCAGCTGTGCAAAATAACTGGTTAAACAAATAAATCATAATATTTTGTCCAGTATTGCTGTCATTTAATACATTGTACTTGCTGGAACTGTTGTATAAAAGCAATATTACACTCAACGTTGTTACGGTATCATGAATATACTAACTCCAGGTGCAGTGGAGGGCACAAGCCACGAGTTCACTACCAGAGCAATGAGCTAACCAGCTAACATAAGCTACATAATTACGTCAGCAATAAAGATTAGCAGTGACATCAGAGGGAGGGAGGTGTTAGAGCATGCTGTAGGTGGAGTGAGCTGGGGCTCATTAGCATTTAAAGCCTAATCAACAAAGACATCCTGTTGTGAGGAAGGCTCCTTCAGCTGTGTGTAAAATGGTACTGCAGTAATTAAACCCTGATGCCTTTTGACCAAAGCATCACAGTTCTTTTCACACCTCTGCGAGCTTTGTCATCATCTAGATAGAGTTGTCAATAAATAGTAAATAAATATGGTGGATGAAAGGTTGAAATGATTAGTCGTTCATGAGTTTACAGATGAAGTGGCTTACTAACTACAACTGATAATCCGTAAGCAGAATGTAATTGCTCACAGTAAAGTTAACCTGAGAATGGTGCTGATGTGGTTTAAATTGAGTTCAGTTTATCGCCTTTGAACCTGTGAGGAGGTGTTAATGAAGGTGTTCATGATTCTGATGTTGTTCCTTTGTGCATCAGAGGAACAAAAGATGAGAAGAATCTACATTCTGAGCAGCTTTAATTGGACTGGCTTTGGTTTCTCATTTTTTCCCCCTCTCTTCCATGGTGCACACCATCATCACCACGATCATCCTGCACAATAGCTACTTAGCTTCTTCATCTTCTCCATCCTCCCTCCACTCCACTGATACCAGCCAGTTATGAATAGAAGCTACAGAGATAGGGTGTGTGTTTGTGTCAGAGCCATTTCTGGCTATAAAGCAGAGTACGCAAATGCTGCGGCCCTCAGCTACTAGCTAGCCCAAGCTACAAGTTCACCATGACATTTTTTTTTGAGGGGAGAACTTCAATTTTTTTTCTTGAATTTTTATTTTTTCTTGTAAATTTATAACTTGTATCTCATGAATGTTTTTTTTTTTGTAAAATTACAACTTTTTCTGATAAATTTGCAACATTTTCTTGTAAATTTGTGACTTTTTTGCTGTAAATTTACTATTTTTTCTCAAACTTTGCTACAATGTTTCTGTAATTTTTGTATTTTTTTTGTAAATTTGCACCTTTTTTTTTAAGAAATTCACCATTATTTGTATTGTAAATTTGCAGCTTTTTGTGTTTTTTGGAGGCGAGAATTAAAATTACCTTCAACTTTTTTTCTCAAATTTGGATTTTTTTCTTGTAAATTTGAGATTTTTTCTTGTAAATTTATAACTAGTTTCTCATGAATTTATTTTTGTAAAATTGCAACTTTTTCTGATAAATTTGCAACATTTTGTTGTAAATTTGTGACTTTTTTGTTGTAAATTTACTATTTCTTTTCTCAAACTTTGCTGCATTGTTTTTGCAATTTTTGTATATTTTGTTTTAAATTTGCAACTTTTTTCTAATAAATTCACCCTTATTTGTATTGTAAATTTGCAACTGTTTTATTGTATTTTTTGGAGGGAAGATTTAAAATTACCTTCAACTTTTTTCTTGATAAATTTGCAACATTTTCTTGTAAATTTAGTAATTTCTTTCTCAAACTTTGCTACGTTGTTTCTGTAATTTCTGTATTTTTTTGTTGTAAATTTGCCAATTTTTTCTTGTATTATTTGGAGGGGAGAATTAAAATTACCTTCAACATTTTTGTCAAATTTGTATTTTTTCTTGTAAATTTCAGATGTTTTTCTTGTAAATTTATAATTTGTCTCTTAAATTAATTTTTGTAAAATTGCAATTTTTCCTCATAAATTCAACTTTTTTCATGTAAATTTGTAACATTTTGTTGTTAATTTATGACCTCTTTGTTGTAAATTTACTACTTTTTTTTCTCATAAACTTTGCTATGTTGTTTCTGTAATTTTTGTATTTTTTTCTTGCAAATGTGTTATTTTTTTTCTAATAAATTCACTAATATTTGCATTGTAAATTTGCAACTTTTTTCTTGTACTTTTTGTAGGGGAGAATTAAAATTCAAGTTTTTTTTCTCAAATGTTTCTACTTTTTTTCTTGTAAATTTATGACTTGTTTCTCTTAAATTTATTTTTGTAAAATTGCAACTTTTTCCTCATAAATTTGCTACATTTTGCCATACATTTGTGACTTTTTTGTTGTAAATTTACAACTTTTTTCTCATGAACTTTGCCACTTTTTCTGTAATTTAAAAAAAAAAACTTTTCTTGTAAATTTGCAAAAATTTTTTTTAATAAATTCACAATTTTTGCATTGTAAATGTGCAACTTTTTTCTTATAAATTTGTAGCATTTTCTTGGAAATTTGTGACTTTTTTTTTCTTCTAAAACTTGCCATTTTTGATCAAACTTTGCTACTTTATGTCATGAATTCCTGCCTTCTTGAGGCAGGAGAGACTGAAACCCAAATGCAAGAGGATGTTGTGTGTATTTACTGAACAAAAGTAATGTGACAGTCCAAATAAACAAACTGACAAATAGTACAAGACAAACAGGGATGACTCCAGGACGCTCAACAGCTCACTAGTGAGTACAACCTGAGAAAAATAACCCAAGGCACTACTGGCAGAACAGATAGCAAGGGGAAGCCAAAGAGAAGACCCAAAGCACTCCAGGCAGGACTGGAAGCAGGGGGATCAAAACATTACTCACAGGGCTGGAGCGGTCCGAGTCAATCCCAGAACACAGAAGAGAAAACGCTGAGGGCAAAACAGAGCTAAACAGGAGACTGTGCTGAAGACAATACAATAATCTGGCAAACATCACTGGGCAGACAGAGTTTAAATAATCCAGAACCTGGTGAGCAGAGTGATTGCCGGTGTGAGTGGGTGTGTGCATGTGAGCAGGAATGTGTGGGCTGAATTGAGTGGAAACAGGTGTGTGAGTGCATGCATGTAGGAATGAGTGGGTGTGTGTTGAGCTGAGTGAGTGCAGGTGTGAGTAAGAGTGAGTGAGAATGAATGTGTGTGTGAAAGTGTGTAGTGATGTGTGTAAGCCTGAGCAGGGAGAAGCAATGACAGATTGGAATCAGCTGTCAGTAGTAGACAGGAGAGGGAGGTGTGGCAGTAAGATACCAAAATAAATAACACAAAACCAAACACAGACTAAGGAATAATTACAAATAACTCACAAAATAATCAAAGGGCAAAGAGCAAGTAATAAGCACCAAAAATACAACAGAACATGGCCAGACAATGAAACACAACATGGAACTTAAAAGGTAACATAAAGCACAGATAACTGAGAAACAGAAAACAACCATGAAACCGAGCTCGGGAGGAACCCTAGCTCGGTTCATGACAGAGCCCCCCTCTCTAGGGGTGGAATCCAGACACCCAAAGTACCATCAAAAGAAGAAACAAGAAAGGAACAACCTGCCCCCCCCAACAAGACTGCAACAATCTACCGAGGGCGGGAGGTGGGGGGAACAGGCTAGGAGGGAACAAACGAAAATACCCCGCTCAGGACCCACACCAAACAAACACCAAAATAAACCTCCCCCAGACCCAAAACCTAGGACAAAGCCCCCCAGACCACGGAGTTCAAAAGTTCAGGGGGCCGACCAAAGTCCCAGGCCCATAGGGTGGTGAGGTGTGACCGATCGGGTGGCCTACCAGAGTCCCAAGCCCAGCAGACAGCCTGCTGAACAGTGTCTGGCGGCCTGCCAGAGCAAATGGGCCACCTGACCCAGAGGCTGAGCCCTTCGGGCGGCCGGCCAGCATTGATGAGCCACCAGGACCGGAGGGGAGAGCGAGGAGGTGGCTTACCCACCAGGAGGCTTAAAGGTGGGTGGCCAGACCGGAAGAGAGGAACCCCCACGACAACTGGTGGCGGAGGACGGAGGGCCACGACGGCGCCCAGCAGAGGAGAAAGGGACACCCCAAAGGCCTCTGGAAGCGAAGGGAAGGCCTCGGCATCCTCAAGCTGGCCAGCAACACCCTCTGTGGTCCCAGCTTGAAACATGGCTGCACCCTTGACGGTCCCGGCATGGGACTTGGCTGCACCCACGGTGGTCCCCATTTGGGACAGAGCCGCACCCGCGGTGAACCTGGCTTGGGACAAGGTTGCACCCACGGTGGGCCCCGACTGGGCCAAGGCTGCACCCCCGGCGGCTCCGGGCTGAAACTCTCCAGCACCCTCGGTGGCTCCGGACCGGAGTAACGCCACACCCTTGATGACTCTGGACTGGGGCAGCGCCACATCCTTGGTAGAGCAGCCGACGGCAGGGGCAGCTGGAACCTCAGGTGGCAGACCCAGATCCTCGGAGGCCTCTGGCGGTGCTGACTCCTCTCCGGCGACCCTGGGAGAAAGCTCAGAGACAACACAGAAGGGAGAGGGGACAGGGTCACCGACAGCAGCGGAGCCTGGTGAGGTGAGTTCAGATGCAGTTGTGGGCTGCACCCGACTCTCCTCACCAAGAGCCAGACAAAATTGCTCTAACTCGGAAGAGAGAGGAACAAATGAGAGCACTTGCCTGGACTGAAGCTCCACCGCCGTCCAGGACTCCGTCAATCCAATAGGTGGCAACATCTCGGGCCCGACCTGGTGAAGATCCAGCTCTGATGCTGACTCTGCTGCGTCGGCCTCCGCAGCAGGCATGATGGTCTTGGCAGTCCTGGTCACCTCCAGTGAGGTCTCTCATGCAGGTGATTCTCCCGGCATGGGTTCATGAGGCGTAGTCCCTAATAGCGCTGGACCACAAGAGACCGAAGCCAGGGGACGCTCCTCCGTCGGCGCAGGCTTTGGGTCAGTCTCAGCGTCCCTCCCCTGTCCATCGAGACTTAGCACAACTGGGGTAGCATCCTCCAGCGCCGTGGGTTTCTCCATCATCCGGTGGTTGAATTCAGGGACCAATGGGCACTCTGGAGCAGGTGATGGAGACACAGAGGGAATAGGTGAATTAAATACAGTCGCAGCAGGGGGAGAGCACTCAGGTGACTGCCTAGCCTGAGGCTCTCTCCCGGGAGACAGACAAGATCGATCATTATTAGGGGAAATCAAATGAAAAAACACTTGTCTGACCTCCCGGGCCTGGATATCGGCTGCTGCAGGTAGTGAGTTGTCATCCTCCTCCACGTCAACGGCTGCTCGAGGTCCCTCAAAGGACGGTGGAGGAACCGGCTCGGGTGACGTGGGAGTAGGCGTGTCCGGGGATGCCCTGGAGATCCTCTTGGCAATGGAAGGGGACGTCTCAGCGATGAGGGCTGCGGCAGAAGCAGAGAGGGTGCAGACTGGTGTGACAGCTGGCATGGGAAAAGGCTTCGCCGCATGCGTCGTCGAGCATGACATCAGGGGAACGGCCGCCGAAGAGGTGAGGGGCTTCCTAAGGCACTCCGACGCTGGATGACTTATACACCGTGGAGTAGGCTCCTCAACAGACTCTGGCTCCCTCAGCATCTGGCTACTCCCTCCCGGGACCAGCGGAGATTTAGGGGAGACAGAGAGAGAAGATTGGGGACCGGGGACAGCAGCTGATTGGGGAGCCCCAGGGGATTGTAAAATCTGGACTTCCTCCACGGGAGTCAGGCTAACCACCTCAGGAGAGAGAGCAAGTGAATGGAGAAGGACTTGCCTGAATTCCTGACAAGTAATGGCGTCAGCTGCTGTCTCGGTGTCACGCTCCGTCTCCCCGGGAGTAGGATGGGATGTCTGGTGGAGAGAAGAGGACACCGGTCCGGGAAGTGGATCGCGGGCTCTCGGCCTCCGGGAGTGCTTCTTGGATTGCCAGGGTTGCGCTGCAGAGGACCCTTTCACCACTTTCTCGATGCACTGCCATGCCTCGCAGATCTGGTTGAGCAGCTGCATCAGGCCCGGGTATCTCCAAAGGCTGGGATGCATCTGGAGCATCCTGACAGCAATGTCCAATAAACAAAAGTTAATTTCCAGGGAGTGGGTGGCACCAACCCTAGAAGCAAAGTCCATCGTTCACTCGGCCACTGCACACTCCTCCGGGCTCAATCCAAAAACCGAAAGGTCCATGGTACACTGCTCAGAAACAGGTGGATGAAAAAACACAAAAGGTGAAAAACACACAACACCTCCGCTGGGTTTCTGTTTTCTGGCCGGATTATTCTGTCATGAATTCCTGCCTTCTTAAGGCAGAAGAGACTGAAACCCAAACGCAGGAGGATGTTGTTTGTATTTAATGAACAAAAGTAATGTGACAGTCCAAATAAACAAACTGACAAATAGTACAAGACAAACAGGGATGACTCCAGGATACTCATCAGCTCACTAGTGAGTACAACTTAAGAAAAATAACCCAAGGCGCTACTGGCGGAACAGATAGCGAGAGGAAGCCAAAGAGAAAACCCAAAGCGCTCCAGGCAGGACTGGAAGCAGGGGGAACAAAACAGTACTCACAGGGCTGGAGCGGTCTGAGTCAATCCCAGAACACAGAAGATAAAACGCTGAGGGCAAAACAGGAGACTGTGCTGAAGACAATACAATAATCTGCAAACATCACTGGGCAGACAGTGTTTAAATAATCCAGAACCTGATGAGCAGAGTGATTGCCGGTGTGAGTGGGTGTGTGCATGTGAGCAGGAATGTGTGGGCTGAATTGAGTGGAAACAGGTGTGTGAGTGCATGCATGTAGGAATGAGTGGGTGTGTGTTGAGCTGAGTGAGTGCAGGTGTGAGTAAGAGTGAGTGAGAATGAATGTGTGCGTGAAAGTGTGCAAGTGTGTGTAAGTGTGTAAGCCTGAGCAGGGAGAAGCAATGACAGATTGGAATCAGCTGTCAGTAGTAGACAGGAGAGGGAGGCGTGGCAGTAAGATACCAAAATAAATAACACAAAACCAAACACAGACTAAGGAATAATTACAAATAACTCACAAAATAATCAAAGGGCAAAGAGCAAGTAATAAGCACCAAAAATACAACAGAACATGGTCAGACAATGAAACACAATATGGAACTCAAAAGATAACATAAAGCACAGATAACTGAGAAACAGAAAACAACCATGAAACTGAGCTTGGGAGGAACCCTAGCTCGGTTCATGACACTTTGTCATGGGGACTTGTTTGCAAACATGTCCCACTCTTTTAGTTATGTTTCTCCTTAGTTGTCATTAGTGTTACTCTCGCCCTTATTGTTTATCCTTGTATTATGATTGCAGTCTTTCTGTCCTGCTTATCATCTTTTATTTACTTATTGTGACAGTACCCTCAGTTAGCAATTCCTGCTTCTCAGTTATTGGTCTTTTTTTTAATTGTTCACAGCTGTGCCTCGTGTTCCAATTATTCCCTACCTTACTTATACACCTGATGCCCTACCCTCAGTACGGTGTTACGTCAGTCCTTGCCACTGTCTGGAACTTATTATTTCTTCCGTCATTACCTGCCATGTCTATCCATGTTGTCATCTATTAGTTGTGTCTGCCGTTACGACCTATTCTCTGTTTTCAAGCCCATGGGCTGCCTTTCATTTTTATTTTTGTCAATAAATATGCCTAAATGTTGCCCCGCATGTGAGGGTGTCATTAAGCCCCGAAGGGGCAAACCTGACACTTTATTCATTTTTTAAACTTTTTTCTTGTAAATTTATGACTTTTTCCTTGTAAAATTGCAACTTTTTTCTTCTAAATTCACCACATTTTTGCATTGCAAAATTGCAGCTTTTTTCTTATAAATTCTGGGCATTTCTGAGCTAGTTACATTTTTATTCTGTGTAATGGTTTCATTTTTTCTGTTTATCTAGACAATGATGCAAGTTTATTTTTCCAAAGAAACGGTCCTGTGCTTGTGTCATAGTTTGTTTTGTTTTTTTTCTGCTTTGGAAGCAGCACCATGAACACAAACCCCCGGGTGACACTTGAATGATTTTTAATGTCAAACAACTTGTTAGAAGGATGGCACGGTGCCTGTCTTAATCACCCCAGACAGCCAGAAATGGGGCGCTCTGTCGCAGAGACATGAATTTGTAAAAGGAAAAAAAAAACTGCCACAAACACAATGGCTGTATTATTTCACAGGTCCCGACTGTGGCGTTAAACTCCAAAGGTCCTTTGTTATACAGTGGCGGGCTGTGTAATCAGTCTGACAACAAGAAGTCTTTTTTTGGTTTGAATTTCTGTCAAGAGAGAAGTCTTAATCCCAGCGGCTATAAAAACACAAATCCATCTCTTCCCATAATGCTGACAGGTGCCTCGAAGATGTTGTGACTGTCCCTGAATCTTAAGTCTGTCAGCGGGACCCAGGGTTGAATAAAATCCCTGTTTGTCTTTCTGTTTTTTTTCCAGTGGCTGAGAGGAGAGGGGCTTACATGCCACAGTTCAACGGGGACTCCTACCTGGAGCTGAAGGGCCTCCATCTGTACGGCCACGATCTTCGGTGAGAAACTCACACTGAGACAGCCTCGTGTTCGGTGCCTGAGGCAGAACAGCCTACCTAAAGCCTGAAGTGAATCAACAATGAGGGTAACACGGGGAAGGTTATCCTGGCTGAAGCATGTAGTATCTACAGTGTCTCCAGAAGGAACACAAGAAAACAGGGACTGGTGGCTCTGGAGCCACATTTAGTTCCTTCACAGCCAGCATGTCCATGTGGGTCCCACGATAGGTTAAACTGGGCTCTCCTATGGGTCCCATGTGGACTTGTCAGCGGGTTCCATGTTGGCCCCTTCTGTGTTTGCCCACATGGGCTTTACCTGTGATACAGGTAAGCAGGTAAACTGGGCCCATGTGGGTTTAATGTGGGTGAGCAGGTTTCAATAACACTTGTGCCATAGGCAAAATTATGCAAAAAAGTCACAAACTGATGAGGGGAAAAAAGTGAAAATTTATAAGGAAAAACAGGGACAAATTTACAAAAAAGTAGCAAATTTATGACAAGTCACAAATTTACTAGAAAAAAGTTGCAAATTTACAAGAAAAAAGTAAAATTACTTGAAGAGTTACAAACTTACAAGAAAAATGTAGCAAATTTACAAGAAAAAAGTCTCAAATTTATGAGGAAAAAATTAGAAAAAAAATTGCAAATTAACAAAAGTAACAAATATTAGTAAATAAATTGAAAACTTATGAGGAAAAAAGTCCCAAATATAAGATAAGATAAGATAAGCCTTTGTTAGTCCCACAATGGGGAAATTCCAGGATTGCAACAGCACAGGGATAGCAACACTCAGAGCAGTAATTCAGAAGATAAGAAAATAAGAGCAGTGAACATACATATGTACACATAAATATATAAATATATATACACAGTGCGGAGCATTGTAGCAAGATGGAATAAACAGCATAACCGTCTACTTAGTTATCCTACATAGTATGAATATGTACCCATACATATTGTCACCCTCTGTAGTGACTGATATTGTCCTAGTTGTATACTGGAGGGGACCATTTGTGTAAATCTGTTACGTCTTTTGCATTCAATACTATTAGGTCGTCACATTTTGGGGGTTTTTTGCTATCTCTGCGAACAGCCCTGCTTAGGTTGTACAGTCTGACAGCCGTAGGTAGGAAGGACCTGCAAAACTTCTCGGTCGCGCACCTAGGATGATGTAGTCTGCTGCTAAATGAGCTCCTCAGTGCGTTCAGTATGTCCTGCATAGGGTGGGACTCGGACTCCAGCAGAGATGACAGTTTAGCCACCATCCTTCTCTCTCCTATCTCCTCCACTGGGTCAAGGCGCTGCCCCAGGACAGAGCTAGCTTTCTTGATCAGTTTGTTCAGTCTCTTCCTATCGGCTGCTGTAATGCCGTTGCCCCAGCAGACCACTCCAAAAGTGATGGCTGATGCCACCACCGTGTCGTAGAATGTCTTCAGCAGCGCCCCTTGTACACCAAAAGACCTGAGTCTCCTCAGTAGGAACAGCCTGCGCTGTCCCTTCTTGTAGAGTGCGAGGAAAAGTTTTATGAGGAAAAGTTGTAAGTTTACAGTAAAAAACAGTTGAAAATTTTTGGGAAAGTTACAAATTTACAAGAAAATGGCAAATTTACAAGGGAAAAAAATAAGTTTGTGAGAAAAAGTTGCAAGAGCACAGTAAAAAAGTGGCAAATGTATGATAAAGTTCCAAACTTCAAGAAAAGTTAGAAAATTTGCAAGAAAAAAGCCACAATTTTATAATAAAAATGAGCAAATTTATGAGAAAAAAAGTTTCAAATTTTCAAGAAAAATTTATCAAATTTGGAGGAAAAGTCACAAATTTACAAGAAATTAGCAAATTTATGAGAAAATAAGTTGAAAATAGATAAACAGGTAAAGTTCATGTGGGCAAACACAAATGGGGCCAACATGGAATCCCTGGACAAACCCACATGGGACCCATAAGCCAGCCCAAATTTAACCTTTGGTGGGGCCCACATGGACATGCTGGCTGGGTTATCCTGTGATCAGTGGATCCCTGTGAATGGAGAAGTGTGGAGAAGCTCTAGTAGGTTCATTTTGTCTTCTTTTAATTATTTACCTTTTTGTTCTTATTAAAGAGAAAAATAGAAAGGAGATGTTTTTACCTTCTTTACATGTTTTGACTGTTCACTGCAGCCAAGGCTGCCGTGAACCTTGTTGTGGATTTTAACTTTTACTTATCTAACTAACTAACTAACCTACACTTGTATAGCGCTTTTCTAGTCACAAAGACCACTCAAAGCGCTTTCATTAATACTAACCCTCTATTCTAAGGGCCTATAGGAAACAGATATCTAGGGACAATTTAGAACAGCCAATTAACCTAACATGCATGTTTTTGGCATGTGGGAGGAAACCGGAGAAATCCCGGAGTAAACCCACGCAACACGGGGAGAACATGCAAACTCCACACAGATCACTGTTGGTCGGGGGCTGGGATCGAACCCACGATCCCACGATCCCCACAATCCCCCGGCCAAGGATAAACTGTGCTGCTGCAGTGCTAACCACTGCGCCACCGTGCAGCTTATAAATGTTCCTTTTATCTGGTGAATAAATAAAAAAGCTATAGTCCAAAGATGCATATTTAGTAAATTTATTTTTGTCTTGTACAAGAGGGGAAAAAGACACAGTACTGTACACAACAGTACCATGGGAAGATCTCAGAGTCTTTGAGCAGAGTGTAGAGCTTAATGCAAGCAGATAAGCATGGAATGCTGAGTCAGCAGTAAAATGGAGCATTCTGTGCAAAGCGGAGCCCAGATGTCTGTAAGTTTGACCTTGAGGCCGGACTTAACGGTGTAAAAACATGATATACTGTGTTTGGAAATACAATATCAGGAACAAAGTGTAACATTAAAATATGCAATAAAGGGATCTTTGACTGCCTCACTATGTTTGGTTCTAGCTGTGGGCACAGACAGTAGGCCTGACCCTGATGACCTGAGGGCTCTGGGTGGTTCGTAATGGACCAGAAGATCTGAAACGTATTTTGGCTCCACACCATTCAGAGCTTTGTGAACCAACAGCAGTATTTTGAAATCTATTCTTTGACAGACAGGAAGCCATTGTAAAGATCTGAGGACTGGAGTTATATGATCTACTTGCAAATCTACTAGAAAAAGTTGAACATTTACAAGGAAAGAAAATGCAAATTTGCAATTAAAAAAAATTGCAAATTTATGAAAAAAGTCACAAGTATATGAGAAAAAAGTTGCAAATTTATGAGAAAATGTTGCTGATTTATTCGCCATGGTGATGAACAGACTGAGAGATGAGGTCAGGCAGGATTTTCCATGGACTCTGATGTTTTGTGGAAGAGAAGCTGGAGAGGTGGAGGCATGCACAATAAAAGTTGAAGACCCCCGATATAAACTTATTTTTGCCTTTTTGCTTTTGCTCATCTGCAGTCAAAAGGTCAGCATGATGGTGGTCCTCATGGCCAACGACACCAACGGACTGATCTTCTACAATGGCCAGAAATCTGATGGAAAAGGAGACTTCATCTCTCTGTCCCTGAACAACGGCTTCCTGGAGTTCCGCTATGACCTTGGAAAGGGGCCAGCCGTCATCAGGTTAACAAGATTTATCGTAATAAAACAGTAGTTATAGTTACCTCCTCCAGGCCGCAGGCCGCAGGAGGTTATGTTTTTGCCAGCGTTTGTCTGTCTGTCTGTCTGCCTGTTTGTCTGTCTGTTGGTTAGCAAGATAACTCAAAAAGTTTTGGATGGATTTCGATGAAACTTTCAGGCGTTGTTGGAAATGGTACAAGGAAGAACTGATTAAATTTTGGGGATGATCCGGATCACCGTCTGGATACAGGAATTTTTTAAAGGATTCTTTAACATTGTGAGAT
Source organism: Pholidichthys leucotaenia (assembly GCA_020510985.1). NCBI lineage: Eukaryota > Metazoa > Chordata > Actinopteri > Cichliformes > Pholidichthyidae > Pholidichthys > Pholidichthys leucotaenia. The sequence goes on along the minus strand of CM035843.1, from coordinate 197,751,042 downwards.
ACGGCCATTTTCAGCATGTGTGCAGGCGCAATGGAGGGCGCTGGTCGTTGTGTCTGACGAACACAAACTCCACGTTCTTCAAAGTTTTAGGCACAAAAGCACGCGAAAAACAGTGGTGGGCAGGGCCCGGCAGCGTGCCTGTGTTTGCGCTATGCTGCAAAAGCTGAGACGGGCAGCTGTCCGGCGCGGGATTATTTGGCAGAAATTCCCCGGGCAGCCATAGTGGCTGCGCAAAAACAAGCTCTCTGCCGGGGAAGCTTCCAAATCCTCTTTTGCCACGGAGCGCAACCCCAATATAAAACCCACGGCAACCTGTCTACCCAATTTGCATCCGTCAGTGAAGCCCTGAGTGCTGCTTTCAGTGATCTATGAAAACGCTTGCATAACCCATTGGCCTGTGGGTTGTACGCGGTTGTGCGATGAATTGCAATGCCCGCAGCCTGGGAGTTTGCAGATGGAGGAGATGGACACAACACCAACACTTCAGTTTATTACCTCCGCCAAGGAGGTAATGCTTTTACTTCGTCGGCCTCCGTCGGTCTAAGATGACCATGGAAGAGAATCGTAAACGTCTACTCTGCTGGAACAGCACCGCCTGTGGCTGAACAGGCCGATGCGCGAATGACAGTCCCTGTCACACAGGTCACACTTGTGGGTGGGCTCCGTGCTGCTGGGTCTGTGGCGGTTCTTCCTGCAGGTCCTTTTTTCATCTTTTTTCAGTGCTTTTACTGCTGAACCACTAATCCTATCATTGTGAATCCAATTGCTAGTCGTATGTTTTCATGGTCAAGGAATCTGAAAATGTACACACAAACACTGTATGGGGGGAACTGTGGCGCTTGGCGGAGGTCTGCGCTCTCCGAGTGCTTTTCTAGTTAAGATGTGGTTTAGTTAGATTACTGCTCCCATAGTTAGCAGCTTCTTCAGATTTAAAGCAGATAATCTTTTACAAATCCCATAAGGAGGGCTGTTCACATACTCTGAGCTGAAGTTACATCCAGTAACTACAATAGCATGTAAGACTAGACATCTAAAGCTGGATTCATGCTGCACCTCTGCTGTACGTGTAGCCAGAAACCTTGTGTGATGAAATTTATGTCATTGTCTCCATTCCGCTAATGTCTGCAGTGCTCGACCGCGGACGACTGCGTGCAGCCCAGATTTTGTGACCACGCCGCCTGCCCACAACCTGAACACGTTGAAAAGTGCATGCGCAAGACTGAACATCCCATTCACGAGGTGGCGATATCGGCACAGCATACCAAGACAAAGTAGACGAAGAAGACAACGAGGAAACGGAAGACGAGAATTAACGTACATGAATCATACATAAATACTTCAGCAGCAGCATCTTCGTGGAAAAGGAGTGAAAACCGGGAAGTCAAGCTGCAGAAAGCAAGCAGCGTCTCTTTGTTGGTGAAAATCCTGCCGCGTCAGCGCATTGGCGCTACCTATCGGGCGGGAGTGAAACTACAAATGATGGTTGTGTGCATGCGTCAACCGCTTGGCCTGGGTAGATGAAAAAAGTGAGCATGAACAGCGCTGCATGCGTGCCGGGCTCGTCCAATGCATACGTGGACTAGAGAGGAAATGCAGCATGAATAAGGCTTTAGTGTTAGAGTTGGACAAAGACAGACAGGAAGTGCCATTTTTATATGGTCTTTGGTATGACCCAGCTGGGGCTTAAACCCACAACCTTCCAGTTGTTTGGGCAGATCCTTTACCACTGGACCACCACTCTGGTACAAAGACAGAAACATTGCCAATATCAGACCATTTTAGAAGTGACAGATATGTTGCTTGAAAAGGTAACTACCAGAATACACTTTCACATTTTGATTGTTTTTATATAATCTTCGTATCAGGTACTGTTTGTTAACCCAATTAGCTTAGCATAGCTATCATATTGTTTATGCCTCTCACCCATTCTTAATACTACTACATGGGCTCTAATGAACCTACGAAACATAGCAAAGCATATATCTTACTCTAAGTTGTTACCTGGCCTATTAAAAGCAATTCCTATATTTTCTGAAGCCTGGGGATGTCCACTATGTGAAATGAGAAGGTAACATTGTATAAACTCATTTGCACTATATTTTTTAGTTCATATACACCACCTTCAGACATGCATTTTGACACTGATTTTAGGTTCAGATTGTTCACTATATTGGTTCCTTCAGCTTTTATCCCCCACTAGTCAAAGTTCAAAGGGGTCAAAGAGCCCTTTGGGCGAAGACCAAGGGGGGAATTATCTATCCGTCTGTCCCACTTTTGTGAAATCAACTCCTCCTACAGTTTTGATCTGATTGTTTTGAAACTTGGTACCATGATTTGATAGACATTGATAATGCACATATTGCAGTTTGGTTCTGATCGGATGATTTTTGCAGGAATTGTAGCCCCTGACCTATGACCTCCTGTTTCACCTCACTTCATACAGTAACTGCCTTGTGAAATCAACTCTTGCTACAGTTTTGTTCTGATTGTTTTGAAACTTGGTACCATGGTTTGATATACTCTGATGATGTGCATATTACAATTTCACTCTCATTGGATGACCTTGAGGTCAAAGGTCAGAGGTCAGATTTTTTTGGGGGGGGGAATCTTCTAAACACAATAACTACAGAAAGAAATTATGTAGGCTTTTCAAATCAATACAGTAGTTGTATCTAATACATATTTTGGACAGCTTACACCCTCACCTAACTATGGGTTTGGGGTCAATGGATCAAAGGTCAAAGTTAACATTGCAGTTGCACTATGGTAAATGCTACATTTACTATTCCTATAAAACAAGAAAGCTAGGGCAGCCACACCTGGTATACAGGTTCACCTTGGAATCCTGACCTCTGACTATGGATTTGGGGTCAAAAGGTCTAAGGTCAAGGTTAGCATTCCTTATGCCTTATTACTGTACAACGAGTAAAGCTAGGGCCACCAAACTTGGTACACAGGTTCACCCTGTGACCTTGAAGTGTGACTGTGGTTTTGGGATTGCAATGTCAAAGGTCAACATCAGAATGCCTTATAAAGTATATTTCAACAACAAAAAACACTAGGATCACCAAACCTGGTTAACATCAAAGTCCCATGCAGTGTTATTAGGAATGGGTAAGAGATGTAAGCAACACAATAGCTAAGCTCTGCTTTGCTAATCGGGCTAACAAACAATAGTAGACAGTATGATTATAAAAGTGATGAAATGTGAAACGTGGTCACTTGAGTGGATAAACTGATATAATAACAAAAAAAAACACACAAGAAGAGACCTGTAGTGAGTTGAACAGAAACGTCGGTTTCTAAATTGGAGGAAGCCGGAGCTCTCATCCATCATATCAGAATCAGAATCAGAATCAGCTTTATTGGCCAAGCATGCACAACACATACAAGGAATTTGACTTTGGCTAAAAAACTTGCTCTCGTTGTTCAGGTGGAGGATTTAAATAAGATTTAAATAAGGATTCAATGACAACAGAGTATGTACAGTAAATTACAGTCTGTCCACGTTTCTATAAAAGGATGCAAATATATACAGGAATATATGCAGTTATTTACTCAGACTATCCACACTTTATCATTGAGCAGAAGATAAGAAAACATTATTCAGACCTTATGCCAGGTGCATGTACAGTAAGATTGAACTTTGACCTGTAGCGTGACTGTGGATGAAGTCAGCAGCAGAGTTGGATGAGAAGCAGATCTCAAAGCAGAATGTGATATGCAGTATCTGTGGACTGTTTGTGTTGGCCATGAGAGAGCTTTGGAGAATAACAGTTTAAGGTGCCACCAAGTCTACAGCTGGTTGAGAGGAGGAGATTTTCCAGTATATAGTATGTTTATTGTAGTATATTTATTCATGTGCAACTTTTGTTTTTGTGTGTGATTCAGGAGTAAAGAACCGATCCAGCTGAACGCATGGACCACCGTCAGCCTGGAGCGCTCCAACAGGAAGGGGGAGATCATGGTGAACAAGAAGAACCCTGTCAGAGGGGAGGCACCGGTAAGAACGCCGACCCTCTCCTCCCGCTGATGCTCCCCTTCGCCTCTGTTCGCTCATTCTCATCAGCATTGCTCGTACAGTGGTCATGTTTTCAGAGCTGAAGCAACCGTGGAGATGTTCCCCTCAGCTGCACGGCATGCTTTCCTCCCGACCTTCCATCTCCAGAAGTTCATCTGTGTAGTTTTGACTAGCTGTCTTAATTTTGTGATTTTTTTTTTTTTTTAAACTCAGCCTCTCTTTGCTTGCTGACTTTTCGGAGATAAAACTGGGGTGTTGCACATGTGGCTCTTTTGCTCATAGATAGTGGCTCCCTGAAGCCTTGAGGAAAAAAAGTGATGCATTTCTAAGAAGCAATAAATTTACAAGAAAAAAGGTTCCAACATTCATAAGAAAATGAGAGAACCTGAAAATGTATGTTAAAATAATCTCACAAATTTAGGGAATGTTCCAGTTTTCTGAGGAAAACATACCACAAATTTGTGATGAAAAAATCACAAAATGTAGGGAAAAGTAATCACAAATTTATTAGAATTATTATTAGAATTATTATTTGTTAGTGTTTAATTAGAATAATGTGATGAATTTATGTAAGAAATGCTGCAGTTTTACCTGTGAAAGGTAATAACTTTACAAAGAAAAATATAATAATTTTATGAGAATAACTAAAAATTTATGCCAAAAATACTTGCACTTTAGAGAGAATGTTGCAATTTTATGAGGGGAAAACAACACAAATTGGCAAGAAAAAAAATCAAATTTACCAGAAAAAGCTACAATTTTATTAGAAAACCTTTTTTGTGAGAAAAAGGTAACAAATTTACAATCAAAAAAGCTGCAAATTTATATGATAAAGCTTTCAATCCTGATGTTGTCAGGACAGATTGTAGCTGTAATTCTGCCTCAGATATTTTTTGTCTCCATGCAGATTTTTTTATACAAAAATCACTTACAGCAGCTCTTTGTCATACAGGTTGTCAACCCCTCATCTGGACAATGACCCAAGTTTGTTATTTTCTTCTATTTTAAAGTGTTTTAACTGGTCCTCATTCCAAAAACATGTCCCCCCAACCCTCCACCCCACAATCTTGCACAGAGCCCCCTAAAAACTAGAAGCGGCCCTGCTAAGCAGCGTCATTTGTGATTATGACCCCACCATCCACCTCCCTCACCCCCGCTGCCTCCCATCACCCCTCGAGGTAATTGTGTTTTACTTCAGTAACACAGGCAGAAAATCTTATTAAAGGCAGAGAGGGAACATGAGTGGAGGACGGGGTGGGGGGGGGGGGGGAGAATGAGCGTCGTTATGGAGCTGACTGCAGATCATCCACGTGGCTCTCAGCTAATTCTCTGCTGTACTCCAGCTGGAGGAGGCAGGATTTACTCTGAGGTACTGCCATCATTATACACACACACACACAGTATAGACATACAGGGGAGGGAAGAGGACTGGAGTCTGGTCAGAGTGGTGTGACCTCATGTTAATTACTGTTAATTACTCAAGTTTGCTGTAGTGTACTGCATTCTTAATTCTCCTGCAGATGTGCATCCTGTGTAGCTGCATGTGTCATCGGTGACTGTTGGCATGTGCATGTGTCATACGTGTTTTTGAAGCTTTTACACCTGTCCGGCGCTGCATGCATCTGCTCACACACACACACACACACACACACACACACACACACTGATCCCGATCGGTCTTCACACTTTAATAACTCTCTTCCTCCCTATTTCTTTCTTTTTCTTTTCTTCTTTGATGTGCTGTCTTGGAAATAAGAAATCACGAAAGGTAATGAGACAAATCACAACACCCCCCCTCCCCCCCGTTGTGTTTTTACCACCTCCACCACGTCCTCTCACATAATCCATCACCATCCCCAAAATAAGATGAGAAATAAACAAAATAAAATAAAAAAACAAGGGTGCTTCTGCAGTAATGAAACCAGTCACACCTTGCCCTCCCCGCCGTGTTTTCACCACCACGCCCCTTCACATCCCTCCATGCAATGCACAATTCAACAACAAATTATTTAAGTAAAATAATAGAAAAATAGCGGTGTACCTCTGTGGAAATGCTGTGTTCTCTCTAGCGCCTGTAACATTGGTTCCTGGTTCCTGTAGTGGAAACGGGGCTATTGTTGGGGACCTTGTGTTGTTGTTTTTACCAAATATTCACAAATTAAATTAAAGTTAACTGCATTTTTTCTGCTTGTTTTTCTTAAAAGTTTGTGTCTATATTGTTATAAAATTTCTGACTTTATTTTCATAAATTTGACTTTTAGTAAATTTGTACCTTTTTACTTATAAATTCACTACTTATTGTGAATTTGTATCTTTTAGATGTAAATTTGTGTCTTAAATGTGCAACTTTTTTCTGTAAATTTGATTTTGTTTTTCGTAAATTTGCAACTTTTATTCATAAATTCACAACTTTATTTTCATAAATTTGTAACTTTTTTCTTGTAGGTTTGTAAAAATTTTCTTGGAGATTTGCAACTTTTTACTTATAAATTCTTTACTTATTATTGTAAATTTGTAACTTTTCTATGTACATTTGTGTCTTAAATGTGCAACTTTTTCTCCATAAAATTGTGAATTTCCTTGTGTAAGAGTTTAGAGTTTAAGTATTTGGGTGTCACATTAGATCCCACACTCAGCCTTAAAAAGCACATAAAATGGATGAGCTGCACTCTAAAATATAACCTTGCAAACTTTCGTTGCATCAGAAACTCACTTACTCTAAAAGCATCAAAAACCTTTCTGAATTCCATTATTTTGACAAATTTCTCCTATTGCCTCTCATGCTGGTCACAAGCCAACAGTACGGCTCTAAAACCCTTGGAATCCCTGTATAAACAATCCATCAAAATTCTGGATAAGAAGGCAGGACAGTATCACCATTGTGGTATACTTGGCAAACACAAGATGTTAAGCTTTGAAAATATGATCATGTATGCAAATATATAGTTGGTCTTTAAAATTATCCATGGTTCTGCACCCCCACCCCTTAAGACTTTTGTGTACCTGACTTATGAACAAAATACCAGAATAACAAGGACTTCCTCTAGGTGGCACTGTTGCATGTCCCTACGTGAAACTGCTTTTGGACAATCGGCATTCTCATACAAAGCTATAACAGAATGGAACAAGCTCCCCACTGCTTTGAAGACCAGAACAAATTAGAGACTTTACCACAGAGACTAAAAAATTGATTTTAAGTTATCAAGCCTGCCAGCATTGACTCTCCTCCTTAAATGGGATTTGAAATTGTACTCTTAAATTGTTTTTATGTGTGCCATCTCACTTATCTTTTTACCTTTTAAATGTACTCCCTGCTTTTTTCAGGGTCAACAGTTTCCGAAACCAGACCTGAATTGCTTTCTTTATGTGCCGTTTTTATTTTAATATCTTCCTGCCTGCCTCAGGGACTACTGATCGAAATTAGTGAGAATACTATAATCTGGTACAGAGCATCTTTACTCTGTGTTTAATGTTTTTTTCTGTGCATGGTCCCTGACAAATAAACCAATAAGCTAAACTAAATTTGCAACTTTTTTCTGTAAATTTCCAGTTTTTTTTCTGGAAGTTTGCAATTTTTTTTTCTGTAAATTTGCAACTTCTTCTCAGTAGTTTGCATCTTTATTTTCCTGTAAAATTCTTTTTTTTTTTTAAGAAATTGGCACCTTTTTTCCTAACATGTTTGCAGTTTTTTCTCATAAATTCACAACTTTATTCTCATAAATTTTTTACTTTTTTCTTCTAGATTAATAAAAAAATGTTCTTGTAAATTTGCATCTTTTTACTCATAAAGTCACAACTTATTGTAAATTTGTAACTTTTCTATGTAGATTTTGTGTCTTAAATGTGCAACATTTTTCTCCATAAAATTGTGAAATTCTTCCTGTAAATTTGCAGTTTTTTTCTGTAAATTTGCAGTTTTTTTCATAAGTTTGCATTTTTATTTTCTGTAAAAAAAATTCATTTTTCAGAAATTTGCAACTTTTTTCAAGCATGTTTGCAACTTTTTACTCATAAATTCACTGCTTATTATTGTAAATTTGTAACTTTCCTTGTAGATTTGCATTTTAAATGTGCAACTTTTTTCTCCATAAAATTGTGAATTTCCTCCTGTAAATTTGCAGCTTTTTTCTCTGAATTTTCAATTTATTTCTGTAAATTTGCAACTTTTTTCACGTTTGCTTCATTTTCTGTAAAATTTCTTATTTTATTTTTCAGAAATTTGCAACTTTTTTCAAGCATGTTTGCAACTTTTTATTCAAAAATTTGCAACTTTATTCTCATAAATTTCTGTTTCATTTTTGTAAAATTTCTGATTTTATTTTCATAAATTTTTGACATTTTTTAGTAAATTTGAAACTTTTTATTCTTAAATTCAGAACTTTATTCCCATAAATTTATAACTTTTTTCTTGTAGGTTTGTAAAAATTTTCTTGGCGATTTGCAACTTTATACTCATAAATTCACTACTTGTAAATTTGTAGCTTTTAGATGTAAATTTGTCTTAAATGTGCATTTTTTTTTGTAAAATTGTGAGTTTTGTCCTGTAAATCTGCAACTTTTTTCTGTAAATTTGATTTTGTTTTTCTTAAATTTGCAACTTTTTACTCATAAATTCACAACTTTATTCTCATAAATTTGTAACTTTTACAAACCCACAAGAAAAAAAGTTTTCTTGGAGCTCTGCAACTTTTTACTCATAAATTCACTACTTATTATTGTAAATTTGTAACTTTCCTTGTAGATTTGCATTTTAAATGCTAATTAAAAATAAATTAATTAGATTTAATTAAAATTAAGTATATATATACACAATGCTCCGCACTGTGTATATATATTTATGTGTACATATGTATATTCACTGCTCTTATTTGCTCTGAGTGTTGCTATCCCTGTGCTGTTGCAATCCTGGAATTTCCCCATTGTGGGACTAATAAAGGCTTATCTTATCTTCCATCCATCCATCTTCTTCCGCTTAATCCTTTTCGGGTCATGGGTGGGTGGGGGGTGAGGGGCTGGAGCCTATCCCAGGATCTTTGGGCGAGAGGCAGGGTACACCCTGGACAGATCGCCAGTCCATCGCAGGGCCAACACAGAGACAGACAACCATTCACTCTCACAGTCATACCTAAGGACAATTTTGAATCCCCATTGATTCCAATTAACCTAACGTGCACGTTTTTGGCATGTGGGAGGAAACCGGAGAAATCCCAGAGTAAACCCACGCAGACACGGGGAGAACATGCAAACTCCACACAGATCACTGTTGGTCGGGGGCTGGGATCGAACCCAGGATCCCCCGGCCAAGGGTGAGTTGCTGTGCTGCCGCAGTGCTAACCACTCCACCACCGCGCTGCCCCCTTATCTTATCTTATCTTATCTTAAATGTGCAACTTTTTTCTCCATAAAATTGTGAATTTCCTCCTGTAAATTTGCAGCTTTTTTCTCTAAATTTGCAATTTATTTCTGTAAATTTGCAACTTTTTTCAAAAGTTTGCTTCTTTATTTTCTGTAAAATTTCTTATTTTATTTTTCAGAAATTTGCAACTTTTTTCTAGCATGTTTACAACTTTTTACTTATAAACTCACAACTTTATTCTCATAAATTTATTTTTTTCTTGTAGATTTGGGGGTTTTCCCACATTTGCAACATTTTTTTCATACATTTCTGACTTTCATTTTTGTAAAATTTCTGACTATTTTTATAAATTTGTGACATTATTCTTTTAAATTTGGAACTTTTTCTGGTATATTTTCAACATAATACTCACAAATTAATTGCAGCTGTACTCGCCTAAATTTTTGGCTGTTCTTAACAATTTTATGATTTTATTTTTTTTTTTAATTTAGACCACTAGTGCATTGCCCATAGAATGCAAGTATTCCTGTCTGAAACATGCATCCCAATCAGGCTTTCCAGGCCCAAATGTAGGCTGTATTTGAAAGTGGAATGTAAAGAGGTGTAGCCTATATGTAGACAATCACATGTTAGACTTTGACAGATATAAAACAAATCTACCTACGGGTACAAATAAAGTAACCTGAACCTGAACCTGAATATAAAAGGTAGTAAATGGCACTAAGATTTATTCGAGTGTGTGAATATTAATTATAGAATACCTAATTATTGAAAATGAATGGGACATCTGTAGAAGACGGCGGTGGTAGAAACACGGGCCGTCCTCCGCTCCGCGTCGTCTGGCTCCCGTCGCCGCCGTCGTTGGTGCGTCTGGCGCCGCGGCCGCTGGACCTGCACTGTCTCCGGACGCCGTTCCCGGGCTAGCCGCCGCGGCCGAAACCGCGTTCCGCTTGTGGGCGTCGACCAACCGCTGCGCCTCTTTGCTCAACCCATGGTAGTCTCGCCTGGCCAGTCAGGGCGACTCTGCCAGGGCCACTCTCACTGCTGGCGGCAGGGTCCGAAGGAAAAGGTGGGCGAAAATGAATTCGCCATCCTCAGAGTCTTTGAGCTTCAGCATCTTCACCATCAGGTCTGCAGGTCTATCGTTTTCTGACTCCGTCAACGTCAGGAGTCCCTCTGCTCGTTGTTGGACTGAAGGGGTGAAATGGCTGATCAGCGCGTCCTTCAATGCGCTGTACTTGTCGCTGTCTGGTGGATGATTAACCAGATCCTCCACTCTCTGGACCGTGTTGCTGTCCAGCTTCGCTACCACGTGGTAGAATCTTGTGTCGTCGTTGGAGATTCTCCGGAGGTTGAACTGCGCCTCGACTGCGCTAAACCATGAGCGCGGGCTGTGCTGCCAGAAATCGGGCAGCCGGATCATGGAGGTGGCCATCAGGCTGGCTTCCGCCGAGCCCCGCTCGGGAGAATTCTGTCTGCTCATTTCTCGTCGTAGGTCACCAGTGTAGAAGATGTGCTCAAATGATGAGGCTGAGTTTAGTCGTAAACCAGCTTTATTGACAGAACACAGCTTCTAGCATTCTCAAAGCAGGAAAGAGGAAGAATCATATCTCATCACCCTTTTATATGTTTCCAGCATCAGAATTCAAGTCACATGGTGTTTTCAGTAAACATACAGTCACAAAGCATCCCTTTGAATCTTCACCATTGTCTCTCATTTCCTGATGAACCGGAAATCTCTCCAGGGCATCTTCTGTGGGACAAAGAGACAAATCTCACACCTCCTTGTTATCTTCTGCAGATTGGAGTCCTTTGTCCTTGCAGACGTGACACCCTCAATACACATGCAGTCCTGTCTCTGTGGAAACGTGAGCCCACAATGTGTGTCGCCCACACATCCAATATTAGCGACTGTTTCCGATCCCTTGTTTATTTGTTTGTCAGATCACTTATTTGTCTGATCTTTTATCACTTATATTCGTAACAGTGCATCTTGCACTTTGGGGAATGGGAGTTGTTCAGTCATCATAATTATTTTAGTTTATATCACTGTTCAGTGATGGAGTTAAGTGTAATATTGTTGAGGAAAGGATGCAGGCGAGGCACAAGCTGGACAACACAGAATCTTTATTTTTCCTCTAACAATATAATACAGCCATGAGCCTCCAGCGCAAATGCGCTGGGGGTAAAAAGCCCCATAAAGAGGAACTTCCTCGGTCGCTGTGCAGTCGCCTTTTATAGCTTTATTCTCGTGCATAGCAACCAAAGCTTCCGACATTATACATGTTGCATGGACAAAGAGAATGTGTGGCTTAATTATCATAACATAACTTGGAATATATGTTACAATATATTCACACCCCTGTGTCTTCACGTGCCAGCTTGGTGCGGCAGGGGGCAAAAGGCACCTCTTTGTCTGGTTGGCTCCAGGTTAATCTTCCTCTCCCCGGGGGGGTGTATAGAACTAACTGTCCCATTTGAAACCTTCTGGAGACACTTCCTCCTTCAGTCATTATTTTCCTCTCCACCCTGCTTCTGGGTGTGAGGAAACCCCCAAACACTGGGTATTGTGTCGCCACAATATTGAATTTCTTGTGTGTATCGTCAGTAAACTCATGCAGTACTATAACAGGACACGTTTACAAATATTTGACACCCGTTGTAATGCATCATTTTATATTTTGTTATTAAAAGTTTTTTTTAAACTGTAATCAACCGAATTAATTACAAAACACCCAACATTATTATACACAGCAGGAGGACCCGTTTGACTCCAACCGTTTCATCAGTGCTGCCCATTTGTCAGTAAATATTTAACTAAAAATGATTTATTTCAGTGACTTCCGGTTATGGCGGCCACGTAGGAAGACGTGTTTCACACTGCTCTGCTCCTAAAAATAAAAAGTTTACTAAAACTCTCTTAATTGGAACAAAAACCCATCCCAGCGTTTAGGCGCGGATATGGTAAAGACCAAGGCTGGGAAATTAGGTGGAGGAAAAAGTAATTCGACAAAACAACCCAAGCTAACAGACTTCCACGCTCGAGGCGAAACAGGGAAAACTCCAGAGACTATGGTGGAGGAGGGAGCCAGCGGCGGAGCGGGAACTGCTGAAGAGGGGACAAAAGCAGTGCTCACTGCCATCAACTCCATGAGAACAGAGTTTTCGTCTAAATTTGATGGAATTATAGCAGCGATAGAAGGAATGAGAAAGGAAATAAGCGACTGTATGGAACGAGTATCGCAGGCGGAGCTCCGAATTTCAAGCGCTGAAGATGACGTCACCAGCCTACAATCAAAGTTGCAAACACTGGAATTAAAATGGAAACGTCTGGAAGATAACGTCCTGGACTTGGAATACCACTCGCGATGGAATAATTTGAGGCTGGTGGGCCTCCCGGAGGGAGCGGAGGGACAGGACTCATGTTCCTTTTTGGAAAAGTGGATTCCAGAAGCGCTGAACAATGCGGATCTGCAGTCATCGGTCGTCTTAGAGAGAGCTCACCGAATTGGCCCACCGAGAGATAATAAGACACCACCGAGGACGCTGATTATGAAGTTCCTCAACTACAGGGACAAGATGACGGTCACCAACGCGGCGCGAGCTAAAGGGGAAATTAAATACCAGAATCAACAGGTGCAGTTCTACCCAGACTTCGCCACAGGAATTCAACAATTAAGGAGGCAGTTCGACCCCGCCCGCAAAGAGCTGCGCAACCTCGGGATTTGTCACGGAGTGATTCATCCGGCAAGACTGCTGGTCACATATAAGGGAAGAACCCACATCTTCAAGACCCCTCAAGAGGCGCAGGAGCTCATTAAGCAGATCCAAAAGGAAACTGGTGGGAGCTAATCATGAACATGACAAAGGTAGAACATTTAAGCATTTGTACAGACATCTGATTGATCTGAAACATAAACATGTCTACAAAATACAGACTGTATTAAAAAAAAAAAGCTATGATGTACAAAGTTGCTATAAAACTTTGAAGTTATGTTGAAAAAACTACAGAACAGAGTTAATGTCATGTCATAAAATAGTAGAGTCAGGGTGATTGAGAGGAGAAAGAGAGAGTGGTTTGACTGATCCTCGCAGGTGTGGAACAGTCACTAGCTATAACGGGAGACGGAATTTTTTTGATTTTGGGGGGATAACCACGAATGTGGGGAAGGGGAATTTGTTTTCGTTTTTGTTTGGTTTGTAGGATGAATGTTCAATCATCCATGTTTTTGCTTCTCTGTATGAGCATGTTTATATTGCAAGGTAATCTCAAACTCCTTATTGATCATAGATCAAAGCGTTAATCTTAATTTAACTTCATGGAATTGCAGAGGTCTACAAAATCTAAAAAAACTTAAGTTATGAATAAAATAAAAGACAGATTCAAAAATTGTATTTTTACAAGAAACTCATCTAATAGAGGAGGATGTAAAAAGAATTAGGAGAAGATGGCAAGGTAATGTGTTCACCTCATTATTTTCATCCCGAGCTAGGGGAGTTATGATTCTCATACACAAAACAGTCCCATTTCAAGTGAAAAATGTAATTGGAGACAAATTTGGAAGATATCTAATCATCCAAGGATCTTTGTGATTAGAAAATATAAATCTGGGAGACGCGGGCAGTGAAGATGGCTGCTTAGGTGAGGAGCACCGCAGTGCAGACAGCCTTTTTTTTTTTCTTCTACAAGGGCGTTTTTCTCTTGTTTCCTCAGCTGAAATTATTATTACTACACTTTACATCGAGACTGGATTTGTGGAGAACAGGATTAGTATGCCAACGCAACAGCAGAAAATTAATCTTCGCCCCAAAGCCGGTGCTAGCAAGGAAAATCTGGCTAGAGCTGGTGATACCACATCGAGCCCTCCTCCCTCTCCGCCACCTTCAACAGGTGCAGGTGTTGCCAAAGACCAAATGGCGGAGGACATCTCTAAGATCTTTGCACTGTTGAAGGAAATATCGGAGAGGCAAGACGCCAAACTCAACTCTATTGAGGCGTCAATGAGGGCGGTGGACACCAAGCTAACGGAGTTAGCTACCCGGCTGGGAGATGTGGAGTCTCGCATCGCTTTTCTTGAGGATGCTAATACAGCTCTGGATGCTAATCCCCCCGCAACCCAGACGCAGGTAGATTTACTTTTGAAGCTGGACGATTTAGAAAATAGATCACGCCGAAACAATCTACGCTTTGTCGGCTTTCCATAAAATTGTGAAAAATCAGATGCCCTTACCTTCATGCGCAAAGCTATCCCACATCTGCTGAAAATGGAGTTCCCTGGAGGGCTGGAAATTGACGGTGTGCATCGGAGCCTCGCTGGACGCAGACCTGACGGGCAGCCGCCCAGGGCTATCCTGATTCGACTTCTGCGCTTCCAGGATAGGGAGCGTATTGTGGAAGCAGCACGCAGGATGGGAAAGCTGGATTGGAATGGTCATCACATCATGATTTTCCCGGATTATTCCAGACGAGTATCCGAGATGAGAGTGGCGTTCAAGCAGTGTAAACACCTGCTGCACCAGAAGAAGATTGCATTCTCTCTCAGGTACCCTGCAGTTCTCGTTGTGAAGTTGGCAAGTGGTAAACAGGAGTTCACTGACCCTAAAAAAGCATTGAACCTGATTCTTTCACTACCGTGAGACATTGATGAACAATGGTATGAATATATGCTATATGTTTATTTGTTATATATTTTTGACTGAGGATTTGATGCAGTATTAATGTAAGGTTCCTTTTTTTTTGCCCACGCTTTATTGTTTATAGGCATGAGGCTGCTGCGATGTTGCGGCTCTCCCTAAGTTTGTTGCACTGTTCACAGTCACGGTCCTAGAGTTTTTTATTTTCTTTTTTTTGGTTGGTGCGGTTTTTGTGCATCGATGGGTGACATTGGTTTCAGGTCACCGATTATGTTACTTTATGATTATGTGGTTTTCGTTTGTATTTTTAATTTTTATTGTGTTTGTCTTTTGCCCAGTGAGGGGGTTTTTGGTGGAGAATTGCTGGATATTTTGGATGGTAATATGTACCGTTTATGATGTCGGCTAATTGTCAGAGCTTTCTTAACCTCATTACTTGGAATGTTAAAGGCCTTAACCACCCAATTAAGAGGAAAAAAATTTTGGCGTTTATTAAATCAAAAAAAATGGATGTAGCGTTGCTTCAAGAGACCCACCTCACTAAAACAGAATCTAAAAAACTCTGTCGGGACTGGGTGGGCCATGGGTTTGCGTCTTGTGGTAATAGCCAGAGCAGGGGAGTGGCAATCCTTATTCATAAACATTTGCAGTTCAAGTGTCTAAAAGAGGTTAGTGATGATGATGGACGACTCCTTATAATTCTTATAGAAATTCAGGGCCATAGGATGATACTCGCTAATGTTTATGCACCAAATATAGTTGATTGTGCATTTTACGCACAATTGGAACACGAATTAAGCGAAATGGGTAATTATCCCATTTTAGTAGGCGGGGATTTTAATCAGGTCATGGACAACATTTTAGATCGGAGCACCCCCTCACAGCGTTCATCTAAATCTGGCTCTATATTGAAAGATATGTGCAATGCAATTGGTTTGGTAGATGTTTGGCGGCTTTTTAATCCGTCCACAAGGGATTACACTTTTTATTCCACTGTTCATAATGTCTTTTCCAGGATTGATTATTTTTTAATGTCAAAATTTTCTGTTTCTTCTGTAAATTCGAGCTTCATTGGTAGCATAATACTATCAGATTATGCCCCTGTTTTTCTACATATGATCCCGCCTTGTCAGTTGAAAAAAAATTCTAGATGGAGGCTTAATTCAAGCTTTCTTTTTAATCCAGATTTTGTGTCCTCTTTGAAAGCAGAGATCTCCTTATATCTTGAGACAAACTGGGATTCTGCTCCCTCTGCCAGGGTTGCTTGGGAGGCCTCTAAGGCATTTATTAGGGGACATATTATTCAATATGCATCTTTTAAAAAGAAAACTAACATTGCTAAACAGATTGATTTGGAGAGGAGAATAGCTATATTAGAGACTTCATTCAAACAAGACACAAATTTAGTAAATTTGTCACCCCTTCTGAAGCTTAAGTATGAGCTGAATTCAATTCTAACACAAAAAGTTGAATTTTCCCTATTTCGTCTTAGGCACAAACAATTTGAGGAGGGGGATAAAGCTGGCAAAATGCTGGCTAGATATATTAAAATGAAAGAAGCTCAGTGTACTATATCTGCTATTAGGACACAGGATGGTACTCTGGTGTCAGACTTAAATGAAATTAATGGTGCTTTCAGAGAATTTTACACCTCGCTTTATTCTTCTGAAATGGAGGCTGGATCTCAAGAGATCTATGCATTTTTATCATCCCTATCTTTGCCCTCCTTAATGAAGGAACAAATAGACTTACTTGACGCCCCAATTACTAAAGAGGAAACTGTGAAAGTGATTAAGAGCTTCCCGACTGGAAAGGCACCGGGCCCTGACGGATTCACTGCAGAATTTTACAAGGCCTGTGTTGATGAGCTTTCTCCTTTACTTTTAGAAATGTTTGCGGAATCTTTTGAACAAGGCCGTTTGCCCCCTTCTTTAACAGAGGCTTTCATTTCGCTTATTTTAAAAAGCAATAAAGATCCGTTAGAATGTAAGAATTATAGACCAATTAGTCTTATAAACTGTGACTGTAAAATTCTCTCCAAAATTTTGGCATTAAGATTAGATAAAGTAATGATATCTCTTATAAATCCTGATCAGGTGGGTTTTATTCGTTCCAGGGGTGCGGCAGACAATATTAGGCGATTTATTGATATCATATGGTTAGTTCAAAATGATCCCTCACTTGCACACCTCTCTCCAGTGGCAGCCCTCTCCCTGGATGCTGAAAAAGCATTTGACAGGGTTGAGTGGCAGTATCTCTTTGCAACTCTAGAGACTTTTGGTTTTGGTTCAAAGTTTCTTTCTTGGATTAAATTACTATATAATGAACCTAGAGCTTCAGTGATATCAAATCGAGTTACATCACAATCTTTTAGACTTTATAGGGGTACGCGCCAGGGCTCTCCTTTAAGTCCCTTGCTTTTTGCTTTGGCATTAGAACCATTAGCTGTTGCTATCCGCAAAGACGGCAATTTTCCAGGTATTCAGGTCCATGGCAGTACCCATAAGATAATGTTGTATGCTGATGATGCATTGGTACTGATTACACAACCTCAAAAATCAATTCCAGCTCTCCTTAAAATTATTAACCAATTTTCACGTTTGTCTGGTTATAGAGTTAACTGGATAAAATCAGAAATTCTCCCTCTAACATCTTATTGCCCTAAAACACTGTTTACATTTGGTCAAAATATAGGCTTCTCTTGGCCAAAATGGAATTAAATATCTTGGCATCCTGTTTCCTCACATTTTATCAGATCTGATTCAGATTAATTTTGAACCCTTGCTTGAAAAATTTAAAATAGACATAGAAAGGTGGTCACCTCTTTTTTTGTCTCTCTGGGGCAAGGTCAATGTTATTAAGATGATTTGTGCACCCCGATTTAATTACCTTCTGCAATCTCTTCCTCTTAGGATCCCAGTTGGTTATTTTCGACAATTTGATAGGTTGTGCAATAAGTTTTTATGGAATGGTAAGCGCCCTAGATTAAAGTTGAAAAGATTGCAGAAGTCTATAGATTCAGGAGGTTTGGGGGTCCTAAATTTGGTTTTATATCATTACGCTTTTAGTCTTAGACATTTGATTCATTGGGCTCTCCCCCCTGAGAGAGCTCCCCCTTGGTTTTATTTGGAGAGTTATTTGAGCAGCCCTCTTCCCCTAGTACATCTAATCACAATTAAACTGTCTCCTGAATTTCAGTTGCATCCTATTATATCCTTTTTACAATACGTTTGGAAGAGAGTTGCTTCTATACTAGAGTTTAGCTCTCATCTTCATTCTATGGCTTCTATTTGGCTCAACCCAAGTCTCCATATTGGAAAATCCCCATTTATGTGGAAAATCTGGGTGAAAAAGGACATCTTGATGTTAAAAGATCTATATGAAGGGGGAGCTCTCAAATCATTTGATGTTCTACGGGCACAGTATGGACTACCACAGAATCAGTTTTGGAAATATCTACAACTTCGACATCTGCTGTGTCAAGTCTTTGGATCTACAACTACCCCTCCTCCTGATGTAGATTGGCTCATCCAGGCTTTGAGTTCCTGTGGCAAAAGATCTAAGGCCTCAAATTTCTATTTAATGCTCCTTAAGAGCTCAAATAAAGATTCTACATTCCTTAAACACGTATGGGAAAAAGATCTGAATTCACAATTTACTGATGTTGAATGGGCAAATATTTTAAAGAATGGGAAGAAAGTGTCTAGGGAATTGAAAACCAGACTTGTTCAATTTAAAATTTTGAATCGATTTTACTGGACACCTCGTAAAATGTTGAGAGCGAATCTCACTCACTCTTCAAGCTGCTGGAGATGTCTACAGGGGGAGGGGACATTAATCCATATGATCTGGAGTTGTCCGGTAATACAGGACTTTTGGTTGCAGATCCATAGACATATTATGACAATTGTTAAGCAAGAAGTGCCATTTACTCAGAGACTTTTTGTCCTTGGGGATCCATCAATGATTCAGGACCCAATCTCTGATGCCGAGTGGATCCAGACTGCTTTGATGCTGGGCCGAAAGTTGATCACTTTTTACTGGAAATCTTCCTCTGCCCCACCCGTAGCTCAATGGCTCAGGGAGTTGGGCAAGCTTGCTGCACTAGAACGCCTTTCATATAAGCTTCTGGACAGGATGGACAGCTTCTATAATAAGTGGGGATCCTATCTTACCTTTATAGGTGTAGTAGATTAAGCTAATCATCTTAAGAATATTAGGGTGGAAATGGAATGTTTTATCCTCTCACTGGGTATACTTGTTTTTTGTTGGTTTTTTTTTGTTTTTTTTTGTGTTTGTTTGTCTCTGTTTTATTTTCTAAATTGAAAACCCAATAAAATTCAAATTACAAAAAGAAAATATAAATCTGGTGAACTTATACGGCCCCAATATTGATGATCAAAACTTCTTTGTTAATTTATTCCTCACTTTATCATCACTTACAGGGCAACATATAATAGCAGGGGATTTTAATTGTACATTGAATCCCAGAATAGACAGATCAACAGGACTGGACTGTACGCACAATGGATGCAGGATGACCATTAATCATTTTATGAAAGAACTGAGATTGCTAGATATATGGAGAGAAATGAAACCACAAGTCAAAGCCTATTCTTGTTATTCTAATATCTATAAGACATTCTCACGTATTGACTACTTTTTGATCTCTACAGAATTAAGGTCCAAGATTCAAAATTGTTTCTATGATAATATTGTGATCTCTGATCATGCACCCTGCTGTCTAATATATGTAGATAAGAAATTGACAAAGGATCCAGGTAGGTGGCATTTTCAGCATAAATGGCTTCAGGATGAGGAATTTAAGTACATAGAAAAAGAGATAGATGAGTTCTTTGATATTAATACTACACAAACAACGGCATGCATAAAGTGGGAGGCTTTCAAAGCTTTTATTAGGGGGCATATTAGTTATACAGGTTCAAAATCTAAGAAGACTCGAGAGGAGAGAGTCCAATTGGAACGTAAAATAAAAATTCTTCAATGTATGCAGGAAGTAATCCACAGTTAGAGAACGAATTAGTGATTCTGAGAGCTGAATATGATAAAAAAAAAATCAGCGAATAGAGCTGCCTCAAGTCTTCTAAGATTGAAGCAAACTTTTTGTGAACAAGGTGAAAAATCAGGAAAATTATTGGCATGGCAGATTAAACAATTAGAATTTAAAACATCAATTACCAGTATTATAAGCAACGGGCAGGTAGTTATAAATCCTTTAGAAATTAATAGTGCCTTTAGAGATTATTATGAAAAACTATATGATACAAAAAATGAAACTGACTTAACAAAACTAAATGGGTTTTTGGGTGGATTATCTAAACCGTGTATTCCAAATGAAAACAGGGAGATACTGGAGTCTAAAATTAGTCAAGAAGAAGTTGGGCTAGCCACTGATAATATGAAATCAGGAAAAAGTGCAGGACCAGATGGTCTTCCAGTTGACCTCTATAAAAAATTTAAGAATAAATTAATAAAACCACTTTTGGAAATGGTTTTAGAAGCATTTCAAAATGGTAATTTACCACCATACATGTTTAATGCCTTAATTATACTGTTGCCAAAACCAGGTAAACCCCCTAATAAATGTGAAAACATGAGACCAATAAGCCAATAAGCCTATTAAATGCTGATCTTAAAATAATCTGTAAAATTTTAGCAAAATGACTACAAGAAATATTACCAAATATTATTAACAGAGACCAGAATGGCTTTATTATGGGAAGACAAGGCTTCCATAATGTAAGAAGACTATTTAATATTATTTATTCCAATAAAGAATCACCGGATACAGCTCTCCTATCATTGGACGCCGAAAAAACCTTTGATAGGGTTGAATGGCCCTATCTTTTTGAAGTCCTACAAAGGTTTGGACTTGGAAATAATTTCATAAAATGGGTCCAGATAATATACAATAATGCTACAGCAGAAATCCTAACAAACAGCAATATCTCAAAATCAATAAAAATCAATAGAGGATGTCGACAAGGCTGTCCACTTTCACCTTTACTGTTTACTATGGCAATTGAACCTTAAGTGATGGCAGTATGTTTACATCCACAAATATATGGAATTAAAGTAGGACCAACAGAACATAAAATCTCCCTGTATGCCGATAACATCTGTCTTAACCACTGAGTCACATCTGGTCTATGAGTCTTTTTCCATAATAGTGCAATACATTTTTTGGCATTAAGCAAACTGAGGTCTATGAATGTTCTTTCACTTTTATTAAAATTATGCTTTTCTGGGTACAGACCCAACAAAAACAGTTTAGGATTCAATATGATTTGTTTTGAGATTATTTTTTCAATTGTTACCCTCACCTCTTCCCAAAACATTCTTATTAATCTACATTCCCATAAACAATGAAATAGGGTTCCTTTACTTTCCATGCATTTTGTGCATGTATCTGGTATATTTTTGTTGTATCTATTTAACTCCTCCGGTGTAACATACATCCGCATTAACCATTTGAAATGTATCAATTTAAGGCGTGCATTTATTGATTTGGTTTGAGCTTCTGTGCAAGCCAATTCCCATTGTTCCTCTGAAATTTCAATTTGCAGATCTTCTTTCCAGTAGTTTAATCTTTTCAGTGAATTTTCACTTGAAGATAGTGTCAATGAGTTATAAAACTCTGAAATAATACCCTTTCTTTTACTATCTTTCATCATCATTTTTTCCAAGGATGAATAAATAGGTCGAGTGAGAGCTTTATTTTGATTTGATCGAATAAAGTTTCTAAGTTGAAGATATTTAAAAAAATGTGTTCTATTGAGATTAAATTTGATCCTCAGCTCTTCAAAAGACATTATGTTGTCTGCACATGGCAAATATAAATCCTGAATCTTTTGTATCCCTTTTAAATTCCATACTTTAAATACAGCGTCCGCTCTCCCTGGTTTAAAATATTGATTACCCCATATTGGACTAAATTGTGACAATAACTGTGGTTCTTTTAAATAGTTTTTAGCTTCACACCATATTTTGATCATATGCTTTACAAATGGATTTTTAACTTGTTTTTGTAATTTTTTTGCCGAATCTGAGTATATGAATATGGGAAGAGGTAAAGGTAAATTGTATGATTCCATTTCAGTCCAGTGAGGGAGATCATTTGATGAAAAATAATATGTCATAGACCTCAGTTGTGCCGACCAATAATACAACATAAAATTTGGACATTTCAGACCTCCACGATCAAATGGTAAATATAATAAAGACAAACGTAATCTAGCCCTCCTGTTGTTCCATATAAATTCCACTAACTTTTTTTTTATTCTTGAGAATAGATCTAAAGGTGGGGATAAGGGAATGTATTGAAATAAATAAAGTATTTTAGGTAAAATATTACTTTTAAGTATATTGATTCTCCCGATCATCGACATTGGTAGTGACATCCATCTCTGAGTTAACTCATTGATATCTGACATTAAGGCTTCATAGTTGACACTGGCGACTGATTCTAGCTTAGGCATAATTTGGATTCCTAAATATTTAAACTGATTTACAACATTGAATTGATTTACCTCAGGGGCTGGGTAATTTCTCTGGGTCTCATTTAGTATTAATATTGAAGATTTAGTTTTATTTATTTTATATCCTGATATTTCCCCAAAATTCTTTATTAAATTCAACAAGGTTGGAATTGATTTTTTTAGATTCGACATAAACAAAATTATATCATCGGTGTACAGGGAGATTTTATGTTCTGTTGGTCCAACTTTAATTCCATATATTTGTGAATGTAAACGTATCGCTATCGCTAAAGGTTCAATTGCCATAGTAAACAGTAAAGGTGAAAGTGGACAGCCTTGTCGACATCCTCTATTGATTTTTATTGGTTTTGAAATATTGTTATTTGTTAGGATTTCTGCTGTAGCATTATTGTATATTATTTGAACCCATTTTATGAAATTATTTCCAAGTACAAACCTTTGTAGGACTTCAAAAAGAAAGGGCCATTCAACTCTATCAAAGGCCTTTTCGGCGTCCAATGATAGGAGAGCTGTATCCGGTGCTTCTTTATTAAAATAAATAATATTAAATAGTCTTCTTACATTATGGAAGCCTTGTCTACCCTTTATAAAGCCATTCTGATCTCGATTAATAATATTTGGTAAAATTTCTTGTATTCGTCTTGCTAAAATTTTACAGATTATCTTAAGGTCGGCGTTTAATAGGCTTATTGGTCTCATATTTTCACATTTATTAGAGGGCTTACCTGGTTTTGGCAGCAGTATAATTAAGGCATTATTTATGTATGATGGTAAATTATTATTTTGAAATGCTTCTAAAACCATTTCCAAAAAAAGTTTTATTAATTTATTCTTAAATTTTTTATAAAGGTCAACTGGAAGACCATCTGGTCCTGCACTTTTTCCTGATTTCATATTATCGATGGCTAGCCCAACTTCTTCTTGACTAATTTTAGACTCCAATATCTCCCTGTTTTCATTTGGAATACACGGTATAGATAGTTTGTTCAAAAACCCATTTAGTTTTTAAATCAGGTTCATTTTTGGTATAATTCCGACCTTGTTAAATTTAATAAAGAACTTTGGGGAAATATCAGGATATAAAATAAATAAAACAAAATCTTCAATATTAATGCTAAATGAGACCCAGAGAAATCACTCAGCTCCTGAGGTAAATCAATTCAATGTTGTAAATCAGTTTAAATATTTAGGAATTCAAATTTTGCCTAAGCTAGAATCAGTCGCCAATGCCAACTATGAAGCCTTAATGACAGATATTAATGAGTTTCTTCAGAGATGGATGTCACTACCAATGTCGATGATCGGGAGAATTAATATACTGTACTTAAAAGTAATATCTTACCAAAAATACTTTATTTATTTCAAAACATTCCTTTACCACCACCTTCAGATCTATTCTCAAAAATTAAAAAAAAGTTAGTGGAATTTACATGGAACAATAGGAAGGCCAGATTACGTTTGTCCTTACTATATTTACCATTTGATCGTGGAGGTCTGAAATGTTCAAACTTTATGTTGTGTTACTGGTCAGCACAACTGAGGTCTATGACATATTATTTTTCATCAAATGATCCTCCTCACTGGACTGAAATGGAATCATACAATTTACCTTTACCTCTTCCCTTATTCATATACTCAGACTCGGCTAAAAAATTACAGAAACAAGTTAAAAATCCAATTGTAAAGCACATGATCAAAATATGTCCGCCAAGGTCTCCGCCTTTGACCGCCACCTAATCCACATAGCACCGGACCCCCATGATCCCTCCTGCAGGTGGTGAACCCACTGGAGGGCGGACCCATGTAACTCCTTCGGGCTGAGCCCGGCCGGGTCCCATGGGTGGAAACCCGGCCACCAGACGCTAGCCTTCGAGCTCCTCCCCCAGGCCTGGCTCCAGGGTGGGGCCCCGGTAACCCCATACCGGGTGGGGTACACTGAATCCTTGATATACAATTTATCATGAGAGTCTGTTGGATCGTTCTTAGTCTGGCCCTTCACCCAGGACCAGTTTGTCTTGGGAGACCCTATCAGAGGCAAATTGCCCCGGACAACATAGCTCCTGGGATCACTGGGGCACGCAACCCCCCCCCCCCACCACGATAAGGTGACGATCCCTGATTAGGATGCCTCCTGGACACTGATTAGGATGCCTCCTGGACGCCTTCCACTTGAGGTGTTTCAGGCACGTCCCACTGGGAGGAGACCCCGGGGCAGACCCAGGACTCGGTGGAGAGACTATGTCTCCCAGCTGGTCTGGGAACGCCTTGGTATCCCCTCTGAAGAGCTGGAGCAGGTGGCTGGGGAGAGGGAAGTCTGGGCTTCTCTGCTTGAACTGCTGCCTCCGCGACCTGGACCTCCGGAAAAGCGGTAGAAGATGGATGGATGGATGGATGGATGGATGATCAAAATATGGTGTGAAACCAAAAAATATTTAAAAGAACCACACTTACTGTCACAATTTAGCCCAATATGGGGTAATCAGTATTTTACACCAGGGAGAGCGGATGCTGTATTTAAAGTATGGAATTTAAAAGGGATTCAAAAGGTTCAAGACTTATATTTGTCACGTTCAGATAACATAATGTCTTTTGAAGAACTGAGGATTAAATTCAATCTTAATAGAACACATTTTTTTTTAAATATCTTCAGCTTAGAAATTTTATTCGATCAAATCAAAATAATGCTCTCACCCGACCTACTTATTCATCCTTGGAAAAAATTTTGACGAAAGATAGTAAGAGAAAGGGTATTATTTCAGAGTTTTATAACTCATTGACACTATTCTCAAGTGAAAACTCACAGAAAAAACTGAATTATTGGAAAGAAGACCTGCAAATTGAAATTTCAGAGGAACAATGGGAAATGGCTTGTGCAGAAGCTCAAACCAAATCAATAAATGTACGTCTTAAACTGATACATTTTAAATGGTTAATGCGGATGTATGTTACATCAGTGGAGTTAAATAGATATAACAAAAACATAGCAGATACATGCACAAAATGTATGGAAAGTAAAGGAACCCTATTTCACCGTTTATGGGAATGTAGAAAAACCAGAATGTTTTGGGAAGAGGTGAGGCTAACAATTGAAAAAATAATTTCAAAACAATTCACATTGAACCCTAAACTGTTTTTGTTGGGTCTGTATCCAGAAAAACATAACTTTAATAAGACTGAAAGAGCATTCATAGACCTCGATTTGCTTAATGCCAAAAAATGTATTGCACTACTGTGGAAAAAGACTCATAGACCAGATGTGACTCAGTGGTTAAGACAGATGTTAACAAACCTTCCACTAGAAAGAATAACATATATACTGAAATTAAAGGAAGGTGTGTTTGAGAATATATGGAGACCTTTCATTGATTATGTAAAGAAATTAAACATAACTTCTGAAGAAGAAGGTGAATGATATGTGTGGACCTTGCAAATTCCAAACTGGTGAATGTATATTATGTATTCTTATGTAATAGATTACCTAGACTAAACAGAGGAGCATTGTTGATGACTTGCTTTTGTTAATGGTTGTTGGTGTTTTTAGTACATTTTTTTGTTGTTGTTGTTAGTGGTTTTTATTAATTTTTAAATTACTTTAGTGTTAGTGTTTGACTGTTTGTGCCATGTTTGTAAAAAAAAGGTTCAATCAAAAATATTGTGGAAAAAAAATGATTTATTTCATTAGCTGGGTGTTTCTGTGTCCTGCGTTTGGTCGTTAAGTCATTACGGCCATTCCACTCCACAATCATGGCAGTATTATTATTAAGTTTTTTAATTTTTAGATACTCGTGCTTGAGGGGGGACTCGCGGTCCCACAAACTACAGTGGTACCACCCGGGTGAAGCAGAAGCAAAGACTCCCTTGTACTAATGACCGGGCAGGCTGAGCGTGCCTCCCCGCGAAGGACCGTGGTCCGACCAGTCGGGCCGCTGCTTCTCCCGGCATGTCCTGTGTTGGATACACCGGTGTTCTTTGCCAGACCCGGTCCCCGCTGATGCTCCGTCCAGTCTGCTCACGCGCCTCATCTTCTCCATATGCCGAATTATCCTTTAGACCTACACAATCACGGCAACTTTATGGTATAATGTTTTAAGCATTAAATCTTCAGCGTTATCTTTTTCTTGTCAAATTTGTCACTTTTCGCTTTCTTGTTTTGTTCACAGTGCTGTGGTTACTGATGCCGTGATGTCACGTATTATCCAGTCCGTACAGAGTCAATGCAAAACTCTGCCCACACCTCTAGAAGCCAGAGCATGAGGAGAGAGCGATGACTAAACTTTTATTGATAAAAATTACATATTTTGACTGAACAACTCCATACTAGGGGATGCACACTGTCGTAACCTCAGCAAAATACATATAAACTCTTAGGTCAATCTGATGAACGGTTCAAGAGATATGTGTGGAACACACACATAGACACACATACAGAGATTCCGTGCATTTACAGATAGATTTTGGAGTAGCAGCTAAAACAGTGAACAGTGATTTTTCTTTTATTTACTAAAATGGTTCATATAAAAAAAAAAGCAGGTAGGTGTGTGGCCAGAGGGGGCCTCTGTTGCTCTGAAAAACTGTTTCAACACTACAGACTGGTACACTTTCAAGCAGGCAGCCACTCACAATAGCCACACAAACCTAAAGGAGTACACTGAGGTTGTTGTAGCATACATAACGAAATGCACTGATGTCACTCACTGCAAAACCATCACTGTTCGTGCTAACCTGCTAACGTGCTAACATGTCTGTTCTTTTCATCTTTTCTATCCCCTCACCCCCCCAGCCAGTCGCAGCAGATGAATGCCCCTCCCTGAGCCTGGTTCTGCTGGAGGTTTCTTCCTGTTAAAAGGGAGTTTTTCCTCTCCACTGTCGCCAAGCGCTTGCTCACAGGGGATCGCCTGATTGCTGGGGTCTTTCTGCAATTGTGGGGGTTTCCCCTACAGTTGAAAGTGCTATGAGATGAATGTTGTTGTGAAATGGCGCTATATAAATAAAGTTGAATTGAATTGAATTAACCAAAAGCCATGGATGACAGCAGAGGTCCACAGGCTCCTGAGGGCTCGGGATGCAGCCTTCAGGACTGGCGACACTGCAGGACTAACAGCTAGGGCCAACCTGTCCCGTGGCCTCAAGGAGGCAAAACGACAGTACAGCAAGAAAATATCTGGCCACTTCAGCAACACCAGAGATGCACGTTCCCTCTGGCATGGCATACAGACCCTCACCATCTACAACCCTCCACCTCAGACCTGTGCAAGTGACACCACACTGCTCAACAACCTAAATGACTTCTTTGGCCGCTTTGAAGCACAAAACGGCACATCAGCACAGAAGACCACTCCTCCTCCAGAGAAGCAAGCAGGCCATGAGTCTGGATCCAGCTAGCGTGAAGAGGACCCTCTGCAGGATCAACCCACGGAAGGCAGTTAGACCAGACAACATACCGGGTCGCGTCTTGAAGGACTGTGCAGAGGAGCTCAAGAATGTCCTGACCGACATCTTCAACATCTCCCTGACTCAAGTTGTTGCCCCCACATGTTTCAAAACTGCCACCATAATACCAGCCTCAGAGAAGCCTGTCCCATCCAGCTACAATGATTACTAGCCTGTAGCACTGACCCCCATTATAATGAAGTGCTTCGAGCGGCTAGTCATGCAGAACATCAAGTTCATCCTGCTTCCCTCCCACGACCCATCTCAGTTTGCATACAGGTCAAACAGATCCACAGAAGATGCCATCACTGCTGCTCTCCATCCAGCCCTCACCCACCTGGACTCAAAGAACTCCTATGTGCGAATGCTATTCTTGGACTTCAGTTAAGCATTCAACACAATCATCCCCCAACACCTAATACAAAAACTCAGACACTTGGGACTCAAAACCTCTCTCTGTAACTGGGTGCTGGACTTTCTCACAGAGAGGCCACAGAACGTGCGGGTCGGCAGCAACACCTCCTAGACGATCACACTGAGCACAGGGGTCCCACAAGGGTGCGTGCTCAGCCTGCTGCTCTTCACCCTGCTGACCCATGACTGTGTACCAGGCTACACCATCAACCACATCATCAAGTTTGCGGATGACACGACGGTGGTGGGCCTCATCACCAACAACAAGGAGGCCAACTACAGAAATGAGGTGAGCCAACTAGTCCAGTGGCGTAAAGACCATAACCTCTTCCTGAACGTGGCCAAAAAGGCTCAAACTTGTCTCTATTTTCTCCGCAAACTGAAGAGAGCAAGAGTCCCACCCCCCATCATGTGTTCTTTCTACCGGGGCACCATTAAGAGCATCCTCACCAGCTGTATCACGGTGTGGTACGGAAGCTGCACCGTCTCCTGCCGGAAGACACTATAATGCACAGTGAAAGCAGCCAGCAAGATCATCGGTGCTCTTCTGCCCCCCTCTCGGATATCTACCTCACCCGCCTCACCCGCAGAGCAATCAACATTGTAGGCGACACCTCCCACCCCTCACACTACCTCTTCAGCCCCCTGCCCTCGGGGAAAAGGTATTGGAGCCTCCAGGCCTGCTCCACAAGACTGCTAAACAGCTTTGTTAATCAGGCCATCAGGACCCTGAACTCTGCCCCTCCCCCCAGACCATAACGCAATCACCCACACAATAACTACCTCAGCTGTTGGCAGAGAAAGACTGGCACACCAACACTAATACGTTTGCTGCTGTATGTCTGCACTTTAACTGCAACCATTTGCAGAAATGCCATATCTGCTTCTGTCTGTCTGTCATTGCAATACTGATCATGTGCAGTCCTATCTGTTACTATCTGCACCTACACTACCGCACTGAACTGCAACTGTGGGTATTACATCTCTAGTTTTCTGTATATAGAATTGCTTGGTTTTATTATTGTTAATTGTTTATTTGCACTATGAGAGGTCTGGGTCTGTCTTTTGTCGCCATTTGCACTACGGGTTGCATTACTGTACATAGACTGTTGTTGTTTTCTTTTTTTCCAGCCTTATTCCTTCTTTTTTTATATTGTGCACACCACTAAAGAGAGAAACGCCATTTCAGTTCTGCTATGTCCTGTACGTATAGTAGTATTGACAATAAAATCTTTGAATCTTGAATATTAGTCTTGGTGGGAACACGGAAAGTAGAAATACTACTGCTAATCCCTAGTCAATTCAATTCAATTCAATTCAGCTTTATATATATAGCGGCACGTCACAACAAAGGTCATCTCATAGCGCTACAAAATGCAAAGAAAACCCCACAATTTCAGAAAAACCCAGCAATCAGATGATCCCCTGTGAGCAAGCACTTAGCGACGGTGGAGAGGAAAAACTCCCATTTAACAGGAAGAAACCTCTAGCAGAACCAGGCTCATGAAGGGGCAGTCACCTGCTGCGACTGGCTGGGGGTGACGGGATTGAGAAGATGAAAAGAACAGACATAAAGAACATGAAACAGTGAGAAACCATGTACATTATTGGCGGTCATCCAGCAGTCTGAATCTATTAACAGCAGAACAGAAGCGAGGTTAAGAGACACGAAATCCCTCCCTAATCGTAGGCTATATTGAAAAGAAAGGATTTTACCCTGTTCTTAAAAACAGAGACCGAGTCTGACTCCTGGACCCAGAGTGGTAACTGCTTCCACAGAGAAGGAGCTTGATAGCAGAAGGTTCTGCCTCCCAGTGTACTTCTGGAAATTCTGGGTACCACAAGCAATCCAGCATTTTGGGAGCGTAGAGCTCTATTAGGAAGATAGGGTAATATCAGATCTTTTATATATAAGGGGGCCTGATTATTAAGAGCTTTGAAAGTGAGAAGAAGGATTTTAAACTTAATTCTAAACTCTATGGGGAGCCAATAAAGGGAGGACAGAACCAGAGAGATATGATCTCTTTCTAGAACCAGTTAAAACTCTTGCAGCAGCATTTTGGATCAGCTGAAGACTTTTTTTAAGGATATTTTGGGACAACCTGATAATAACGAGTTACAATAATCTAGTTGAGAGCTGACAAAGGCGTGGATCAATTTCTCAGCATCATTCAGAGACAAGATGCTCCTAATCTTGGCAATATTGTGTAGATGATAGAAGGCAGTCTTAGAAAGAAATTTAATATGTGAATTAAAGGAGAGATCTTGATCAAAATTAACTCCAAGGTTCCTCACAGAACTATTCAGAGTGAGACTGGCGGCATCCAAATTAAGAGTATGATTTGGAAAGGAATTTCTAAGGTTTTTTGGGCCAACAAGAACTTCAGTCTTATCTGAGTTTAGTATCAGAAAATTACAAGTCATCCAGGCTTTGATTTCCTTAAGACAGGCATCTAATTTGGCTAATTGATTACAATCATCGGGCTTCATTGACAGGTATAGTTGTGTGTCATCTGCGTAACAATGAAAATGTATACAGTGCTTTCTTATGATTTTGCCTAACGGAAGCATATATAAACTAAAAAGAGTAGGGCCTATCAGAGATCCCTGTGGAACTCCCTGACTGAGCTTAGAGTTGGAAGAAAATTCATCATTGATGCGAACAAACTGAAGTCTGTCGGGCAAATAAGATCTAAACCACTGCAGTGGAGTTCCATTTAGTCCAACATAGTGTTCTAATCTATCAAGTAGAATGTCATGATCGATAGTGCCAAAGGCTGCACTAAGATCTAAAAGGACAAGAACAGAAACAAGTCCATTATCAGATGCGATAAGGAGGTCATTAGTGACCTTCACTAAGGCTGTTTCAGTGCTGTGATGAACTCTGAACCCAGATTGAAACTCTTCAAATAAACCAATTCCCTGCAAGTGGTCAAACAATTACGCAGCAACAACTCTTTCTCGTCTCGTCGGCCTCCGTCGGTCTATGATGACCATGGAAGAGAATCCTAAACGTCTATTCTGCTGGAACAGCACCGCCTGTGGCTGAACAGGCCGATGCGCACCGGTGTTCTACCTTCCAGCGTTGGGCGTTGGTAGGATTCAAGCCTGGACAGGAAGATATGGAGGACAAGATGTTCCCCATGCAGCATGTCCCCCCTCTCCACATCACTGATGAATTCAAAGGAACAGCAGGGCTGCGATAGTTTGGCACCAGCGCCGTCGCAGGAGCTGCCAGAACGATGTTAAGCACAACAGAGAACTGCCTTAGGGGCTCCGACTCCGGATTTTTCCTCAGGGTTGACTCCCGAAGCCTTTCCCGTGACCGGGTGTGCCGCAAGGCAGTGGAGGTTTGAAATCAGGGTTTACCTTCCCCTAGATGGGCTACCTTCCCAAGTTGATGAGCCACCATCTACCCGAAGCATCTGGTTTTAAGGCGCCAGAGATCCGCCCTCGCCCCTTCTCCTATTAGTAAAAGCAGTTCCGCCGGGCTTAGAAACTAAACCACACAGGCAGGCTAGGAGTTGGACTTAGTTGTCAGAGGCTTTTCAAGACGCACGCCGTAAGGAGCATTTTATGAGCACTGGGAGCTTAACCCCAGTGCCGCTCCTGGCTATGACAACCTTGGAACCTTGGAACTTTGAAATGAAAGGCAGATTAGAGGTTGGTCGATAGTTAGCCAAAACTCTTGGATCGAGCGTTGGCTTTTTGAGTAAGGGTTTAATAACAGCAATTTTAAAAGCCAGTGGTACATAACCCAGAGTTAAAGAAGCATTAATTATGTGAAGAATACGGCTACCAATAATTGGGAAGACAATTTTCAATAACCTGGTAGGAATAGGGTCCAAAAGACAAGATGAAGGCTTAGATGAGATTATTTTATCCAGCTCTAAAAGGTCAATTGGAGTAAACTTATCTAAACAGATATCAATTGGAGGAGTTGTAATAGTTAATGTACTTGAGTTTACGGTAGAAAGAATCTGACTGATTTTATCTCTAATAGATAAAATTTTATGATTGGAAAAAAAACAACTACTACTTATAAGATTCTTGTGGTGAGAATGCAGCTGTAGTTCCTGTGCTGATAGTTCTCCTAAAACAGTTCCAATACTTTGCCATCCCATGATCTCATCCACACCAAAGGCACACTGCAGAGGAGACGCTCTTTAGAACAATAACACGTCGGGTTTGGCTTTCACCTCGGTCCATCTGCTGTGGGGGTGGGACAGGGTGGGAAGCCATTGTTGTTTTTTGTTTTAAACCAACAAAGAAGAGTCTTCAGTCCTCCAGGGCGTGGGTGAGGATGTGGCGCCGGAAAAATGAGAGTGAAGATGGTGAGGGAGGCGAGGAGGACGTTTACTGCAGGAGACGACGAGGTGCTAAGCCAGAGCGGACCGTTCTTCACACGCAGGGAACAATCATCCATGAAATCATGGTTTTCACCATCTTCACCCACCCACTTCATCACGCAGAGGAAACACAGAACAGCAGTCACTGGGGCTCAGGTCAGCAGCCTCTGTTACAGAAAAATTATAGAAAAAAATTGTTGTGGAAACATATTTGAACCTTAAAATTGAGGTAAAATGGTTGGCATGTCATCATAAGTAATGTGGCTCCAGAGTCACAGGTTGCAGGACCTCAAACTTAAAAATCAACATGTTATTTAGACAAACTGTTACCAAAACCAAAATGGTCCCTAATTAAACAATATTACACAAGACTGTAATCATAAATGAGCATAATATAACAACAAACAGAACTACTGTCATTTCACACACAAGTTAAACATTGTCAAGTGCAGAAGTCAGTGTTTGTTTACATACCTCTTGATGGGTTTGTGGGTCACGTGACTCTCAACGGCAGCTAATTAGCTTGTTAGCTGTGATGGGAAAGTCCTTTATGCACTCATAATTGCGTTACCACCACATGGTGATGATGAGTCTCCTGTCAGGTTCGTAAATACAGCCTAAGCTCATCCATTTTGTCATGAGTTTGGGGATCTCCTGATTGCTGGGGTCTTTCTGCAACTGTGGGGGTTCCCCCTACAGTTGACAGTGCTATGAGATGACTGTTGTTGTGAAATGGCACTATATAAATAAAGTTGAATTGAATTGAATGAGTTCCCACTGGAAAACTGTTGAAATGACACAGCTAGCCATCAGAGGCTAATGGCAACTTATCTTAAGGCAACTACGTGTTTCTGTGCACTTCGCTCGCTTTATCTTGGCACCTTGAGGTGAAATAACGAGTCAATCATCACATACTATGTGGGCGGAGAACATGTTTATTTCTGTTACAAGCGGTTTTGATTTTTCTGCAGTGTTTTGCTGCTTCCAAACAGCGCTAATGTGCCTGCATATGTCACTGTACAGCTCACAACTTTTTCCTGTAAATTTTCACATTTTTTTCTCATAGATTTGCACCTTTTTTCTCAAAAGCTAGTACTTTTTTTCTTTTAACTTTGCAATTTTTTTTCTTAAAAATTTGTAACTTTTTGCTCATATCTGGGTGGATTTGCAGCTTTTTTCTCATAATTTGGCGCCTTTTTCCTGTAAATTTTAACTTTTTTTTCGTAAGTTTGCAACTTTTTGTCATAAATTTGTGACTTTTCCTGGAGATTTTCATCTTTTTTCCTCATAAATATGCAACTTTTTTCTTTTAAATTTGTAATACTCATCTGCTGGTTAAAGTTTTATCCTGTATAATTGTAATTTGCAACTTTTTTAATTTTTAGATTACCTTTTATCATATCTTTGCACCTTTATTCTTGCAAATTTCTACCTAATTTACATTGATACGTTTGTACCTCATGCTAAATTGGTGAATGGTCCAGCTTCTGATCCTGTTGTCAGAAAGCAGCAGCAGACACTAATCATCTGACACCAGCCCCCACAGTAATGGCGGCACTGCAAAATGTCACAGGAGGCAAATCATTCACCGGATTGGTCTATAAAATATGCAGCTTTTTTTTAAAGCATGTTACCCTAGCTGTCACTAGTGGCAACTGCAGGTTTGAAGCTGAGCTTGAAACTGTAAGAAGTAATGTTTAGCAAACAAGCTAATGCTAACAGAACAGTTAAACCTCGAGGTCACGATTCCCTAAACGTGGAACACAGAGATAAGTTAGATGAGGTCCTACATCTATAACTGCATAAAGAGCCCAAGGTTGCTGACTCTGTCCTGCAGTTGTGAGGACGTGTGGCCACCATCGGGTTCAGCAGCTTTAGCCCTGCATCACGCACAAACACACAGCCCTCGGGGCTCCAGCCAGGCACCGCTGACTACCAATCCCATCTGAAATAAAAACAACAGTCCAGGCAACATAAAAAACCCTGTTTGTTTGGCCCCTTCCATCATTTTTCCAGCAATTAACTCCACTTTACCCCCTCTGGCAATTACTGCCCTACATAAAATAAAGATCATTAATTCCTTCCCCCCTCCCCTTTGAAGTGGGCCAGCTCCACCGTGCAAAAGGAGAGAGCAACACTTTTCCTAATGCAGACCAATTGTCCTGAAGGTTCAATGGAAAGAATCAAA
The DNA here is from genome assembly GCA_020510985.1 of Pholidichthys leucotaenia. Lineage (NCBI taxonomy): Eukaryota > Metazoa > Chordata > Actinopteri > Cichliformes > Pholidichthyidae > Pholidichthys > Pholidichthys leucotaenia. Next base: position 197,716,130 of record CM035843.1, on the reverse strand, counting down.
TTTCATAGCTGTCTGCGGCGCAAATGAATTGCAATTAATGTGTCTCCACACTCAACGGTTTGAAAGGTTGGTGCTCATAATCAGCCGTTCATTAGAGATGTCTGTAAAGAAGCGCCCGTATTGCCAGCCTGGCCTGCTTCTGATTTTTTTTTTTCCTTTGTAGTCTCCTTTTTTCTGGTGTGGCTCAGATGGAGGATAATTGACCGCTCTCTCTCACAGACACAGAAATCAATTACGCTGTAATGTACCAAGAGCATAGGCGTGGAGGGAAGGCGAGAAAGTGCAGTTAAAGCCTCGGACAGCTACGATGAAAATAAATCCTTTCATTAAACAGGACGATCTGCATGATTGTGACGCATCTGCAGATGTGTTGCATGGTTGCGTCTCAGCACAGTGGGTTTAATGCAAGTTAAAGCGTAACAGATAAAACTGTAACCAGACTGCTTTAGTGTTATGAATTTATGTAACGGAATCATTGGGATGAGCTTGTAAATAAATCTACATTAAATTACACAAACTCATAAGGGTGTCCTAAAAGCATAAGGGTGTCCACATGTGCACCTGGCTCCAGGACACCCTAGGTTGCAGGTCGATGATTGATTTTGTTATCTTGTCATCAGACCTGCGACCATATGTCTTGGACACTCGGGTAAAGAGAGGTGCAGAGCTGTCAACTAATCACCACCTGGTGGTGAGTTGGATCCGATGGCAGGGGAGGACGCCATTCAGACCTGGTAGACCCAAACGTATAGTAAGGGTGTGCTAGGAACGTCTGGCTGAGGCCCCTGTCCGGGAGGATTTCAACTCCCACCTCCGGAAGAACTTCGACCACATTCCGAGGGATTCTGGAGACATGGAGTCTGAATGGGCCATGTTCTCTACCTCCATTGTTGAAGCAGCTGCCCAGAGCTGCGGCCGCAAGGTCGTCGGTGCATCTCGTGGTGGCAACCCCCGAACCAAGTGGTGGACACCAGTGGTGAGGGGGGCCATTAAGCTGAAGGAGTCCTATCAAGCTTGGTTGGCTTGTGGGACTCCCGAAGTAGCTGGGGTGTACCGGCAGGCCAAGTGGAGTGCAGCTCGGGTGGTTGCTGAAGCAAAAACTCGGGTGTGGGAGGAGTTTGGTGAGGCCATGGAACAAGACTTTTGGCTGGCATCGAAGAGATTCTGGCAAACTGTCCAGCGGCTTAGGAGGGGGAAGCAGCTCCCTGTCCACACTGTGTATGGTGCAGATGGGGCGCTGCTGACTTCGACTGGGGATATTGTTGGGCGGTGGAAGGAATACTTCTAGGATCTCCTCAATCCCACTGACACGCCTTCCACAGAGGAAGCAGGGCTTGTGGACGAGGGGGACGACTCGCCCATCACGGGGGCTGAGGTCACCAAGATGGTTAAAAATCTCTTTGGTGGCCGGGCCCCGGGGGTGGACAAGATTTGCCCTGAGTGCATCAAGGCCCTGGATGTTGTAGGGCTGTCATGGTTGACACGCCTCTGCAACATTGCGTGGAGGTCGGGGACAGTGCCTTTGGCATGGCAAATCGGGGTGGTGGTTCCCCTCTTTAAAAAGGGGGACCGGAGGGTGTGCTCCAACTTTAGAGGGATCACACTCCTCAGCCTCCCTGGGAAGGTCTATTGAGTTTTTGCATATGACGTCAGGGGGCGTGCCGCACTGGCCCGTTAGAGTGTGCCGCCATATTGGATGGCAAGAAACAGCAGCAGCAGGGTGAAACAAACCACATAGCTCACGTGTACCTACAAACTCGGCAAAATGGTGTACTCCTGTTGTTCCCCCTGATAAGGGGATAAGCGGGGAATTAAATGGCCGGTGTGAATGCAAAAAAAAAAAAAAAAAAGTTGGATTTTTGAATAATTACCTTCACTGACGTAATCTCTCGCTTTCTCATAACGGGCTGCACGGTGGAGCAGTGGTTTAGCACTGTGGAAGCACAGTTTACCCTCGGCCGGGGGATCGCGGGGATCATGAGACCGTGGGCTCGATCCCAGCCCCCGACCAACAGTGAGCTGTGTGGAGTTTGCATGTTCTCCCCGTGTTGCGTGGGTTTACTCCGGGATTTCTCCAGTTTCCTCCCGCATACCAAAAACATGTAGGTTTAGGGCGCTCGCGCACGCAGCGGCCAGTGGCTTGTCACCAGACTGCAAACCAAGTCTACCTACAGGTACAAATAAGTAACAAAAAAAAAACAAAAACTTTGTGAGTCGGGTCTGGTTTGGGGGCGCCTCTCTGCTTGCTACAAAGGACAATGCACACATGAAAGAGGAGAAAAATATTGTAAATGTGCATAAAATCAGGTACGTTTTAACGCGGCGCGCCGTGGAGAGCCTTTAAAAAAAAAAAAAAAAAAAACACGCAGCGCGCTTCACTCACCTCTGAGTCCGAGGAGCTGCTGTTGTTTTCCGACTCGTTCACCAGCAAAGACTTCACATCATCCACATCCCTTTACGCTGACACGTTTTCCGACATCTTTTCCTCCTGCTCCCCTTCGTCTTTGAAAGATATCATCTCATCGTTTGCCCCCAAATCATCCCCGCTGAGCAGATTACTGGCAGTCATTGTTCTGCTAATTGCTCCAGCTGTTACCCCACACCCGCCACCTCCGTTCAACTGAGGCATTTCGGCACACCAGAGGAGCGCACGGGAGCAAGATTAAAAACACTTGTCTGCTGTTATGACTGCTGACAATGACTCCACTGAATGTGACACAGACATCGCAGACACAGTGTCAGAGGCCATAGTGTCAGTTGTTGAAGAGGATGATAGGGATGTTATTATGTCAGACTGTGACTGTGTTCTCCTCACTCATTCTGATCGCTAAACAGTACAAGTTACGCCTGGGTTGTCACAGTGAACTGCTGCTCTTGCCATCCAAGATGGCGGCACCTACGGCGTGTTTATGTTTACCCCCGCGAGTCACGTGAATTTTACGAGCCTACGCAAAAACTCTATACCAAAATGCTGGAGAGGAGAGTCCGGCTGCTGGTCGAACCTCGGATTCAGGAGGAGCAATGCGGTTTTCATCCTGGCCGTGGCACATCGGAGCAGCTCTTTACCCTCTCGAGAATCCTCAAGAGTTCGTGGAAGTTTGCCCAACCAGTCCACATGTGTTTTGTGGACTTGGAGAAAGCATTCGACTATGTCCCTCGTGGTTTTTTGTGGGGGGTGCTTCGGGAGTATGGAGTATCGAGCTTGTTATTACGAGCTATCCAGTCTCTATGCGACTGTTGTGAGTGTTTGGTTCATTTTGCCAATACTTGGTCGTACTCATTCCCAGTGAGAGTTGGACTCCACCAGGGGTGCCCTTTGTCACCGATCCCGTTCATAATTTTTATAGACAGGATTTGTAGGCGCAACCAGGGAACGGAGGGTGTCATGCTCGGTGACCACAGAATCTCATCTCTGTTGTTTGCAGACAGTGTTGTCCTGTTGCCTTCATCCAGCAATGATCTACAGGTCTTACTGGGACAGTTTGCCACTGAGTGTGAAGGGCTGGGATGAGAATCAGCACTTCCAAGTCTGAGTCCATGGTCCTCAGCCGGAAAAAGGTGGATTGTCCTCTCCGGGTTGGGGACAAGCTCCTGCCCCAAGTGGAGGAGTTTAAGTATCTTGGGGTCTTATTCACGAGTAAGGGGAGAGTGGAGCAAGAGATTGACAGTCTGTTGTGGTGAAGAGGGAGGTCAGCTCTAAGGCAAAGCTGTCAATTTACCGGTCAGTCTATGTTCCTACCCTCACCTATGGTCATGAGCTTTGACCGGAAGGATGAGATTGCAGATACAAGCAGCTGAAATGAGCTTCCTTTGTAGGATTGCTGGACTCAACTTTAGAGATAGGGTGAGGAGCTTAGTCATCCGGGAGAGGCTCAGAGTAGAACCACTGCTCCTCCACATTGAAAGGAGCCAGATGAGGTGGTTTGGCCACCTGATCAGGATGCCTCCTAGACGCATCCCACTTGAGGTGTTTCGGGCATGTCCCACTGGGAGGAGACCCCAGGGTAGATCCAGGACTCGCTGGGGAGACTGTCTCCCAGCTGGTGTGGGAACACCTTGGTGTCCTCTCTGAAGAGCTGGAGCAGGTGACTGGGGAGAGGGAAGTCTGGGCTTCTCTGCTTGAACTGCAGCCTCTGTGACCCAGGCCACCGGAAAAATGGTAGAAGCTGGATGATTACACAAACTCATGTTATGCCTTTTTCCACATGTTGACACAGTGGTCTTAGTGAAACGTCTGTGACATATTTTGGTCAAAATTCTACACCACAATTTTTCACCCAGATTGAACACCTTTCTACACAGAGCTTGCTTATTCAAATGCTAATGAGCCTCAGTTCACCCCCTTCCCCTGTCAGCACCTCTGAGATCTGTGGTTGAGGCTAAGGTTAGCGGGTTAGCTTCAGTTAGTCCACACTTTTTTGGCTTGTGAGCTACTTTTAAAATGACCAGGTCAAAATGATCTACCTACATTTAAAAAATGCCAAATATGGCAATATATGTTGGCGTGCACTCTCGGGATCAGTCGGTGCTTCATGGACCCACAGCCCATGGGAGCTGGGTTTTCTCAATAAAGTTTTTGAAAGAGTGAAAAATGTCCTCTCCTCTCGTGTGTTCTTTCATGGGCAGTATTGTTAACAGCTCCTCTTTTGCAGTCATATTGGTAAACACCATCCGAATAAAAATGCACAACTGAGCTGTGTCACTTATGTCTGTGGACTCGCCTAACTGCAGTGAAAAACACTCACATTCTGCGATATCCTTCCAAAGCTGCTGTGTCAGATCATAGGCCATTACTTCACACCTCTGTGTAACTGTACTTCTTGATAGCTGAAGAGCTTTGATTGAAGATAATATTTCTGATTTGTTTTTAAAATCCCGAAACAACGACTCCGCTGCCCCAACGAAGGCCTCTTATCTCTCCATCTTGAAAGGACTTCTTATGCTTAATGATACAATGACTCACCCGGAACAATGCTCCAGTGGTTGCCTTTGAATTCAACTGTGTAAAAAATGACTGCTGTCCGATTAACTAAGATTTCAGTTCCTTCACCTTTCTTTTTCTCAGCTCACTTTTCGGAGGGAAGTTAGTGTTGTAGTTTTTATGAACTGTTCGAAAGTGCCTCTCCACATTTCCCTTCTTCGGAAGCGCAACGATTGACAGATCAGACAATTACACTTCGAAAATGACATTGTGAGCAAAAAATCTTCCTCGCATTCCGCATGGAAGTGATAAGTTTTTGTCTTCTTACTGGGTTCAGCTCCCCCACTCATTTTTAATATCCCTTCTTTAGGTGATCGAAATTTGAAGCGCTAACACGGTCACAGCTCGCTAGAGTTTAGCAGTAGCTAGTTAGCGTGTTTGACTGCGCATGCAGGGTGACCTATGACACATGGAGGACAGGACCTTTTCTGATTGGCTGCCCTGTACATCATTCAAATGGTAAATGCCAATAAGAGGACAGATGGGAGGATAGGCGATAGAATCCAAAACTTTTTCAAAAAAATTTTTTATGTCATGCGATCTACCCGCAGTGCCTTTTTGATCTACCAGTCGATCACGATCGATGTATTGAGCACCCCTGCGTTAAGACAATCTGAGGTAGTTAATGCCAAATTAACTAAATGTGAGAAGGTTAAAGCCCAAGCGAAACTCGTCCTCGAGGTATAATAAGCACAGAAACAAGCCTGAACGAGTGAATGGCAGGCTTTGCTAGCTAGCTGCAAATACCCCACACTGGTGAACAAGCCATCGTAGCCAGAGTATAACAAATTATAGCTAAATAAACTAAAATAACTTCTAGAATGTGATATATGATCAGGTGTTGGTAGACAATTTTGGGATCATGGATAGTATAGCTAAGCTAGGCTAACAGGGCACTGGTAGACAGATTTGTGGAGTGGAGTCACCTGAGGCTGAATGTCAGCAAGACCAGAGAAATGGTGATTGACTTCAGGAAGAAGAGGATGCCTTCTCAGCCATTGCAGATTAGGGGGGAGGATGTGGGGGTGGTTGAGGACTACAAATATCTGGGTGTCATAATCAGCAACGGGCTGGACTGGAGATCCAACACCAATGCTGCGCACAAGAAGGGGATGAGCAGACTACTTCCTGAGGAAGCTGAGATCCTTCAACGTGTGCAGCAGGATGCTGGAGCTTTTCTACCAGACCATTGTTGCCAGCACCATCTTCTATGCTGCTTTCTGTTGGGGTAGCAGTATCAGAGCCAGCAACACCAACAGACTTGACAAGATTATCAAAAGGGCTGGCTCTGTAATTGGTCTCAGGCTGGAGGCCTTTGAGACAGTGGTGGAGAAGAGGACACTAAATAAATTGCGGGATAAATTGCAGGATAATACTAGCCAAATTCATATTTGGAGGAATTACATTATCTTCTTTGATTTGGTTCACCATTTTAAAAAAAAAGTAGGTGCCATCACGGGCCAAAACTCTTTATAAAATTCTACTGGAAAACCATCTGGTCCCGGGGCTTTGTTGTTTGGGATGTGCTTAAGTGCCTCCTGGAGTTCAAACACCTGAAGAGGTGCATCCAGAGCCGCAATCTGTTCATTATTTAATTGTGGTAGATTAATATTGTCCAAAAATGTATTTATCTCCGAGTCTGATGGGTTAACCTGTGATGAGTAGAGATTTTCATAAAACTTTCTGAAGGAGTTATTTATTTCTTCCGGCACATGGGTAATATTTCCAGTCAGATCCTTGACAGAATGGATAGTTGTTTTTTCTTTATTCAATCTAAGCTGGTTCGCAAGATATCGCCCCGATTTATTACTGTGTTCAAAGTTCTCAAGACGCAGTCTTTGTATTAAAAACTGTGCTCTTTTGTTTGTAATTTCTTTTAATTCCAGCTTTAATTTTCTCAAATCGTTAAGTGCCTGTTCCTGTGGGGAAATGGCACAAGTTGTCTCCAGTGATTTAATCTTCTGTTCTAAATCCAGTATCAGTGCTTTTTCTTTTTTATTCTTGTATGAACAGTAAGAGATTATTTTACCTCGCATGACCACTTTTGCTGCTTCCCAAAGAACACCTGGGGATATTCCTGGCACATTATTATATTCCAGATATGATTCCCACTCTTTATTAAAATAATTAATAAAGTCTTCATCTTTCAGTAGTGATATATTAAATTTCCAGCTCCTAGTTTCCCTTGTAGCTTCCCTATTTACTAGTGTAAGATAAACTGGATGATGATCGCTAATAGCTTGATTTGAACATATTTCAGTGTCTATGATGTCCCTCACAATAGAGTTACTGGCTAAGAAAAAATCTAGATGCGAATATGAACTATGAACTGATGAAAAAAAGGTATATTCCCGAAGAGTTGGGTGAAGAGATCGCCATTCATGGCAAAGACCAAAATCATTCATGTACTGTTTGAGAGTGTCAGTAGCCAGCCATTTTCGGTAAATCCCCGATGTACTGAGCCTGTCGACTGCAGGGTTTAATACCAAGTTGAAGTCCCCTCCTAGTATAAGTGTGGTGTCCAAGTGCTCAGAAAGAGAAGTGAAAAAAGTGTGAAAAAAGGATGGGTCGTCAACATTTGGGCCATAAACGCTTGCAATACATAGATCCAAATTTTGGACTGAAATTTTTAGTATTATAAATCTACCTTCTGGATCTATTATGGTGTTATTCATAACAAAGTGTATTCTTCTATTTACCAGTATAGCTCCCCCCCTTTGCTTAGAATTAAAGCCGGCTGAGTACATATGGGGGAATTCTGGTGAGGTGAGCGCATCTACAGACGACTTAGAGACATGTGTCTCCTGCAATAAAACAAAGTCTGCCTGTAGATCGTTCAGTCGATTAAAAACTTTTAGCCTCTTCTCCCCGTTTCCAATTCCACGTATGTTCCACGTGACAAACTTAAATGAAGACATGTTTTCACTAACTAGTTGTGTACTAAAGACTAACTAAATGTGTAAACTATATGTGCCTATGTGATATGTCTGTAATGTATGCATATATATGTATATATATGTTGTGTGTATACACCTATGCATATATAATTGGGTGTGCGCGCATGATGTCTCTGTGCCATTTGCCTGCAATTGCAAGCAAATGGGGTACATGTATTTCAAGTTATTTCCTATAAACCAGAAGTATGAGAAAAAACAGACATGAAGGTTAGTAAGTGGTGGAAAAATGCAGACAACATACAACAATGACCTAAAAACTTCAAAAAAAAAAAACTACAACAGACAAACAAACAACAACCTCAACAACAAAGAAATAAACATTTTGACAAATGTTAACATATTAAACTGAAATCGAGTAAGAGACCTGCACACAATCCCACTCTTTTTCCACCTGTAGCTAAAAGAAAAAGAAATATATAAAATATGAAAATTTAAAAATTTAAAAAAAAGGGGCTCTAGAATAACCAGGGAGTTATAGTTTCATCCATAAACAGCTTGCCATCTATATACAATCTATCCACAGAAACAATAGCTCGTTTACCTTCTTGGATGTATTGTTTCCTAATGGGAAAAAGCTTCCTTCTCCTTTCCAAGATTTCCTGTGGAAATTGATCATTTAGACCAGGGGTGTCCAACCATGTGCCATGGAGAGCCAAGACCCTGCAGGTTTTACCTCCAACCAGTGTCTTCAACAGCAGATTTCTGTGAACTTCTTCCCACTGATTGCTGATAAGTGAAAACACCTGCTGAAGAGACTGGGTAGAAGAGAAAACCTGCAGGGTCTTGGCTCTCCATGGCACCTGGTTGGACACCCCTGATTTAGACCATAATTGGTGTTTTTAAGCTGCTTGCCCTGCCTCTGTACCAAAATTTTTTGCTTAAAATGTTCAAATTTGGCAACAATAGGTCTGGGACGTTTATTCTGGGAATTTTTTGCCCTATTCGGTGGACTCGGTGGAAAGTAATTGAGTTTGTGGCTTTGGGGGATAGTTTTAGTTGTGATGACATAAATTCTCGGACCAGCTGTTCTGGATTTTCATTATTTTTTTCAATAATTCCAGAAAAAACGAGGTTATCTCTCATGCTGCGTGACTGCAAACTGAGAACTGTCTCCTTCATTTTCCGATTTTCTCCCTCAACAACGCCAAGCTGTGTGGATAGTGAGGTGACTGACTTTTTCAGGCTGTTATTTTCCTCCACGAGAGAGACGAGCTGCGCTTGACTAAACTCAAAATTTTGGAATTCTTTGTGAAGAAGCTCAACCAGCGCCAGTCTACCATCCATGCTGGTGAGTTTATTCTCAATAGAGAGAAGGATATCACTGACCTCGGTGCCCTGCTGTGATTTCTTGGGCGTTATTTTGGGTGAATCTGCGGGTCTCGGTCGCTTAGACTGAGAAGCAGCGGCAGAGGCAGCAGCAGAACACACACTCACCTGCTCCATGACACAACAACGGTCGTAAAATGCGTCGATATAGCTTTCTAAATCCTCCAGCTCCGTTAAAAAAAAAAAAGAAAGAAAGACACAGACAATTAATTAATGAATTAATTACAAAAAAAAAAAATACCTGTGGAGAAGTTTGTTTCAATCTTGGTGACAGCAGTCACCGTTCAAATTATTGCGCAATTGTCTCTCGTGATCACAGCATCAACACAGCATCAACTTCCGGATCCCCCACGCATGTGTTTCTGTCGTTTGGTTGTCTGCTGTCATGCTGCTGTTACACTGCAATTTCCCAGTTTGGGATCAATAAAGTACATCTATCTATCTGTCTAAACTTGGCTAGCCTATCTATTATAGAGAAATTCTACGTGAAAATAACATAAAATAGTGTTAGGATGAGACTTCAGAAGATACAATGAACAAATCTTGCTACAACATATATTCTCAGATAACTTCACCTAAACCAAATGCACAGACTTGCTTGCGCCTAAGCTGTTATTACTCTGAAGACCTCTCGTAGCCAACACAAACAGCTCACAGATATTGCATTATACTTCCCCATCTGTTTCTCGACTCTGCTGCTGACGAGTCACGTCGTAGGTCAAACTTTCACCTTACAGCCAGTATATAAGATACAAGTGAGATATGTGACCCGTGCTGCCAAAATGAGTCAGAATGCGCACTGCACCATTACGAGATACAGGCAGGAGAAGTCATAAATCATGACTCTTTGTTTGCTAGCGGCAAATCCCGGGAAAAAACACGAGTGCCTGGTATCATTGGAAATGTTAGAAAAACGTACTTTCAAAAAATACATATGCTTTTGCAGAAGACGTAGCCAAAATATAAACAAATTGTCTATTTCTGGGTCCCTTTTTGCGCACTTCCTACAAATTAAATATCATTTTGAAGGTCTTTCAATACAGAATATGGAAAAAACGTTACCTCAGTTTTGATAATTTCCTCAAAGTGACTCATTTTGCCAGCACAGGTCACATATGTATTCCACTGTGGATTAATGAACCAGCTGGAAACACGGATGTTTAGTTGGGTGAGTAGAATATACAGTATAGTGAGTAGTCATGAAAAAGTTTGGTTGTTAAACTAGGCTAGCTGCTTGATTACAAGGTTTTCCTTCCAAAACATAACGAAATATACCAGAATAACACCTGGAAACCAGATATGAGTGTAGATTAATGAACTGGAAACATTGACATCTAGTGTGATTAAGTAGAATATATAGAGAGTAGCCATGAAAACTGTGGTCACTAAGCTAGGCTAACAGCTTGATTATCGGGCTGTCCTGTCCTGGCCAAAATATAAGAAACTAGAAAAGCACTCGGAGAGCGCAGACCCCCGCCAAGCGCCACAGTTCCCCCATACAGTGTTTGTGTGTACGGTTTCAGATTCCTTGACCATGAAAACATATGACTAGCAATTTGACAATGATATGATTAGTGGTTCAGTAGTTATTCACGAAAATGACATTTTCCGTAATGGCGGCCACAGTTCCCCCCCATACAGTGTTTGTGTGTATGTTTTCAGATTCCTTTACCACGAAAACATATGACTAGCAATTGGATTGACAATGATAGGATTAGTGGTTCAGTAGTTATTCAGGAAAATGGCATTTTCCGTAATGGCGGCCACAGTTCCCCCATACAGTGTTTGTGTGTACGTTTTCAGATTCCTTGACCATGAAAACATATGACTAGCAATTTGACAATGATATGATTAGTGGTTCAGTAGTTATTCAGGAAAATGGCATTTTCCGTAATGGCGGCCACAGTCCCCCCCCCCCCCCCCATACAGTGTTTGTGTGTACGTTTTCAGATTCCTTGACCATGAGAACATATGACTAGCAATTGGATTGACAATGATAGGATTAGTGGTTCAGTAGTTATTCAGGAAAATGGCATTTTTCGTAATGGCGGCCACAGTTCCCCCCCCCATACAGTGTTTGTGTGTACGTTTTCAGATTCCTTGACCATGAAAACATATGACTAGCAATTGGATTGACAATGATAGGATTAGTGGTTGAGTAGTTATTCACGAAAATGGCATTTTCCGTAATGGCGGTTTTCTTCTGGACGGTGATCCGGATCATCCCCAAAATTTAATCAGTTCTTCCTTGTACCATTTCCAACAACGCCTGAAAGTTTCATCGAAATCCGTCCAAAATTTTTTGAGTTATCTTGCTAACCAACAGACAGACAAACAAACAGACAGACAGACAAACGCTGGCAAAAACATAACCTCCTGGCCTTCGGCCTGGTGGAGGTAAATATTCTAGAATAACACATGGAAACCAGATGAATAAGTGTGGATTGAAGAACCAGATGGGAACACGGATGTCTAGTGTGGTTAAGTAGAATATGCAGAGAGTAGCCTTAAAAACCGTGGTTACTAAGCTAGGCTTATAGCTTGATTACAGGGTTGTTCTGGCCAAAACACAACAAAATGTGCTATAACGATATTCAAGTGTGGACTAATGAACCATCTGGGAACACAGATTTGTGGTGAGCACAGTAGACTATGCAGTTAACAATAAGCTAGGCTGGCTGTCCATGTGTCTTTGAAACCTGTCTGATCCCACCATGGTTACAACACAACAGCTGACAGAATGAGACCTTGGGAGACCAAGGCAGACCCTACCAGAGTGACAGGGATGTTTTAAAAAAAGGTCTTGCAGATGGGCTGTGGTCGATGTTTAATTGTTTCATATATGACACGGTTTTAACCTGCTAAAACCCATTTCTTTTTTTCCCATCAGAACACACATGTGGATCTAAACCTGAAGGAGGCTCTACTTGTGGGTGGAGCTCCAGACTACAGCCGCCTGGCCAGAGTGGCAGCACTTACAGAAGGCTTCAGGGGAACAATCCAGAAGGTGACAAACATGTTTCTTAACGAGGAGCCATTATGGCGTTTTTGTTTTTGATCGTATGTTGTGTATGTTTTTAAAAACAGTCCAAATCAGTCTGAGGTTCACATGTTTGCAAGTAAGCACTTAGTTTCAGACAGGTTTTTTAACTTATGGCTCTTGATGATGTCACTAAGAGGGGGCATGGCTTTTATCAGCAATGGCTTCTATTGAAAGAGACATTTAAACTTTTTTGTTTTTTTAAACCTTAAAATGAAGGTGAGACAGTGAAGTTATGTGGAAGCTCAGTTATCAGCATTAAGAGGAATTATTTTTCCTTTTTCCTTCATCTTCATCCATCCAGGTGGATGCCCTGAATTTCCCCTCTGGAGATCAATAAAGTACACAAAATAAATTGAAAAAATTTTTTTTTGAAAAATTGTTACTTGTAAATTTAGTTTTTCTTTTTGTCACAAAATTGTATTTTTTCTCTAATGAATTTGTAATATTTTGACAAATTTTGAAATAATTCTCATATAAATTGACATTTTTCTCATGTACATTTGCTTTTTTTTCAGACATGTTACATTTTTCTGATACATTTACAATTTTTATTATATATATTTTTTATATTTGTGAGCCCTAAACTGCAGCATTTTTATCTTCCTTTTGCTTTTTGATCAGAAAATTCCAACTCTTTTCAGATATTTGTAGTGTTTCTCTAGAATTTATATTTAATCTGCTAAACAGAAATTATGAATATTTCATCAAATTTTTCACATAAATGTGTCAACTTTCTATTCAGTTTGCTTTTATTCCTTTTTTCTTCATTAATTAATTTTCCATTAAATTTGCTCCATTTTTCTTGTACACTCCCAAGGTTTTCCTTTTAGATTTGCATGTTTTCTTTTAAATTAAAATTATTTTTACGTGTTTTTTTTTTTTTTTACTGTTTTCAGTCAAATTTACAACTTTTTTCCATGTAAATTCACAACATAAATTTGTGGCCTCATGCCTATAAAGATATGAGTGGAGATACTGCAGCCAAACCCACCTGCCTTCCATACCTTCTGTTTTCAAGGAGCAGCTAATCAGGAGAAAGCTAACTTATAGATGGGCGTGGCTAAAGCAGCTTATTTCAGACAGTAACAAACTTGAGGGCCTGCAATGCAGCTCTATAAGATAAAAAGGGATTATTTCAAGCTGGAAAAGTGTTGATAATGGCTCGGTGTTAAATGAGTAGTGGATGATTAGGTGTTTTATTCTAATGGCTGCAGCAGCCACCACGACTTATTAGATGTCCAGCTTTAGTAATTTTCCACCCTAAAAACTCTCTCCCTGAGACGGACAGTGGCTCTGCTCATTTGGATTAGTGGCAGCACTAAGAATAGATCCGCATTTTGAAGTCCTTCCATTTCTGATCTTTTCCCTGACAGCTTTCCAGTTATTTTTTTTCCTTTCTTTCTTCTTCTCCTCCACTTTTCCAGCAAAAAGCTCATCTGTGAGAGCCAAAAATAACAGTGTATGAGAACAAAGGGCTGGATGCGACTGTTTGCACAAACTTGTCACGCGGTTCATGTCTGCAAACTTTCCCCCCGCCGACAGTCTGAGCAAAATTGGGAGCTAAATGTGGCGTTTGTCACGCTTGGCCCAGAGGGAATAATTAATTATGAGTGAGATTGTGTTCCCAGTTTGTGTGTGGTTGTTATTGTTGCAGTGTTTGTTCTCATTATGGGCTGCATTAATTATCAGGGGCAAACTTCATCATTTTGGAACCCAGGGTGAATGCAAGCATTGGGCCCCAACATCTTTTGTTCTCCTGCACTTCTTTTATTTTTGGTATTTTTGCTATTTGTGTTACTAAAATGAGAAGTGACATTAGTCACAGGTTGATTATAGAAGTTTAAAAATCTCATGAATTTATCAAAGAAGTTGCAAGTTTTTGACACAAGAAAAAGTAAAAAAAAAAAAGTATGGAAAAAATTGAAAAAAAAATGCACATTCTTATGACATGAGGAAAAAAATCTGAATTCATGAAAAAAATTACACATTTATTAGAAAATAAAATTGTAAATTTCCAAGGAAAAAAAAAAATCACACATTTATCCATCCATCCATCTTCTACCATTTTTCTGGAGATCCGAGTCGCAGAGGCAGCAGTTCAAGCAGAGAAGCCCAGACTTCCCTCTCCCCAGCCACCTGCTCCAGCTCTTCAGAGACGATACCAAGGTGTTCCCAGACCAGCTGGGAGACGTAGTCTCTCCAGTGAGTCCTGGATCTGCCCCGGGGTCTCCTCCCAGAGGGACGTGCCCAAAACACCTCAAGTGGGAGGCATCCAGGAGGCATCCTGGTCAGATGCCCAAACCACCTCGACTGACTCCTTTCAATGTGGAGGAGCAGTGGTTCTACTCTGAGCCTCTCCCGGATGACTGCGCTCCTCACCCTATCTCTGAGGGTGAGTCCTGCAGTCCTACGGAAAAGCTCATTTCAGCCGCTTGTATCCGCAGCCTCATTCTTTCGGTCATTACCCAAAGCTCGTGACCATAGGTGAAGGTAGGAACGTAGATTGACTGGTAAATCGACAACTTTGCGTTAGAGCTCAGCTCCCTCTTCACCACAACAGACCAGTACAGCGTCCACATCACTGCAGATGCTGCTCCGATCTGCCTGTCAATCTCTTGCTCCATTCTCCCCTCACTCATGAATAAGACCCCGAGATACTTAAACTCCTCCACTTGAGGCAGGAGCTTGTCACACATTTATTGAATGACAAAAAAAAAATCACAAATTTAGAAAAAAATGACAAGGAAAAGGTTGCAAATTTTTTGACACAAGAAAAAGTCAAAAATATATATGGAAACAATAGAACAAAAATCTGAGAAAAATGCACACTTTTATGACATGAGAAAAAAATTCTGAATTTATGAAAAAAAATGATCAGGAAAAAGTTGAAAATTTATGATAAAAGAAAAAGTCAAAAATGTATGGGGAAAAAATGAGAAAATATACATTTTTATGGCATGAGAATTTTTTTTTGCTAAATTTATGAAAAAAATCACAAATTTATTTAAAAATAAAATTGTAAATTTCTCAGAAAAAAATTACACATTTATTGAATGTCAAAAAAAAATCAAATTCACAAAAAAATATGAAGAAAAAGTTGCAAATTTTTTGACACAAGAAAAAGTCAAGAATATATGGAAGCAATTAGAAAAATCTGAGAAGAAAATGCACACTTGTGGCATAAGAAAAAAAACTAAATTTATGAAAAAAAATCACAAATTAAAAAGGTAGAAGGAAAAAGTTGTAAATTTATGTTACAAGAAAAAGTAAAAATGTATGGAAAAAATGAAAAAAAAAACAAACAGGAAAAATGTACATTTTATGGCATGAGAAAAAATTCTAAATGTATGGGGAGAAAAAAATCACATTTATTAGGAAAAAAAATGTATATTTCTGAGAAAAGCATATTTCTGAGCATTTTTGGCATTACAAAAAAACTAATTTACAAAAAGATGAGGAAAAGGCTGCAAATTTATGACAAGAAAAAATTTCACAAGTTTGCAAGAAAAAAGTCACAAATGTACAAGAAAAAATGCCACAAATTTATGAGGAAAAGCTCAAAAATTTACATGAAAAAGTCACAAAATTTACAACAAAAAATTTCACAAGTTTGCAAGGAAAAAGTCACAAATTTACAAGAATTTCACAAATTTATGAGGAAAAACTCAGATTTAATGAAAGTCACAAAATTTGCAAGAAAAAAGTCAGAAATTTACGAGACAGAATGTTACAAATTTATGAGAAACTCAAAAATTTATATGAAAAAGTCACAAAATTTACAAGAAAATTTTTCACAAATTTAAGATAAGATAAGATAAGATAAGCCTTTATTAGTCCCACAATGGGGAAATTCCAGGATTGCAACAGCACAGGGATAGCAACACTCAGAGCAATAATTAAGAAGATACGGAAGATATAAATAAGAGCAGTGGCTATACATACATACACATCAATATATAAATATATATACAAAGTGCGGAGCATTGTAGCGAGATGGAATAAATGGCATAACCGTCTACTTAGTTATCCTACATAGTATGAATATGTACCCATACATATTGTCACCCTCCGTAGCGACCGATACTGTCCTAGTTGTATATACTGGAGGGGACCATTGTGTAAGTCTATTGCGTCTTTTGCATTCAGTACTATTAGGTCGTCACATTTTTTTGCTATTTCTGCGAGCAGCCCTGCTTAGGTTATACAGTCTGACTGCCGTAGGTAGGAAGGACTTGCGAAATCTCTCGGTTGCGCACCTAGGATGATGTAGTCTGCTGCTAAATGAACTCCTCAGTGCATTCAGTATGTCCTGCATAGGGTGGGACTCGGATTCCAGCAGAGATGACAGTTTAGCCACCATCCTTCTCTCTCCTATCTCTTCCACTGGGTCAGGGCGCTGCCCCAGGACAGAGCTAGCTTTCTTGATCAGTTTGTTCAGTCTCTTCCTATCGGCTGCTGTAATGCCACTGCCCCAGCAGACCACTCCAAAAGTGATGGCTGATGCCACCACCATGTCGTAGAATATCTTCAGCAGCACCCCTTGTACACCAAAAGACCTGAGTCTCCTCAGTAGGAACAGCCTGCGCTGTCCGTTCTTGTAGAGTGCGTCGGTATTGTGTGACCAGTCTAGTTTATTGTTCAGATGAACACCCAGGTACTTGTAGGATGTCACCATCTCGATGTCTGTTCCCTGTATGTTTACTGGTGCTGTGAGGGGTTGTCCTTGCCTGCGGCAGTCCACCACCAGCTCCTTAGTTTTCCTCGCATTGATCTGGAGGCAGTTCCTATGGCGCCAGTCCACGAAGTCCTGGATAAGTCCTCTGTACTCAGCTTCATCTCCGTTGGAGATGAGGGCGATGATTGCAGAGTCGTCAGAGAACTTCTGTAGATGGCAGTGTGTTGTGTTGTGTGAGAAGTCCGCAGTATAAAGGGTAAACAGGAAGGGAGCCAAAACCGTTCCCTGGTGGGCCCTGGTGCTACCGATGATCGTGTCGGACACACAGTCCCGGGTTCTCACAAACTGTGGCCGGTTAGTGAGGTAGTCCAGGATCCATGATGACAGGTGCTGGTCCACCCCTGCGCACAGCAGCTTGTCCTTCAGGATCATCGGTTGGATGGTGTTGAAAGCACTGGAGAAGTCAAAGAACATGATCCTCACCGCATTCCTGGGCTTCTCCAGGTGGGACAGAGAACGTTGAAGGAAGAAGATCACCGCATCCTCCACCCCAATGCCATGCTGGTAGGCGAACTGGGGTGGATCCATCGCTGGTCCCACCAGGGGCCGGAGGTGAGCAAGGAGCAGTCTCTCCAGGGTCTTCATCGTGTGGGACGTCAGGGCCACTGGTCTGTAGCTGTTCAGGTCTTTGGGGCAGGAGGTCTTTGGTACAGGTACCACACAAGATGTTTTCCACAATTGTGGTACCCTCCCCAGCTTCAGGCTCAGGTTGAAGATGAGCTCCACAATCCCACATAGCTGATCTGCACAGGACTAGAGGAGCTTTGCGCTGATGCCGTCCAGTCCCGACGCCTTCCTCGTCTTGATCTTTCTCAGCTCCGTCCTCACCTGGGTCTTAGTGAGGGTCATGTTGGGGGGCTGTGTGTTGGGAGTGAGGGGGTGTTGGTGGAGTGGGGTGTGGACAGCAGGACTCGATGTCCTGGACTCCATGTAGAGGACTCCATGTCCAGGACTCGATGTAGAGGCAGCAGTGGTTGTTGTGCAGTCGGGGGGGGGGGGGGGGGGCGTTGGTCAAACCTATTAAAAAACAGGTTCAGATTGTTCGCCCACTCCCTGCCCCCCATGGCCTGGGAGGAGGTATTCTGGAGCCCAGAGATGGTTTTAAGGTTTCTCCAGACCCCACCGATGTCGCTCTGTTGCAGCTTGTCCTCCATCTTCTTCCTGAAGCTGTCCTTGCCTTCTCTGATCTTCCTCCTCAGCTCCCTCTGTACGGACTTCAGCATCTCCCTGTTCCCCGACCTGAAGATCCTCTTCTTCTCTCTCAGAAGTGTTTTTATCTCAGGGTTGATCCAGGGTTTGTTGTTCGAGCAACACCGTATGGTCTTGGTGGGTACGGTGTTGTCCAGACAGAAGCTGATGTAGTCCGTGATGGTGTGAGTGAGGCCATCGATGTCCTCACCATGTGGATCGCAGAGCTGCTCCCAGGCAGTGGTTTCAAAGCAGTCCTTTAGAGCGTCCATTGCCTCCTCAGACCATAACTTCACTGTGCGCATGACCGGAGGTTGTCTGTGCACTAGGGGTTTGTACACTGGCAGGAGATGAACCAAGTTGTGATCTGATCTCCCGAGTGGGGGGAGTTGTGATGAAGTGTACGCCTCCTTAGTGTTTGCATAGAATAAATCCAGTGTTTTATTGTCTCTAGTGTGGCATGTGACATAGTGGGTAAATGTGGGTAGAATGGGAGACAGTGAAATATGGTTGAAAGCGCCTGAGATGAGGAGAAGAGCATTTGGGTGTTCTGTCTGCAGCCTGCCAGTTACTGAGTGGATGACGTCACCCACTGTCCCAGCGTTCGCCGTCGGATTTGCATAAATAACAATGCAGATCACGTGTGAGTATTCCCTCGGGAGATATGTAGGCCGCATGCTAACAGCTAGCAACTCAGTGTCTTTGCTACAGTGCTGTTCCTTAACCGTGATATGTCCCGGTCTGCAGCAGTTGTTATTGACGTACATCATCACCCCACCGCCCCGTGCCTTCCCACTGTCTGGTGTTCGGTCTGCCCGTATTGCGTGGAAACCCTCCAGTTCAATGTTAGCATCTGCTGCTAGTCCTGTTAGCCACGTCTCTGAAAATAGGAACAGGCTACACTCCCGGTATATGCTATCGTAGCGGGAGATAGCCGCTAGTTCATCTGTCTTTCCGAGTATCGATCGGACATTCCCCATAATGACAGATGGGAGGGTGGGTCTGTACCTTATATTCCTTGCCCACCATCTTACTCCAGCTCGACACCCACGTCATTTTCGTCTTAATTCTCCCGGTATGTCGAGTTTTCGCGTTAGCATCATGGGTCGGTTGAGTGCTAGCATCTGGTCCCTGTTATACTGCCTCCTGCCAGAAACAGTGGTTCCGTCCGCTGAATCAGGAGACATTTGGGCGATCTGCGTGTTCGGATGGAATAAAGTGACGCTGGATCATAAAGATTGGCAAGAGAGCCAGATAGTAACAAAAATAGGCAGAAAATGATCCGCTGTTGCAAAGGGCAGCCTACTCGTGTGGCGCCGGAAGTCTTAATTTACAAGAAAAAAGTCACAAAATTACAAGAAAAAATGTCACAAAAATTATGAGGAAACCCTAAAAAAATTACATGAGAAAAGGTCACAAATCGACCAGAAAAACGTCACAAATTTACAAGTAAGTTACAAAGTTATGAGAAAAATGTCACAAAATTATGAGAAAAAACATGACAGAGTCACAAATTAACAAGAAAAAAGTCACAGTTATGAGAAAAACGAGAAAAACATCACAAATTTACAAGAAAGCAATTGACAATAATTTTAATTGTCCCCCCAAAAATGATCAAGGGTGTACTGGTAGCTTGGGGGCCTCCTAGTGGCTGAGGGGACTTGTGGCATTTGTGTATGTTTCTTCTTTAGCCAGAAACTGTTCTGAATCCAAGTCAATTGGGTTCAGCAGAAAAACCTTTTAACTTGGCATTTTTCCCTTTAAATCTACAACAGTAAATAATCTGTTTTTCTTTGAAATAGATAATTTTAATAGCTCAAACATAACACATTTTTAAAACTAATTTTTATAATGTAAAAGCCTGAAAACAGAAGTCACCGAGGGATCACATAAACGCAATCCTGCTATTGATTTACTGCTGATTCCTACGGGAAGGTTGTAAAAATGCAGCACTAATTAGGACAACCTGGACCGTGGAAAACCCTGTTATTTTATTCATGGAGTTGCAAAACATATTTAAGAATTAAAATTAAGGTACAGCTGAGTGTGTCAACATTTGTTGCTGGTAGCACTTTGTAATATTTCGTCGGCCTCCGTCGGTCTATGATGACCATGGAAGAGAATCCTAAACGTCTACTCTGCTGGAACAGCACCGCCTGTGGCTGAACAGGCCGATGCTCGAATGACAGTCCCTGTCACACAGGTCACACTTGTGGGTGGTCTCCGTGCTGCTGGGTCTGTGGCGGTTCTTCCTGCGGGTCCTTTGTAATATAATCCACAAATTATAGGGTAAGTACTAGAGGAAAAAAAATGATAAAAGATGGGAAAAACAGGATAAGTAAGCAGTAAATACAGGGATGGGCGTGGTGTTATGGCTCGACTATCATCTGACTTAACTACCCTATAAGGACAGTGGAAATAAAATCTGGAAAAACTGTGTAAAGCAGTGTAAAAACAAGGTAAAAACAGTTGAAAATAACAGGGAAAAAACGGAAATGGGAAACAGGGTAAGAAAGGGGTGGCTACTGGGATGCAAGCTATTTGCTGCCTTGACTTTCATCTGACATAACTCCCTATAAGTACCGAGAAAAACAAGGTAAAAACATGTAAAAGGCAGGATAAAAACAGGGACAGTAATGTAAGTAGCGGCTGATGTGTGGGCTGTATCGTGCCTCAAATTAATTATCCTGTAAGTATGGGGAAAAGTAAAAACAGGGAAAAGGCAGGGGGGAAACATGAAAAAACAAGAAAAAACTGTAAAAACAGGGAGAGACAGGATAAAAACTTGGAAAAAAAACCAGGAAAATAACAGGGTAAAGACTGAAAAAAAACAAAGACGAGACGGAGAAAACATGGGGATAACAAAGGAAATGTCATGAATGCCCCTTTGGGGCAGAGAGAGAAAGGCACCACACACTGGCCGTGAGTTTGCAGCATTTATTAAACTAGTACATACCCGTGCATGCCCGTGCATGCCCATAGAAACAAAATATAAGCAAGTATTTCTGCATGCCCATAGAAAGCAGGTGTAAGCAAGGGTGTAAACAAGTACGTCAGCACTCGTTCAGTGATGCCTGCCTTTGATCTGTGATGGTGTCATAGTGAGTCCTATGATCTGTGATGATGTCATAGCCAGTGCTATGATCATGAGTCATGCCTGCTTTTGATCTTTGAAGATGTCCTAGGTCCTATGATCTTTGATGATGGCATAGCAATGATATACTGCTTCGAATGGGTGTAAGATTTCCATATTTACACACAAACTGACAGAGATTTCTTGAATTTATCGAGTGGTATTTTTTAAGATTTCCAGATTTACTGCTTCGAATGGGTGTGGTTTAAAGTGCTGTGTCCTATTGTGTATATGACGGCATGGTGCTTTTGTCTATATGACGGCATCGCGAGTCCTGATGTTCACTGTATATGACATCATAAAGACATCAAGGACAGCATCATATCATACGCTGTCAGGCAGGCATCACTGTATATGACATCATAAAGACATGAAGGCAGGCTTGATGTCCTATGATGCAGACATCATAGGGACATCATGGGCCATCCTATGATGTCCCTATGATCGTGACACACAGACAGACACACACACAGATTTCTTGAATTTATAGAGTGAAGTGACTAGTGCATACCTGTGCATGCCTGTAGAGGGGATGCATTGGAACAGAATTCTTGCCAGTTACAGGACAGTTGGTATAGCAACACAGCACTAAGTGGCAATCACATGTGATGGCTTTTGTATGCAGCAAAAACATAAAAATCACAAAATATGCCCTGCCATCTGGGGCTGTTTGCCCCTGCTTGTTACTTCTTCTCCTGCCTGTCACTGTTCTGTTATGTTGCTTACCTGTGTCTATGTACAGGTACATCTCAAAAAATGAGAATATCATGAAAAAGTTCAATAATTTTTGTCACTCATTTCAGAAAGTGAAACCCATATATTATATAGATTCATTACACAGAGAGTGATATATTTCAAGTGTTTATTTTAATTTTGATGATTATGGCTTACAGCCCATGAAAACCCCAAATTCAGTTTCTCAAAAAATTAGAATATTACATAAAATTAATTAAAAAAATAGTTTTTTTTAATAGAAATGTTGGCCGACTGAAAAGTATGTCCATGTACACACTCAATACTTGGTCTGGGCAAATTTTGGGTTAATTACTGTATCAGTATGGCGTGGCATGGAGGTGATCAGCCTGTGGCATTGCTGAGGTGGTATGAAGGTCCAGGTTGCTTTGATAGTGACCTTCAGCTCGTCTGCATTGTTGGGTCTGGTGTATCTCATCTTCCTCTTGACAATACTCCATAGATTGTCTACGGGGTTTAGGTCAGGACAGTTTGCTGGCCAATCAAACACAGTGATGCCATGGTCATTAAACCAGGTTTTGATATTTTTGGCAATGTGTATGTGTAGTAGTAGTAGATTAGTTTATTTGACAGGGTGTGGGGGATGTGTGTGCCAAGTCCTGCTGGAAAATGAAATCAGCTTCTCCATAAAGCTTGTCAGCAGAGGGAAGCAGGAAGTGCTCTAAAAGTTCCCGGTAGATGACTGTGGTGACTTTGGTCTGGATAAAACACAGTGGCCCAACACCAGCAGATGACATGGTTCCTCAAATCATCAATGACTGTGGAAATGTCACACTAAACCTCAAGCAACTTAGATTCTGTGCCTCTTCACTCTTTCTCCAGACTCTGGGACTTTGATTTCCAAATGAAATGCAAAATTTACTTCGATCTGAACAGAGGTCATCTGCTGGTGTTTGTCCCACCTCACACTGCCAAAAGTATCAAAACCTGCTTTAATGACCATGACATCACTGTGTTTGATTGGCCAGCAAACTCTCCTGATCTAAACCCCATAGAGAATCTATGGAGTATTGTCAAGAGGAAGATGAGACACCAGACCCAACAATGCAGACGAGCTGAAGGTCACTATCAAAGCCACCTGGGCCTTCATAACACCTCAGCAGTGCCACAGGCTGATCACCTCCATGCCACGCCACACTGATACAGTAACTAATCCAAAATTTGCCCCGACCAAGTATTGAGTGTGTACATGCACATGCTTTTCAGTCGGCCAACATTTCTATTAAACTATTTTTTAAAATTAATTTTATGTAATATTCTAATTTTTTGAGAAACTGAATTTGGGGTTTTCATGGGCTGTAAGCCATAATCATCAAAATTAAAATAAATAAACACTTGAAATATATCACTCTGTGTAATGAATCTATATAATATATGGGTTTCACTTTCTGAAATGAGTGACAAAAAATATTGAACTTTTTCATGATATTCTAATTTTATGAGATGATCTGTATATACACACATGGACAAAATTGTTGGTACCCCTCTGTTAATGAAAGAAAAATCCACAATGGTCACAGACTGGGAGGTCTTCAAAATAGCAGCCTCCCAGGAAGACAAGACAGATGTGGAGGAGTATGCTGAAACGGTCACCAGCAACATTGCGACGTGCACAGAGGATGTCACTATAGTGAAGACCATCACTGTACGGGGAAACCATAAGCCCTGGATGTCTGCAGAGGTGCGCTCGCTGCTCACAGCCAGAGATGCAGCCTTCAGAGCGAAGGACAGGATCCCCCTCCGCTCAGCCAGGTCTGTGCTCTCAAAGGGAATTAAGACTGTGAAGTGTGCCTATGCGGAGAAAATCCAGGGACACCTCTGTGGCACTAGGAACACCAAGCAGATGTGGCAGGGAGTTCGGACACTGACGGGCTATAAGTCTAGGCAGAGGGTCGATGATAACGACGCTTCACTTCCAGACAGGCTCAACGACTTCTTTGCACGTTTTGAAGCATCAAATCCAACAATCAGAGGGAGGGCTGGCCCATTCCCACCATTGGTTGGGCCAGCTATCACCATCAACACAGCGGACACACAGAGGACCCTAACCAGGGTCAACCCACGTAAAGCTGCAGGTCCGGACAACATCCCGGGACGTGTGCTCCGAGACTGCGCGAGCGAGTTGGCGGATGTCCTGACTGACATTTATAACATCTCCCTGAATCAGGCCATAGTGCCCAGATGCTTTAAGACCTCTACCATAGTACCGGTGGCAAAGAAACCAGTTGTGTCCTGTCTGAATGACTATCGTCCTGTTGCACTGACACCAATTGTGATGAAGTGTTTTGAACGGCTTGTCAAACCACACATCACAGCTTGCCTCCCTGCATCACATGACCTGCTCCAGTTTGCATATCGTTCAAACCGCTCCACGGAGGATGCTATAGTCACCACCCTGCACTCTGTCATCACCCACCTGGATCAGAAAGACACCTACGCCAGACTCCTATACATTGATTTCATTTCAGCATTCAACACCATTATTCCCCAGAGACTGATGGAGAAATTACTCCTTCTTGGTCTGAACATGGCCACATGTCTCTGGATCCTGGATTTCCTGACTGAGAGACCTCAGTCTGTCCGTGTTGGAAATAAGATCTCCAACTCTACCATGCTGAGCACCAGATCCCCTCAAGGCTGCGTACTCAGTCCACTGTTGTTTACACTTCTAACACATGACTGTGTATCCAGACACGAGGGGAACCAGATTATTAAGTTTGCAGACGACACCACGGTGGTGGGACTTATTCAGAGGGATGAGGAATCAATGTACAGGGAAGAAGTGAGAGACCTGGAGGGCTGGTGCAGGGAGAACAATCTGGTGCTCAACGTGGACAAAACAAAGGAGATGATTATCAATTTCCGGCGGTCACAGCCTGTACACGTCCCTCTCAGCATTGGCGGCCGTTTAGTGGAGAGAGTGGAGAACATCAAGTTCCTTGGAGTGCAGATCTCGCAGGACCTGACCTGGAGCAAGAATTCCTTGGGGATCAGGAAGCGGGCCCAGCAGAGACTGTTTGAAACTCAAACAGGCCTCTCTCCCCATCTGCATCCTCAGGACCTTCTACAGAGGTGTGGTGGAGAGTGTTCTGACGTACTGCATTGCTACATGGTACTCCAGCTGCAGTATGTCAGACAAAAAAGCCCTGCAGAGGATAGTTAAGGGAGCTGAGAGGGTAATTGGAGTCTCCCTCCCCTCTGTCCAAGAACTTTTTCAGAACCGTTGTAGGAGCAGGGCACTGAACATTGTCAAGGACCGTTCTCACCCTCTGAATAAACACTTTGAGCTTCTGCCATCTGGCAAACGATTCCGGAGCATCAGAGGCAGAACCACCAGACTGATTAACAGCTTCCTTCCACAAGCTGTTAGGATGCTGAACAGTTGATCCGGAATTTCTCATACATACTACTGCACTTACAGACATTATGTACACTACCGTTCAAAAGTTTGGGGTAACTTAGAAATTTCCTTATTTTTGAAAGAAAAGCACTGTTTTTTTTCAGTGAAGATAACTTTAAACTAATCAGAAATACACTCTAATATCTAATATACATTGCTAATGCGGTAAATGACTATTCTAGCTGCAAATGTCTGGTTTTTGGTGCAAGATCTACATAGGTGTATAGAGGCCCATTTCCAGCAACTATCACTCCAGTGTTCTAATGGTACAATGTGTTTGCTCGTTGCGTCAGAAGGCTAATGGATGATTAGAAAACCCTTGTGCAATCATGTTAGCACAGCTGAAAACAGTTTAGCTGGTTAGAGAAGCTATAAAACTGACCTTCCTTTGAGCAGGTTGAGTATCTGGAAAAAAATATTTCAAATACAAATCATTATTTCTAACCTTGTCAATGTCTTGACTATATTTTCTATTCATTTTACAACTCATGGTGGTAAATAAGTGTGACTTTTCATGGAAAACACAAAATAATTGTCTGGGTGACCCCAAACTTTTGAACGGTAGTGCATATTATTTGTATATTATAGTTTTGGTTAGTTTTCAAGTATGTCTCAGGGAAGTGTGAATGGCTGTGGTGGGGTGGGGGTGAGGGTATGTGTGAGTGTGTCTTAAATCATGTTCTTTTACTTATATGGATGCCGAGAGAAACGCAATTTCATCTTGCCTGTACTACAGTTGTATGTACAGCAATATGACAATAAAGGTTGATTTGATTTGATTTGAGAAATAACTTGAATCTGACAAAAGTGGTAATGAATAAAAATTCTGATGCTGGGATAGGCTCCAGCCCCCCCACGACCCGAAAAGGATTAAGCGGAAGAAGATGGATGGATGGATGAAAATTAATCAATGAAAATCAGACAAAGCTTTTGAATTGTGGTTCAACAGAATTATTTTAAAAAAAACAAACTCATGAAACAGGCCTGGACAAAAATGATGGTACCCTTAACTTAATATTTTGTAGCACAACCTTTTGAGGCAATCACTGCAATCAAACGATTTCTGTAACTGTCAATGAGACTTCTGCACCTCTCAGCAGGTATTTTGGCCCACTCCTCATAAGCAAACTGCTCCAGTTGTCTCAGGTTTGAAGGGTGCCTTCTCCACACGGCATGTTTCAGCTCCTTCCACAGATGTTCAATAGGATTTAGATCAGGGTTCATAGACGGCCACTTTGGAATAGTCCAATGTTTGGCTCTTAGCTATTCTTGGGTGTTTTTAGCTGCGTGTTTTGGGTCATTATCCTGTTGCAAGACCCATGACGTGCGACTGAGACCAAGCTGTCTGACACTGGGCAGCACATTTCTCTCTACAATACCTTGATAGTCTTGAGATTTCATTGTACCCTGCACAGATTCAAGACACCCTGTGCCAGATGCAGCAAAGCAGCCCCAGAACATAACAGAACCTCCTCCATGTT
The DNA here is from genome assembly GCA_020510985.1 of Pholidichthys leucotaenia. Classification (NCBI taxonomy): domain Eukaryota; kingdom Metazoa; phylum Chordata; class Actinopteri; order Cichliformes; family Pholidichthyidae; genus Pholidichthys; species Pholidichthys leucotaenia. The sequence goes on along the minus strand of CM035843.1, from coordinate 197,689,133 downwards.
TCACAGTAGGGACAGTGTTTGTTTCTTGGTATGCTTCATTTTTGCATCTGTGAACATAGAGCTGATGTGCCTTGCCAAAAAGTTCCAGTTTTGTCTCGTCTGTCCATAGGACATTCTCCCAGAAGCTTTGTGGCTTGTCAACATGCAGTTTGGCAAATTCCAGTCTGGCTTTTTTATGATTTGTTTTCAACAGTGGTGTCCTCCTTGGTCGTCTCCCATGAAGTCCACTTTGGCTCAAACAACGACGGATGGTGCGATCTAACACTGATGTGCCTTGACCTTGGAGTTCACCATGAATGTGTTTAGAGGTTGTTCTGGGCTCTTTTGTTACCATTCGTATTATCTGTCTCCTCCTGCGGCCACGTCCAGGGAAGTTAGCTACAGTCCCGTGGATCTTAAATTTCTGAATAATATGTGCAACTGTAGTCACAGGAACATCAAGCTGCTTGGAGATGGTCTTATAGCCTTTACCTTTAACATGCTTGTCTATAATTTTCTTTCTAATCTCCTGAGACAACTCTCTCCTTTGCTTCCTCTTGTCCATGTTTAGTGTGGTAAACACCATGTCACCAAACAGCACAGTGACTGCTTGTCACCCTTTAAATAGGCCGACTGTCTGATTACAAGTTTGTAGACACCTGTGATGTTAATTAGAGGACACATCTTGGTTGATCCTGTCCCTATGGTCACATTATTTTCAATCTTTTCTAGGGGTACCATCATTTTTGTCCAAGCCTGTTTCATGTGTTTGTTTTTTAAAGTAATTCTGTTGAACCACAATTCAAAAGCATTGACTGATTTTCATTGGTTAATTTTCATAGAATTTGTATTTATTACCACTTTTGTCAGATTCAGGTTATTTGTGGGTTTTTCTTTCATTAACAGAGGGGTGCCAACAATTTTGTCCACGGCTGTATGTCTTGTAGGGAGTCATGTGCTCTGTCTATGTGCCGTCATATAGACATCCTTCTTCTTTGTTTAGACCACTGAAGGGTCTCCTCCTGTCTCAGATGGCTGTGTTGTTCACAGTCATGCCTGCGGCGTACTGATGGAACCTGAGGTGTTTCATGTTCACGGCATCCTTTCTGATGTGCTGCAGTTTTCCTCATTCTATTGCTCTCCATCTGGTAGGTCTTCATCTTCTTCGTTCAGACCACTGGTTGAGGGATTGGTGCGTCGTAATTCCAGTTCATGGGCACGATCCTGAAAAAGTGGCTTTTGACCCTGTTCAGGAAGGCCCATACATGCCCGTAAAAACCAAGAAACCGGAGCACCCGGAGAAAATCAGCGCTTTGCTTGGCATTTTACACATTTGTAGTGTAGACTGGCATTCGTCAAGGTTACACATTTGCCGTCATATAGGCATGGCGAGTAGTCCTATGATGCCTGAGTTCATAGGACGCGCTATGATGATGAGGCAGAGATCATAGGCCGTCCTATGATATCCTAGAAACGTGCTTTAAAGTCTGTCGTACCCTATGCTGGTGAAGGGTGTCCTCCTGTCTCAGACGGGTGCGATGTCCTGCAGGAACCTCAGGTGTTTCATCTTCATGGCATCTTTTCTGACGTGCAGCAGTTGTCATTCTATTGCTCTCCATCTGGTGGGTCTTCTCCTTCTTCTTCGTTGAGACCACTGGTTGAGGGATAGGTGCGTCATAATTCCAGTTCATGGACAGGATCATGAAAATAGATCTGAGCAAAAAGAGTTCATAGGCTGTCCTATGATGTCCTATGAACGTGACAGACACACACACAGACAGACACACACATAGAGCTTTCTTGCTTTTATAGTTTGACATCATAAAGATATGTTTGTCTGTGTCCTATGATGCCTGAGTTCAAAGACACATGGTCTATATGACATCATAAAGACACATTTGTCTATGTGTCCTATGATGCCTGTGTTCGTGTGACATCATAAAGACACATAGTGTCCTATGATGCCTGAGTTCATGTGACATCATAAAAACATAGTGTGTCATCATAAAGACACATAGAGTGTGACATCATAAAGACAGTGTCCTATGATGCCTGAGTTCATAGGACGTCCTATGATGTTCAGGCAGAGATCGATCATAGGCCGTCCTATGATGTCCTATGAAGCGTGACACTCACACAGAGATTTCTTGCTTTTATAGAGTGATTAACATAAAGACATACACAACACTTATGAAAAAAAGAATACAGGTCGGCAAAAATAGTTAAGGCTAAGGCGAGCATGATCGCTGGCTAACCTGGGAACAAACACTAAGGAACAGGTAGCAAAAATAGCCTAAGGCGAGCGTGATCGCCAGCCAACCTGCAAATAACCAGTATTACATGCAGAGAGAGACACTTACATGTAGAGAAAACTGCTTGAGAGTGACTTGAGAGTAGGAGGCTACATCATACAATGGTGCAGCCCCCTTAAAATAGGCAGCAGCACAATTAACACAGTCATTCACAGATGTGAGCACCTGAGCGAGCAGGAGAAGGTGACCTAATTAGACAATCACCCACAGCTGGAAACTGTGGGTTAAAGGTGAGTGCGTCTGAGAGATGAAGAAGGAGGCTCTGAGAGAAAGCAACCAAAATGACAGAAAACAGACAAGAAAATAATAACAGATATAAAATACTCAAAAATACATAAAGAGTCAGAGCACTGGCTCAGACACATGACAGGAAAACAGTAAAAGCAGGAGGAACCGGAATAAAAACAGTGGGAAAAACTGGGGAAAAGCAGGAAAACAGCAGGGCAAAAACTGGGAAAATTGGGGAAAAAACAATAAAAACAGAGGGAAACAAAAACTGGGGAAATGGGGTAAAAAAAAAACTTTGAAAAAACAAGGTCAAGACAAGGAGAAAATATGGGGATAACAAAGGAAAACAGTAAAAGCAGGGGCAAACTGGGGAAAAACAGGAAAACAGCAGGGGAAAAACTGGAAACCAGTTAAAATGGGGTAAACAAGAAAACTACAGGGTAAGAACTGTGAGGGAAAAAAACATGGAGAAACCAAGGAAAAATGGGGAAAGAGGGTGAAAACTGGGACAAAACAAGAAAACAGCAGGATAGAGACTGGAGGAAACAGGGTAAAACAAAAAATAAGGACGAGGGAGAAAACATGGGACTTACAAAGGAATACAATAAAAGAGGGGGAAACTAATTAAAAACAGTGGAAAAACTGGGGAAGAAGATGAAAACAGCCGGGGATAACACATGGGGGAAACAAGGGGGGAAAATGGGTAAACTGGATAAAAACAGGAAAACAACATGGTAAAAATTGGGAAAAATATGAGGGAACCAATGAAAGAGTAAAAACTGGACAAAAACAGGAAAACCACAGGGTAAAAACAGGGAAAATGGTAAAAACTAGGAGAAAAGAGGGTAAAAACTGGAACAAAGAAGGAAAACCACAGGGTAAAAACAGGGAAAATGGTAAAAACTAGGAGAAAAGAGGATAAAAACTGGGACAAAACAAGAAACCAGGGTAAAAACTAGGAGAAAAGATGGGAAAAACTGGGGGAAAACAGGAAAACAACATAAAAACTGGGAAAGACATGGGACAAACAAGGGAAACAGTAAAAACAGGGGGAAACATGATAAAAACAGGGAAAAGAGGGTAAAAACTGGTTGAAAATCCATGGGGAAACCAAAGTGAAAATATGGTGAAAATGGGAGAAAGTGCTAAAAGCATGGGAGAGAAAACCAGAGTAAGTGAGGGAAAAGTACAGGGACATGGATCACATTATGTCTCAACTTTCATCTGACATTAATATTATTCTATAAGTATGGAGAAAACGGCAGAAAAAGGCAGAAAAACAGGGGAAATGGCCTTTTTTTAAGGTTAAGTACTGTTCCCTGTACTTGTTATAAAGTGAGCCCAAAAAACTCTTGTAAATATTCGATATTTTTTTCCCTCAAGAATTTACCACTTTTTCTGTAAATATCTAAAACAAAAATTTCTCAGAAATTCACAAATCTCTAAGAGTATGTAATGTAGATTTTTTGGGGGGAGACTAAAAATTGATGCTGCCACCCCCATGCTTTCATGTTTGTCCTGTTAACCCTTTGATCATCCTCCTGTCAGATCATCCTGATGGGAACGCCCATCCTCACCGAGGAGAACGCCCTGCGCTCCAGCAACGTGGAAATGTTCCAGGGCCACCCGTGTTCCCAGGAGCCATGTCACAACGGGGGCCGCTGCAGCCCCCAGCTGGACCTCTACGAGTGCGTCTGCCCCAGCGGATTCTCCGGAGGACGCTGTCAGAATGGTGAGGGTCTTTTGCATGTATTTCTCCTTCATACATCTCAGTCCTTTTGACTTTTTATGCCATGACACGATCACTAAGATCCTCAGACCAGAGACTCCTGGTGGTCCCTCGGACCAAGTTAAGAACCCATGGAGATCGATCTTTCCAGGCCGCTGCACCACGGCTTTCGAACACACTTCCCTTGTCCTTCCGCTGCCTTGAGTCTGTTGACTCTGTTAAGAAGGAGTTAAAAACTCGTTTGTTCAGACAGGCTTTTAGCTCTCATTGAATGGCTTTTATTTCTTCACTGTTTTCTCTTTTTATCCCTATTAATATGTATATTGTATCTTATTTCTATTGATGTTAATTTCTGGGTATTTGTAAATTTTAACTTGCTGTGAAGCACTTTGTGATATACACTACCATTCAAAAGTTTGGGGTCACCCAGACAATTATTTTGTGTTTTCCATGAAAAGTCACACTTATTTACCACCATGAGTTGTAAAATGAATAGAAAATATAGTCAAGACATTGACAAGGTTAGAAATAATGATTTGTATTTGAAATATTTTTTTCCAGATACTCAACCTGCTCAAAGGAAGGTCAGTTTTATAGCTTCTCTAACCAGCTAAACTGTTTTCAGCTGTGCTAACATGATTGCACAAGGGTTTTCTAATCATCCATTAGCCTTCTGACGCAACGAGCAAACACATTGTACCATTAGAACACTGGAGTGATAGTTGCTGGAAATGGGCCTCTATACACCTATGTAGATATTGCACCAAAAACCAGACATTTGCAGCTAGAATAGTCATTTACCGCATTAGCAATGTATATTAGATATTAGAGTGTATTTCTGATTAGTTTAAAGTTATCTTCATTGAAAAAAACAGTGCTTTTCTTTCAAAAATAAGGAAATTTCTAAGTGACCCCAAACTTTTGAACGGTAGTGTATATCTGTGAAAAGTGCTATACAAATAAACTTTGCTTGCTTGCTTTGCTTGCTTGCAAACATGTCTCATCAGTTTTTTTTATTCCACGTGCTGGAGTAAATGTAACTCATTAAATCTGAATCTGGATCAAGGTTCAGGTCTTGATGGAGGTGTGCGCTCTCTGAACCTCTCGTTGTGTGAACCAGTGATTTTTTAAAGTTTCATGGGTTGACATCACCTCATCATGGCAGAGTGAAACACTCTAACCTGAACTGTGATTGTTCCAGTTCCACCTCCGTGATGATGTGGTGTTGAGCGGTAGCGTTTTGGCTGCCATTAAATCTCAGTCAGAGTGGGACTGAGGCACACTGTGTTCTTGGCTTCCATCTATAGAAGCTAAAATCTGAGTCTCTATGAGGAGGACCTGTTCTGGTACTGCGTTGCAAGATGAAATTAATATTAAATGTGTAGTGATGTCTCTTTCATGGCATTAATTATTGATTTAGAATTAATGTGTCAGTTCAAAAAATGATGAAACGTGTCAGCTTGATATGTTTATGAAATGAAGCGATTGCACCGATCTTTCATCATCTCTGTGTTACTGACACCATTTCATGCTCTAACCTTGTCTGTATGGCTGCCAGTCTCTTTCAACTTAACTAAAGATTCAAAAATTTTTATTTGTCAATGCTTCTATATGTACAGAACATACCGTAGAATTGAAATGCCATTTCTCTCTCGCTTAGTGGCGTGTGCAATATATAAGACAAGGAATAAGGATGAAAAACAACAGCAACAATCTATGTACAGTAATGCAACCCATAGTGCAAATAATGGTTAAAAACACAGCAAACCTACAGTCATCTGAAAAAATTTAGACACCCCTTTAAATATTCAGTTTTTTATTAAGAAATGTTTACATATGTCTAACCTTGTTTTTGTTTTTATTTGCATTTTTTAAAATTTATTTTAGCCATTTTAAGTGGGAATGAATGTGGGTGTGTCCTAAAAAAGATGGGGGGTGTCCTAATTTATTCCTCACTATTTGTTTAGAATTACATTTTACAGACATTAATCATTTAGTTGTATTATGTGACTCTCCCAGTATTTTTAACATTGATATTAAATATCCATATGTCCAAATAGTCGGCGCGGTGGCGGAGTGGTTAGCACTGTGGCAGCACAGCAACTCACCCTTGGCCGGGGGATCCTGGTTCCATCCCAGCCCCCGACCAACAGTGATCTGTGTGGAGTTTGCATGTTCTCCTCGTGTCTGCGTGGGTTTACTCCGGGAGTTCTCCGGTTTCCTCCCACAGGCCAAAAACATGCAAGTTAGGTTAATTGGAGACTCTAAAGTGGCCCTAGGTGTGAATGTGTTTGTGACTGGTAAAGGGATAGCATCGTACCGTGGCTGCTTCATCCATCCAGGTGGATGCCTTCAATTTCCCCTCTGGGGATCAATAAAGTATACAAAAAAATCAAAAATACATGTCTATTCTACTTCCAAACTAGACATCGGTGCTCCCAGCTGGTTCATTAATCTACACCCAAACATACAGTATATCTCATTCCCATGCATTAATCTGACATGTTTTGCTATATTTTGGCCATGATAGTCTTGTAATTAAGTTGTTAGCCTCGCTTAGCCACCATGGATTTTTATGGCTACTCTCTATATGTTCTACTTAACCACACTAGACATCCACATTCCCATCTGGTTCATTAACCCACACTCATACATCTAGTTTCCAAGTGTTATTCTAGAATATTTTCTTATATTTTGGCCAGGAAAGCTGTTTAATCAAGCTGGTATCTTAGTTTAGTGAACATGGTTTTTGTGGCTACTCTCTGAAACCCTGCCGTTGAAGGCGGAACTTGAGATGATTATTTATGCTTTTATTTCTTCTTGCTTAGACTTTTGTAATAGTCTTTTTACTTGTCTGAGCCAAAAGCATCTTCAGTGCCTCCAGGTTGTTCAAAATTTGGCTGCCAGACTTTTAACCCACACTAAGAAAAGGACTCACATTACACCAGTTTTGGCAGCGCCTCACTGGCTCCCAGTTGGTTTTAGGATTCAGTTTAAAATTTTAGTATTTGTTTTTAGAGCCCTTCATGATCAGGCCCCCAAATATATAACTGAGCTGCGTAAAGTGTATAACCCCTCACGGTCTCTGAGGTCCTCAGATCAATTTTTACTGGCTGTCCCTCGAACCCATTTTAAAACTCGAGGTGATAGAGCTTTTCAGGCAGTGGCACCAAAACTGTGGAATGCTCGATCACTGTCTTTGCGCTCAGTAGACTCTGTTGACGCTTTTAAAAAGCAGCTGAAGACACTGCTGTTTAAACAGGCTTTTTAGTTTGATTATGGGTTATGGTTTTTATGTTTTCAATGTTAATGTTATGTTTTAATGTTTTTTTATTTTTAATGTCTTTGTTGTATTTGTAAATGTGTGTTTTATTTTATTGTGAAGCACTTTGTGATTCTTTCTGTGAGAAGTGCTATATAGATAAATTTTACTTACTTACTCTATATGTTCTACTTAACAACACTAGACATTCGCATTCCCAGCTGGTTCATCAGTGCACACTCGTACATCTGGTGTCCACGTGTTATTCTAGGATATTTTCTTAGATTTTGGCCAGGACAGCCCTGTAATCAAGCTGTTAGCCTAGCTTAGTGACCACAGTTTTTATAGCTGCTAGCTATATATTCTACTCACTAAACTAGACATGCCAAACTTGCTTATATATCCTGAATTATTCTGGTTTATTTTTTAAAAATATTTTGGTCACGATAGCACTGTAATTTCACTGGTAGCTAGCCTAGCTTAGCTTAATGAGTCTCCTCAACAAAACTTAACCACCACATCCAACACCCTGATCCCAGCTGGATCATTTACCAACACTTGGCCATATATCTCATTCATTATTTTAGATTCCCTTATTTACTATAGTTTATGATACTCTGGCTGTAGCCATTAACTGCAGTCAGCAAAGTTAGCCATTCACTCATTCAGGGTTGTTTCTGTGCTTATTTATATTCAATTCAATGCAATTCAATTCAATTTTCAATTCAATTCAACTTTATTTATATAGCGCCATTTCACAACAACAGTCATCTCATAGCACTTTCAACTGAAGGGGAAACCCCCACAGTTGCAGAAAAACCCCAGCAATCAGGCGATCCCTGTGAGCAAGCGCTTGGCGACGGTGGAGAGGAAAAACTCCCTTTTAACAGGAAGAAACCTCCAGCAGAACCAGGCTCAGGGAGGGGCAGCCATCTGCAGTGACTGGCTGGGGGGGTGAGGGGATAGAGAAGATGAAAAGAACAGACATGTAGAGAGCAAACAGCACGATGGGGACTCAGTCTATGGGAGAGAATAAACAGATGTTAATGACGAGCAAAAAAAAAAATATTTCATTGAGAGTGAAGAAAGGAGTGAAGCCCAGTGCATTATTGGAGGTCACCCGGCTGTCTAAACCTATTGGCAGCATAACTAACTAAGGGAGGGTTCAGAGACACATGATCCCTCCCTAATTGTAGGCTATATCAAAAAGGAAGGTTTTAACCCTATTCTTAAAAACAGAGATTGAGTCTGACTCCCGAATCCAGAATGGCAGCTGGTTCCACAGGAGAGGGGCTTGATAACTGAAGGCTCTGCCTCCCATTGTACTTTTGCAGATTCTAGGTATTACAAGTAATCCAGCATTTTGGGAGCGTAGTGCTCTGTTAGGATAATACGGTAGTATCAGATCTTTTAAATAAAAAGGGGCCTGATTGTTTAGAGCTTTGTAAATAAGAAGAAGGATTTTAAACTTAATTCTAAACTCTATGGAAAGCCAGTGAAGGGAGGCCAGAACTGGAGAGATATGATCTCTCTTTCTAGTACCTGTTAAAACTCTTGCTGCAGCATTTTGGATCAACTGAAGGCTTTTTAAAGATGTTTTAGGACAACCTGATAATAGTTACAATAATCTAGTCTAGAGCTAACAAAAGTGTGGATCAGTTTGTCAGTATCACTCTGAGACAAGATGCTCCTAATCTTGGCAATATTACGCAAATGATAGAAGGCAGTCTTAGAAACAAATTTAATATGTGAATTGAAAGACAGATCTTGATCAAAAATAACTCCAAGGTTCCTCACAGAGCTATTAAGAGAAAGAGTAACCACATCCAAACTAAAAGTTTGATTTGGAAAGGTATTTCTAAGGTTTTTTGGACCAACAAGAATGACTTCAGTCTTTTCTGAATTTAATAGCAGGAAATTACAAGTCATCCAAGCTTTGATTTCCTTAAGACAGGCTTCTAACTTGGCTAATTGATTACTATCATCTGGCTTCATTGACAGGTGTAATTGTGTGTCATCTGCATTACAATGAAAATGTATACAGTGCCTTCTAATAATGTTGCCTAACGGAGGCATATATAAACTAAAAAGAGTAGGGCCTAGCACAGATCCCTGTGGAACTCCATGACTGAGCTTTGAGTTGAAAGAAAACTCATTATTGACATGAACAAACTGGAACCTATTAGATAAATAAGATCTAAACCACTGCAATGAAGTCCCATTAAGTCCAGCATAGTGTTCTAATCTATCAAGTAGAATATTATGATCGATAGTATCAAAAGCTGCACTAAAGTCTAAAAGGACAAGTACAGAAACAAGTTCATTATCAGATGTGATAAGGAGGTAATTAGTGACCTTCACTAAGGCTGTTTCAGTACTATGATGGATTCTGAACCCAGATTGAAACTCTTCAAGTAAACCATTTCCCTGCAGGTGGCCAAATAATTGCGTAGCAACAACTCTTTCTAAGATTTTTGAAATGAAAGGGAGATTAGAGATTGGTCTATAGTTAGCTAAAACTCCTGGATCCAGCGTTGGCTTTTTGAGTCAAGGTTTAATTACAGCAGTTTTAAAAGCCTGCGGTACATGGCCTAAAGTTATTGAAGAATTGATTATTTGAAGAATAAAGCTACCAGTAAGTGGGAAGACTTCTTTAAATAACCTGGTAGGAATAGGGTCTAAAAGACAAGTTGAAGGCTTGGATGAGGAAATTATTTTGTCTAACTCTAAAAGGTCAATAGGAGTAAACTCATCCAAACAGATATCAATTGAAGGAGTTGTAGCAGTTACTGTATTTAAGTTAATGGTGGGAAGAATCTGATTGATTTTTTCTCTGATAGATGAAATTTTATTATTATTGAAAAAGTTCATAAAGTCCTGACTAGTAAGCTCTAAGGGAATGCTGGGATTGACAGAGTCCTGACTCTTTGTCAGCCTGGCTACAGTGCTGAAAAGAAACCTGGGATTATTCTTGTTCTCTTCTATTAATGCAGAATAATAACTCGTTCTAGCTTTTCTAAGACATTTTTTAGAAATTAAAAGATGATTTCTCGGGACTTACGGTTATGGCGGCCACGTAGGAAGACGTGTTTCACACTGCTCTGCTCTTGAAAATAAAAAAAAATTACTAAAACTCTCTTAATTGGAACAAAAACCCATCCTAGCGTTTTGGCGCGGATATGGTAAAGACTAAGGTTGGAAAATTAGGTGGAGGAAAAGGTAACTCGACAAAACAACCCAAGCTAACAGACTTCCACGCTCGAGGCGAAACAGAAAAAACTCCAGAGGCAATGGCGGAGGAGGGAGCCAGCGGTGGAGCGGGAACTGCTGAAGAGGGGACAAATGTAGTGCTCACTGCCATCAACTCCATGAGAACAGAGTTTTCATCTAAATTCGACAGGATTATAGCAGCGATAGAAGGTATGAGAAAAGAAATAAACGACTGCATGGAGCGAGTGTCGCAGGCGGAGCTCTGAATTTCAAGTGCTGAAGATGACGTCACCAGCCTGCAAACTAAACTGCAAACATTGGAATCAAAATGCAAACGTCTGGAAGATAACGTCCTAGACTTGGAATCCCGCTCGCGATGGAATAATTTGAGGCTGGTGGGCCTCCCGGAGGGAGCGGAGGGACGGGACCCATGTTCCTTTTTGGAAAAGTGGATTCCAGAAGCGCTGAATAATGCGGATCTGCAGTCATCGGTTGTTTTAGAGAGAGCTCACAGAATTGGCCCACCGAGAGATAATAAGACACCACCGAGGACACTGATTATGAAGTTCCTCAACTACAAAGACAAGATGACAGTCACCAATGCGGCGCGAGCTAAAGGGGAAATTAAATATCAGGACCAACAGGTGCGGTTCTATCCAGATTTGGCCACAGGAATACAACAATTGAGAAAACAGTTCGACCCCGCCCGCAAAGAGCTGCGCAACCTAGGGATTCGTCACGGAGTAATTCATCCGGCAAGACTGCTGGTCATATATAAAGGGAGAACCCACACCTTCAAGACCCCTCAAGAGGCGCAGGAGCTCATCAAGCAGATCCAAAAGGAGACTGGTGGGAGCTAAGCATGAACATGACAAAGGTAGAACATTTAAGCATATGTACAGACATCTGATTGATCTGAAACATAAACATGTCTACGAAATACAGACTGAATTAAAAAAAAAGTTATGATGTACAACGTTGCTATAAAACTTTGAAGTTATGTTGAAAAAACTACAGAAGAGAGTTAATGTCATAAGAATAGTAGTAGAGTCAGGGTGATTGAGAGGAGAAAGAGAGAGTGGTTTGACTGATCCTCGCAGGTGTGGAACAGTCACTAGCTATAACGGGAGACGGAATTTTTTGATTTTGTGGGGGGGGGGGGGATTACCACGAATGTGGGGAAAGGGAATCTGTTTTTGTTTAGTTTGTTGGATGAAAGTTCTATCATCCATGTTTTTGCTTCTCTGTAAGGGTATGTTCATATTGCAAGGTAATCTCAAACTCCTTATTGATCATAGATCAAAGCGTCAATCTTAATTTAACTTCATGGAATTGAAGAGGTCTACAAAATCTTAGAAAACTTAAACAAGTCATGAATAAAATAAAAGACATGGATTCAAAAATTGTATTTTTACAAGAAACTCATCTATTAGAGGAGGATGTAAAAAGAATTAGGAGAAGATGGCAAGGTAACGTGTTCACCTCATCATTTTCATCCCAAGCTAGGGGAGTTATGATTCTCATACATAAAACAGTCCCATTTCAAACGAAAAATGTAATTAGAGACAAATTTGGAAGATATCTAATTATCCAAGGATCTTTGTTATTAGAAAATATAAATCTGGTGAACTTATACGGCCCCAATATTGATGATCAAAACTTCTTTAATTTATTCCTCACTTTATCATCACTTACAGGGCAACATATAATAGCAGGGGATTTTAATTGTACATTGAATCCCAGTATAGATAGATCAACAGGACTGGACTGTACGCACAATGGATGTAGGATGACCATTAATCATTTTATGAAAGAATTGAGATTGCTAGGTATATGGAGAGAAATGAAACCACAAGTCAAAGCCTATTCTTGTTATTCTAATACCTATAAGACATTCTCACGTATTGACGACATTTGATCTCTACAGAATTAAGGTACAAGATTCAAAACTGTTTCTATGATAACATTGTGATCTCTGATCATGCACCCTGCTGTCTAGTGTATGTAGATAAGAAATTGACAAAGGGCCCAGTTAGGTGGCATTTTCAACATAAATGGCTTCAGGATGAAGAATTTCTTAAGTACATAGAAAAACAGATGAGTTCTTTGATATCAGTACTACACAAACAACGGCATGTATAAAGTGGGAGGCTTTCAAAGCTTTTATTAGGGGGCATATTATTAGTTATACAGGTTCAAAATCTATGAAGACCCGAGAAGAGAGAGTCCAGTTGGAACGTAAAATAAAAATTCTTCAAGAAAAGGTGTATGCAGGAAGTAACCCACAGTTAGAGAACGAATTACTGATTCTGAGAGCTGAATATGACAAAAAATCAGCAAATAGAGCTGCCTCGAGTCTTCTAAGATTGAACCAAACTTTTTATGAACAAGGTGAAAAATCAGGAAAATTATTGGCATGGCAGATTAAACAATTAGAATCTAAAACACCAATTGCCAGTATTATAAGTAACGGACAGGTAGTTATAGATCCTTTAGAAATTAACAGTGCCTTTAGAGATTATTATGAAAAACTATATGATACAAAAAATGAAACTGACTTAACAAAACTAAATGGGTTTTTGGGTGGATTATCCATACCAGGTATTCCAAATGAAAACAGGGAGATACTGGAGTCTAAAATTAGCCAAGAAAAAGTTGGGCAAGCCATTGATAATATGAAATCAGGAAAAAGAGCAGGACCAGATGGTCTTCCAGTCGACCTCTATAAAAAATTTAAGAATAAATTAATAAAACCACTTTTGGAAATGGTTTTAGAAGCATTTCAAAATGGTAATTTACCATCATATATGAATAATGCCTTAATTATACTGTTGCCAAAACCAGGTAAACCCTCTAATAAATGTGAAAACATGAGACCAATTAAATGCTGATCTTAAAATAATCTGTAAAATTTTAGCAAAACGACTACAAGAAATATTACCAAATATTATTAACCAAGATCAGAATGGCTTTATAATGGGAAGACAAGGCTTCCATAATGTAAGAAGACTATTTAATATTATTTATTCCAATAAAGAAGCACCGGATACAGCTCTCCTATCATTGGATGCCGAAAAGGCCTTTGATAGGGTCGAATGGCCCTATCTTTTTGAAGTCCTACAAAGGTTTGGACTTGGAAATAATTTCATAAAATGGGTCCAGATAATATACAATAACGCTACAGCAGAAATCCTAACAAACAGCAATATCTCAAAATCAATAAAAATCAATAGAGGATGTCTACAAAGCTGTCCACTTTCACCTTTATTGTTTACTATGGCAGTTGAACCTTTAGCGATGGCAGTACGTTTACATCCACAAATATATGGAATTAAAGTAGGACCAATAGAACATAAAATCTCCCTGTATGCCGATGACATAATTTTGTTTATGTCGAATTTTAAAAAATCAATTCCGACCTTGTTAAATTTAATAAAGAACTTTGGGGCTATATCAGGATATAAAATAAACAAAACAAAATCTTCAATATTAATGTTAAATGAGACCCAGAGAAATCATCCATCTCCTGAGGTAAACCAATTCAATGTTGTAAATCAGTTTAAATATTTAGGAATTCAAATTTTGCCTAAGCTAGAATCAGTCGCCAATGCCAACTATGAAGCCTTAATGACAAATATTAATGAGTTACTTCAGAGATGGATGTCACTACCAATGTCGATGATCGGGAGAATTAATATACTTCAAAGTAATATCTTACCAAAAATACTTTATTTGTTTCAAAACATTCCTTTCCCACCACCTTCAGATCTATTCTCAAGAATTAAAAAAAAGTTAGTGGAATTTATATGGAACAATAGGAAGGCTAGATCACGTTTGTCCTTACTATATTTACCATTTGATTGTGGAGGTGTGAAATGTCCAAACTTTATGTTGTATTACTGGTCAGCACAACTGAGGTCTATGACATATTATTTTTCATCAAATGATCCTCCTCACTGGACTGAAATGGAATCATACAATTTACCTTTACCTCTTCCCTTATTCATATACTCAGACTCGGCTAAAAAATTACAGAAACAAGTTAAAAATCCAATTGTAAAGCACATGATCAAAATATGGTGTGAATCTAAAAGACATTTAAAAGAACCACACTCACTGTCACAATTTAGCCCAATATGGGGTAATCAATATTTTACACCAGGGAAAGCGGATATTGTATTTAAAGCATGGAATTTAAAAGGGATTCAAAAGATTCAAGACTTATATTTGTCACGCTCAGATAACATAATGTCTTTTGAAGAACTGAGGATTAAATTCAATCTTAATAGAACACACTTTTTTAAATATCTTCAGCTTAGAAATTTTATTCGTTCAAATCAAAATAATGCTCTCGGACTTCCGGTTATGGCGGCCGCGTAGAAGGGTGTGCTCCACCCTGCTCTGCTCCTAATGATAAAAAAGTAGGCTAAAACTCTCCCAATTGGAACAAAAACCTTTTCTAGCGTTTGGGGGCGGATATGGTAAAATCTAAGGCTGTGAAATCAGGTGGAGGAAAAACTGATTCGTCGAGACAAGCCAAGTTAACATTTTTCCACGCTCGTGACGCAGCAGATAAATCGCCAGTGACCATGGCTGAGGAGGGAGCTAGCGGTGGTGCGGTGACTGCCGAAGGAATGAATGCGGTCCTTGCTGCCATCAGCGCTATGAGAACAGACTTTTCGTCTAAATTTGATGGGATTATAGCTGCGATTGAAGCTATGAGAAAAGAATTAAGCGACTGTATGGAGCGAATATTGCAGGCAGAGCTCCGGATCTCCAACGCTGAAGATGACGTCAACAGCCTGCAATTAAAGGTCCAAACATTGGAATTAAAAAATAAACGTCTGGAAGATAACGTCTTGGACTTAGAATCCCGGTCGAGACGGAATAATTTAAGGCTTGTGGGCCTTCCGGAGGGGGCGGAGGAACAGGATGCGTGTTCCTTTTTGGAAAAGTGGATTCCAGAAGCGCTGAATAACGCAGATCTACAGTCATCAGTCGTCTTGGAAAGCGCACACCGAATCGGCCCACCGAGAGATAAGAAGACAACACCGAGGACACTGATAATGAAGTTCCTCAACTACAGGGACAAGATGACGGTCTCCAGTGCAGCGCGTACTAAAGGAGAAATTAAATACCAGGATCAACAGGTGCGGTTCTACCCAGATTTGGCCGCAGGAATCCAACAATTAAGGAAATAGTTTGACCCCGCTCGTAAAGAGCTGCGCAGCCTTGGAATTCGTCACGGAGTGATTCATCCGGCAAGATTGCTGGTCACGTATAAAGGGAGAATCCAAGTCTTTAAGACCCCTCAGGAGGCGCAGGAACTCATTAAGCAGATCCAAGGAAAGACTGGCGAGAGCCAAGCATGAAGCAAGAACAAGATATAAAAGATAGAATATTTAAGCAAGTGTTCGAGTATTTGACTGATTTGAAACATATAGCATGTCTACAAAATATAGATGGTATTATATATTTAAAAAAAAGCTATGATGTACAAAGTTGCTATAAAATTTTGGAGTTAAATTGGAAAAACTACAGAAGAGAGTTATTGTCATGTCATTAAAATAGCAGAGTCAGGGTGATTGAGAGGAGACAGAGTGAGTGGTTTGACTGATCCTCATGGGGGAGGAGCAGATTCAGGCTATAAGGGGAGACGGATTTTTTTTTTTTTTATTTTGGGGGGATTACCACGAATGTGGGAAGGGGGAATTTGTTTGTGTGTAGTTTGTGGGATGAATGTTCAACCATCCATGTTTTTGCTTCTCTGTATGAGCATGTTTATATTGCAAGGTAATCTCAAACTCTTTATTGATCATAGACCAAAGCGTTAAGCTTAATTTAACACCATGGAATTGCAGAGGTCTACAAAATCTAAAAAAAACTTAAACAAGTTTTGAATAAAATAAAAGACATAGGTTCAAAAATTGTGTTTTTACAAGAAACTCATCTAATAGAGGAGGATGTAAAAAGAATAAGGAGTAGATGGCAGGGAAGTGTATTCACCTCATCATTTTCATCTCGAGCCAGGGGAGTCATGACTCTCATACATAAATCAGTCCCATTTCTAGTGAAAAATGTAATTGGAGATAAATTGGGAAGATATCTAATCATCCAAGGATCTTTGTTATTAGAAAATATAAATCTGGTGAACTTATATGGTCCCAATATAGATGATCAAAACTTCTTCGTTAATTTATTTCTTACTTTAGCATCACTCACAGGGCTATACTGTATATAGTAGCAGGGGATTTTAATTGTACATTGAATCCCAGTATAGATAGGTCAACAGGACAGGACTGTACGCACAATGGATGTAGGATGACCATTAATCATTTTATGAAAGAATTGAGATTGCTAGATATATAGAGAGAAATGAAACCACAAGTCAAAGCCTATTCTTGTTATTCTAACACCTGCAAGACATTTTCACGTATTGACTATTTTTTGATCTCCACAGAATTAAGGTCTAAGATTCAAAATTGTTTCTATGATAACACTGTGATTTCTGATCACACACCCTGCTGTCTAATATATGTAGATAAGAAATTGACAAAGGTTCCTGGTAGGTGGCAATTTCAACATAAATGGCTTCAAGATGAGGAATTTGTTAAGTACATAGAAAAACAGATAGATGAGTTCTTTGATATCAACACTACACAAACATCAGCATGTATAAAGTGGGAAGCTTTCAAAGCTTTTACTAGGGGGCATATTATTAGTTATACAGGTTCAAAATCTAGGAAGACTCGAGAGGAGAGACTCCAATTGGAACGTAGAATAAAAGTTCTTCAAGAAAAAGTGTATGCAGGAAGTAATCCCAAATTAGAGAATGAATTACTGATTCTGAGAGGTGAATATGACAAAAAATCAGCAAATAGAGCTGCCTTAAGTCTTCTAAGATTGAAGCAAACCTTTGATGAACAAGATGAAAAATCAGGAAAATTATTGGCATGGCAGATTAAACAATTAGAATTTAAAACACCAATTACCAGTATTATAAGTAACGGACAGGCAGTCGTAGATCCTTTAGAAATTAATAGTGCCTTTAGAGATTATTATGAAAAACTATTATGATACAAAAAATGAAACTGACTTAACAAAACTAAATGGGTTTTTGGACGGATTATCTATAACATGTATTCCAAATGAAAATAGGGAGATACTGGAGTCAAAAATTAGTCAAGAAGAAGTTGGGCTAGCCATTGATAATATGAAATCAGGAAAAAAGTGCGGGACCTGACGGTCTTCCAGTTGACCTCTATAAAAAATTTAAGAATAAATTAATAAAACCATTTTTGGAAATGGTTTTAGAAGCATTTCAAAATAGTAAATTACCGCCATATATAAATAATGCCTTAATTATACTGTTGCCAAAACCAGGTAAACCTTCTAATAAATGTGAAAACATGAGACCAATAAGCCTATTAAATGCAGACCTTAAACTAGAAGTCCCAGAAGTTGGCCCTCTTGTGGCCTCTTGTTGGTCCCCCTATGGGTTTTCTAGGTAAAAAGGCCAAATGGCCCCTCTCTGGGACTTCTAGTGTTTTTAAGATAATCTGTAAAATTTTAGCAAGACGAGTACAAGAAATATTACCAAATATAATTAACCGAGATCAGAATGGCTTTATAAGCCATATACGGTGGTGGCATCAGCCATCACTTTTGGAGTGGTCTGCTGGGGCAGTGGCATTACTGCAGCCGATAGGAAGAGACTGAACAAACTGATTAAGAAAGCTAGCTCTGTCCTGGGGCAGCGCCTTGATCCGATGGAGGAGATAGGAGAGAGAAGGACGGTGGCTAAACTGTCATCTCTGCTGGAGTCCGAGTTCCACCCTATGCAGGACATACTGAATGCACTGAGGAGCTCATTTAGCAGCAGACTACATCATCCCAGGTGCACAACCGAGAGGTTTCGTAGGTCCTTCCTACCAACGGCTGTCAGACTGTACAACCTAAGCAGGGCTGCTCGCAGAGATAGCAAAAAGACGTAACAAACTAATAGTTTTTTGAATGCAAAAGATGCAATAGACTTACACAATGGTCCCCTCCGGCATACAACTAGGAACTTACCGGTCGCTATGGAGGGTGAGAATATGTATGGGCACATAATCATACCATGTAGGATAACTAAGTAGACGGTTATGCTGTTTCATTCCATCTAGCAACAATGCTCTGCACTGTGTGTGTTTATATATTTACATATTTATTCCATCTAGCTACAATGCTCAGCACTGGGTGTGTTTATATATTTATATATCTACATATTATTCCATCTAGCTACATTGCTCCGCACTGTGTGTGTTTATATACTTGCATATTTATTCCACCTAGCTGCAATGCTCCGTACTGTGGGTGTTTATATATTTACATATTTATTCCATCTAGCTACAATGCTCTGCACTGTGTGTTCATATATTAATATATTTATTCCATCCAGCTACAATGCTCTGCACTGTGTGTCTGTGTGTGTGTGTATATATATATATTTTATAGTAATACGTACATATGTATATTAGCTGCTCTTGCTTGCTTGTTTTTTTTTTTTTTGTTTTTTTTTTCTTGCCTTCTGATTGTTGCTCTGAGTGTTGCTATCCCTGTGCTGTTGCAATCCTGGAATTTCCCCATTGTGGGACTAATAAAGGCTTATCTTATCTTATCTTATCTTATAATGGGAAGACAAGGCTTCCATAATGTAAGAAGACTATTTAATATAATTTATTCTAATAAAGAAGCACTGGATACAGCTCTCCCATCATTGGATGCTGAAAAGGCCTTTGATAGGGTCGAATGGCCCTTTCTTTTTGAAGTTTTGCAAAGGTTTGGACTTGGAAAGAATTTCATAAAATGGGTTCAGATAATATACAATAATGCTACAGCAGAAATCCTAACAAATAGCAATATTTCAAAATCAATAAAAATCAATAGAGGATGTCGACAAGGCTGTCCACTTTCACCTTTACTGTTTACTATGGCAATTGAACCTTTAGCGATGGCAGTACGTTTCCATCCACAAATATATGGAATTAAAGTAGGACCAACAGAACATAAAATCTCCCTGTATGCTGATGACATAATTTTGTTTATGTCGAATCTTAAAAAATCAATTCCGACCTTGTTAAATTTAATAAAGAACTTTAGGGAAATATCAGGATATAAAATAAATAAAACTAAATCTTCAATATTAATGCTAAATGAGACCCAGAGAAAGCGCCCAGCTCCTGAGGTAAATCAATTCAATGTTGTAAATCAGTTTAAATATTTAGGAATTCAAATTGTGCCTAAGTTAGAATCAGCCGCTAGTATCAACTATGAAGCCTTAATGACAGACATTAATGAGTTACTTCAGAGATGGATGTCACTACCAATGTCGATGATCGGGAGAATTAATATACTTAAAAGTAATATCTTACCCAAAATACTATATTTATTTCAATACATTCCTTTACCACCACCTTCAGATCTATTCTCAAGAATTAAAAAAAAGTTAGTGGAATTTATATGGAACAATAGGAAGGCTAGATTACGTCTGTCCTTACTATATTTACCATTTGATCGTGGAGGTCTGAAATGTCCAAACTTTATGTTGTATTACTGGTCAGCACAACTGAGGTCTATGACATATTATTTTTCATCAAATGATCTCCCTCACTGGACGGAGATGGAATCATACAATTTACCTTTACCTCTTCCCTTATTCATATACTCAGACTCGGCAAAAAAATTACAGAAACAAGTTAAAAATCCTATTGTAAAGCATATGATCAAAATATGGTATGAAATCAAAAAATATTTTAAAAA
Organism: Pholidichthys leucotaenia; assembly: GCA_020510985.1. Taxonomy (NCBI): domain Eukaryota; kingdom Metazoa; phylum Chordata; class Actinopteri; order Cichliformes; family Pholidichthyidae; genus Pholidichthys; species Pholidichthys leucotaenia. Next base: position 197,668,612 of record CM035843.1, on the reverse strand, counting down.
ACCGCACTTATTGTCACAATTTAGCCCAATATGGGGTAATCAATATTTTACACCAGGAAGAGTGGATGCTGTATTTAAAGTATGGAATTTAAAAGGGATTCAAAGGATTCAAGACTTATATTTGGCACGTTCAGACAACATAATGTCTTTTGAAGAACTGAGGGCTAAATTTAATCTTAATCGAACACATTTTTTTAAAATATCTTCAGCTTAGGAATTTTATTCAATCAAATCAAAATAATGCTCTCACCCGTCCTACCTATTCAAACTTGGAAAAAATTCTGACGAAAAATTGTAAGAGAAAGGGTATTGTTTCAGAGTTCTGTAACTCACTGATATTATCCTCAGGTGAAAACTCACAGACAAGAATGAATTATTGGAAAGAAGACCTACAAATTGAAATTTCAGAGGAACAATGGGAATTGGCTTGCACAGAAGCTCAAACCAAATCAATAAATGTACGTCTTAAATTGATACATTTTAAATGGTTAATGCGGATGTATGTTACACCGGTGGACTTAAATAGATATAACAAAAACATACCAGATACGTGCACAAAATGTATGGAAAGTAAAGGAACTCTATTTCATTGTTTATGGGAATGTAGAAAAATTAGAATGTTTTGGGAAGAGGTGAGGGTAACAATTGAAAAAATAATTTCAAAACAACTCATATTGAATCCTAAATTGTTTTTGTTGGGTCTGTATCCAGAAAAGCATAACTTTAATAAGAGTGAAAGAACATTCATAGACCTCAGTTTGCTTAACGCCAAAAAATGTATTACACTACTGTGGAAAAAGACTCATAGACCATATGTGACTCAGTGGTTAAGACAGATGTTAACAAACCTTCCACTAGAAAGAATAACATACATATTGAAATCAAAGGAAAATGTGTTTGAGAATATATGGAGACCTTTCATTTATTATGTAAAGAAACTAAACATAACTTCTGAAGAAGAAGGTGAATGATGTGTGTGGACCTTGTAAATTCCAAATTGGTGAATGTATAATATGTATACTTATGCAATGGATTACCTAGGCTAAACAGAGGAGCATTGTTTGACTTATTTTGTTAATGGTTGTTGGTGTTTTTGGAATATTTGTTTTTTTGGTTTGCTTTAGTGTTGGGGTTTGATTGTTGGTGTCATGTTTGTTGAAAAAAGGTTCAATAAAAATATTGTGGAAAAAAAAATAATGCTCTCACCCGACCTACTTATTCAACTTTGGAAAAAATTTTGATGAAAGATAGTAAGAGAAAGGGTATTATTTCAGAGTTTTACAACTCATTGACACTATTCTCAAGTGAAAACTCACAGAAAAGACTGAATGACTGGAAAGAAGACCTGCAAATTGAAATTTCAGAGGAACAATGGGAAATGGCTTGTGCAGGAGCTCAAACCAAATCAATAAATGTACGTCTTAAACTGATACATTTTAAATGGTTAATGCGGATGTATGTTACACCAGTGGAATTAAATAGATATAACAAAAACATACCAGATATATGCACAAAGTGTATGGAAAGTAAAGGAACCCTATTTCACTGTTTATGGGAATGTAGAAAAATCAGAATGTTTTGGGAAGAGGTGAGGGTAACAATTGAAATAATAATTTCAAAACAAATCACATTGAACCCTAAACTGTTTTTGTTGGGTCTGTATCCAGAAAAACATAACTTTAATAAGAGTGAAAGAGCATTCATAGACCTCAGTTTGCTTAATGCTAAAAAATGTATTGCACTACTGTGGAAAAGACTCATAGACCAGATGTGACTCAGTGGTTAAGACAAATGTTAACAAACCTTCCACTAGAAAGAATAACATATATGCTGAAATCAAAGGAAAATGTGTTTGAGAATATATGGAGACCTTTCATTGATTATGTAAAGAAATTAAACATAACTTCTGAAGAAGAAGGTGAATGATATGTGTGGACCTTGCAAATTCCAAACTGGTGAATGTATATTATGTATTCTTATGTAATAGATTACCTAGACTAAACAGAGGAGCATTGTTGACTTGTTTTTGTTATTGGCTGTTGTTGTTTTTATTACACATTTTTTGTTGTTATTTTGTTATTGTTCTTCTTAATTTTTAAATTACTTTTGTGTTAGTGTCTGACTGTGTGCTGTGTTTGTGAAAAAAAAGATTCAATAAAAAATATTGTGGAAAAAAAAAGATGATTTCTCCAAGCTAAATAGATTTCATCTAAATTAGTGGAGCGCCATTTTCTTTCTAATTGACGAGTCTTCTGTTTTAAGCTGCGAGTTTCTATGTTGAACCAAGGAGTTAGAAATCTCTGATTAGACTTTTTCTTTTTTAAAGGGGCCACCAAGTCTAGAGTCTGATGCAGAGAAGCTGTAACACTATCTACCATGCTATCAATTACAGAAGGAGCAAGCTGTCTATAGCTTATTTCCGTTGTGTTGACACATGGCATAGAAGAAACAATCTGCATAAATTTGGTAACATCATCATCTAAGCGGCATCTACTGTAGTAATATTTTTCTTTAGGAGCCAAATAGTCAGAAATAGTAAAATCAAAGGTTAACAGACAATGGTCTGACAGTACAGGGTTATGAGGAGACACTGCCAGATTTTCTATTTCTATGCCATATGTCAGAACAAGGTCCAAGGTATGGTGGAGATAATGGGTAGAATTTCTTACTTTCTGAGAAAACCCCATCGAGTCTAATATTTCATTAAATGCCATATTAAGGCAATCACTATCTACATCTACATGTATATTAAAGTCCCCTACTATAATTATTCTATCTGATTTCAGCACTAAATCAGCTAAGAATTTGGCAAATTCGGATAAAAACTCTGAGTAGGTTGATGGAGGACGATAAACTATGGCAAATAAAATTGGGTTTAGCCTAAAATTGCTAAAATGCCCAATACTGAGGACCAGGCCCTCAAAGGAATGATAACGTGTTTTTTGCTTTACATTAACTAGTAATTTGGAATGGTAAATTGTTGCTACTCCTCCTCCACGACCAGAACTTCTGGGATTTTGACAGTTAAAATAACCAGAGGGAGTTGATTCATTTAAACCAACATAATCCTCTTGCCCTAACCAAGTCTCTGTAAGGGAAATTAAATCAATCTGATGATCAATTAACAGATCATAGACTAACAGAGACTTGGGAGTTAGAGACCTAATATTTAACAAACCACATTTAATTTTTAAATTGTGAGGAGGAACAGAGGCCAAATCATTCAATTTAGAGGCTTCATGTTTAATTTGAGTTTTACCAACTTTTTGTTTAATCACTTTGGGATGCTTATATATTATATTTTTATTTACTTTGGAGGGAGCAGACAATGATTCTCTGATGGGGAAGACAGGGGCTAAGTTGAGAGGTGGCAGATGAAGAGGAGCTGCAGAGAGGCGTGTAAGACTGCGACTCTCCTTCCTGGTCCCAACTCTGAGTTGTCAAGGTTTTGGAAATTTGGATAAAAAAGATGCCAGATTGTTAGATAAATGAGATCCACCATCCAAAGTGGGATGGATGCCGTCTTGTCTAATAAGACCAGGTTTTCCACAAAATGAGCTCCAATTGTCTATGTAGCCCACATCGTTTGCAGGACACCACACAGACAGCCAGCGGTTGAAGGATGACAAGCGGCTAAACATGTCATCACTGGTCAGATTGGGGAGGGGCCCAGAGAATACTACAGAGACAGACATTGTTTTGGCAAAGTTACACACCGATTCTACATTAAGTTTCGTGACTTCCGACTGCTGGAGTCGGGCGTCGTTAATGCCAGCGTGGATAACAATTGTGGAGTATTTACAGTTACTTTTAGTCAACATTTTCAAATTTGACTCGATGTCGCCTACTCTGGCCCCAGGAATGCATTTTACTATGGCTGCTGGAGTCTCTAGGTTCACGTTTCTGACTACAGAGTCGCCAGTGATCAGAGTTTTTTCCTCAGCGGGTGTGTCGCTGAGCGGGGAAAAACGATTAGAAACATGAACAGGTTGGTGGTTAACCGGGGTTTTGCGACTAGGCTTCCTTCTCACCGTCACCCACCCAGTCTCCTTGCTGCTGAGGAGGACCAGAGGACCGCTAACGGGTCGCCCTATGCTAGGAAGCTCCGCTGCAGCTAAGGGACGTCTGTCGTTATTAACTGGCGCAGACGGTGTTTCAATGCAGCAGAGCTGGGATTCCAGATCAGACAACCTTGCCTCGAGCACCTCAAAAAGACAACATTTATTACATTTACCATTATCACTAAAAGAGGCAGAGGTGTAGCTAAACATCTGACAGAGAGAGCACACCAGAGGAGAAGGGTAAGGGGAGCTAGTAGCCATAGCTAGTGGCTAACCTGAAGCTAACAAAAACACAGATGAAAGGTGAACAGAAGGCTAAAGAGGGTGATTAGATGACACTGAGTGCGCACACAGGTGCAGGAGGCTTGATAAACAGAAGTGAGAGCTAACAGTAGATAGAAAAAGGTGATTAAAATGCAATTAAAGGCAAAATCCTCAGGAGAATGAGGAGAGCTAACCACAGAGCAAACCACAGACAGCCAGCAGCACAGGAAGTGACGATACATTACCTCAGAAAGCCGCAGCACCGTCTGTTCTCTGTTTATGCTCCTTGCATGTGGAACAAACTCCCAGAAAGAAATTTATACCCCAGAGACTGACCACATCCTGTCAGCATCTCAAACCACATGCCCCACTCCCCCATAAATCTTAATGAGCTAGCACAGGCTGCGTCCGACGACTAACTCTAACAAGCTAACATTAGCATCAACCATGGATCTTTGAAATGATAAAAGATGGTGGGTCGAGTGAACTGGAGCTCATCAACATTTAAAGAAGCAGACACAAAGCGCCATCACTGTGAAGAAGGGTGTTAAGTGTGGGTAGAAAGTGGTGCTGTAGTGTTTAATCCCTGAGGTATTTTGACCTAATCGTTTCACAGACCGTCCATTAAGAACTGTCACGAAGTTGAAAAAGAGCACAACCTGTCACCTTTAAACCTTCCTTTCTTCTTCTTTTATCCCCTCACAGCCATCTACGAAAAGTCAGCCGGTGAGACAGAGGCCATTGCCTTTGATGGACGGACGTTCATCGAGTATCACAACTCCATAACGAAGAGGTGAGGAACCCAGATAACGTCACCGTTTACTGCAATATCTGAACCATTTTCGCCGCCTTTAGCGGAGGACTCAGTTCTGTCTGAGCTTGTCAGCTCACCCAGGATTTACACTGACTCCGGATGCAGTACGTTACAGCTGCGATCCAGCCTCCGCAGCATATAGTTCCCATTCTCATCAATTTTCTAATCCCCACCTGGTCCGGACCACTGCGGAACAAATCCAGCTTGTCAAATTTGGTTTGCTAATGCAACAAGTCTATTTTTTACAGATACTGGATCAAATCTGCAAGGAAATCCCACAGTATCTCGTGGTAGTTAATAGCTGTTTGTTCATTAAAAATGATTTAAGGATCGTCCGTTATTTCCTGAGGTCTACTCCTCCACCACTGTTCCAGAGAAGGTAAAAACTTAACATACAAATGCTTCATAGAATTAAAATTAATGGGCTACTTACGTTTTATTTAGAGCTCAAAAATCCAGGTGAGAGCCGCTACATCACACTTCCTTGTTATCACGTGATCGTGATCGGTTAATCTCATTCACTCTCGAGTCTTTCTCAAGATCTTGCGTTATTTTGTATAATTCTCACGTGATCTTGTATTTCAAACTCTATTCTCATCCATGCCACTGCTAAACACAAACGGAGCTGGTAGGGATGATTGCAAGGAGCCATCCGCACTGCATCTGCAGTCAGTGTAAATCCTGGGTCAGCTCATACCAGAGTCAGCAGTCGTTGTCAGTTTGCGCCCAAAACAGATCTGAACAAAGCCAAGTTATAAGTCTAAAGTACGGAGCCCCTAAAGTCCTGAATAGGGATTAATTTTTATCCCAATGATTATCTCGTTCTCCTGAGATCAGAGCTTTATTTGATCTTTATTTACAGCCTGGTTAAAAAAGGAAAATTAATTTTACTCTGGATTTTTCCTGTTTGTCTTAATTTTAGTCGGTGCTTTTCTTGAAAAATTGTAGCTTTTCATCATAAATTTGCTGTTTTTATTTCTGATAAATGTGCAGCTTTTTTCCCGTACATTTCAATTTTTTTTGTAGAATTTTTTTAAAAACTCTTTTGGTGAATTGGCTACATTTTTTTGTAAATGTGTGATGTTTTTCTCAGATTTATTTATTTGTTTGTTTATTGTCTTTAGCAGCTAAAATTGTCAAGCTTTTTTTCTCTTAAATATTTTTCTTTTTCACCCTTATTTTTCAGCTTTTTTCCCCTCTTAAATTTAGATTTTTTTCACTTATTTTTTTTCACATTTTGCTTTTAATTTTTTCAGGGTTTTTTTCTGCTCTCAAAATTTTGGCTTTTTTATCTTAAATTTGGACTTTTTTCCTCCTAAACGTTGCAACTTCCTTCCTCTTAAATTTGACTTTTTATCTCTTAAATTTGGACTGTTTCTATCAAGTTTTCACTGTTTTTGTACTAATTTTGGCCCTTTTTCTCCTAAGTTTTGACTTTTTCCCCCCTCTCAAATTTGGACTGTTTCTCTCTTAAATTTGGACACTTCTAACTTTAACTTTGCATCTTCCCTCCTCTTGAATTTGGACTATTTTCGTCTTAACTTTTTTTTTTTTCTGTCTTCATTTTGCAAATTCCTTCTTAGATGTGGACTTTTCCCCTCTTAATTTTGCGCATTTTTCCTCATAAATTTGTCACTTTTTTAAATACACCATATATATATATATATATATACACACTCACCGGCCACTTTATTAGGTACACCATGCTAGTAACGGGTTGGACCCCCTTTTGCCTTCAGAACTGCCTCAATTCTTCGTGGCATAGATTCAACAAGGTCCTCACAGAGTTTGGTCCATATTGACATGATGGCATCACACAGTTGGCGCAGATTTGTCGGCTGCACATCCATGATGCGAATCTCCCGTTCAACCACATCCCAAAGATGCTCTATTGGATTGAGATCTGGTGACTGTGGAGGCCATTTGACTACAGTGAACTCATTGTCATGTTCAAGAAACCAGTCTGAGATGATTCCAGCTTTATGACATGGCGCATTATCCTGCTGAAAGTAGCCATCAGAAGTTGGGTACATTGTGGTCATAAAGGGATGGACATGGTCAGCAACAATACTCAGGTAGGCTGTAGCGTTGCAACGATGCTCAATTGGTACCAAGGGGCCCAAAGAGTGCCAAGAAAATATTCCCCACACCATTACACCACCACCACCAGCCTGAACCATTGATACAAGGCAGGATGGATCCATGCTTTCATGTTGTTGACGCCAAATTCTGACCCTACCATCCGAATGTCGCAGCAGAAATCGAGACTCATCAGACCAGGCAACGTTTTTCCAATCTTCTATTGTCCAATTTCGATGAGCTTGTGCAAATTGTAGCCTCAGTTTCCTGTTCTTAGCTGAAAGGAGTGGCACCCGGCGTGGTCTTCTGCTGCTGTAGCCCATCTGCCTCAAAGTTCGACGTACTGTGCGTTCAGAGATGCTCTTCTGCCTACCTTGGTTGTAACGGGTGGTTATTTGAGTCACTGTTGCCTTTCTATCAGCTCGAACCAGTCTGGCCATTCTCCTCTGACCTCTGGCATCAACAAGGCATTTCCGCCCACAGAACTGCCGCTCACTGGATATTTTTTCTTTTTCGGACCATTCTCTGTAAACCCTAGAGATGGTTGTGCGTGAAAATCCCAGTAGATCAGCAGTTTCTGAAATACTCAGACCAGCCCTTCTGGCACCAACAACCATGCCACGTTCAAAGTCACTCAAATCACCTTTCTTCCCCATACTGATGCTCGGTTTGAACTGCAGGAGATTGTCTTGACCATGTCTACATGCCTAAATGCACTGAGTTGCCACCATGTGATTGGCTGATTAGAAATTAAGTGTTAACGAGCAGTTGGACAGGTGTACCTAATAAAGTGGCCGGTGAGTGTATATATACTGTATATACAGTATATATATATATATAGTTATTTTAACCACTTTCTAAAAGCTGCTGTAGTGAAACCAGAATGTCTCCCTTTAATTTTTAAAGGGATTTTAAAAATCACGTGTGCGACGCTGGCATGATTTCAGCTCCAGGTTGGCGTGAACAGCAAATGTTTACGTGGCGAGGCTGAGATGATGCCGAGCATACGGCGCCGTTCCTCTGTCTCATAGCTCCTTCACACAAACGCCACTGAAGTGTGACAAATGGCCGACTCACCACAAAAACACCAGAAAAATTGGGGGCAATTTCAGATGTTCATGTGTGTGTTTGAGCCTTTTTCGGAGAACAGATCTGGCTGTTTACGTTTTCATTTAGCATTAAAATGAACTTAAAAGTTATGAGTAGAAACTGGTCTGTCAGCATTACAACAGGACAGTTTTTCCTCCTTAAAAATTAAACTTTTGCAACTTTTTTCTCATTAAATTAGTGACAGTTGTATAGTAAATTTGTTTGTAGTTTTATTTGTTAAACTTGATAATTTTATTTCAAAATTTTCATGATTTTTTCATAAATTTGCTGCTTTTTTCCTGTATTTTTTGTTCAAATGTCTCTTATTTGTTTCTTGTAGGATTGTGACTCATTCTGTTAAGTTTGCAGCTTTTTTCTTGTATATTTGCAGCTTTTTTGTGTAAATTTAGTATTTTTTTCCTTATTCCAAATTTATGACTTTTTCCTCATAAAGTTGCTAAATTTCTCTTTGCAACATTTTTCTTAAAATTTTGTGACTATTTCATTTTATTTTTTTTAAATTTTTGAACTGATTTTCATTTTAAATATTTTTCCCTTAGAAGTTCACATTTTTTTTGTTTTGTTTTTTCTCTAATTTGAAGGTTTTCTAGGAAATGTGAGCTTTCTATTTTTTCATAAATTTGCAGCCTTTGAGTTTTAAATGTTGTCAGTTTTTCTTGTTACCTTTACAACTTTATTCTTACTTTTTTTGTAAATTTTATAAAAAAAATTTGTCCTTGTAGTTTTTTTTACGTTTTCCTCCTTAAATATCCAGCTAGTTTAGTGAAACTAATACTTTTTTCTCATAAATTTGTGACTATTTTAGAACTTTTTTCATTGAATTTGCTTTTCTTCTGTAGTTTTTTCTTTTTATAATTTGCAGTTTTATGTATTAAACTTGAGAATCTGAATTGCCACAGGGAGTGATTCTATTATTATTTGTTTCTTGTGGGATCATAATTTTTTTCTTTTAAATTTGCATTGTTTTCCTCCCAGACTGGTATTTTTTTTTCTATTCAATTTGCAAATTTTTACAAGAAAAAAATAGCATTTTTTTCCTTATTCCAAATATATGATTTTTTTCATCATAAATTTGCACATTTTGCTGTTAAATTTTACATTTTCTTGTAACTTTGCAGCTTTTTTCCTTGTAAATTTGTGCCTATTTCATTTTATTATTTTATTTTTTAACTGATTTTCATTTTAAATTCAAAATTTTCCCTTAATAGTTTACAGTTTTGGGGTGTTTTTGTTTTGTTTTCCTCTCTAATGTGAAGGTTTTCTATAAATTTGATGTTTTTTTCTCAATAATTTGCAGCATTTTTTCTTGCTAATTTCTGAGTTTAAATGTTTTTTAATTAGTTTGTCACCTTTTTCTGTTGTATTTACAACTTTATTGTAAATTTGCATCTTTTTGTGTAGATTTTAATATTTTTTTCCTTGTAAATTTTTTAGCTTTTTTTCCCTTATAAATGTGTGACTATTTTTTATTTATTTATTTTTTTTTTAACCAGTTTTCATTTAAAATTTTATTTTTCTCTTAAAAATTTACTGGGGTTTTGGGGGTATTTTTTTTCCATAATTTTCTTTTTTTTTTTTAAATAAATTTCAGCCTTTTTTCTTGTAAATTTGCGATTTTTTCCTCATAAATTTGTGACCATTTCATTTTATTATTTTTTTAACTGATTTTCATTTTAGATTCAAATTTTTCCCTTAGTACTTTACAGTTGCTGGCTATTTTTCTTTTGTTTCTCTCTGTAATGTGAAGATTTTCTTTAAAATTTGAAATTAATTTTTTTTCTCTCAAATTTACAGCATTTTTTCTTGCTAATTTATGAGTTTAAATGTTTTTATTTGTTCTTGTCACCCTTTTTTGTTATATATACAACTTTATTCTTGTTTATTAGCATCTTTTTGTGTAGATTTTACTATTTTTTCCTTGTAAATTTTTACCTTTTTTCCTCATAAATTTGTGACTATTTTTTAATTTTATTTTTTAACCAATTTTCATTTTAAACTTTATTTCTCCCATAAAAATTTACTGTTTTTTTCTTAATTTTCATTTTTTTAAAAATAAATTTCAGCCCTTTTTTCTTGTAAATTTTTGTTTTAAAGTGCTTTTACTCAGTATTTTCCCCCGTTATCGCTGCATCATGCCGCCATGTTGGTTCCTGTCTGAAAAGGGCTGTTGTGTGTTTTTGTTTTTCTGTGTGACGTCTGCTGTCCTCCTGTCTGTCCTCTGTGATGTCTCCTGTCCTTCGCTGTGTCTCTGTCTCATGTCCGTGTCTCCCGCTGTCTTTCCTTCTCCTGTTAAGCCAACTGACCAATGAGATTCCAGAGTAAGTAGACGTGAACGCTGGTCCATCATCAGCAGATTCAAACCAGAGCCCACTAACAACATGAACCAGAACTAAAGAATCCATGTTTCAAATGATTAACCCAGCAGAAGAGATTAAAGTACATTCATTTTCCCTTCATTCCTGCTCAGAAATCGCCGTTTTTTCTCAGATTTAATCAGCTCCATAATAACCACCATTATTTCATTTGTCACATTTTATTGTTTTGCACCCATCCTCCACTGTTTTATTTATATTTATTTTTTATCCCAGTTAAAGGAAGCATGACCATGTGCATGTTGAGCATCGTGTTCGCCCCTCAGAGCAAATCTATCCCCAAATTGAAGAACGTTTACTTTGGTCTGCATGCTCATTAAGTCGTTTCACAAACAAATTGCAGCATGAAAAAAGAAGAACCGATGGTGTTTGAGCCTTCAAACATGATTTTATTTTTCATAAATTGGGGCTTTTTTTTTTGCAAATTCCCTGTATTTTTTTTTTTAATTGAATTTGAAACGGTGGGTTTTTTCCATTGTAAATTTGCAACTTTTTTCCCTCAAAAATTTGTATTTTTTTCATTTTTCAACTTTTTAGTCTCAGAAATGTACATCTTTTATTCTTGCAGACTTGTGGAGGTTTTCTGTTAAATTTTTAGCTTTTTTCTTGTAAATCTGAAAAATTATTCTATTAAGTTTCAAAGGTTTGACATTTTTTTACTGTTTTTTAATATAGATAGATGTACTTTATTGTACATCTATCTTTTTTAATATGTGACTGTCGTTCCAAATTTCCAAGTTCTACTCATAAATTTGCAACTTTTATTTCTTTTTTTTAGATATTTTGTTGCATTTTTTTAAAACTTTGTTGTAAATTTGCAACTTTCTGTCAGAAATTGGGAGTTTTTTTTTCAAATTTGTAGAATTCTTTCTGTTAATTTAACTTTTTTTTAAAAAAAAAAAAATTGTGCTTTTTCCCGTGCAAATTTGCATCTTTTGTCCTCCTAAATTTTCAGCTGTTTATTTTCAAAAATGATCACCTTTTTCTTGCAAACTTGGAGTTTTTCTGTTAATTTTGTTACGTTTTCTTTTTAAATATGTGACTCATAAATGTGCAACTCTGTAATAAATTAGGTCTTTTAAATTTGTGGTATTTTTTTCTATTACATGTGTAACTTTACTGAAATATTTTCTTGTAAATTTCCACCGCTGTCATATAAAATTGTCCCAGTTTCTCCTAAATTTGTGGGTTTTTCTGTAAATTTCTTTCTCAGATTTTCAGGTTTTGTCTTTCATATTTGTGTTTTTTTAACCCTTTATTTGTGCATATTTTTTTACTTATAAACTTGCAACAATTTTTTTCAATTTTGAAACATTTTCTTGTACATTTCATACTTTTTCATGTAAAATTGCAACTTTTTTTTACATAAATTGATGTTTTCCTTATTTTCTTCGCGTTTTAAATATGCAACATTTTCTAGTAAAGTTCTGACATTTCTCATAAATTTGAGACTTTTTTTTATCAGAAATGTATGAATTGTCCCTCAGAGTTCCATTTTTTCTTGTAAGTTTACAGCTTTTTTCTTCTCATTTTTTTCTTAGAAATTTCTTACTTTTTTCCAATAAATTTCAGACTTTTTTCTAATAAATTTTTGACTTTTTTTATCATAAATTTCAGACTTTTTTTTTTTAATAAATTTCAGACTTTATAATAAATTTCTCACTTTTTTCCTAAAAAGAAAAAAAACCCATCTGGCTTTTTTCCTAATAAATTTCTAATTAAAAAAAAAAAGCCTGATTTTTTTCAAATACATTTCTGACTTTTTTCTAATAAATTTCTGACTTTTTTTCTGATAAATTTCAGACTTTTTTCCTGTAACTTTCGGCTCTCTCTCTCAAAAGTTTTCATTGTGATTTTCATTTGGTGAAGGAATCAAATGTGTTTCTCGGCCGTTAGAATCAGCTCAGCTCAGGTTTCATTGTTGGGTTTCAGCTCCGTTATTTCTTTGAGCGATCACATTCCACCCCCGCTCCTGCTCTCTCTCTCTCTCTCTCTCTCTCTCTCTCTCTCTCTCTCTCTCTCTCTCTCTCTCTCTCTCTCTCACACACACACACACACATTACCTTTTTTTTTTTTTAATGATTTCAACAATTTTCTCTCATTCACCACTTCCATGTCTGGACAGAAGATAATCTCTGCAGTGCCGTGAACAGAAATGTTAAAAAAGAAGCTGCTTCATGAATGTACTTAATCTGTTTTATTCCTGAGAACATGGCTGGTTATGAGGCATTCTAGTTGTTTTAGTCTAGTCCATAAAATATAACCAGTGGCTTTCACATAAAAACTGAGAAAACCCTGACAAATCAGCCCTGAAAATGTACTAATTTATGAGAAATGTTGTTGCAACTTTATTTGATCAAGTTGCATATTTACAAGTAGGAAAAAAAATTAGGGGAAAATTGTTAAACGTTGCAAATGTGGAAGAAGTAAAAGCCTTAAAAAAGGTCAAATTTGCAAGAAAAACAAACTAAATTTCCAAAAATAACAGCAACTTTATTATCGAAAAAAGCCTCAAACGTTTGTGAATTTGGGATTATTTATCAAATTTGCAAGTTTTGCCTCATAAAATCTGAGATGTTCATCTTTTAAATTTGCAAGTTTTTCCATATTAATTTGTTTACATATAAATCTTAATTTTGTCATTTTTAAAAAACTTTTTCCACCTAAATCTGTGATATTTTCCCCCATTAATTAGCTGTTTTTTTTCTTCTAGAACTGCATGGTTTTTGTGCACATTTTAAACTTTTTAGACTTACATTGAATTTACAACTTTCTTCTCTTAAATCTGTGATGTTTTTCTTTATAAATTTGTATTAAAATACATTTTACACTTTTATTTTTAATTTGTTTTTCTTGAAAAGGTGAGATATTTTCCTAATAAATTTAAGATTTTTATTCCTTGTAAATTTGTGTCAGTTCCACACACATTCGGAATTTTTCATAAAATTTTAAGACATACTTCTCAAATTATTTGTAAATTTTAAACTTTTTTGTAATTTTTTTCCTCTTACATTTTAATTTTATCTTGTAACTTTGAGATATTTTTCCAATAGATTTGAGAGGTAATTTTTTTTATCAAATTTTAGACTTTTTTTCTGTCAAACTTTTTGTCTTAAATTTCAAACTTTTTTTGTAAATTTGAGACTTTCTGATAAATTTGAGAATTTCTTTTGTAAATTTGAGACTTTTCATCTTTAATTTATGACTGATCTGTCATATAAAATTCCTGTAAATTTGTGACTTTTTCCTGCTAATTCATTCAATTCAAATGGTTATTTTTTGTTGCTGTGTTTCGCTCAAAGCCACAGGGAGCCACTGGTTACTGGTTTAAAAAAGTAGCTGCTTATGGCTCCAGAGCCACAGGTTACAGACCCTCGGTATGCTCCCCTCCTCCCCTCCTCGCTCTTATGCTGCATGCCTTGCTTCCCTCTCTCCTCCCTGCTCCCCTAAGTCCTGAATCCCTGGAGAACCCATCTGAACAGAGGTGAGTCCCTCTAAGCTTTGACTTTGCCATTTTCAGTATTTCCACCTCCTCATCCCAAACCTCTTGATTCTCTCCAGACAAACCCTCCGCCATGTTTAGGTCAGAGCGCTACATCAGGAGTGTATATACCGCCTCTACGTGGGAAAAGAGACGTTTTAGCTCATTCTTTTTTAGATTTTGACTTTTGGAATACCACATGTGATCTCAGGGAAAAAGTGACTTAAATCATCATAAGCCTTCCTATATCATGTTACATAACTGCATAAAATGACTTTGAGCCTCCAATTCTATGCAGAAATGCAAAAGGATTGCAATATTTTTCTCAAAAATTTGACTTTCTCATAAATTTCAGCATTTTCTCAAATTTAACAACAGTTTTCTCATAAATTGGCAACTTTTTTCTCAAAATTTTGCAAATTTGTTCTCATAAATTTGTAACTGTTTTGTCATAACTCTGCAACTTTTTCTCATGAATTTGCAAATTTCTTCTCATAGATTTGCAGTTTTTTTCTCCAAAATATGCAACTTTTTTCTGAAAACTTTTTTTCCCTGTAAATTTGCAACTTTTTCCTGTAAATTTGCAATTTTTTTTGTCATACATTTTCAATCTTTTTCTCATAAATTTGCACATTTTTGTCATAAATTTAGAATGTTTTCCTGTAAATTTGTAAGTGATGTATATAGGTTTTTATAGTCGTGTTAGTTTTACTTTTGGTGGGTAATCCCTTTGTCTGTCATGTGTGTGTTTCTGTCCTTTGGTTGTCTACTGTCATGCTGCTGTTACACTGTAATTTCCCAGTTTGGGATCAATAAAATACATCTGTCTATCTATCTAAATTTGCACTTTTTTCTGGTAAATTTTCAACTTTTTCCCAAAAATTTGGGACCTTTTTTCTCATAGATTTGCAACTTTTTTTCCCCAAATTTTGCAATTTTTTCCCCTGTAAATTTTCAGCTTTATCATAAATTTGTGACTTTTTCCTGTAAATGTGCAACTTTTTTCCTCATAAAGTTTCAACCTTTTTCTCATAAATTTGAACAGTTTTTGTCATAAATTTGAAACTTTTCCTGTAAATTTGCACCTTTTTTCAGGTAAATTGTCAACTTTTTCTTAAAGATTTTCAGCCTTTTTCTCTTAAAATTGCACATTGATCATAAAGTTGCAACTTTTTTCTTGTAAATTTTCAGCATTTTTCTGATAAATTTTCAACTGTTTTCCCAGAAATTTGTGACCTCTCTCATATTTGCAGCTTTTTTCTCCCAAATTTTGCATTTTTTCCCCTGCAAATTTTCAACTTTTTTTCTCATAAATTTGCACAATTGTTTCTCGTAGATTTGCAAGGGTTTTTTTTTTCAAAATTTGCAACTTCTGAAATTGTTTCCTGTAAAATTTCAACTTTTTTCTCATAAATGTACACATTTTTTTTCTGAAATTTGCAACTTTTTCTCATAAATTTGTGACCTTTTTCTCATAGATTTATAGCTTTTTCCCTCCAAAATTTTGCAATTTTTTTCCCCTTTAAATTTTCAACTCTTTTCTCATAAATCTGCAACTTCTTACTGTAAATTCACATCTTTTTTCTTGCAAATTTTCAACTTTTTTCTCATAGATTTTCAACCTTTTTGTCATAAATTTACAACTTTTTCTTTGAAATTTACAACTTTTTTTGAAAATTTTGTAATTTTTTTCCTGTAAATGTTCAACTTTTCACATAAATTTGCAACTTTTTTCTCCAAAATTTACAACTTTTTTCTGAAAATTTTGTAATTTTTTTCGTATAGATTTTCAACTTTTTTCTCACAAATTTGCAACTTTTTCCTGTAAATTTTCAGCTTTTTCTCATAGATTTTCAACCTTTTTCTCTTAAATTTGCAACTTTTTCTCATAAATTTGCCACCTTTTCTCAAAGATTGGGCTTTTTTTGTCCTCAAAATTTTGCTTTTTTTTTTTCCTGTAAATTTTCAACCTTTTTTTGTAAATTTGCAGCGCTTATTTGGATGGTGGTTAAATTTTTATTCTGTATAATTAATTGTAATTTGTGACTCTTTCTTTGCACCTTTATTTTTGCAGATTTGTACCCAATTTACATTTATATGTTTGTATCTCGTGCTTAATTGGTGAATACCGCCCATCCACCTTGTTAAAAAATAACAAATTTCCCACTGGGCCTATTACTGTGTTGTTTGGGGTCAATGATAACAGCTGATTGTTAGCAACACTGACCCCCAAAAATTAAACGTGCATTCCATGAAACTCAAACTTCCAAGTAATGACAGAGTGATGTCACTTTAGCATTAGTGGCATTCCACCAAAGCATGTCACTATAGTATTTTTATGCACAGCTTACCGTTCTGCAGGTTACTGGCTACCGTTAACAGCGGTATTTAGCTAGAGGGTCAGACTGAGCAGGGAAGACACCTGGATGACGGTAGTGAGTATATTATGCTTAAATAATAGTTATATTGCTCCAACCTCACACACAATGTGTGTAACAGAAGGAATGCAAACAATTCGGTGATCTGAGGAAGAGGCGAAGTGTTTTATAAACAGGAGCAAGTTTACATGTTTGTGAGCATAGAGATACCACACTGATAATGCCCGATAAATCTGTTCAGATGTATTTCTGTGCAGTTTGTTTCACCCACCAAAGTTGGACACATTTTAGATTTCAGGATCTCCGTTTTCCACTATTGACTCACAGCTCCCAACACGAGCCTCTGCATATGCTTCAGTAAATTCAGACACAAAAAAGTAAAGAACTCTGATCACAGCTGCCAGAGCTGCAGCCCCCCCCCCCCCCCGGCTGCTTTTAGTTCTGATTCTTCTAACTGCTACTGCCACCTAGAGCCAGAACAGAGGTCTGCACTTGCGACACAAGCAGAGAGACGTTTCCTCAGAGAGAGAAAAAAAAAGGACCAGATCACTGGTGAAATCTGTGAAGTCAAGTGGTACATTAGAAGGCTGTGTTTGCTGTTTTATTCATGACACCTTCAGCATGTTTAATAACCCTGACCTTATCACGGACGAGCTGCTCCGACGGAGATTTATCCGGCCTGGACGCTCAGCGAGGGTCTGGCAGGAGAGCTGCATTTCATCATTTTTTACACGCTAAAATCATCCCTGTTTTTGTTCCCGTTTACCTCAGCGGATTCAGTTCATCAGGAAGGTTAACGTTTCTGAAGGAGAAAAATCAAAGATTTGATTCTGCTGAGATGAACCAAACTCTGTTGGCCATGGGCGCAGATCAAGGGGGGCGGGGGTGGGGTGGGGGGGACAAAAAGACCTGGAAAAGAGAGAGGAATGTCCCCATCCCAGTATCATCATAGACCTTTTTATATTGTGCTGCATGACTGGATAAAATCACTTTGAAGCACCATTGCTAAGCAGCTTTTTTCATAAATATGCAACTTTTAAAATTTGCAACTTTTTCTTTTAAATTTTCACCTTCTTTCTCATAAATTTTCACCATTTTTCTCCTAAATTTCCATTTTTTCCTCATAAATTTGCACCATTTTTCTCATCTCCTAAATCAGTAACCTTTTTTCTCCCAAATGTGCATTTTTTTTCATAAATTTGCAACTATTTTCTTGTAAATTTGCAGTTTTTTTGTCGTAAATTTGCTATTATTGTCATAAATTTCTACTATTTTTATCATCTCCTAATCTAGTAACCTTTTTCTCCTAAATTTGCAACCTTTTTCTTTTAAATTTGCAACTTTTTTCTCTTTAATTTGTAATGTTTGTAATGACATTTTTCTTGTAAGTTCAACTTATTTTTTTTACTTTGTTTTAAAAAAGTTGAGATGTACAAGGAAAAAAGGTGAAACTTTATGAGAAAAACTTTCTAATGAAAAAAGTGCAAATTTGCAAGAAAAAAGTCAGTAGTTTATAAGGAGCCCCCACACACAACCTTGCATAGAGCCTCTGAAACTCTGTGATTGACTACAATAATGCCGATCGTGTCCCCATCAGTATTTCCTCTGGAGAAAATGTTCAGGGTATCCCCCCCCCCACACACACACACACACACCCACACACCCAACAGTGACATGAAGCATCCTCCCGGGGCTTCACATCATCATCATCCTTTTTTAAAACTTCTTGCTCATTATTAACAGCTCAAACAAATCTCGAGGTTATAAGGAGATGTCACTTTCTCTTTATCTCCTCCTGTTTTGCTCCTCTATGCCCCTCCTCCGTCTCATCTGTCTTGTCTAATCTGTGCTGCCTTTTTTTGTCTTTATTATTTCTGTACTTCTGTGTGTCGTATATGTCCTCACCTCATCTCTGTGTTTAAATATTCTCCTCAAAAAGGCTCCAGTTGGCCAGAATTTGCAGAGTCAGCTGTATGTCTGCAGGACTCGATGAAACCCTTTGTGCTGGTATTGCAGTGTGTTTAAGAGATGGATGTGGGGTTGTAGCCTCCAGAGCAAAACAAAGAACTCTTGCAGATTTAAGGCTTCTATGGGAGTAAAAGTTCAGATAAATATCAGGGAGGGCTTTAAAAGCTAATAGTAGGAAGGTTTTTCCTCATAGTCTAGATCAGGGGTTAGCAATTAGCCACAAAAGATAATACTCCAGACTTTAGGAGATCGTTGAGAGATCAGCCAATTTTTGATCGCTTAACCATCTTGTAATGATGTTCGTGCTGTGTTAAGGGCCTTAAAGGAAGAGGGTGCAAACTTGACAACTAGTGTTTTAAAACGGTACTGCAGACCAAATTCAAAACACTAGAGCACGTTGTTCCCTGCCCTCCTCCTCTGCTGATGTGGTCAAAGTTGTAAATTTGCAACTTTTTTCTCATGTATTTGTTGCTTTTTTCTTATAAATTTGCAACTTTTTTCTCATGTATTTGTTGGTTTTTTCTTATAAATTTGCAACTTTTTTCTCATAAATTTGCAACTTTTTTCTTGTAAATTTGCAAATTTTTCTCAAATTTGTTGCTTTCTTCTTGTAAATTTACAACTTTTTGCTTGTAAATTTGTCAACTTTTTTCTTGTAAATTTGCAACTTTTTCTTGTAAATTTGCATTTTTTTCTGGTAAACTTGCAACTTTTTTCTTGTAAGACTGCAACTTTTTTCTCATATTTGCTGCTTTTTTTTTCTTCTAAATTTGCAACTCTTTCATAAATTTGGAACTTTTTTCTCATAAATTTACTTTTTTTTTTTCTCATAACGTTTGAGTTTTTTTTCTTGTAAAATTGCAACTTTTTTCCTCATAAAATTGCTACTTTTTTCCTGTAAGTTTTCAGCTTTTTCCTTTTAAATTAGCAACTTTTTTCTTGAAAAATTACTATTTTATGTTAATAAATTTGACTTTTTTCTCATAAACTTTCAACTTTTTTTCTTGAAAATTTGCTACCATTTCCTGTGAATGTGATTTTTTTTTTTAATGTGCAGCTTTTTATCCTCAAAATTCCTTAGCTTCTTTTTCTTAAATTTGAAAAATCTTCTCAAAATTCTTTTCTAAATTTCTAACTTTTTTGTTGTAAATTTGCAACATTCTTATGGTTGCTAGTTCAATTTTTATTCTATGTAATTTTTTTTTTGGTTTGTCTAGCCCAGGGGTCTGCAACCTTTGCCAAGTGAAGAGCCATTTTTCCCGTCTCTGACTAAAATAGAAGTGGCTGAGGGCCACAATGGCAATTTGACCTTTAAAATAAAGATTATGCTGCTTATAAAGTTTTATTTATACGCAGCTCTGAATATTGTTGCATTAATGAATTCATATTACAACAGTGGAAAAAACTGTCAAGCTTTATATATAGCTTCTTTCATGAAATAAAAGTATTACAGATACATTACTAATTGTTTTATGCTGAAAAATAAAGGCTACAGCCGTGGACAAAATTGTTGGTACCCCTTTGTTAATAAAAGAAAAACCCATAATGGTCATAGAAATAACTTGAATCTGACAAAAGTAGTAATAAATAAAAATTCTATGAAAATTAACCAGTGAAAATCAGACAATGCTTTTGAATTGTGGTTCAACAGAATTATTTTAAAAAACAAACTCATGAAACAGGCCTGGACAAAAATGATGGTACCCTTAACTTAATATTTTGTTGCACAGCCTTTTGAGGCAATCACTGCAATCAAACGATTTCTGTAACTGTCAGTGAGACTTCTGCACCTCTCAGCAGGTATTTTGGCCCACTCCTCATGAGCAAACTGCTCCAGCTGTCTCAGGTTTGAAGGGTGCCTTCTCCAGGCGGCATGTTTCAGCTCCTTCCACAGATGTTCAAATTCAATGATTTAGATCAGGGCTCATAGAAGGCCACTTTAGAATAGTCCAATGTTTCGCTCTTAGCCATTTTTGGATGTTTTTAGCTGTGTGTTTTGGGTCATTATCCTGTTACAAGACCCATGACCTGCGACTGAGACCAAGCTGTCTGACACTGGGCAGCACATTTCTCTCTACAATACCTTGATAGTCTTGAGATTTCATTGTACCCTGCACAGATTCAAAACACCCTGTGCCAGATGCAGCAAAGCAGCCCTAGAACATAACAGAACCTCCTCCATGTTTCACAGTAGGGACAGTGTTCGTTTTTTGGTATGCTTCATTTTTGCATCTGTGAACATAGAGCTGATGTGCCTTGCCAAAAAGTTCCTGTTTTGTCTCATTTGTCCATAGGACATTCTCCCAGAAGCTTTGTGGCTTGTCAACATGCAGTTTGGCAAATTCCAGTCTGGCATTTTTATGATTTGTTTTCAACAGTGGTGTCCTCCTTGGTCGTCTCCCATGAAGTCCACTTTGGCTCAAACAACGACAGATAGTGCGATCTGACACTGATGTACCTTGACCTTGGAGTTCACCATGAATGTGTTTAGAGGTTGTTCTGGGCTCTTTTGTTACCATTTTTATTATCCGTCTCTTCCATTTTTCATCAAGTTTCCTCCTGCGGCCACATCCAGGGAGGTTGGCTACAGTCCCGTGGATCTTAAATTTCTGAATAATATGTGCAGCTGTAGCCACAGGAACATCAAGCTGCTTGGAGATGGTCTTATAGCCTTTACTTTTAACTGTCTATAAGCCTGTCTATAATTTTCTTTCTAAAAAAAAAAAAAAGAAAATTATAGACAGGCATGTCTATAATTTTCTTTCTAGGTTCCAAGGTTGTCATAGCCAGGAGCGGCACTGGGTTAAGCTCCCAGTTGTCATAGCTAGGAGCGGCACTGGGGTTAAGCTCCAGTGCTCATAAAATGCTCCTTATGGCGTGCGTCTCGAAAAGCCTCTGACAACTAAGTCCAACTCCTAGCCTGCCCGTGTGGTTTAGTCTCTAAGCCCGGCGGAACTGCTTTTACTAATAGGAGAAGGGGCGAGGGCGGATCTCTGGCGCCTTAAAACCAGATGCTTTGGGTAGATGTGGCTCGTCAACCTGTGAAGGTAGCCCATCTAGGGGAAGGTAAAACCCTGATTTCAAACCTATGCTGCCATGCGCATACCCGGTCACGGGAAAGGCTTCGGGAGTCAAACCCTGAGGAAAAATCCGGAGTCGGAGCCCCTAAGGCAGTTCTATGTTGTGCTCAACATCGTTCTGGCATGCTCCTGCAACGGCACTGGTGCCAAACTGTAGCAGCCCTGCTGTTCCTTTGGATTCATCAGTGACGTGGAGAGGGGGGCCATGCTGCATGGGCAACATCTTGTCCTCCATATCTTCCTGCCCAGGCTTGAATCCTACCAACGCCCAACGCTGGAAGGTGAGAACACCGGATCACTGGAGAGGACACTCCAGCTTCGCCTTTGGCGTAGACAAAACACGGGGAATGACAGTTACCGGTTATAGCCACTGCTCAATTGGCGTAGAGCGCGGCGCCAGGGGGTTGTTCCGACGGTGGGAGGGATCATCAGATCTCACTGGACAGCTACCACCCGCCTCAAGCTGGGCAGCCCCCAGCCAATAAGGTGTTTGTCCCGCCACAGCTTGCTTTCCTCATTGGGGTGCATGGGGATAAGGAGAAGTCCGAACAGCAGGCTGAGAACCTTCGCACCAGGCAAGACAATAAAACAAAAGAGACCAACTCTAAAACTGGGAACTTGGAACGTCCGCACTATGATGACAGGACTCGCTGCTAACCTCAAGGACATCAACGACACCAGGAAGACTGCCATCATCAATAATGAGCTGAAGAGACTGGGAGTGGATATCGCCACTCTCCAGGAAACACGGTTGGCTGACGCAGGCACACTGAGAGAGAAGGACTACACGTTCTACTGGCAGGGAAAGGGCAGTGACGAACACAGGGAACACGGAGTGGGCTTCGCAGTGAAGAACACCTTGCTGAAGATGGTGGAACCGGGCAGCACTGGCTCTGCATGACTCCTCACCCTCCGCCTGAACACCACTCAAGGCCCAGTCACCCTCGTCAGTGTGTATGCCCCAACTCTGACAGCCACACCAGAGGCAAAAGACGAGTTCTACGAGAATCTCGCAACAACTGTCAGGATCATCCCCAACTCTGAACAACTCATTCTCCTTGGAGACTTCAATGCCAGAGTGGGTGCTGACCATGACTCCTGGCCCTCCTGTCTTGGACCTTTTGGCGTGGGCAGAATGAACGACAACGGACAGCGGCTGCTCGAGTTCTGCACATATCACGATCTGTGCATCACAAACTCGTTCTTCAAGACCAAGCCCCAACACAAGGTTTCTTGGCAACATCCGCGCTCAAAGCACTGGCACCAGCTGGACTTGATCCTGACCAGGCACACCTCACTGAAGAACATGTTAATCACCTGTTCGTTCCAGAGTGCAGATTGCGACACAGACCATTCATTGGTGTGTTGCAAGGTCAAGCTGCAGCTGAAGAAATTCCATCATGCTAGACAACCTGGAAAGGCACGGATTGACACCAGCAAGATGGCCCAACCAGAACTTGTTGAGCAGTTTGCCTCCACCTTTGAGAAGGAACTTGGTGTACCACAAGAAGGAGAATCTGCAAAGCAGAAGTGGGAAGAGCTGCGAAACACCATCCACCGCACAGCCTTGGCTACCTTTGGGAGGAAGACCTCGAAGTCACAGGACTGGTTTGATGCCAAGTTGACCGAGATGACCCCCGTCATTGAAGCCAAGCGCTCAGCACTTGCTGAGTACAAGAAGTACCCAAACGAGAAGAATCTCCAGATTCTCAGGGCTGCGAGAAGCAAAGTTCAGCAGACTGCTCGGAGCTGTGCCAACGAGTACTGGACTCAGCTCAGCCAAGACATTCAAACCGCTGCCATAACAGGGAACATCCGTGGTATGTACGATGGCATCAAGAAAGCACTTGGTCCGGCTCAGAGCAAGATGGCCCCCCTCAAATCTTCCACTGGGGAGATGATCACAGAAAAGAACAAGCAGATGGAGAGATGGGTGGAACACTACTCCGACCTCTACTCTAAACAGAACACCGTGACACCGTCAGCCCTTGATGCCATCGACTGCCTGCCATCCATGGACGAACTTGACGCCGAGCCAACCATCGACGAACTCAGCAAGGCCATTGATAGCTTGGCCGCTGGCAAGGCACCCGGCAACGACGGCATACCCCCTGACCTGATCAAGCACTGCAAGACCGCCCTACTGCTGCCATTGCATGACGTCCTCTGCCAGTGCTGGAAGGAAGGTGCCGTACCACAGGACATGAGGGACGCCAAGATCATCACCCTCTACAAAAACAAAGGGGAGAGAAGTGACTGCAACAACTACAGGGGCATCTCCCTCCTCAGCGTTGTTGGCAAAGTCTACGCACGAGTTGTTCTCGGCCGTCTACAGAAGCTTGCCGAACGTGTCTACCCCGAGTCTCAGTGTGGCTTCCGCGCTGAGCGATCGACGGTAGACATGATATTCTCCATCCGCCAACTCCAGGAGAAATGCAGAGAACAGAACATGCTTCTGTACGTCGCCTTCATCGACCTCACCAAAGCGTTCGATCTGGTCAGCAGAGAGGGCCTTTTCAAGATCCTGCCAAAGATAGGATGCCCACCAAAGTTGCAAAGCCTCATCGAATCGTTTCCACCAACATGCAGGGGATAGTGCAGCACGATGGCAACGTCTCAGAGCCATTCAACATACGCAGCAGAGTGAAACAGGGCTGTGTACTTGCGCCAACCCTCTTTGGGATTTTCTTTGCTATGCTCCTGAGGCATGCCTTCAGCACAGCAACAGAGGGAATCTACCTGCACACAAGATCTGACGGCAGGCTTTTCAACCTCGCCCGCCTGAAAGCCAGAACCAAAGTACGCGAGGCTCTAATCAGAGACATGCTGTTCGCAGACGACGCTGCAGTCGTAACCCACACACAGCAGGAGCTTCAGACCCTGATGGACCACTTCTCCCAGGCATGCAAGGACTTCGGGCTTACCATCAGCCTGAAGAAGACTAACGTCTTGGCGCAAGGCACGGAAGCACCACCAACCATCACCATCGACGACTACAAGCTGGAGGTCGTGAATCAGTTCACGTACCTGGGGTCCACGATCAGCAACAACCTCTCCCTTGATACAGAGATCAACAAGAGGATTGGAAAATCAGCCTTCACACTCGCTCGCCTCACCACACGAGTGTGGGAGAATCCCAAACTCTCTGTCAAGACGAAGATGGCAGTGTACAACGCCTGCGTCATCAGCACACTGCTCTATGGGAGTGAGACATGGACAACATACGCCCGGCAGGAAAAGAGACTGAACTCCTTCCACTTGCGCTGCATTCGCCACATCCTGGACATATCCTGGCAGGACAAAGTGCCCAACACAGAAGTTCTGTCCCGCGCTGGCCTTCCCTCCATGTTCACTCTACTCAGGCAGCGCAGGCTCTGCTGGCTAGGCCACGTTCACCGTATGGAGGATGGCAGAATCCCCAAAGACGTCCTCTACGGAGAACTTGCAACTGGCAGGAGAGACTTTGGCTGCCCACAGCTGCGCTTTAGAGACGTCTGCAAGAGAGACATGAAGGCCCTGGATATTAACACAGAGCGCTGGGAGGACCTTGCAACGGACCGCTCCAAATGGAGAGGCACCCTGACCAGACAGCTCAAGGCGGGTGAAGAGAGACTGACTGCTGCAGCAGATGAAAAAAGGACCCGCAGGAAGAACCGCCACAGACCCAGCAGCATGGAGACCACCCACAAGTGCGACCTGTGTGACAGGGACTGTCATTCGCGCATCAGCCTGTTCAGCCACAGGTGGTGCTGTTCCAGCAGAGTAGACGTTTAGGATTCTCTTCCATGGTCATCATAGACCCACGGAGGCCGACGACCTATAATTTTCTTTCTAATCTCCTGAGACAACTCTCTCCTTTGCTTCCTCTGGTCCATGTTTAGTGTGGTACACACCATGTCACCAAACAGCACAGTGACTACTTGTCACCCTTTAAATAGGCCGACTGACTGATTACAAGTTTGTAGACACCTGTGATGTTAATTAGAGGACACATCCTGGTTGAACATGTTCCTATGGTCACATTATTTTCAATCTTTTCTAGGGGTACCATCATTTTTGTCCAGGCCTGTTTCATGAGTTTATTTTTTAAAATAATTCTGTTGAACCACAATTCAAAAGCACTGTCTGATTTTCATTGGTTAATTTTCATAGAATTTGTATTTATTACCACTTTTGTCAGATTCAAGTTATTTCTGTGACCATTGTGGGTTTTTCTTTCATTAACAGAGGGGTACCAACAATTTTGTCCACGTCTCTATATCTTGAATATCTAAGTTTTTTGTGTAGTTTTTAATTATCAGCACATTCATAAATTGTTTAAAACTGAAAAGTATCACCCATCACCTACTTTCAACAGTGATCACACAGCTTTAGTTCCTGATATTTTAGAGACTACAGTTTTATAAATAGAAGAGCTACTTTTCATCCTTTTAGTGTTTTCCCATTATGCTCCTTATTCACATCCATTAATATAATCTGGATCCTTCACCTGTTCTCTGGACTCTCAAATTGACAACTAATAGATTAGTTGTCTGATAACTTTTACATTTTTTTTTAAAAATTTTATTTAACCTTTATTTTACCAGGGATAAAACCAGTTGAGGTAAGAACCTCTTTTACAGTATTGCCCTGGCCAAGATGGCAGCACTTATAAAAACAACCAGTTACAAAACAACACAGAGGTTAAAAATAAAAAGGAATAAATACATAAAAACAGATAATTCAATAAAAACAATAAAACAAATATCAAGTATCTAATCATCAGGTCACTATGAATGGTACAAACAAACAGTGAATGTCATAAATCTGCCTCTCAGCAGATGAGGTTGAATAGGAGGAGGACGCAGGTGCAGGCAGGAAGTGTGCTGCAATAATATTAACAGAAAACTAAAGAGGAAACAAACCGCAGCTCGGAAACTGAATCACACAAAGGCAACAAACTTACAAATGAACCTTGGAACACAGCACAGGGAAAACTCAACCAGGACTAATGTAGAGAACACTGACAATGACACCACAAAGAGCTGAGATAGACATGGACAATAAATGGAGTGACTAACAATCACAGACGCAAGACAGCTGGGAGAACAATCAAGGGCTGAACAGAGCACATATGAGGGAGAGTGGCTATGGGTACGGAAACATGAGGAGCTGGGACAATAGGGAGCAAGTACACACACCACACCATAATAATGCCACTGAGAACAGACAAGGGATGACACAACATGACTAAAGACACAAGAACAATAATACTAACAGTAAACATTAACAAGGATCAAAAAATACAAAAGGCAGCCATAAAACACAGACAACAGGGGATGACATGACAGACTAATGATCGGGGAACACAAGGACACTTAAAGTAGAACTGAACCCACCTTTTGGCGCAAAAAGTAGAATAGCAGATTAATTCCTTATTACCTGTTGTATTTTTCAACACATAAAAGAAATTTTTAGGCCGTGCGATGGCCAAGCTATAAGCCGATAAACTTTTGCCTCTGGCTGGCAGTGCCAAACAAACCGGAAGTAGTGCAGACGACGCTGCGTGACGTCACGAGTGTGATCCCTAAACAAAACAACAATGGCAGGTGATAGCAGTTCCAGCAGTTCCAGCAGTCAAGAAAACCAGAGTTTTCAGAATGAAGAGGCATTCAGGATCGGTGACGAGACAGAGGAGGATGCAGGAGTGTGGCAGGTGGCAGGCGTGCACAAGGGCAAGCCCGGGAGACAGAGACCTAATGCACCTGTGACAGCAGCTGGCAGACGGCGATGCAGAGGTGAGGTCCGCCGCCGGGGAATACAGTGATCCCTCACTTATCGCGTTTAATGGGGACCAGAACCGACCGCAAAAAGTGAAAAACCGCGAAATAGCATCACCCCCCCCCCAAGGGCGTCACAAGCACTATTTTGCACAAAAAGGCACAAGAGAACAGCGAAAAGTGCCACTAAGCAACACGAGCGATAAAGAAGGCGCTCTGCAGGGAGAGAAGCTGGGTAAAACGTCTCGGCCAATCAGCTTGCGAGGTAAAACGTCTCGGCCAATCAGCTTGCGAGATTCCCGAGCGGTGAAGAGGTGGGCGGAGAGGAGTGGAGCGGTGGTCAGAGAGGTGGATTTTGAGTTGTGCGGCTCTCCGTGTTGATACCTGATGTTCTAATGTAGTCCATTACTTATCGACATTATCAACATTCATAATTCTATCAAGTTTTTACCACTGGGTTACATGTTACTGAGGGTGGGGAGGAGAAGCAGGAAGCTGCTGCTGTCTGTGCTCCCCACATGCACCGAGGAGAGGCTGAGCAGCTCTCCGTGTATATGAGCTGCTGTCAGATGTGACGCAGTCACACATGGTCAACAGCATAATAAATAATTTAAACAACTATATATTTTGCATTTCCGTTGAGAAATGTATCCAGTTGCAATAAACAATAATTTGAAAAATAAAATAATGGAAAAAGAACATCATTAATTTCCATGTGTTGTGAGATGTAACTGCAGGGAACTACAGCATGGGGGCTGAAGGGTCACATGCGGCTCTGGAGCTACAGGTTGCTGACTCCTGGTCTAGACAATGACCCAAGATTTTTTTTTTTTTTTTTTAATAGAAATGACAACACAATCTTGCATCAGGCCTGCAAAAAGCTAGAAATGACCCCGACTACAGGTTGCCAAGTTGAGGACAGAACTGAGAATGTTCACAAACCAGGGAGACGTAGCACACAATAGTAAATGACGATGACTCCTACTCAGTCAGTGCTCTGGTTGTTTGGCTGAAGCTTAACTTTAGGTTCCAGGAACAACTTAGCTAGCTTAGACTTGGACTTGAAATCCTTTTTAGCTCTAAGATTCTTCCATCTTTCAAACTCTCCCCGGGACTATTAGCAGTGAACGCTGTGGGTTAGACAGCCTCTCCATTCATAACATCTGTTGTGTGTAAAATGAGCCCTGATCTGATGATTGTCTGACACAGCAGCACAGCTTTTAACCATTCTAACTCTGCTGATTCTGTTTGGGCTTCCAGTGAGAAGGCCCTGCTGGTGAACAAGTTCGAGCTGAGCATCCGGACCGAGGCCACCCAGGGCCTTGTGCTGTGGAGCGGGAAGGGCGTGGAACGCTCCGACTACATCGCCCTCGCCATCGTGGACGGCTGTGTCCAGATGACCTACGACCTGGGCTCCAAACCTGTGGTGCTGCGCTCATCGGTGCGCATCGACACCAACCGCTGGATACGCATCAAGGCCAGCAGGTGAGGACACTTTAGCCACATTAAGATTTAAATTTACTGTTTCCTGAATATTAGAGAATAAAAGTTTTTTTTAAATTAAAATGTCAAGTTTGTAAGGAAAAATTATTCAAAATTCCAAGACAAAAATGTGGAAATTTACAGGAAAAAATAAATTTAGACTTATGAGTATAATCTATAATTCCTGAATTAAAAATGTCGTATTTGTGAGGTTTTTTTGGGGTGGGGTGGGGAAGAAAACCTTCAAAATTCAGAAACAAAAATAAAAGAAAAAAATTTTGAATTTGACAGAAAAAACGTTTTAAAAAATGTATGTGGGAAAAGGTAAAAAATTTAAAGGAAAAAAGTGGAAATTTATGAGAAAGTCACATATTTAATAGAAAGAAGTCAAAAATGTATTCAAGAGATGTCACAAATTAATGAAAAAAATTAAAATTAAAAATTTCATTATGAGGGAAAAAGCTGAACATTTACAAAAAAAGTTGCAAATTTATGACAAAAGTTGAAAATTTAGGAGAAAAACGTTGCAAAATTATCAGAAGTTACAAATTTACATGAAAAAAGTTTCAAATTTTTGAGAAAAAAATTGCAAATTTAGGAGAAAAATTGCTAATTTGAGAGAAAAAGTTTGCAAAATTACAAGAAAAAAGTTATGAGGAAAAAGTTGCAAATTAATGAAAAAAGTCATTTTTATTCTCCCCCCAAAAATGCTGAGGATGAAGTTGTATCTTGGAGTCTTCGTAGTGGCTGATGGGGCTGTGTCATTTGTGTACTCTGCCTTCTATCCAGAAACAGCTCTGCCTTTAATCCAGCAGAAACAGCAGAGTCGTTAAAACTGAGATTAAAACCTCCATCAGCACCCAGATGAAAACACGCTGACACCCCCGTAAACCAAATCTCTTCAGTGGATGAGGTGGATTTTTTCTGGGATCGATTATTCGTCCCTTATATGATGAAACCAGACAAATTATCCCCCGACGGAGGGAGCGAATGTTCAGCGGCGATAAAGCAGAGATCAAAGGGGAGGGTGGTGAACAGCTCATTTTCAAGGTTCAGCCACTTAATTTGATTCTAATGAACAAATCTGTTATTGGGACAAAAACCGTTACTTCCATTTATCTGAGCACCAAACTAAAACCTGTACGGATGTGTGTAATATAGCAGGTATTTATCATTAATGTGTACATGTAAACCAAAAATATGCATACTGTCAAATATAATATACAAACAGGGGTAATAAAGGCTCACATGTACAAGAAAAAGGTTAAAAAACAAATTTAATTAATAAATAAGTTGCAAATGTATGAGAAAAAAGTTCAAAATTTACAATAAAAAAGTTGGAAATCTATGAGGAAAAAGTTGAAAATTTACAAGAAAAAAATAGCAAATTTATGAGAAAAAAAGTTTAAAAATTACAAAAAAAAGTTGCAAATTTAATATCAAATAAATATACAAGAAAAACATCTGAAATGTATGAAAAAAATCTCAAATTTATGAGAAAAAAACACTTAAATATACAAGAAAAAAGTCACAAAATTATGTGGAAAAAACAAATGTGACTGATTTAATCGCTGTGTAGAAGCATGCTCAAATAACGAGGCTGAGTTTCAGTCATAAAACCAGCTTTATTTGACAGAACGCAGCTTCTAGCATTCTCAAAGCAGGAAAAAGAAAGAATCATACTTCAACCCCCTTTTATACATTTCCAGCATCAGAATTCAAGTCACATGGTGTCTTCAGTCAACATACAGTTACAAAGCATCCCCTTGAAGCTTCACCATTGTCTCTCATTTCCTGATGAACCGGAAAACCCTCCGGGGCGTCTTCTGTGGGACAAAGAGACACATCTCACACTTCCTTGTTACCTCCTGTAGATTCGAGTCCTTAGTCCTTGCAGACGTGACACCCCACAATACACATTCAGTCCTGTCTCTGTGGCAGCGTGAGCCCACAATGTGTGTCGGCCACAGCTGCCTATATTTCCTGTATTGTCTTTTAATAACGGCAGGATGTAGCGGCCTGTTAATCCTTTCGACCGTTTATTACCTCGTCGAACCTATTTGGCTCAGAGTGTCACCGCTCATGCATGACCATGCATGAAAATCAGCTTTAATCTGAAACTAATCACAGTCATCTGAGTGCCGACGATAAGTGTGCAGCAGGAGCAGATCCCGCTAGTTTACAACATCGCAGATACAACACGGATTAAAGTCTGATCCCCGCAATCTGATGTGGGAATGGAAATAAATTACAGCTGAGTTATGAGAGGAAATCAGTTTCTGGATATAAAGATTACTATGCAAACATCCCTCAGCCACCAGGGGGCGGCCAAGATAAAAGTTAACCCTCACCATTTTTGGAAGAGAATTTAAATTGCCATCAACTTTTTTTTTCTCAGAAATTTGCAACTTTTGTGTCATGAATGTAAATTTTTTCCATGAATTTGCAACTTTTTTCCAATAAGGTTGAAACTTTTTTCTTGTAAATTTGCAACTTCCATCCATCCATCCATCTTCTACTGCATTTCCGGAGGTCCAGGTCGCGGAGACAGCAGCTCAAGCAGAGAAGCCCAGACTTCCCTCTCCCCAGCCACCTGCTCCAGCTCTTCAGAGAGGATACCAAGACATTCCCAGACCAGCTGGGAGACAGTCTCTCCAGCGTGTCCTGGGTCTGCCCCGGGGTCTCCTCCCAGTGGGTTGTGCCTGAAAGACCTCAAGTGGGAGGCGTCTAGGAGGCATCCTAATCAGATGCCTATACCACCTCAACTGGCTCCTTTCGATATGGAGGAGCAGCGGTTTTGCTCTGAGCCTCTCCCGGATGACTGAGCTCCTCACCCTATCTCTATGGGTGAGTCCAGCAAGCCTATGGAGAAAGCTCATTTCAGCTGCTTGTACCGCGATCTTGTTCTTTCGGTCATTACCCAAAGCTCATGACCATAGGTGAGGGTAGTTTTACTGGTAAATCAACAGCTTTCCTTTAGAGCTCAGCTCCCTCTTCACCACAACAGACTGGTACAACGTCCACATCACTGCAGATGTTGTTCTGATCCGTCTGTCTATCTCCCGCTCCATTCTCCCCTCACTCGTGAATAAGATCCCATGATACTTAAACTCCTCCACTTGGGGCAGGAGCCTGTCCCCAACCTGGAAAGGACAATCCACCCTTTTCCAGCTGAGGACCATGGACTCAGAGGTGCTGAATCTCATCCCAGCCACTTCACACTCAGTAACAAACCATCCCAGTAAGACCTGTAGGTCATTGCTGGATGAAGCCAGCAGGACAACATCATCTGCAAACAGCAGAGACGAGATTCTGTGGTCACCAAACATGACATCCTCCGTTCCTTGGCTGCACCTAGAAATCCTGTCCATAAAAATAATAATAATAATAATAATAATGCATTAAATTTGTAACACAGTTTTCATTATGGGCGATCTCAAAGTGCTACAATATAAAGTAGAATAAAAGTTGAAAAATACTATTAAAGGGGTCACTGATTGAAAAATGGTGTGTTTGTAGGTTTTAACTGTCTCAAATGTGTCAGCTGGTCATGTAATTAGCCAGAAAAATTCCAAAACATCAACTATCTGAAAAAAGCACACTGCCTTTATCTTGTTTTCCTCTCACAGAAACTCCTCCAAACATTTTTTTACTCTTCCAGGTAAATCCTATACGTCAGGTTTCGAAAAAGCTAACGCACTGCCGTCCTTGAGACCTGCCCACTGCTCTATTATTGGCCTGCCTAGCTGTCCATCATGTAGATCGAAGTGGTGGCTAAAGGTAGCCTATTAGTCCCTGAGCTATTAGCCCACGAGCTAACTCTGTTAGTAGGACGCTGGCTGTAAATGCGGCTTATATTGTTATTTTGTTGCGGCTTATATTGTTATGTTATATATATATATATAATTGTAAAGGGTTTGAGCTCTTCCCCATTACAAAAATAGAGGCCCCCAAATTCAATCTTATAGGGCTCCCTAAAATCTAGAAGCAGTGATGTTTAAATGCTTCTTGTTTACTCCATCTTCACAGATCTGAAATCTGTGCTAATTAATGCAGAGGCGCCTTAAAACGAACAGCATCTGTTAGCCGGGAGACGGCCACCACAGTTTACAGCTGTTCACTCGACTGTGAGGCTGCTGCTCAGCTGGGGAAAAAAAAGCTGCAAATTTACAATAAAAAAGTTGCGGCTTTCAGTGCGCTCCATCCTCACAAATGTTAACTGTGCACTAAAATGGAATGGCACTCTGAGAGACAGCACCTGTGATGTGAGACTTTAGTGAGCTGCAGTTAAAAGTGAAACACGTTAACCTTCTAAACCAGGCCTACTCAGCAGCCTGTGGGCCACATGCTGCCCAGAACCAACCTCCGAGTGGCCCAGGCCTGATGTGTGGTCCAGCCAGAGAAGCAAAGGCCAGCACATTTCACAGAATTGCAGAAATCCATTAATTACTACAGACCATAAATGCAACACTTCACGTAGCCTAGCAACTGTCAACCCACAATGCAGCATTTGTTTCGAAGTGTGGGCTCTATAGGGCTGTCTACTCATCTGGGTACTTGCACGTGAACGCGCAAACTGGGAGGTGCGAAAAACCGGCAGTTTACCATTGAAACAATATGGCATATCAATATTATGACGAGCTTTCACCGAAAGATCAGATCAGATATGATCAAAAACTTTAAATTTGTGATCTCAAAAAGTGTCCCTACCGTCTACCAGCCAGTATGTGGAAGAATGATCCAACAGAGTGGCCAGAAACAATATTTATTGATATTTATAACTACGAATAGATGCGCCAGCTTCACTGTACATTGGTGGAACACTTTAATAATAGAAAATAAATTGTACCTGCTGTGGAAATCCCCAAAAAGCTGTCATGTTTAGGTTTGCAAAATTTATTCACTGGAGTTCACAGGAAAAACAGTCTCCTGTCTCCCGTATGGGAGATGCTATTTGTTAACGTTTACACTCGCTTACTCTCGTTAATCCTGACACTTCGTTTCAGCTCTACAGAGCTTCAGTCCATTTGTCAGCAGTCTTATTTTTAAACTAGTCTAATTGCAGTGTTGATACGTTTAATCTGATTAGCGGCTCAAATTGAAATGAATATTCCTACCGAGCCGACACGTTTCTATGCTAATGCTATTCTAGCTATTAACTCCCTTGGATGTAAATTTGGGTGTTTTTCGCATATTCGCACCAACTTTATGTATGGCAGGTTACTTTTTTTTTTTCCACAATATCTTTATTGAACCTTTTTTTTTTTTTTTAACAAACATGATACAAACAATCAAACACTAACACTAAAGTACTACAAAAAAAAAAAAATGCACTAAAAACACCAACAACCACCAACAAAATCAAGTCTTCAACAATGCTCCTCTGTTTAGTCTAGACAATCCAATACATAAGTATACATATTATGTTCACCAGTTTGGAATTTACAAGGTCCACACACATCATTCACCTTCTTCTTCAAGAGTTATGTTTAAATTTTTTACATAATCAATAAAAGGTCTCCATATATTCTCAAACACAATTTCCTTTGATTTTAGTATATATGTTATTCTTTCTAATGGAAGGTTTGTTAACATCTGTCTTAACCACTGAGTCACATCTGGTCTATGAGTCTTTTTCCATAATAGTGCAATACATTTTTTGGCATTAAGCAAACTGAGGTCTATGAATGTTCTTTCACTTTTATTAAAATTATGCTTTTCTGGGTACAGACCCAACAAAAACAGTTTAGGATTCAATATTATTTGTTTTGAGATTATTTTTTCAATTGTTACCCTCACCTCTTCCCAAAACATTCTTATTAATCTACATTCCCATAAACAATGAAATAGGGTTCCTTTACTTTCCATGCATTTTGTGCATGTATCTGGTATATTTTTGTTATATCTATTTAACTCCTCCGGTGTAACATACATCCGCATTAACCATTTGAAATGTATCAATTTAAGGCGTGCATTTATTGATTTGGTTTGAGCTTCTGTACAAGCCAATTCCCATTGTTCCTCTGAAATTTCAGTTTGCAGATCTTCTTTCCAGTAGTTTAATCTTTTCAGTGAATTTTCACTTGAAGATAGTGTCAGTGAGTTATAAAACTCTGAAATAATACCCTTTCTTTTACTATCTTTCATCATCATTTTTTCCAAGGATGAATAAATAGGTCGAGTGAGAGCTTTATTTTGATTTGATCGAATAAAGTTTCTAAGTTGAAGATATTTAAAAAAATGTGTTCTATTGAGATTAAATTTGATCCTCAGCTCTTCAAAAGACATTATGTTGTCTGCACATGGCAAATATAAATCCTGAATCTTTTGTATCCCTTTTAAATTCCATACTTTAAATACAGCGTCCGCTCTCCCTGGTTTAAAATATTGATTACCCCATATTGGACTAAATTGTGACAATAACTGTGGTTCTTTTAAATAGTTTTTAGCTTCACACCATATTTTGATCATATGCTTTACAAATGGATTTTTAACTTGTTTTTGTAATTTTTTTGCCGAATCTGAGTATATGAATATGGGAAGAGGTAAAGGTAAATTGTATGATTCCATTTCAGTCCAGTGAGGGAGATCATTTGATGAAAAATAATATGTCATAGACCTCAGTTGTGCCGACCAATAATACAACATAAAATTTGGACATTTCAGACCTCCACGATCAAATGGTAAATATAATAAAGACAAACGTAATCTAGCCCTCCTGTTGTTCCATATAAATTCCACTAACTTTTTTTTTATTCTTGAGAATAGATCTAAAGGTGGTGATAAGGGAATGTATTGAAATAAATAAAGTATTTTAGGTAAAATATTACTTTTAAGTATATTGATTCTCCCGATCATCGACATTGGTAGTGACATCCATCTCTGAGTTAACTCATTGATATCTGACATTAAGGCTTCATAGTTGACACTGGCGACTGATTCTAGCTTAGGCATAATTTGGATTCCTAAATATTTAAACTGATTTACAACATTGAATTGATTTACCTCAGGGGCTGGGTAATTTCTCTGGGTCTCATTTAGCATTAATATTGAAGATTTAGTTTTATTTATTTTATATCCTGATATTTCCCCAAAATTCTTTATTAAATTCAACAAGGTTGGAATTGATTTTTTTAGATTCGACATAAACAAAATTATGTCATCGGCGTACAGGGAGATTTTATGTTCTGTTGGTCCAACTTTAATTCCATATATTTGTGAATGTAAACGTATCGCTATCGCTAAAGGTTCAATTGCCATAGTAAACAGTAAAGGTGAAAGTGGACAGCCTTGTCGACATCCTCTATTGATTTTTATTGGTTTTGAAATATTGTTATTTGTTAGGATTTCTGCTGTAGCATTATTGTATATTATTTGAACCCATTTTATGAAATTATTTCCAAGTCCAAACCTTTGTAGGACTTCAAAAAGAAAGGGCCATTCAACTCTATCAAAGGCCTTTTCGGCGTCCAATGATAGGAGAGCTGTATCCGGTGCTTCTTTATTAAAATAAATAATATTAAATAGTCTTCTTACATTATGGAAGCCTTGTCTACCCTTTATAAAGCCATTCTGATCTCGATTAATAATATTTGGTAAAATTTCTTGTATTCGTCTTGCTAAAATTTTACAGATTATCTTAAGGTCGGCGTTTAATAGGCTTATTGGTCTCATATTTTCACATTTATTAGAGGGCTTACCTGGTTTTGGCAGCAGTATAATTAAGGCATTATTTATGTATGATGGTAAATTATTATTTTGAAATGCTTCTAAAACCATTTCCAAAAAAGGTTTTATTAATTTATTCTTAAATTTTTTATAAAGGTCAACTGGAAGACCATCTGGTCCTGCACTTTTTCCTGATTTCATATTATCAATGGCTAGCCCAACTTCTTCTTGACTAATTTTAGACTCCAATATCTCCCTGTTTTCATTTGGAATACACGGTATAGATAGTTCGTTCAAAAACCCATTTAGTTTTGTTAAATCAGGTTCATTTTTGGTATCATATAATTTTTCATAGTAATCTCTAAAGGCTCTATTAATTTCTAAAGGATCTATAACTACCTGTCCATTACTTATAATACTGGTAATTGGTGTTTTAATTTCCAATTGTTTAATCTGCCATGCTAATAATTTTCCCGATTTTTCACCTTGTTCATAAAAAGATTGTTTCAATCTTAGAAGACTCGAGGCAGCTCTATTCGCTGATTTTTTGTCGTATTCAGCTCTCAAAATCAGTAATTCATTCTCCAACCTTGGGTCACTTCCTGCATACACTTTTTCCTGAAGATTTTTTATTTTATGTTCCAATTTAGCTCTCTCCTCTCGAGTCTTCTTAGATTTTGATCCTGTATAACTAATAATATGTCCCCTAATAAAAGCTTTGAAAGCCTCCCACTTTACACATGCTGATGTTTGTGTAGTATTGATGTCAAAGAACTCGTCTATCTGTTTTTCTATATACTTGACAAATTCCTCATCCTGAAGCCATTTATGCTGAAATTGCCATCTACCTGATTCCTTTGTCAATTTTTTATCTACATATATTAGACAACAGGGTGCATGATCAGAGATCACGATGTTATCATAAAAGCAGTTTTGAATCTTGGACCTTAATTCTGTGGAAATCAAAAAATAATCAATACGTGAGAATGTCTTGTAGGTACTGGAATAACAAGAATAGGCTTTAACTTGTGGTTTCATTTCTCTCCATATATCTAACAATCTCAATTCTTTCATAAAATGATTAATAGTCATCCTACATCCAATGTGCGTACAATCCAGTCCTGTTGATCTATCCACACCTGGATTCAATGTACAATTAAAATCCCCTGCTATTATATGTTGCCCTGTAAGTGATGATAAGATGAGAAATAAATTAGCAAAGAACTTCTGATCATCTATATTGGGACCATATAAGTTCACAAGATTTATATTTTCTAATAGCAAAGAACCTTGAATGATTACATATCTTCCAAATTTGTCTCCAATTACATTTTTCACTTGAAAAGGAACTGATTTATGTATGAGAGTCATAACTCCCCTGGCTCGGGATGAAAATGAAGAGGTGAATACACTTCCCTGCCATCTACTCCTAATTCTTTTAACATCCTCCTCTATCAGATGAGTTTCTTGTAAAAACACAATTCTTGAACCCATGTCCTTTATTTTATTCATAACTTGTTTAAGTTTTTTTAAATTTTGTAGACCTCTGCAATTCCATGAAGTTAAATTAAGATTAACACTTTGGTCCATGATCAATAGAGAGTTTGGGATTACCTTGCAGTGTAAACATGCTCATACAGAGAAGCAAAAACATGAGTGGTTGAACATTCATCCTACAAACTACACACAAACAAATTTCCCCTTCCCACACTTGTGGCAAACCCCCCAAAATCAAAAGAAAAATTCTGTCTCCCGATATAGCCATCGACCGTTCCACACCCACGGGGAACAGCCTAAGCCACTCCTTCTTCATCCTCCCAATCACCCTAACTCTACTGCTTTTAATGACGTAACATTAACTCTCCTCTGTAGTTTTCCAACTTAACTCCAAAATTTTTAACAACTTTGTACATCATAGTTTTTTTTTTTTTGTTTGTTTTGTTTTGTTTTTTTGAATATACTGAATTACAATTCTATATTTGTAAACTTACTATGTACTTCAAGTCAGTCAGATGCTGTGCAAATGCTTAATTATTCTACTTATATTTTGTTCATGCTTAGCTCCCACCCGTCTCTTCTTCTTCTTTGATCTTCTTGATGAACTCCTGCGCCTCCTCTGGGGTCTTTGAGATGTGGGTTCTGCCCTCATACGTGGTCAGCAGTCTCGCAGGATAGATTACACCATGACGAATCCCAAGGTTGCCGCAGCTCCTTACGTACGGGATCAAACTGCTTCCTCAATTGCTGGATTCCTGTGGCCAAATCTGGGTAGAACCCGCACCTGCTGGTCTGATGTTTAATCTCTCCTTTAGCACGTGCAGCGTTTGAAGATCTTCATCCTGTCTCTGTTGCTAAGAAACTTCATAATTAAGGTCCTCTGGCGGTCCTTATCTCTCCGTGGGCCAATACGATGTGCTTTTTCCAGAACCACTGCTGATTGCAACTCCTCGCTGCCCAGCACCTCCGGAATCCACTTTTCAGAAAGGAACATACGTCCCGACCTTCTGATTCCTCTGGAAGACCCACCAGCCTCAAATTATTCTGTCTCGACCGAGATTCCAAATCCAAAATATTATCTTCCAGAGATTTATTTTTTTTTCCAAAGTGCGCACCTTTAATTGAAGACGGGTGACGTCATCTTCAGCACTAGCGAGACGGAGCTCCATCTGCGCCGTTTCGTTCTACACAGTCACCCAATTCCTTTCTTATTCCTTCCAACGCTGTCATAATCCCATCAAATCTAGAGGAAAAGTCCGCTCTCATTGAACTCATGGCAGCCATCAGCGCATCTGCGCCATTCCCCGCAGAAATCGCACCGCCGCCAGCCTCCTCCGCCATATATGGAGCCTTGTTTGCTGCGTCACAGACCTGAAAGTCCGTTAATTTGGACTGTTTCGGCGGCTCGCTTTTTCCTTTTCCTGGTTTTCCAGCCTTAGGCTTCGCCGACATATCCTCGCCCAAACGCTGGGATACGTTCTGTCCCAAATGAGAGAGTTATTTGCCGATTTTTTTTTCTCCAGGAGCAGAGCAGAGCGAGACACGTCCGTCCTACGTGGCAGCCATAACCGGAAGTCTGGCAGGTTACTTTTAATGATAAATAAGTCATAGTTTGGTAAACAGACATACCAGTTATAAAGTGGTCAGAACAGATGGAGACGTGGGTCATATCATCCCTCAGCCAACTTACCGTGGTGTGAAAAAGTGTTTGCCCCCTTCCTGATTTCTCATTATTTGTATGTTTGTTACACTTAAATGTTTCAGATCATCAAACAAATTTAAATATTCAACAAAGATAACACAAGTAAACACAAAATGCAGTTTTTAAATGAAGGTGTTTATTATTAAGGGGAAAAAAATCCAAACTTAAATGGCCCTGTGTGAAAAAGGGATTGCCCCCTAAACCTAATGACTGGTTGGGCCACCCTTAGCAGCAACAACTGTAATCAAGCCTTTGTGATAACTGGCAATGAGTCTTTTACAGCGCTGTGGAGGAATTTTGTCCCGCTCATCTTTGCAGAATTGTAATTCAGCCACATTGGAGGGTTTTAAGATAAGATAAGCCTTTATTAGTCCCACAATGGGGAAATTCCAGGACTGCAACAGCACAGGGATAGCAACACTCAGAGCAATAATTTAGAAGACTAGAAAAGCACTCGGAGAGCGCAGACCTCCGCCAAGCGCCACAGTTCTCCCCATACAGTGTTTGTGTGTACGTTTTCAGATTCCTTGACCATGAAAACATATGACTAGCAATTGGATTCACAATGATAGGATTAGTGGTTCAGTAGTTATTGACGAAAATGTCATTTTCTGTAATGGCGGTTTTCTTCTGGACGGTGATCCGGATCACCACCAAAATCTAATCATCTGTAGAATACCCCATTTCTGACAATCTGTGAAAATTTCATGAAAATCTGTCCATAACTTTTTGAGTTATCTTGCTAACAAACAGACAGACAAACAGACAGACAGACAAATCAACGCCGATGAAAACATAACCTCCTTGGCGGAGGTAATAAGAAAATAAGAGCAGTGAATATACATATGTACACATAAATATATAAATATATATACACAGTGTGGAGCATTGTAGCTTGATGGAATAAACAGCATAACCGTCTATTTAGTTACCCCACATACTATGAATATGTACCCATACATATTGGCAGCATGGTGGCGGAGTGGTTAGCACTGTGGCAGCACAGCAACTCACCCTTGGCCGGGGGATCCTGGGTT
Organism: Pholidichthys leucotaenia; assembly: GCA_020510985.1. Lineage (NCBI taxonomy): Eukaryota > Metazoa > Chordata > Actinopteri > Cichliformes > Pholidichthyidae > Pholidichthys > Pholidichthys leucotaenia. Next base: position 197,627,860 of record CM035843.1, on the reverse strand, counting down.
CGATCCCAGCCCCCGACCAACAGTGATCTGTGTGGAGTTTGCATGTTCTCCCCGTGTCTGCGTGGGTTTACTCCGGGATTTCTCCAGTTTCCTCCCGCAGGCCAAAAACATGCAAGTTAGGTTAATTGGCAACAAACTGGGGATTCTAAATTGTCCTTAGGTATGACTGTGAGAGTGAATGGTTGTCAGTCTCTCTGTGTTGGGAATAGAACAGGTGTGGCAGTAATCAGGCCTGGGTGTGGCTACAGAAATTGAACTCAGCTTTCCAAAGATGTGATAAACCACAGTTAATTTATGCTTTAATGGGGGGCAATCCCTTTTTCACACAGGGCTATGTAGGTTTGGATTTTTTCCCCCTTAATAATAAACACCTTCATTTAAAAACTGCATTTTGTGTTTACTTGTGTTATCTTTGTCTAATATTTAAATTTGTTTGATGATCTGAAACATTTAAGTGTGACAAACATACAAAAAAATGAGAAATCAGGAAGGGGGCAAACACTTTTTCACACTACTGTATATGAAAAGGCAGCTCACAAAATCCTCCTTTGGTAATCTCTGCTGGCCGATGTGAATCTAAAAAACTTGTATTTCTGATTGCTATCACCATCTTTCATAAGATGGAGATGGCTACATGAGCCAGTTGTGCACCATTTCGGCATTTTTTTTTGTTTAAATTTAGCTAACATTGCCATAGAAATGCATTGAAATCATCATTGATACCTTGCCATGCCGCTAGGGTGCATTCATGAGATCGATGACCTAAGCATAGACAGCCCTATGACTGTGGTTAAAGTTGCCTTCAGACCAAACGCGAATACATATAAAGTCAATGGAAAGAGACGAGCTCCCAGACCTTCTGTCTCCAGGTGAGTGTCAGTCCCATTGTCAAACTAGTTTACGCTCCAATGTTGATACTTTTACTCTGGTGATGGCAGAATGTCAGGGCTAGCACTATCCCTCATACGTGAACACGCGAATGTGCGAGAGTCATGCATCCTCGCCTCTTTCCATTGACTTTGTATGTATAGAGGGGATGCATTAGAACAGAATTATTGACAGTTACAGAGCATTTACTATAGTTATGCAGTATTGAGTGGCAAACACTTGTTTCAGATTTAGTTTGTATGCAGGAAAACATAAAAATCACACAATATTTAGTTACAGTAGCAGTACACTGAGTACCTTTTTTTTACTTTAGACATTAATAGCACACTGTTTACTTGAATGTAGCAATGTCTGGGTAACGGCACACGTAAATGAAGAACTGGTTTTGAGCCTTTAAATATTTATTTATCTATTTTTGTCAATTAATACAGGATGGAATGATAAGAATAGCTCTCTGCAATGCAAGCAGGCACTCTGTGTACTGTTGTGACTGAATACTGTGTGTCTTTTTTGTGTTTTAGTACATACACCCTTATACTGCCACTCATTTTGCCACTCAGTGTTTTGTAACTGCCATGAGTTCTGTTTGGTGACATCATGCGCATACCCTCTTTTCGCATCGTTTGGTATCTTGCCACTAGCACCGGTACATGTCATTGTCAACTCTGACGCGTAAATTGGTGATGAAATCCCTGCCTGGACTGATGTGTGTATAATGGAATGTGTACTTATAAAAAGAAGTTCCTACTCACACGTGGTGATTTAGAACAAAACAAACCACAATAGTGGATGTGCAATGTTTGTTAATGTTATCAGTCTTTTCTTGAGGGGTTTGTGCACTCAAGTGTTTGACAGGTTTTTTTATTCAGCTAAATGCACTTTGTGATGTGCCAAGGTCAGTTATGACCTGGATGTAGTATATTTTATTTCAAAAGAGAAACAAATGTTAATGCTACTAACAGTGGACATTGAGTTTTTTATGCACTTTGAGATATTTAAGATGAGATCAAAATGATTATTTACAGAATTTTTATTCCCCCCCATTCTCTTTATTTAATTGTTGTTCAAGAGGAAAATTATTCTACTACTTCAAGTTGTGCTCACCCCAGCACTATTATTATGTTTTTATGCACTTTTGATGTGCCTTTGTCATGTGCCAAATGCACATTTGTTGTATTGGTCTGTGTTGATCTGAAATTTGAAATTTCAGCAGATCACTGAACATGTGCGGCCCACTTACATGTCTTGATTTCAAACTGTGGCCCAACTGATTTTGTAATTGAATAGCCCTGCTCTAAACAGACCTCCTCCTTCATTTTATTTTACCTCCCGTCTCTCCTCCTCTGCAGGGCGCTCAGGGATGGATCTCTGCAGGTCGGAAACGAGGCTCCAGTCACTGGGTCGTCGCCTTTGGCAGCAACACAGCTGGACACAGACGGAGCGCTGTGGTTGGGTAGGTGTCCACGTGTCAAATATATTCTGCTTTTTAAGGTTCCCCTGTATTCTAGTGTGTTCTGTAGGATTTCTATGACATTATGTGGTCTATAAAGTCAAACAGGCAAAAGTTATGCTGCACAGGAGTTCTTCTCTCCCATGAAATGTAGGACTACAGAGTTGTCTGAAGCTCTGATTCATAGATGCTATTTTTTAGCTTATACTGTTATAGTTTATTAAACTTGTGACCCCCTCAATTAGCAGTAGTTAGTGGAGTTATCCATTATTACACCCCAGGGACCGGTCACATGCCATCGACCACTCACACCATACACTCCTGTCTCTGGTAATGCTTTATCTGTGCTTTTAACCCTTTGAGTGTGTACACACGTGGACAAAATTGTTGGTACCCCTCTGTTAATGAAAGAAAAACCCACAATGGTCACAGAAATAACTTGAATCTGACAAAAGTGGTAATAAATAAAAATTCTACGAAAATTAACCAATGAAAATCAGACAATGCTTTTGAATTGTGGTTCAACAGAATTATTTTAAAAATAAACTCATGAAACAGGCCTGGACAAAAATGATGGTACCCCTGGAAATGATTGAAAATAATGTGACCATAGGGACATGTTCAACCAAGATGTGTCCTCTAATTAACATCACAGGTGTCTACAAACTTGTAATCAGTCAGTCGGCCTATTTAAAGGGTGACAAGTAGTCACTGTGCTGTTTGGTGACATGGTGTGTACCACACTAAACATGGACCAGAGAGGAGTAAAGGAGAGAATTGTCTCAGGAGATTAGAAAGAAAATTATAGACAAGCATGTTAAAGGTAAAGGCTATAAGACCATCTCCAAGCAGTTTGATGTTCCTGTGACTACAGTTGCACATATTATTCAGAAATTTAAGATCCACGGGACTGTAGCCAACCTCCCTGGACGTGGCCGCAGGAGGAGACGGATAATACGAATGGTAACAAAAGAGCCCAGAACAACCTCTAAACACATTCATGGTTTATTATTTTATTTAGCGAATGCAAAGTCCTTAAGCCAAGCAGTTGCCTCCTGGTTTGCTGTATGGAGGGTGTGTAATCCTCCTTCCAGTCTTTGGAGCGGGCAAGCCTCTATGATGTGTTCCATTGTTTGCTCCTCTCCTCCTGCGCACAGTGGGCTAGGGCTACTGCCCCATCTGTGGAGGCTGGCCAAGCAGGGGCCATGTCCAGTCCTGAAGCGATTGAGTGTAGACCACTGTCTCCTTGGGAGGTTGGTGCCCGGGACCTATTGGTTGGGGTTTGTCACCAGGTGTTTGTTTGGGACCTCCTTGGTCTCCCATTCCCATTCCCAAAGTCAGCTGGGGGAGGGTTTTTCCAAATCGGCCGTCTGGATGGAAGTCAAGCAGTGGGTGGGGTGTAGATATATGCATGGATTGGTAGGTGAGGAGAATCTTTAGCTTTTTGAAGCATCCTTTGAGTTAATGCTGCTCGCCGGATGTGTGGAGGGGCTATGTTTCACAGTACAGGGAGCCAGGGGAGTGGTGTTGAGGGGATTGTTCCAGATCCAGCTGATCCATTGGAGGGCAATGGATGAGCGTTCTCGTCGCGCCCTCTGCCAGTACCCGGGCTCGCCCGGGGAAGCCAATGATCCTACCAGCAGACTAAATTCGAAGAGATGACGCCTCAGTGCCAAGTCAAAGAAGAATCCTAGTCACAGTCCCAAAGCCGAAAGCAAACAGCCCCGAGAGCACTTTGTGATAGGATCTGCCCTTCGCATACTACAACTAAACGTTGAAGGCCTATCTGCAGCCAAGCGAAGTCTTATCGAAGTCCTCGCCTTCCAACATTCGATTGATGTAATCTGCCTCCAAGAGACTCATATTGGCACAGAGGAAGCTGGCCGCTACACCATCAAAGGCTTTGACCTCCTGTGCTATGTACCACATGCTAAACATGGACGTGCCACCTATGTGCATTCTGACATAGTTGAAGCAAATCACCTGACAACAACACATTTCTCAGACACCATAACCATTGGTGGCTTCCATATTGTCAATGTGTACAAGCCCCCTAGTGCCAACTGGGATCTGCAGGTCTTACCCACCCTACCCCACCCTGCCATCTATGTGGGGGACTTTTAACAGCCATCACCCTGACTAGGGGTACCCAGCAGTGGACAGTGATGGGGAGGCACTTTCAGACTGGGCATCCAGAAATGACCTCGCTTTGATATACGACCCCAAACAAAGAGGAACCCTCCACTCTGCTAGGTGGAAGAAGGACTATTCTCCTGACCTGTGCTGGGTCAGCTCTTTGAACAGGGCGCCCTTTTGAATGAATGAATGAATGAATGAATGAATGAATTTATTTATTTCGGATAGTACATTACAGGTTAAAAGAAACTGTATAATATAACAACAAGGTCAAATTAGACAAAGACTCCTTCTACTATACAATTCCACGTGAGTTATCCGAAATGGGTGATGGCTGAAGCCGCAGCTTATATTGCCCACCCATATTCCATCCAAGAATTCAAAGGAGAAAAAAGAGAAAACAAGACAAGAGCGATTACAATTTAAAACAAGGCTAAGACAAAATATGACTGAGAGAAAAAGAAAACTGAGCTAGTCTAAGTTAAGCGGTTACTATTCAAAAACAAATCTAAGACATAGTGTCACAGAGAAAAAAGAAAAAACTAAGCTATAACACAACACAGGCTGGAAATGTCAATCCTTTTGTGAGTTTACATGTCGTCTTGTAAATATGTTTGGAGTATTTCTTCCTTTAGTTTTTGTTTAAATTGTCCAAGCTTTGTACATGATTTTAATTCAGGTCCAAAATTGTTCCATAATCTGACACCTTGCACTGAAATACAGTGTTGCTTGGTAGTTGTTCTCACTGTAGGCTTTTGAAATATACATGTTCCTCTGAAGTGATATCGTTTCTCCCTTGTTTGGAACAACTTTTGGATATTTGCGGGCAGTGATAGATTCTTCACTTTGAACATTATTATTGCGGTTTTAAAGTCGATCAGATCTTTCAGATCTTTCCTACACAGATCCTCATTCTTGATGATTTTCCACACAGCCAACACCAGCCCCTGCTTGTACACATTGGCCTACAACTTCCAGTCATAAACAGCCCAAGGAAGATGCGCTGGAACTTCCGCAAAGCCAACTGGAAGAAATTCAGTGAAACTCTGGACCGGAGTGTTGTTACTATCCCACTCCACACCATCACTGTAGATGAAGCATACAACCGCTTCTGCAGCGCAATCTTCAAGGTTGCCCATACTGCAATCCCACGAGGCTACCGACCCCTCTATGTCCCATGTCTGGACGGAGAAAGCGCTGCCCTCCTACAATCCTATCAAACATCAGGGGACCCAGAGATAGCAGACCATCTCACTGAATCGCTAAATACAGCCCGGCAAAAGAAATGGGAGGAGACAGTTGCTGACCAGATCTTTACCCACTCTAGCAGGAAATGTTGGAGCCTCATCCGTCGCCTAGGAGCTGCACAGAAGCCCCCTAGCCAAAGTTGAGCATCTGTCACACCCAACCAAGTTGCATCCCACCTACTGACTATCGCCAAAGCACCCCAAGACAAAGACACCAGAAGAGCAGTTACAACTGAGCTAAAAAAAACACCAAAAATGCCCATAGAGGAAACAAACCCTGAACCCTTCGAGGCTGCTGAACTGGAGAAAGTCCTACAGGGCCTGAAATGTGGAAAGGCAGCAGGATACGATAACATCTTCCCAGAATTCATGAAAAATCTTGGCCCCCGAGCCCTAACCTGGTTGACACAATTCTACACAAGGATCACACAAGCTCGATCCCAAAGAAAAGGCGGACAGCAAAGGTCATTGCCATTCCAAAACCTGGCAAAGACCACAAACTACCAGCAAGCTACCGCCCAATCTCCCTACTCAACGTTCCTTACAAAATCATGGAGCGCCTAATACTGCAACGTATTTCCTCAGGAACAGAGGAAATTCTAAGTGTGGATCAAGCAGGTTTCTGCAAGGACCGTAGTACAGGAGAACAAGTACTGGCCCTAACCACCTTCATCAAAAATGGCTTCGAGAGCAGACTGAAGACAGGGGCTGTGTTTCTCGACCTTACAGCCGCCTATGATACGGTCTGGCACAAAGGCCTCCTCCTGAAACTTATAAAGGCAATCCCTGCTTGGGCAACAGCAATTATAAAAACCCTGCTGACCAACCGAAGGTTCAGAGTCCACCTCGGTCAGAACACAAGTGCATGGAGAACGCAGAAAAACGGACTCCCACAAGGCTCAGTTCTAGCTCCAACTCTGTTCAACCTCTACATAAACGACCTGCCCACTACAAAATCCCGCAAATTCATCTATGCAGACGACATCTGTTTGGCTCTCCAAGCACCAGACTTTGAGCCACTGGAACGGGTGCTCACGGAAGATCTTGCCAAACTGGACCAGTTCTGCAAAATCTGGCGCCTAAAACCAAGCCCAGCAAAAACCGTCTCCAGTGTATTCCATCTCCACAATGTAAAAGCTGCCAGAGAACTAAACATCCACCTGAGCGGACTCAAGCTTAAGCATGCCCCGAATCCAACCTACCTTGGAGTGACCCTTGATAGGACCCTATCCTTCAAGGAACATCTAAAGGGGACGGCTGCTAAGGTGAAGGTACGAAACAACCTGCTCTGCAAGCTCGCTGGTGCAAAATGGGGGGCGGCAGCCTCCACCCTGCGCACCTCAGCACTGGCCCTTTCATGCTCTGTAGCAGAATATTGTGCCCCTGTCTGGTCCAGGTCATCTTACACACACCACGTAGACACCCAGCTTAACACAACCATGAGAACTATAACTGGAACATTCATGGTGAACTCCAAGGTCAAGGTACATCAGTGTCAGATCGCACCATCCGTCGTTGTTTGAGCCAAAGTGGACTTCGTGGGAGACGACCAAGGAGGACACCATTGTTGAAAACAAATCATAAAAAAGCCAGACTGGAATTTGCCAAACTGCATGTTGACAAGCTACAAAGCTTCTGGGAGTATGTCCTATGGACAGATGAGACAAAACTGGAACTTTTTGGCAAGGCACATCAGCTCTATGTTCACAGACGCAAAAATGAAGCATACCAAGAAAAGAACACTGTCCCTACTGTGAAACATGGAGGAGGTTCTGTTATGTTCTGGGGCTGCTTTGCTGCATCTGGCACAGGGTGTCTTGAATCTGTGCAGGGTACAATGAAATCTCAAGACTATCAAGGTATTGTAGAGAGAAATGTGCTGCCCAGTGTCAGACAGCTTGGTCTCAGTCGCAGGTCATGGGTCTTGCAACAGGATAATGACCCAAAACACACAGCTAAAAACACCCAAGAATGGCTAAGAGCGAAACATTGGACTATACTGAAGTGGCCTCCTATGAGCCCTGATGTAAATCCTATTGAACATCTGTGGAAGGAGCTGAAACATGCCGTCTGGAGAAGGCACCCTTCAAACCTGAGACAACTGGAGCAGTTTGTTCATGAGGAGTGGGCCAAAATACCTGCTGAGAGGTGCAGAAGTCTCATTGACAGTTACAGAAATCGTTTGATTGCAGTGATTGCCTCAAAAGGTTGTGCAACAAAATATTAAGCTAATGGTACCATCATTTTTGTCCAGGCCTGTTTCATGAGTTTGTTTTTTAAAATAATTCTGTTGAACCACAATTCAAAAGCATTGTCTGATTTTCATTGGTTAATTTTCATAGAATTTTTATTTATTACCACTTTTGTCAGATTCAAGTTATTTCTATGACCATTGTGGGTTTTTCTTTCATTAACAGAGGGGTACCAACAATTTTGTCCACAGCTGTATGGTGCAGAACTGCGACATACCCCCTAGTGGTCAAGAGTGGTAAATATTTTTTGTCAATAAAACAGTTCAGATTTCCAAGGCTATAACTTGAAAGTGGTAAGAGATAATGACTTACTGTCAATTAGAAAGATATCAAATATTATTCTGAGTTTCAGACAGGAATAAATTTACGCATCTAATTTGCATAATGTAACGGTACCTCTTTAAATTCCATAACTCAGTCAAAACTGGACTTTGGACGTATTTACACAAAAAATGGTTCAGTCTTTTGACACCGTTTTTTGTACAGAGGTACCTCATCACCTTATCTTCAAAGTATATGAACAAGAAATCAATACATTTAAAAAAAAAAACAGAAATTTCTTACTTACTTTTGACAAAGTCAGAGTGAGAAGGCAGGCGCAGTGCCGCGCTCTGCCACTAGGGGCACGCAAATTTGCACACTCAAAGGGTTAAACGCCAACATTTAGCTATTAGCTAGCTCATGCTGGTTCTGAGAGCAGGATCTTAGCTAGCTAGCGTTAGCATCGACAACAGATGTGAGAATTATGAGGAAAAAGTTGAAAATTTAAAAGAAAAAAGTGAAGAGTTTGTTTGCAAAAACCGATAAACGCCACTCCCATGAAAATTTCACTCTTTACATCAAACAACTGTTAGCATTACGTACTTGTAGAAGTTCAAATCGTTCTGTCTCAAAAGCCGATATGTCCTATGTCATAGACACTACAAATTCATGTTTTTGTTTTTGTTTTTTTCAAAAGCCGATAAACGCCAGTTGTTTTTTTTTTTTTTTTTTTTTTTTACAAAAGCAGATAACTCCACAGGGCAAATCAGCGCTTGGTATTTGGGTCACGTGACTCATCTTTGCTGCCTTCCCAGTCTGCTCGCTCTGACTGATTTCCCTGCCTGTGTTCGGAATGTTCACTCACTCACTCCCTCCCTACTCGCTATATAGTGAATTTAGATATAGTGGACTATACAGTAAACTCAATATAACAATAAAATTAACCACTTGCACTCCGTTGTTCCGCGGGCGGGCAAGTCTCTGTGTCCTAGGACGCATGAGGGCGCACAAGAGCGCACTCGTGCGCGCTCGGACGCATAACGCATGATATACTGATGATGGTGCAGATGGAGATGGTGCTGGCCTCCAAGCGCCACTGGGAAAAAAATGCTGCAGACGCAGAACAGATTAGTTCATCTGATTGACCTCTCATTCGACTAATAAGAGCCTTGAATTGGGTTTCTGAAACCTTGAAGAACCAATGAATGAAAACCTAGGAAGGAGGACCCGCCTCCCAACGCTTTGAATGCAGTGAGCCAATTGAAGCAGAGAAGTTCGTGAGCTGTTTTTTTTTTAAGGCTGGGTGAAGACTGGCTGCTGGAGCGGATCAAAAAAGGACACAGGAAGAGCCCCACAGACCCAGCAGCATGGAGACCATCCACAAATGCAACCTGTGTGACAGGGAGTGCCATTCGTGGATCGGCATGTTCGGCCACAGGCGGTGCTTATTTTGTATTGGTTCCAGCAGAGTAGACGTTATGATTTCTTCCATGGTCATTATAGACCGACGGAGGCTGACCACGAAGGCTGAGTGACACACACGCCTTCGCCAGTCTTTTTTTAATTACTACTGTTATTTGTTTTGAAAAATCATTCGCCAAAAACCGCAATCATGGAAGCACAAAACCGCAATAATGGAATTATGTTTTGATCGAGTCGCGAGACCAGAACCAGAGCGGATCAGCGTCGCGTTCGTCTGACAATGAGGAAGACAAGTTTGCCAAGACTCCGCTGTGAAGAGGTAAGGTGTTATAAGCTAAATTATTCTCTATCCCTGAAAATTGTAATCCAAAATGACTTTTGACCGATCAGTAAATTACAGCTGTGTGGTTCACGAAGTCTGAAGTTCGTGCGCCGCGGTACAAGGGGTTGCTCGCAGTGTACAGGCTGTGAACGCCCCCCCACCCCCGCTATTCTTCTGCAGCGAGGGGGGGGGGGCGCGATGATTGCACTGCTGTCCCACATCACCACATGAGGCTAATCCGTTGTGTAGCGATGGCTGAAGTCCCTCCTCTGTAGTGAGCGGGGGGGGACCCCCCCCCCACACACACAGTAGCGAGGGGGGGGAAGCCGCTGTGACAGCGTTGCTGTGGAAACATGCAACAAGTGTAATCTGTCATGTAGCGAGGGCCGAACTCTGTCCTTGGTAGCGGGGGGGGCGACCCCCCCCCCCCACACACACACACAGACACAGCCCTGAGTGTGACCTTTCCTTTGAGCCTAAAATGAAGCTTCTACATTGAATTATTCAAAAGTTACAGACGTTTTTCCAAACTATGCCATTTGGCACAGTTTGGCACAGTTCCAAAACGCCTGGGAACAGCCTGAGAACAAAGCTGTGTAAAATATTCATTTTTTGTGGTATTGTTACCAAATTTGGATCTCAGCTGGATAACACTTGGTTCTACATTTCTGTTGCATTTTCCAGCCGGATCGGACAGCTGTGTGTTATTTACAAGCATTTGTATCCAAAAAAACACTGTGTCCAAATTTTTTTTCTTCAAGTTCAGTATGTTTAGATGACTGTAACTCAGTGGCCGGAGCACGTAGAGAGATTGTTTTTTTTGCCAAAAAATTCAAAGTGTTTTCTTTTAAATGAGACCAACCCCATGAGGATGCTGCAAAGGGTTGAAAAACAGCTTTCAATTTAGTTTGGGCACGTTATTTTTTGGCATTTTTAGGAAAATTGCCCAGAGTGCAAGTGGTTAACTGCTTTCAGACACTACTGGGCTTGTTTTCGTGGCACGGTTAATGACATCATCACGTGAGAGTAAAATGTAACAGACTAACGGTTGTAAAACAGTGAATACCTGCATGTAATTTGTAGTAAATATGTATTAAATGAAATCGTTTTCGCTGAACTATTAAATATAAATACCTTAAGATAGTTTATGTTGTGATATGAAGCTCTTCTCTCACTGGTCCATTGGCTGCGCATTCACTATATAGTACACTATATGGGGAAGGAGGTTCTTTTTTTCCAGCCTTTTTCCTTTTCTTTTTATACTGAGCACACCAATGAAGAGAGAGAGAAACGCCATTTCAGTTCTCCTGTATGTCCTGTACGTATAGTAGTGTTGACAATAAAATCTTTGAATCTTGAATTATAGCTTCATTATAGCTATATTATACCATTTTACTGAGTGGATATGCCTAAATCAGTGTGTCAGTCATACTACATTGATGCTTATAGACATTCAAGTATGTTCCAGACAAAATAGCATGGCTTTCAGAACATGTCTGTTTTTGGAAAAAAAAAAAAAAAGGATTAATAAATTGGCAAAAAGTAACAATGAGCTGATGTTTCATTTTTTGCTTTACTGTGTCTGAGATACTTGTATTTCAAGTGACCATGTCTTAGAAGCTAATTTGGAAATACTAACACGTATAAACCTACAGATGAAAATGTGGTTTTTCTCATTTTGAACACAACTGGACTTACCTGTTTTTGAAAAAGAACTCTTCAAGTTGAAAATTTAAAAGAAAAAAGTTGAAAATTTACAAGAAAAAAGCTGCAAATTTATAGGAAAACAGTTGCAAATTTATGACAAAAAAGCTGCAAATTTATGAGAAAAAAGTTGCAAATTTAGGAGAAAAATATTTCGAAAATTTGTGATAAAGAAGGCTGCAAATTTACAAGAAAACAGCTGCAAATTCAAGAGAAAAACTTTTGAAATTTACAACAACAAAGTTCAGAATGTAAAAGAAATAAGATGAAAATTTACACAAAAAGTTGCAAATCTATGAGAAAAAAGTTAACAATTTATGAGAAAAAAACTGCAAATGTAGAAGAAAAAATGTTGAAAAAAAATGTTGAAAATTTAAAAGTTGGAAATTTACAAGAAAAAAGTTGAAAATTTAAGAGAAAAAAGTTGAAAATTTACAAGAAAAAGTTGAAAATTTATGAGAAAAAAGTTGAAAATTTACAAGAAAAAAGTTGAAAATTTAAGAGAAAAAATTTGCAAATTTAGGAGAAAAATTGCTAATTTGGGAGAAAAAGTTTGCGAAATTACAAGAAAAAAGTTATGAGGAAAAAGTTGCAAATTAATGAAAAAAGTTATTTTTATTCTCCCCCCAAAAATGCTGAGGATGAAGTTGTATCTTGGAGTCTTCGTAGTGGCTGATGGGGCTGTGTCATTTGTGTACTCTGCCTTCTATCCAGAAACAGCTCTGCCTTTAATCCAGCAGAAACAGCAGAGTCGTTAAAACTGAGATTAAAACCTCCATCAGCACCCAGATGAAAACACGCTGACACCCCCGTAAACCAAATCTCTTCAGTGGATGAGGTGGATTTTTTCTGGGATCGATTATTTGTCCCTTTTATGATGAAACCAGACAAATTATCCCCCGACGGAGGGAGTGGAAAAGCGATCAAGCGGAGATCAAACACCCCTGTCTCTGATAATGCTTTTTCTGGGCTTTTAAATGCTAACATTAGGCTAATGTTATGCTAGCAAGCTCATGCAGCCTGACAACAGGAGCTTAACCAGTTAGCATTGACAACAGACCTGAGAAGTGACAAAATAGGGAGGGTGGGGTGAACTGTGGCTCATCAGCATTTAAAGATCATTGAAATGGGTCACTGTGAAGAACTCTGTTTAATCTGAGGGGGAAATGGTGCTGTAGTATGTAATCTTTCAGGTATTTGCCAAGCAAACCACCTGAAACTGAATGACCAAAAACCAAAGAACTCATACTAAACTTCAGAAAGAATAGACAGGGCCCCCCCCCCCCCCCCATAAATGGTGACTGCATGGAAATCATCCCCACCTTCAGGTTCCTGGCCACCCACATCTCCTCTTACCTCTCCTGGACTGTCAACACCAAGGCCCTGGTGAAGAAAGCCCAGCAGCACCTGCACTTCCTCAGTGTCCTGAGGAAGAACAACCTGGACCAGAAGCTGCTGCTGGCCTTCTACCACTGCTCAGTGGAGAGCATGCTCACCTACTGTCTGGGTGTGAGGTATGCCAGCTCCACGGCTGAGAACAGGAAGGCTATGCGGAGGGTCAGCAACACCACCTAAAAAAATTATCAGCAGCCCTCTGCCCTCCCTGGAGGACATCTCCAGATCACCCTGTCTGAGAAAGATCAAGGCCATCACAGGAGACCCCTCACATCCCGCCCAAAACCTGTTTGACCTGCTTCCCTCTGGATGACAGTTCAGATTGATCAGGTCCCACACCTCCAGACTAACAAACAGTTTCTTCTCCTGGGCCATCCGAACTGCAAACAGTCAGAGGCCCCACCCCCCACACTCTGAATGCTCATATGCTTAGAACTGAGGACCTTTTAATTATCACAGTAACACACCTGTCTTTGCACTCCTCGCTTTCATGTATTTTTTTTTTTGTATACTTTATTAATCCCAGGGAAATACCACCTCAACTGAAAGGAGTCAGTTGAGGTGGTATGGGCATCTGATTAGGATGCCTCCTGGACGCCTCCCACTTGAGGTGTTTCGGGCACGTCCCACTGGGAGGAGACCCCGGGGCAGACCCAGGACTCGGTGGAGAGACTATGTCTCCCAGCTGGTCTGGGAACGCCTTGGTATCCTCTCTGAAGAGCTGGAGCAGGTGGTTGGGGAGAGGGAAGTCTGGGCTTCTCTGCTTGAACTGCTGCCTCCGCGACCTGGACCTCCAGAAAAGCGGTAGAAGATGGATGGATGGATGGATGGAAATTCAGGGCATCCATGTGGATGGATGTGGCAGCCACGGTGCAGTGCCATTCCCTTCACTATTCACACACACATTCACACCTAGGGCCACTTTAAGGTGCGTTCACACCAAATGCAAATGGGCGGCAGGAATCCATACAAAGTTAATGGAAAGAGGCGAGTACACATGAAATTGCACATTCATGTGTTTGCGTCCGAGGCTAGCTAGCTAGCTGGCTGCTACCTTTGAGATTCTGCCGTCACCGAATAAAAGTCTTACCATTGCAGAGTAGACTAGTTTGAAAATGAGACTCACTCACTTGGAGACAGGAGGACCAGGAGCTCTTCAGCTGAATCGGGATTTCAGAGTTATTTACCCACAGATTCCTGCCACGGACGTGCTAAACAAGGCTAGCAAGCTAGTGACGGAAACACCCACATCTTGTGAAGTTTTGGAGCCAGGGACAATATTTTCAGGTGAGCCTTCTGTAAACCTAAGCAGGATGTTATTTGGGGGATTTCCATGGCAGGTTGAACACAGCTGCAGAAGTTTTCAAGGCAACTTTGCCTCTCTGCATCTCACTCAGAAGGAGGATTCATGTCTGTTTGTGTGTTTACATTGAGTTATAATGTAATCGTGTGAAAAATTTGCCCGTTTGTGTTTGGTGTGAACGCACCTTTAGAGTCTCCAGTTAACCTAACCTGCATGTTTTTGGCCTGTGGGAGGAAACTGGAGTACCCGGGGTAAGCCCACACGGACACGGGGAGAACATGCAAACTCCACACAGAAGGGTCACTGATGGTCGGGGGGGTGGGATCAAACCCACGACCTTCTCACTGTGCTGCCACAGTGCTAACCACTGCGCCACCGAGCTGCCCCATATATTGACCCATCTGTGAAACCACTACCACACCTGTGTATAGTTTCCATAATGCTTGGGCCATTTTACTCAGTTGTTTGTTCTGCCCTCCGCACTTTTATGTACATAGTTCCACCCGCGTAGCCACTACCCTACCTGTGTATATTTCCATAATCCTGGGCCATTTTTATTTTCAGTAGTGGGTTTAATGCTGTGTCCTGTAACAGTGCTCTTATCTAATCCTTCTGTCGCGCTTTATTGCGCAGCAGCCACAGTTTCGTTGTGCTGTACAGCTGTGCAGTGACAATAGAGCCGATTCTCTTCTATTAATTTTCAACTTCTTTTCATCATAAGTTTGCAACTTTTTTTCTCATAAATTTTCAACTTTTTTCCTGTAAATTTGCAACTTTTTTTCTTGTAAATTTGCATTTTTTTCCTGTGAAGTTTCAACTTTTTTCTAGGTAGCTCGCTTGCTAAGCTACCTCCACTCCTTGTTCTTCCTCCCCTCATTATCTCATTTTAATTAATTTTCAACGCTTATTTTCTTTTCCTGTTTTAGGTTATTTTTGTTGCTACTTTATAACATTTTTATTCATGCAGGCAGTTCATTAAAAACCTCATTGAGAGTGGAGAACACGTCCATAAATGCCGTAAATCAACGTGGATGGGAAAGCTTGTCACATTTGTAGACATTATTCATCGCCTCCACTCAAAGAAGGCTGTCAAAAAAAAAAAAAAGAGGAGCAGTGAACTCGCTGGCATTGCAGAGGATAAGCAACGTCTGTGGCAGAATGAAAAATAGATTCCAGTTTTTTTGGGGTCTATTCAGGTATTGAGCAGAGAAATGAAAGACTATCTGACTAAACTGGGAGTCGTGTGCTCCGCTGAATTGAAAATGACCAAAGTCTGCTGTTATCTAGCAGCAGTTCACTTTGGTCTGAATGGGGCTCAGGGAGAGAACTCACACACGCAGAACTGCTGGGGAGGGAAAAATGCTAAATGCAGTCAAAAAATACTAACTACAGTCAGAGTGGCCTTTAAAATACATGGTAAAAGAGGCAGCAGCAGCCTGAAGGACATTTTGAGCCCCTCCAAACCTGGACAAAAGTGAGAACTGTCTCCCCAGTATCATCATAAACCTTCTGCTATCATGTTACAGAACTGAATAACATGACCTTCAACCAACAATTATAAGCAGAAATGCAAAATAATAAATGAAAATCTTATAAATTTTCAACCTTTTTTTGTAGATTTGCAACTTTTTTGCTCCAAATTTTTTTTTTCATAAATTTGCTATTTTTTTTCATGTAAATTTACAATTTTTTCCTGTAAAGTTAGTTTTGTTTGTGTGGACTGGCAGCTTTTTTGCTGCATATTTTCAACTCTTTTTCTCATAAATTTGCAACTTTTTTCCTCATAATTTGCATTTTTTTCTTTTAAATTTGCATTTTTTTTCATGTAGATTTGCAATTTTTTTCCTGTAAGTTTACAACTTTTTTCTCATAAATTTTCAACTTTTTTCTCATAAATTTGCATTTTTTTCTTGTAAATTTGCTGTTTTTCCTGTAAAGATTCAACTTTTTTTCCTCATAGATTTGCACCTTTTTTCTCAAAAACTTCTGACTTTTTTCTTATAAATTTGCAACTTTTTCCTTAAAAATTACTTTTTTCTCGTAAATTTGCATATTTTTATCTTGTAAATTTGCTATTTTTTCATGTAAAGTTTCACCTTTTTTTCTCATAATGTTGCAAATTTTTTCTTCTAAATTTTTAACTTTTTTCATAGATTTATCTTTTTTCTCATAAATTTGCAACTTTTTTCTCAAAATTTGCTAATTTCTTTTCCTTTAAATTTCCAACTTTTTTTCTTGTAAATTTGGGGCACTCAGCTTGATGCCGTCTACATTTTTATTCTGTGTAATTAAATTGTAATTTCTGATTGTTTTAATTCTTAAATTGGCATCTTTAATCACATCTTTGCACCTTTATTCTTTCAAATTTGTACCCAACTTGCATTTATGCATTTGCACGTCATTAAAGTGCTGAGCTGTAACAGGATGTGAGTTGAAACTTTAACCGTAACAACAGAAACTCGTTGCCTGATGGACAGACAGGTGATGTCAGAGGAGCTGACGGCGGCAACAGACACAAATGAAAACTAACGAGGCCGTCACCACCTCTCGTTTTTCTCTTTTTTCAGCTCTTTACATGTCAAATTAAAACAGAACATTGTCTCTTTGATCACAGACAATGTGGGATAAAAAAAAGGCGCCCTATGTCCGTCAGCCATCACCATGACAACCGTTATCAAAGGCAGAAGTAATCAAACCTGACGGAGGCGAGAGTTACCACTCTGAAAACACATTTAAGGCAGTTTGATGGATTTTATTTTCAGGTTTAATTGGTTGTGAAAGTCAAAGATCAGCACTGTCATGTCTTCTTTGGCCTAAACAGGAGGAGATTTAAAGCAACAATATGTAAGATTTTCATAATGTAATAAAATAATGTTTCCAAAATTATTTTGATGGTACATCAACATTTGACTGGATGAATGTCACTTCCTCCATCAACTGGGCGGATCCGCATCGCCTGCAACAGCTCTGTTCTTGGTTGGATCACTGAAAAGACTACAACTATGGCGACTGTGACCTCAGTCCATACAGCCAATCACAGGGTGCTTTGGCGTTGGTGGCTACAGTTGTGTCCTGTGATTGGCTGTTGAGACTGAGGTCATAGTCACTGTAGTTGTAATCCTTTCAGTGATCCTGCCCGGAACAAGAAAGTTACATCATCCTGCTCTAAGAGTAAAAACTGTCAACATTTAACAGAAAAACTGCATATTTACTGGAATAAAGTTGGAGATGTACTAGAAGAAAAATGTGTAAATCTGCTGGGAAAAATTCACACATTTATGGAAATAAAAAGCATAAATTTAATTGGAAAAGTCACAAATTTATAAGCAAAAAACCTCAAATTTATCATAAAAGTTGCAAATTTACAAGAAAAGGCTGTAAATTTATGTCAAAAAAGTCACAAATTGATGAGAAAAAGACATTGCAAATTTAAATTTGTATTTTAAAAAATGATAAATTAACAAAAAAGTTGCAAAACTTTTTGGAAAAATGTTGCAGATTTGAAAAAAAAGTTATAAATTTATACAAAAAATCACATTTTTTGGAAAAAAGTTACAAATATATGAGAAAAAGTTGTAAATTTTACAAGAAAAAACTTACAAATGTATGAAGAAAAAAATCTGAATTCATAAGAAAAAGTTTTACATTTACAAGATAAAACGTAAAATAATTGGAGTTTTAGATTTACTGTATGTGAAAAAAGTTGCAAATTTATGAGAAAAATCAATTAATTCATGAGGGGGAAAACGTTTTTAAAAAATTTACAAGAAAAGAAATCCCATATTTATGAGAAAATGAGAAAATATCTACAGTATATACTGCACGCACATGATAAGGGTGAAAAAAGTCAAGTATTTGAGAAAAAAAGTAAAATTCATAGGAAAGGTTACAAATTTATGAGAAATTTTTCAAAATTTGTGAGAAAAAAGCTACAAATTGACAAGAAAAAAAGTATAACTGTCTGAGTGGTGGCCTAGGTGATAGAGCATCCGCCCCAGAACCGGGAGGTCGGGGTTCAAGTCCTGCCCGGGTCATACTAAAGACCACGTAAAAGTGGAACTTCCTGCCATCCAGCTTGGTGCTCAGCAAAAATAGCACAGAGGAGGAAAGTGTGGGCAGCAGTGGCTCAGGAGGTAGAGCGGGTTGTCCAATAACCAGAGGGTTGGTGGTTTCAATCCCGCTCTCCCCAGACATCCTGCTGTTGTGTCCCTGGCCAAGACACTTTACCCACCTTTCCTCCAGTGTTTATGACACTGGGAAAGAATGTGTATAAATGTTTGGTAGTGCTCGGAGAGGCCGTTGGCACACACGCTTCCTTCAGTCTGCCCCAGGGCAGCTGTGGCTACAGCATTAGCTCACCACTACCGCTGTCTGTGGACTGAATGAAGAAGCCAGCTGTTTTGTCATTCAATCCATACAGCCAGTCATGTACAGTAGAACAAAATTATGTTTCTCCTGTCTACAATCTTAATCACGTATAGAATCAGAGGGGTCGCTACCATGCAAGGTGCCACCACAAACAACTTTTCCGTCCCCCATTTTATTATGCTGAGCATCAAGCTAGACGGCGGGAAGTAGCATTTTTATATGGTCTTTGGTATGACCTGGCCAGGGGTTGAACCCATGACCTCCCGGTAGTGGGGCGGATGCTCTATCAACTGGGCCACCACTCCGGTAGATAATGGACTCGCTGTAGAGGCTTTGGGTATCTTGAAAGGTGCTATATAATTGCAATCTATTATGAGGGGGAAAAAAATCAAAATTTGTGAGAAAAGGTCATAATAAATATATGCAAAAATTAAGTAAATTTTCTTTATGTGAAAAATGTAAAATTTACAAGAAAGACGATCACATATTTACACTCTGAGAAAAATATGAATTTATGAGGAAAAAAGTAAAAATTTATGAAAATTCATGGGAATAAGTTTTAAAAGTATAAGAAAAGACATTTTCAGGTGTACTAGTAAAAATTGTCAGTTTTCTGGAGAAAAAATTACAAATTTCTAAGAAAACAGTTGAAAATTTATGAGGGAACGGTAACAAATTTATGAGACAAAGTTGTAAATTTAAGCAAAAAAAGCTCAACTTTATGAGGAAAAAAAATGCAAATTTAACAGAAAATGGATTCAAATTTATGACAAAAATACACATTTATGAGAACAAATTGGAAAATTTTACAACACGAGAAAAAAGTCAAATTTATGAGGAAAAAGCGTATAAATGCATTGGAAAAATATCTAGAAATTCAATCAAGATGTACGAGGAAAAAACTGCTAATTTATGAGGGAAAAAGTTGCACATTTACAAGAAATGAGTGTCCCAAATTTACTTTACAATGTAATTTTTTTCATGGACACCTTTTTACCTAATTTCAGCGAGGCTAACCCTCTGTCTCCCTCTACAGGTGGCCTGGAGCAGCTGGCGGCGGCGCGGCGGCTCCCCAAGGCGTACAGCACCGGCTTCGTGGGCTGCATCAAGGACGTGGTGGTGGACGGCGTGGATCTCCACCTGGTGGAGGACGCCCTCAACAGCCCCCGAATTCTACACTGTTCCGCCGCCAAATAAACCGCCCAGGCAGAGACAAAAATAAATAAATAAATGAATAAATAAATAAGTGAATAAAGTCCCCAGAAACGAGGAAAAACAACACCGAACGACCCCCACCTGCACCCCTCTGTAGCGCCGTGTCTCCTGCTGTAATTATTTTCTATTTTTGTATAACGTCATCGCTTTTATATGGAAACAACATGATCGCATTGTTTTGATTTTTGTTTTTTTTTTGATATTTTGCTCTTTTTTAATCATCTCCTCATACTACATATCCCCCCCTTTTTTTTCCAAGGCCCTTCAACTTTTTTTCCAATGATATGATTCGTCTCTGTGGCAAAAGAGATATTAAATCATCTTTTTTTTTTTATTCCACTCTCATTACTTGAACACAGCAGACCGAGCTGATGTTGATGATTCCGTCTTGGTGCCATATTTTTATCGCCTCCCCCCTCCCCCCCCATCCTCCTCCTCCCCTGAGACATCTTTCAAATCCACAGCCGAACGGTCTGGAAATATTCAGTCCGCTCTATTTTCCTAATGGTGACTCCAGAAATCTAAAGCTGCTACGGTGAGAACGTACACGGTCCAAAACAAAAAAAAAATATATATAATGGACTCCGACTCCATCAGCCTCCACCCATCCTTAAAAAAAAATAAATAAATGAAAACGTCTCTCTGAACACCGTCTTTAGTTTTGAAATGTGACTCACTAACACTGATGTGACGGACGGAGAGAGACGGACTCAGACGTCATCGCTCATGAGTCGCCTTCATGAATCATAGTCATACCGGGATAAATGTTCTAAATATAGAGTACATATGAATAATACCTGAGACTGAATACGTACTATGGGCTTTCTCGCTCTTTTTGGGGGAAATCGTGCTTCTCATGTACTCTCTTCTTGTGCGTTCTGTTCAAACAATCAGCAGATGAACTAATAATGATGATGGTGATGATGATGACCACTGTTAATGCATGCACTTCTGCAGTGTTGGCTTGAATCTGGGTTTTTGATTTTTTTCTTAATTTTACAGTAAATGTTTCTTTGTGTCACTCTTATTTCCACTGATTTTGATCATTCCCTGTTTTTTGTATTTTCTTTTGTTAACACTTTATAACAGCCTGTAAAGTACTACAAATTTACTGCGTACTTTCAGTGTAAGTACTGGTGTAAAGTTCAGTGTAAACAACCCTGTTTTACCATGAAAGTACGCTGTAGTTGCCATTTAGGTTCCAGATGATTATCTCAGTAACCTGGACTTACCATGCAGGTGCCCTATGCTTAGTGTACCACTGACAGGTTTAATAGTTCAAATGATAATTTTATCATAATTACTGCAAAAGTAATTTGAAAAGTACCAGATAATTCTGTTCTATTCTGTTAAACTATAAATGAGCAAAATGACAGAAGAATACAACCTTAAACCTTCAAGTAACAAGTAATCACAAAATTTTAACCTAGTAAGTATCGAGTAATATTGACAGAATTACTAATAAGCCAAAGTAACTTAAGAAGACAAACTGGAACCCATTAAATATGTTGTGTTTTGGGGGAAATTACAAGATTAAAACCCATTCAGTAGCAGGAAATTTCAAAGTAATTACAAAATTGGAACATCATCAGTTCCATTTAAATTTGGAGAAATTACAAATGAGCAAAGTAACTGCAGAATACAGGCCAGAACCCAGGAAGTACTGAGTAATTAGAAAATTTGAATGTAGTGAAGTACCAGCTAATTTAATTGGAATTGGAAAGTCGGTAAGTACCAGGTAATTTTGTGGAAACTGCACAATTAGAACAAATAAGTACCGGGTACTTTGACGAAAATTACCAATGAATGGAATAATAATTTTACTAAATTTGATGTCAGTAAGTACCGGCTAATTTTTAAAAAAATTATAACATTAGAAACTAGCAAACAGCGAGTAATTTCTGGTCATTAAGAAAGTTAGAGCCCCGTTATTAACAGGTAATTTTTGGGTAATACTGAATTAGAAGACAGTATGTACCAGTTAATTTGATGTACTTACACATGATATTACTTGAATAATAAGAGTTCTTCTATGGTAAATACAGGCTACTTGCATGATAAGTATATGGAATTAAACGGTAACAGTGCTGTACTTTAATAGTAAAACGGGGGGGGGGGCATCGTTACCGTGCACTTTAACTGTTTTACACCACAGGTACACAGTGATGTTGTTGTACTTCCCAGGCTGTTATAAAATGTTTTATTTTGTTTTATTTTCCTTGTATGACCTTTGGCAGCAGTTTAGCTAGCTCTGCAGGACCTCCAGTGGTGCACGGTTTGTTGCCGTTACCACGTCTGACCTTGAGGAGGCGCTGTAAAGCAAAGACCGAGGAGAAGGATCAGTCTGGAGGCCGGGAGAGATCTTCCACCAACAAAAAAACAGAAAATCTTAAGAGACTCAACTTCACCGTTTCATTCCTGGAGGATTTTTGTTGTGTGAAAGAGGAAAAAAAAGATCGACGTGAAGACTGTTGATGCTTGTGCGACCTTCTCAGAAGCCATAACAGCCGTGGAAAACGTAGTGGAGGGTTTGAGGATGGCGTAGACCTTCGGTGGACTGGAGTTGCAATACAGCTGCAGTGACCGACTCTGAGACGCTTGTTCTGACACGAGAACCTTGGCAATATAAGACAAAAAAAGAAAAATCATGCCTGTTTGTGGATGAGTATCAAACGGTCTGTTTTAGTTTGATTATTTTATATATATGTGATTTTTTTTTCTGCTTTCTTTTATGCACTCTTCCTCTTTATATCATCAGATTCCTGTTTTGTACAGCCCTGTGACTTCATTTCTTTTATTTTTGAAGTGTAAATTTAGCGTGATCTGTGGAGGGGTCTTTTGTTACTTCTTTGTTTTTATTAGTGATATACACTGGAGCAATGTCTGACCTGTCTGTTCACCCGCTCCACGATCAGATGAACTTGGTCTGATTCTACCACACTGCTGTTCACGTCACTCAGGTGGTGACACGTAAAAAAAATA
The DNA here is from genome assembly GCA_020510985.1 of Pholidichthys leucotaenia. Taxonomy (NCBI): domain Eukaryota; kingdom Metazoa; phylum Chordata; class Actinopteri; order Cichliformes; family Pholidichthyidae; genus Pholidichthys; species Pholidichthys leucotaenia. Next base: position 197,604,915 of record CM035843.1, on the reverse strand, counting down.
TGACAGAAGACACAACCGGAGTCTGTCTGTTTCAGGGTGCTGAATGTATGGAAGTGAAACAGGAAGAAATGAGATACAACTGGCTTTAAACGCCATTAAAAATATGACCTGATTATTTTTTAATTACATTTATTAACTTCATGGTGACTTAAACAACAAAAAAACCCAACTTTAAATACAAATGCTAAATGTAGACAAATGTTAAGGACATTATGAAACAGCAGAAGTTTGCAACCATTCCCTAGGAAAAAAAAAAATTGTAATTTTAGTTGCAAAACAAATTTAGGAGAAAAGCAGTTATCAAAGTTCAAAAATTGCCTGAAAAAATTAAAGAAATTTGCAGATTTTAAAGAAAATAGACTAACTTTTATAGGAAAAAAATGTGCAAATTTTGGGGTAAAAACTTGCAAATTCGCAAGAAAAAGTTCCAGATTAAAAGGAAAAAGTTGCAAATTTGAGTGAAAAAGCTGCAAATTTAAAAGAAAATAGTCTAACTTTTATAGGAAAAAAATACAAATTTGGGGAGGTAAAAACTTGCAAATTCACAAGAAAAAGTTGGAAATTAATTGCAAAAAAGTAGTAAATTTATGAGTGAAAAAGCTGCAAATTTGAAAGAAAATATTCTTAACTTTTATAGAAAAAAAAAAACATTTTGGGGCAAAAACTTGCAAATTCATCAGGAAAAGTTCCAAATTAATGGAAAAAATGTTGCAGATTTATGAAAGAAAAAGTTGCAAATTTAAAAGCGAAAAGTATTTAAGAAAAAGTTGCAGGTTTATGAAGAAATTATTTGTGAGGAAAAAAGTTTCAGATTTATAAGAAAACAAGTAGTAGATGTATGAAGAAAACTTGCAAATTTATGAAGAAAAAGCTCTAAATTTATCAAATAAAAACTTGCAGATTTCTTAAAAAACAATTTCTACATTTATAAGGAAAAAAGTCGATAATTTATGAGAAAACAAGGTGTAATTTTAAGAGAAAAAAATGTAAATTATCAGGGAAAAAGTTACACATTTATCAGAAAAAGATTGTAACTGTACTTAGCAAATTAAATTTAATTAGCATGTTAGCAATTTGGTACTTCTGCTGATTGGCTGAATAAATTTGCTAAATATTTAGTTTGACTCTTAAGGTTTAGATGTGGCGTTTGACATTCATGATTAAAGGTAAAGCCAACTTTATTGTCATTCAGTCCATACAGTCAATCATGTACAGTAGAATGAAATTACGTTTCTCCTGTCTACAATGTTACTCACATCTAGAATCAGAGGGGCCGCTGCCATGCAAGGCGCCGCCACAAATTTCCCTCTTCCGTTCCATTATCGCCAAGGACCAAGCTGGATGGCAGGAAGTTCCGCTTTTATATGGCCTTCGGGATGACCCGGCCGGGATTTGAACCTCGGCCTCTCGGTTGTGGGGCGGATGCTCTGCCAACTAGGCCACCACTATTTTTATTTAGTTTGCGGATGTAGCTGTAAATGTGAATTTAATGGCGTTGAAAGTCAAACAGTTGCATCTGATTTTATTCTGTTCCACTTTAACATCGGCGCCTCCTACTGTTTGGTTTGGGTATAAACTGAATTGCCTTAAAATGCAGTCATGTTGACTGTGAGCAGGTGACGAAGACCTCATCCATGTAAGCAGTTCCTTACTTTAGCCAGTGTATTAGCCTCATTCCCATACTATAAAGGAGTAATAACAATAATAATGACGACTGTGTTAGTAATAATGCTCACAAAGATGGAGAAAAGAAAACATGCCAGAGGGCTTCTGCTAATGCCCCGCCTGGATTTTTACAGAAAAAAGAAAGAAATCTTCTCTTTACTGTATTTTTGGATCTAGTTTCTGTTCCTTATTTCTGTCTCCATGTTGATCCCTCCATGTGTGGCCTCTGTAAACTACTGTCTGACTGCGTAAACCTCGTCAACGGGCAGAGTGGCATGAACATTACTAACTTTATGACCTTTGTCTTGTGTTCCTACCACCACAAAATAAAAACGTCCACCAAATGGACTCCGGTCTCAGCAGCTGTTTTTCATTTTTGTTCTCCTCTCCCACAGGATCCAGGCCTACAATTAGTAGGTGATTTGAAGGGGGATGAGTGGGGATGCCAGCCCCTTTGTTAGTCAAATGACTCAGAAGCATCCCCCTTGTTAACCTGGCACCCCCACCCCCATTCATAGACATAAATCAAGGATGGACAAGGGTGTCATCATAAGCCTATGTCATGTTACAGAACGGGTTAAAATGACTTTTATCCACCAATTCTAAGCAGAAATGCATAGAAAAAGTCTTTTAAATTTAAAACTTTTTTTCCCTCAGAAATCTGCAACTTTCTTCTCATTATTTTGGGCATTTTCCTTGTAAATTTTCAACTTTGTGTCATAAATTTTCAAGCTTTTACCATAAATTTGCAATTTCTCTTTCAAAGATTCACAGATTTTTTTCCACATTAAACTGCAAATTTTTTCACTAAATTTTCAACTTTTTCTCATAAATTTATGGTTTTTCTCTTGAAAATTTGCAGCTTTTTTCTCAGAAAATGACAACTATTTTCTCATAAATTTGTAACTTCTGTCTCATAAATTTGCAAACTTTTTCCTGTAAATTTGCAACATTCTTAAAAATTTGTGATATTTTTACTTGTAAATTTGAAACCTGTTTCTCATAAATTTGCCATTTTTTTTCTCATAAATTTATGGTTTTTCTCTTGTAAATTTGCAACCTTTTTCTCAAAAAATTGCAACTATTTTCTCATAAATTTGCAACTTTGCCTCATTAATTTGTGATTCCTCCAGCATGACGTGAGTAACTGGGCCATTCGCATTGTTAGCTGCAACAGGATGATCAACACAACCAGAGATTTTATGGCTCTTTTTTGTGAATTGCATCCACTGTAATAGACCAGCTCATTCATTAATCTACATTTGATTATATATTTCACGCCAGGTAGATTGGACTGCTAATGTTAGGTGGTCTGAGCAGCCACAGCTGAGATTTCTTTGAGGTCAATCTGACAGGTATAAAGTGAAAGAGGAGTCTGCTAGCCTAAGCACCAGACAGTCACTGTTTTCTATATGTACATTTATTCTATCCATACTAAATATCTGCTGCTTTTTTTTTAGCGAATTTATATTATTACTATTTATATTTATATATTTATATTATTATTATATTATTTATAGTTTATTATACTCTAGACGGGATGCCTCCTCAATTAGAAGTGGTTCACTGCCATTAACAGACTTGGCCATTCATTCACTCACCCAGTTGTTTTCTGTGCTTGTTACACCCTAGGCACTGGTCATATGCTGTCGACCACTCCAACCACACATCCCTCTCTCTGATCATGCTTTATTTGGGCTTTTAAACTACAACATCCATCCAATACGCATTAGTATGTTACTTAGTCCAACAACCAAAGCTAAAAAGTTAACAATAATCCCTTAACCATCAAAACAGAGATCTCAGAGAAATGATGAAAAATGGAGGGTGGGTGAACTGGGGCTCGTTAGCATTTAAAGGAATTTGTTAAACTCCACAGTGATCTGTGTGGAGTTTGCATGTTCTCCCTGTGTCTGCGTGGGTTTACTCTGGGATTTCTCCGGTTTCCTCCCACATGCCAAAAATATGCAAGTTAGGTTAATTGGCATCAAAACTGGGGATTCTAAATTGTCCTTAGGTATGACTGTGAGAGTGAATGGTTGTCTGTCTCTCTGTGTTGGCCCTGCAATGCACTGGAGATCTGTCCAGGGTGTACCCTGCCTCTCGCCCATAGATGCTGGGATAGGCTCCAGCCCCCCCGCGACCCGAAAAGGATTAAGCGGAAGAAGATGAAAGAATGAGCCTGTTTTGAGAAGAGCTCCTTCCCCGTGTGTAAAAAGGTACTGCAATAATTGAACCTGTGGTGTTGAGGTTTATTGTGAAGTGCGGTGTAGTGGCGGCCACTTCCTGTTCTGCCACTGCACCACCCTATAAATAGCAGAGGGCATCCATGATGATACGGTCTCTTTGACCGGTGCCCTCTGCCTGGTGGCTGTTCAGTGTCCATTGTGATCCAAATATTAATAAAGCTGAGTTTGTCCATTCACCTGGTCTCATCATTCCATAAGGTATTTTGTCAGACATAACATTTGGCAATCGAGGATAAACCAATGGAGGCATGTATTGCACCACTTCACCCCTTCCTGGAGCTCCCGGGTGAGCTGCCTGTGCCCTGGCCAAGATGGTTTGCGGCCTTCCAAAATTACATCATCACGCTCGACCTGAGTGAGCTAAATAAGTTAAGAGCATGTGCGCTCCTTGTACACAATTTAGGGATTGAGGGCCAGCATATCCTGCGCACACACAGGGCTTTGGACTCATTTGAGGACATTGTCGAGTTGCTAGCAAGCAATTTTCACGCCTCAGATAGCGTGACTGTCCGGAAGATTCGGTTCTGGCAGCAACATCAATGTGCGGGTGAGCCTGTCCATCAGTTTGTCACTGACTTGAGGCAGCTAGCTAGTGAGTGTCGTTTTGGGCCACTGGAGGAAGAAATGGTACGTGACCAGATGGCGGAGCACACGAACAGCGCTGCTTTACGAGCTAGGCTACTCACGGCGCCAAGTGACTTAACAGTAGCCAGGGCTACTGAGCTAGCTCTCCAAATGGAAACCGCAGACAAGCTAGCCTCAGAGCTAAATTAGTGCTAGTCACAACAGCAGCTTGAGCCTTTCGCTGTGGCATTAGTGGTGGACCCGTTTTGCAAGGATAGTTTGGACGACGACAACGCGGAAGTCAACGCTACCAGCCGAAGGTCTGCCCCGGGAAAACCCCTTTGCATGGGTTGTGGGTCCGTGAAACACCGAAATAAGGCGAAGGACTGCCTGACTAGAGGGAAGTGTTGGAGCAATTATGGACGCTTGAACCATTATGCTAGACTGTGCTGTGTATCTGAGCCAGAGAGCCCACTGAAGAAATCATTCCGCCTGCCCCCGACAACTATCCACACGGTGTCCTCGAGTATCAACGGGTACACGTTCTGTGCAGTGACACTGGACGCCGTGGAGGTGCCACTGCTGCTTAACACGGGGGCAGAGGGGTCGTTGCTGAATTGGGCCACAGTGAAGAAGTTTTTTCCCCACTACAGGATGAGAGGTAACCCAGCTCCACTTTATGGTTATGAAGGTCATAGGCTGTGCACGGTTGGAATGGTGGAGTTAATGGTTTGGTACAAGTCTGCGACAATGGCTGACTTCACATTCCACATGACAGCCCGAGGCGACAACATCATGGACTGTGACTTGTTTTACGGACTGGGTTTCGCCATCAAAGACGACGCTGGGGAAGAGTGGTCTGGTTGTGGCCAGTGGAACCCTCCAGTTCCGGTGGTGGAGGAAGATGTTGGGTGGGATGAAAAGCTAACGGACACCACAGTGGTGAAGCAGGACCAGCCTTACTCAGGTTCGACGCAGGAGGGTCTCAGTGTCGGCACTCAGGGAATGGTAGGAGGGTGGTACTGAGCGAGGCAGCTGTGTCAGCGAGTGACACCAATGTGCTAGCCCCAGATTCCTCTGGAGCATGGCCACAGAGGGCTGGAGGATCTGCAGCTATGACAGTGACCGCTGCAATGGTTTTAGAAGAGGTCAGGGCCAGACCAACTGGCACGGAGAAACCGTGTGCCAAACAGCACCATTTCAGGCCGAGCAGAGCCCCTCTTAGAGTTATGGACTTGGTCTGGGCTTGAGGAGAGGAATGTCCACGGCGACTACAGGGCAGATGGTAGCCAGCGGGACACCAGAAACACCTACGCATCATGGCTAAGCTGGGCACAGCTTATTTCCAGCTGTCAGACGGGTTGGCGAGGCATGCCAATGAGCTGTGGCATGTCTGGGAAGAGGCTTCTGGTGGCGGGGCTGGACAAGAGCGGCAGTCGGTGGTGATGAGGAGAGGTGCCTTCATTCACGGGATCAGCCACTATTCTGGGGGCCTGCTGCTTCCAGGGGAGTGTCTGCTGAGGGGCTATTCCCCCCCCCCCCCCCAAGCCGGTTCTACCCTTTTCTGCCCAAGGGACAGTAATGTAAATTTTGGTAAATAGTTTTGAATGAATGAATGAATTTATTTGGTAATGAACATACATACAATAAGAACAACAAAATATGTAGAACATATGAAAGAACAACTGAAAGGGTGTAGGCTGAAGCAGGTATGAATGAATGAATGAATGAATGAATGAATGAATGAATGAATGAATTTATTTCGGATAGTACATTACAGGTTAAAAGAAACTGTATAATATAACAACAAGGTCAAATTAGACAAAGACTCCTTCTACTATACAATTCCACGTGAGTTATCCGAAATGGGTGATGGCTGAAGCCGCAGCTTATATTGCCCACCCATATTCCATCCAAGAATTCAAAGGAGAAAAAAGAGAAAACAAGACAAGAGCGATTACAATTTAAAACAAGGCTAAGACAAAATATGACTGAGAGAAAAAGAAAACTGAGCTAGTCTAAGTTAAGCGGTTACTATTCAAAAACAAATCTAAGACATAGTGTCACAGAGAAAAAAGAAAAACTAAGCTATAACACAACACAGGCTGGAAATGTCAATCCTTATGTGAGTTTACATGTCGTCTTGTAAATATGTTTGGAGTATTTCTTCCTTTAGTTTTTGTTTAAATTGTCCAAGCTTTGTACATGATTTTAATTCAGGTCCAAAATCGTTCCATAATCTGACACCTTGCACTGAAATACAGTGTTGCTTGGTAGTTGTTCTCACTGTAGGCTTTTGAAATATACATGTTCCTCTGAAGTGATATCGTTTCTCCCTTGTTTGGAACAACTTTTGGATATTTGCGGGCAGTGATAGATTCTTCACTTTGAACATTATTATTGCGGTTTTAAAGTCGATCAGATCTTTCAACTTGAGAGTTTTTTGTTTAAGAAAAAGTGGGTTTGTTGGTTCCCTGTAAGCTGCTTTGTTGATTATTCTAATAGCTCTCTTTTGAAGCATAACGAGTGGATATATGTTTGTTTTATATGTATTTCCCCATACTTCATTACAATATGTCATGTATGGGAGTATTAATGAATGATACAAGGTGTATAGTGTGGGTTGATTCAGCAAATTTTTCACTCTGTGTAATATTGCAATTGATTTGGATACTTTACCTTTTATATAATTAATATGTGGCTTCCAACACAGTTTGTTATCAATTATTACTCCAAGGAATTTAGTTTCGGATACCCTTTCAATCTCTACACCATTTACACTGAGTTTGGGTACTGGGTAGTTGTGATGGTTGTTAAAGACTATAAATTTTGTCTTGCTTAAATTGAGCGTTAATTTGTTTGAATCAAACCACAGTTTCAGCTTTCCTAATTCCTTTCCGAGTGTATCCAGAAGTTGTTCCAAGTTGTTTCCACTGCATAGCAGGTTAGTGTCATCAGCAAACAATATTAAGTCCATTTTTTCTGAAACTTTACATATATCATTTATATACATATTGAATAATAATGGTCCCAAAACTGAACCCTGTGGGACTCCACAGGTGACCTTCAGTAGCTCTGAGTTTTTGTTGTTAACACATACAAACTGATATCTATTCTTTAAGTAACTTCTTAACCAGGACAGTGCTACCCCTCTGATACCACAATTTTGTAGTTTCTTTAATAATAGATTGTGATCTACTGTATCAAATGCTTTTTTAAGATCCAGGAATACTCCAACTGAATACTCTTTATTTTCAATGGCTGTTGATATTTTTTCTGTAAATTCCATTAAGGCATATGCTGTTGTCCTTTTGTGTCTGAACCCATATTGCTGCTCACACAATAAATCATTCTTCAGTATGAAGTTGTCAATTCTCTCATAGAATATTTTTTCAAGTATCTTGGAAAATTGCGGTAATAGTGAAATTGGTCTGTAGTTGGAGAGTTCCCCTCTGTCGCCTGTCTTGTAAATTGGAATTACTTTAGCTATTTTCATTGCATTGGGAAATATACCTGATTGGAGAGACAGGTTACAGATATACGTCAGTGGTTTCACTATGCATTCGATAACAGTTTTGACTAGTAGCATATCAATACCATCGCAGTCAGTAGATGTTTTACTTTTGAACGATTTAACAATTTCAATGACCTCTCTTTCGTCTGTGTTCTTTATGAAGATGGTGTCTTTTACAGCAGTGTTATTGCATATTGAATCACCTGTTGGCACCGTAGTGGGTATTTCTCGGGCCAGTTTAGGGCCAATGTTAACAAAAAAATTATTAAATTCATCTGCAGGTGAAGCTATATTCACATTCGGAGTCGATTTATTATTTTTTGGAGTGTTAGTTGGGTAGCTGGTATTTCTGCTTTTATTTCCAAGGATACTGTTGATTATTGTCCATGTATTTTTAATATTGTCTTTGTTTTTTTTCCAGTTCTTTACTGTAATAGTCTCTTTTACTACATCTTATTATATATGTTAACTTATTTTTGTATGTTTTATACCGCTGCTCTGCTTCTTTTGTCCTTTTCTTTATGAAAGCTTTATATAATAAATTTTTCTTTTTACACGCCTTTTGTAGTCCTTTGGTTAGCCATGGTTTGTCAGTAAATTTGTGTTTAAGCTTTTTTTTAACTAATGGGCAGTTTTTTTCATAAAGAGTGGTTACAATGTTTGTAAATGTGTCATAGGCTTCATTTACATCTGATACATAGACTTCTGTCCAGTCTTGCTTCAGCAAGTCCTCTTTAAAAGAACTGATTGCGTTTGGTGATTTGTGTCTGAATGATTTTGAGATTTTTTCTGGGTTGGGCCCCGTGTGGCCATGGATAAGTGCAAAGATTGGCAAGTGGTCGCTTATATCATTTATCAATAATCCACTTTCTATTTTCTTGTCGAGAACATTGACAAACAGGTTGTCAATAAGTGTAGCAGAGTGAGCTGTGATTCTACTGGGATGTGTTATTGTGGGATATAGACTCATGCTGTACATAGAGTTCATGAACTCTGTAATTACATTTTGTTGATGTGGATTAAGTAGATCAATATTGAAATCTCCACAAATTGCTACCATTTTCTTACTAGTAATATTATTGTACAGCTCGACTAATTTATCTCTGAATGTCTCAATGCAAGTTCCCGGCGTTCTGTATATGCAGCTTATGATTAGATTTTTTGTTTTGTCTAGGTCAATCTCAACAGTAACACATTCCAGAATCCCTGGTAGTGCTGAGGACATTTCATTTACAAGCTTACATCTATATAGGTCATCAATATACAGTGCAACACCACCACCCTTTTTTTGAGATCTGTTAATGTTAAACATCTGATATCCCTCTATTGCCATCAGGGGAGCCTGGTCTTCATTAAGCCAGGTTTCAGAGACTGCTATAGCTGTGAATTTTCTGTTTAGCTGTTTTAAATAGTCCTGAATCTGTGAGAAGTTTTTGTTAAGACTTCTGCTATTGAAGTGTATTATTGACAGTTTACCATCTAATTGCACTTGACTTTTGAATTGCTTTTCAGTGTAATATTCACAGTGGTTATGAATATTATTGAAAAAGTGGTTATCAGGATCAATATCATTCTCCATCTCTTGTGGTTTATGTTCAGCATAGTGGCATATTTTTAGAGTTTGAGTTTCCTCACTCTGTGTTTCATAGTCAGTGTTCATCTGTATTTATCTAAGTCAGTAGCATCTCTGATCATTATACTTTTTGCTTGCTCAGGTGTTCCATTTAGTTTAATCCAAATTCTACAATTTCTTGTCCAGGTTGACTGTATCTTATTATGTTTCTTTAGCATCCGTGCCTGCCGTGCTAATTCAGCGTTTTTTTTTGTCAGGTGTTCATTTAGGTAAACTTGAGTTTCCTTTAGTTTTTTGGCCTGCCTCAGTATGTCATTTTTCACCCTCCTGTTCACAAAGCGCATCACAATTGATTTCTTTGTTTTGTTATCTTTCTTCGGTAAAGCATAACAGGCTGAGATCGCATTGGCTTCTACCTTAATGTCTTTATCATTAAGGAACTGAAGCACTTGGTTTTCTAAGGACATTGATTCACTTATGGAAGCATGTTCACCACTCAGTCCTGTAGCGGCATGGGCGTACGACTGATATCTGATGTCTAGTCCACTTATAACTATGTCATCAATGCGAGAACCTTGTTCAAGATCCTCAACGCGTTGCTCCAAAAGACGCCCGTGTTGCTCCAGGTCCATAATTTTTTTGTCTTTTTCTTTTATTATTGAATGTAGGGCTTGTACCTCCTGTATTAGGTCTAATATTTTGTCCTGCTGGCTAGTCACTTTGGCCAGTTCATCTAACACAAAGTTCAGAGTTTTTTTAATTTCTTCCATTTCCTCTTTTTTGGGTGGCATTTTACTGACCTGTGGATAGAAATAAGCAGAGAATCCGGCTAGGCCTCAACTAGCTCGGTCACTACTGGACCCGCCGCTCCTGCGCAGCTTCTCCGCCGAGTGACGCTGCTCAGCTCCGCAGATCACCGCCGTCTATCGCCTGCCTCCGTCTACCTGGCCAGTTGTGTCGTGCACCGCCGGCGCAGCCGGAATCCACCGATCACAGCCACTCGTCGCCGTCTGGCTAGGCGGCTCCTCCGCTGGGCCCCGTCTAGGCCCCGTCACCGACCGCCGTCAGTCTGGTCGTTCCTCGGCTGGGCCTCGCAATTGAGCACCGGTTCAGACCACTGTCCTGCTGGATCCAGGTGGCCCCCGTCTCTCACCAACGCCGCGCCCGAGCTCCCAATCGCCGCCTCGGTTGGTTCGTCCTCCTTTTAAATCCTTCTCTCCTCGGCTCCAGATGGCCAGATGTAAAGAATACCTTCTCACTGCTGCAGTTACTCTGGGTTAGCATCTGGGTTAGCATCAGAGGCGAGCCTTTAGAGGTCGGAAACGGGGCGAAACGGAGCCAGATCTACCAGAACCTTCACCAGGTCAGCACTGGGTCGTAAGGGTATTCCCCACGTTTGTTGGTAGCCAACAGAAGTCCTTATTTTGATGGTTTTGCTTAAAATTCTCGGCTCATATCAAGCATTACAAGTGCAGCACCGGAAGTACCGCCGGAAATCGGCCGGTGTTCATATAGTGCCTACCCCTTTACAATTTTAAAATCAATAACAAAAATTTAAGTCATACCTAAAATCAACAAAGAAAATCAAATAGAACAAATAGAAAAAACAAAACAAAACAACAAAACAAAACAAATAGTAATAGTAAATAGTTTTAATGTTCATGTGATTGTTGGTAACATGTTATTGTGTTGTGTGTTTTAGTAGTTTAGGAGCACAGCAGTTATTTTAATTTATTAATGGACTTTGATTTATTTTAGCAGGTGGCAGAATAATCCACCTTGCCTTGTGGACGGGACAGTAGTCCACCCGTCCTCCCTATTTTAGTTTCTGTTGTGTGAATGTGTTGGGCCATTAAGAGTTATCAGTTTCCATTATGTTAGTGTGTGATTTGGGTCCTAAATTGGGGGAGGGTCTTAACTGAGTGAGTGGTTTTGGACTTTCTAAGTGGGGGGGAGGAATTGTGGTGTTGGGGATTATTGTGACGTGCGGTGTAGTGGCGGCCACTTCCTGTTCCGCCACTGCACCGCCCTATAAATAGCAGAGGGCATCCATGATACAGTCTCTTTGACCGGTGCCTTCTGCCTGGTGGCTGTTTGGCGTCCATTGTGGTCCAAATATTAACTAGAAAAGCACTCATAGAGCGCATACCTCCGCCAAGGCGCCTTCCGTTTCTCATGGAGCACCTCCAAAATGTAATGGGTTTGTGTGTAGGCCTATAGCCACTTGTGGTGAAAATTGCTTCAAAGTCTGTCCGTCAGTTTTGGAGTATTGTTGCTAACACACTGTGAGAAGATAAGAGCCTTGGCTAAGGTATGCATTCTCAGATCATCACCAAAATATAACGGGTTCCTCTGTAGCCCAAGAACCACCTCTGGTGAAAATTTCATCCAAATCCATCCAGTAGTTTTTGTGTAATCCTGCTGCACAAATACAAACAAAGCCCTTGGTGGAGGTATGCACTCTCAGATCATCACCAAAATCTAATCATCTGTTCCCCGTGCCATTACACACCTTTCCTGAAAATTTCATCAAAATCCGTTCGTAACTTTTTGTTATGTTGGTAACAGACAGACAGACAGACAGACAGACAAACCCCGGTAAAAACATCACCTCCTTGGCGGAGGTAATAAAGCTGAGTTCATCCATTCACCTGGCGTCATCATTCCATAAGGTATTTTGTGAGACATAACAAAGCCCTGACATGTTTTGAGCAAATCATGTCAGACATTTCATTAAAACCTCTGGAAAATGTGTCAACATGCAGAAAAAGTGTATAACAGGCTCTTTGAATATTATACATGATGCTGAATGACATAATACTTGTCTGAAGCATAATAGAGACCCCCCCACAAATGTGTAATTGTGCTGCTTTCCTGTGTTCCACAGTAGCAGGTGATTTTTTGTTCTTTAACAAGGGGGACACTGGGTATTTCACCAAGTTAGCATGAAGTACAAACTTATAAATGTAAATTAGCTACAAATTTGCAAGAATCAAGGAGCCAAGATATGATAAAAGATGCCAATTTAAAAAATAAAAGAAGTTGCAAATTACAATTTAATTACACAGAATAAAAATGTAATCAGCATTCAGATGAGCATTGCAAATTAACGAGAAAAAAGATGAACGTTTACATGAAAAAAAAAGATCATTTTTGTCAAAACAGTTGCTAATTTATAAGAAAAAACATGAAAACTTACAGGATAAAAGCTGCAAATTTATGAGAAAAAAATGTGAAAATTTACAGGAAAAAAGTTGCAAAATTTTGAGATCTTTTTCTTTTTCTTCTTTTGGCTGCTCCCTTTAGGGGTCTCCACAGCGGATCATCTGCCTCCATCTCACCCTATCCCTTCATCTTCCTCTGTAACACCAACCCTCTCCATGTCCTCCTTCACTACATCCATGAATCTTCTCTGTGGTCTTCCTCTTTTCCTCTTGCCTGGCAGCTCCATCTTCAACACCCTTTGTCCAATATATACACTATCCCTCCTCTGCACGTGTCCAAACCATCTCAGCCTTGCCTCTCCTACTTTGTCTCCAAATCGCTCAACCTGAGCTGTCCCTCTGATAGACTCATTTCTAATCTTGTCCCTCCTAGTCACTCCCAATGAAAATCTTAGCATCTTCAACTCTGCCACCTCCAGCTCCATTTCCTCTCTTTTTGTCAGCACCACCATCTCCAAACCATACATCAGAGCAGGTCTCACTACCAACTTGTAAATCATCCCTTTCACTCTTGCTGCTACCTTTCTGTCCCAAATCACCCCTGACACTCATCTCCACCCACTCCACCCTGCCGGCACTCTCTTCTTCACCTCTCTTGTGCCTTTTCCATTGCTTTGGATGGTTGACCCCAGGAATTTAAACTCAACTACTTTCACTACCTCTACTCCTTCCATCTTCACCGTTGCACCTGTCCCCCTTTCATTCACACTCATTGTCACCTCTCCTCTTCACCTGGCTTCAACAGCTCTTTCCCATATCTTCACAGTGTGGCTGATCAACTTTCTGCCTCTGTAGTTACTACAGATCCGAGCATCACCTTTGTTCTTGAAAATTGGTACCAAAACACTTCTTCTCCACTCCTCAGGCATCCTCTCACTCTCCAAGACGTCATGATTAAGCTGACAGCTCACGGGCACGATGATAGCACAGCACGGAACCACACAAGGTGGGAAACATTCAACAGTTTATTAAATGTAGAAAACAGCGCACAGTTAAATAAACAGCCACTCGCCAGAAGATCCAATCCACCTGTGGAGAGAAAGTGAGAGCTGTCAGTGGAGAAGCAGAGAAGGGAATATGGGCGAGCCAAATTGCCACTTCGAGGGAGGACTCCGAGGGAGGACTGGCAGGACTCCAACGGGGAATAGACAAACCAGTAGGGAAGGGGGAATGAGCTAGAAGTGCCTGACTGGGTGAAGATTTGTTGCCTGGAAAGTGATGAGGTGGCAGGAGAGCGCACAGGGTTCACCCGTAGAGTGGGAGGGAGCCTCAGCTGCACCGATGCGTCATTTACAATCTGGGAGATGGGATACTGTCCCAGAAAGTGAGGAGACAGCTTCTTAGATTTCTCCTTCAGAGGACTCTGACTCGCCGCCAGCCAGATTTGCTGTCCCATGGTATATTTGGGAGCTGGGACCTGCTTCCTGTCAGCGGCGGCCCGGGTGCGTTCCATGGTGCGTGCCAGGGCTGGCTGGGTAGCCCTCCAGACGCGCTGGCAGTGATGAGCATGGGCCTCCATGGACGGAGCCACCACCTCCCTCTTGGTCATGGGAAGACGAGGCGGGGTATAACCCAGGGACGCCTTGAAGGAGTGAGTCCGGTGGCCGTGGAAACAGCTGAGTTGAGGGAATACTCCACCCAGGTCCGGTATGAGCTCCAAGAAGCCGGGTTCTCGGCTGCTACACACCGCAGGGTGGCCTCCAGGGACTGATTGGCGCGCTCTGCCTGCCCGTTGCTCTGAGGATGAATCCCGGAGGAGAGACTCACTGAAGTGCCCAAAATCCGACAAAAAGCCCTCCAGACCTGGGACGTAAATTGTGGACCCCGGTCAGACACAGTGTCAATGGGGATGCTGTGAACCTTGGTCATGTGGTCTGTCAATACGACCGCTGTCTCCAAGGCTGAGGGGAGCTTCGGGAGGGCCACCAAATGCACCACCTTGGAGAAGCGATCCACGATCATCAGGATTACAGTCTTCCCACGGGAGGGGGGGGGAGTCTGGTCACAAATTTCACGGCGATATGGCGATATGGGACCAAGGACAACTCGGGGTGAGAAGGGGATGGAGGAGTCCTGGGGGTGGGGGTGGGGGGTCAGATTTCCCCCTGACGCAGGTCTGGCAGGCCCTGACGTAGTCCCGTGCGTCCTGCCACACCGTGGACCACCAGAATGCCCACCGGACAAAGTCCACAGTGCGGGCGATGCCAGGATGGCAGGCGAAATGGCTGGTATGGGCACACTGGAGGACGTCACTGTGGAGGGCAGCCAGGACGTAGAGGCGATTCCGGGGGCACCCTACTGGCACAGGCTCCCGGGACTGGGCCTGATGGACCCTCCGCTCGATATCCCAAGTAAGGGCACCAAGGACGCATGAAGGTGGGATGATGGTTTTTTTTGGGGGGGAAGGGGGGTCTACCTCCCTGGAATCAAACTGGCGCGATAGTGCGTCTGGTTTGACGTTCCGGACGCCAGGCCGCTAAGTGATAGTAAAATTAAACCGCTGGAAAAATAAAGACCAGCGAGCCTGCCTGGCGTTTAATCGGCAGGCCGACCGCAAGTATTCTAGATTCTTGTGGTCGGTCCACACAATGATGGGGTGGATGGCACCCTCCAACCAATGTCTCCACTCCTCCAGTGCCAACTTAATAGCCAGCAGCTCTCTGTCCCCTACGTCATAATTTCTCTCGGCCGGCGTAAGCCGACAAGAGAAATACACGCATGGGTGGAGCTTCTGATCCAAGGACGTGCGCTGCGACAGCACAGCGCCAACCCACGTGTCAGATGCATCCACCTCGAGGACGAACTGGAGCTACGTGGTGACCTGTGCCAAGATGGGTGTGTCCGTGAACAGGCATTTTAATTTAATAAATGCTTGCTCCACTGCCTCGGTCCAGCGAAAGAGGACCTTAATGGAGGTCAGCTGAGTTAAAGGCAGTGCCACCCCACTATAGTTCCTTATGAACCGGTGATAAAAGTTCACGAACCTGAGGAAGCATTGGAGCTTCTTACGGGAGTGAGGAGTTGGCCAGTCCAGCACTGCCTTCACCTTGAATGGGTCGGCAATCAGTCTCCCCTTGGCTACTATGAAGCCCAAGAAGGTGGCAGATGTAGTTGAGAACTCGCACTTCTCGGCTTTGACGTAGAGCCGGTTCTCCAAGAGCCATTGCAGAATGGTCATTACATGGGCTTCATGTTCTTCTGGTGAGCAGAAGAAGATTATAATGTCATCAAGATACACAAACACGAATTGAAACAGCATATTGCGGAGGACGTTGTTAATCAACCGCTGGAAGACGGCGGGGGCGTTAGTGAGCCCAAAGGGCATCATAAGATATTCAAACTGCCCCTGGTGTGTCTTAAATGCCGTCTTCCACTCATCGCCCTCACGAATGCAGACCAAATGATACGCGTTCCTGAGATCCAATTTGGTAAACACCCGTGAACACTGAAAGAGCTCCAACGCTGAATTGATTAAAGGTAGAGGGTATTTGTCCTTAATGGTAATAGCGTTAAGCTTCCGGTAATTGATAGATGGGCGCAGTGAGCCATCCTTCTTTCCAACGAAAAAGAACCCAGCTCCGAGAGGAGCCGAAGATGGCTGAATAAGGTCGGCGTTCAGGGACTCCTTAATATACCTCTCCATTGCCTCCCTCTCCGGCCCAGAAATGCTGTATAGCCCACTGGACGGCAGCCTCGCCCCTGGGATGAGGTCTATGACATAGTCATAAGAGTGGTGAGGCGGCAGCGACAACACTCTAGACTTGCTAAAGATCTCTCCAAGATCATGATAAGCCTGGGAAACGAGGCTGAGGTCCGGCGGCTCGACCGGAGAGAGAGAGCGACAGATAGAGGGGGAGCACTCCGCTGAGCGGGTGTTTTGGACCCAGTTAATCATAGGGTTATGCCTCCGGAGCCATGGATACCCAAGAACCACTGGGGAAGATGAAATAGGGAGAACTAAGAAAGTTAGTTCCTCCTGGTGGTTCCCGGAAAGGAGGATGGAGATCGGCACCGTGCTACGAGTGACTACCGCAACCTCCCGGCCAGACATGGTTGTGATTCTCTGATCACGGGACAATTTACGTGTGGGAATACCCACCTGCTTAATGAATTCAGTAGATACAAAATTACCCTCTGACCCCGAGTCAACCAGCCCCTTGACCCTCCTCTCGACCCCCGGCAGCTGTACGAGGGCCGAAATAGACAAATTACCGGGGGGAGTGTTTTTAGTCCCGCCCGCCAGACCTCCCATGGTTACTGATGGGTCGTGTCTTTTGGCCGCTGGCGGCATTCATCCCGGCTGTGGTTCAGTGAACCACAGTGCGGGCACGCGCCAGCCCTTCACCTTCGCTGGCGCTCATCATCGGTGAGATGCCGAGAGAGCTCCATCGGCTCGGGCGGAGAGACGGCACCGCCAGTGTCAATAGTCACGGTGGGTCCACGCGTGGTGCACGGGCGAGAGGAGGCCTCGCGCTCCCTTGCATGCTCACGGTGCCGGTTATCCAACCCGACAGCTTGAGCTATTAGATCATCGAGGGTCTTAGGGACAGGGTGAACTGCCAGCTCGTCCTGCAGCTGTTCGTTCAACCCATAGAGGAATGCACTGCGCAAGGCAATTTCATTCCACCCCGAGTCTGCAGCAACAACTCAGAACTCCACCGAGTACTCGGCTGCTGACCAGGTACCCTGGAGGAGCGTTAATAGGTGGCTCATCACATTGCCCTCACTCTCGGACCAATCAAACGCGCAAGTGAAGGTGTCAACAAATTGGCTGAACGTATAGCGCCGCCCCTCGGGGTTGTCTAACGTGGAGCGTGCCCAATCAAGGGCTTGGTCCTTCAATAGCACCATAAAAAGCTGTATCTTGGCCGTATCCCCCGGGTACTCCTCCCCGACCTGCTCCAGATACATATGTACCTGAATTCAAAAACTCTTGCATATGGGGTAGGCGTGGGAATGGTAGTGGTACACCGCACCATAGCGCGGGGAGCAGGCTGAGGAGGCGGAGCCGGGGGAGACGATTGAGACCAAAGCTGAATAAAGTCGATACCTGTTGCATTAGCACAGCAAGCTGGTGCTTGGTCACTGACAAGCGATCCAGAGTTGACAGCTCCTGTGATGAAGCACCGGCTGAGCTATTGTCCAGCCTGGCTCGTTCTGTCATGTTTAAGCTGACATCTCACGTGCACGATGATAGCACAGGACGGGACCACACAAGGGAGGAAACGTTCAACAGTTTATTAAATGTAGAAAACAACGCACAGTTAAATAAACAGCCACTCGCCAGAAGATCCAATCCACCTGTGGAGAGAAAGTGAGAGCTGTTAGTGGAGAAGCAGAGAAGGGAATATGGGCGAGCCAAATTGCCACTTACTCGGGACTCCGAGGGAGGACTGGCAGGACTCCAGCAGGGAATAGACGAACCAGTAGGGAAGGGGGAATGAGCTAGAAGTGCCTGACTGGGTGAAGAGTCATTGCTGGGAAGGTGATGAGGTAGCAGGAGAGCGCACGCAGTCCCGAGACACACCCACACAATGACAGCAACCTGTAATGAGAGAAAAGAGAACA
Organism: Pholidichthys leucotaenia; assembly: GCA_020510985.1. Lineage (NCBI taxonomy): Eukaryota > Metazoa > Chordata > Actinopteri > Cichliformes > Pholidichthyidae > Pholidichthys > Pholidichthys leucotaenia. The sequence continues at coordinate 197,586,558 of CM035843.1, read as the reverse complement.
GTTTAGACAACGTGTCTAAGCCAAGTTCAAACGACCTGCTTACCTGAATTAGGGCAGTACACCCAGACGAGCCAGCATCGACTGCGCAGAGGAGGCCTCCTTAAAATATGCTGGCTGATGAGTGGGTGCAGGTGTGTTCTCTGCCTCAGGTGCAGTAATGAGTTAGTGAACGTGCGGCAGGAGGGGAGGGGCGCACTCTCACTGCCCATGACACAAGATTGTGTTAAACTATCTGGTTAAAAAGTCCACTGCCATCTCTTCTAAACATCTCCATACCTCTACAGGTTTGTCATCTGGACCAGCTGCCTTTCCATTCTTCATCCTCTTCAAAACAGCCCTCACTTCCCTCTTGCTATTCCTCGGCACTTCCTTGTTCACCATCTTTCCTTCATCCATCCTCCTCTCTCTCTTATTTTCTTTATTCATCAGCTCTTCAAAGTACTTCTTGCGCCTTGTCAACACACTCTTGTCATTTGTTAGTACATTGCCATTCTGTCCTTAATCAGCCTAACTTGCTGTACATCCTTTCCAGCTTGATCTCTCTGTCTAGCCAGCCGATACAACTCTTTTTCTCCTTCCTTAGTGTTTAGTAGTGGTGTGCAGATCGATCCAAATATCAGTAATATTGATACCAACGTTGGTATTGATATTGATCAATACCAGTGTAATGAGATTGATACTCTGCGTCTGTGTTGCCGCTCCCATCACAGCATGGAGCAGGCACACTCAGGCACACTTTGCTCCTCTTCCTCTTCTTGTGGTTTTACCAACTCCCTCCTCCCCCCTATTGTACCATCACATGGCTCAGCAGCACCAGGTAAACAAGCTAGAAGCAGCAGCAGTTGGTGGCTGCCGCATGCACACAGCACAGAAACGGAGCAGAAGGAGTGTCGTGGCTATAGAGAGTATGCGCATGATGTCACCAAACAGAATTCATGGTAGTTACAAAACACTGAGTGGCAGCATAAGGGTGTATGCAGGAAAACACAAAAAATACACACAGTATTCAGTCACAGCAGTACACAGAGTATGCGTTTGCATTGTGAAGAACTAATCTTATCATTCTATCGTGTATTAATTGACAAAACAATAGCTAAATAAATATTTAAAGGCTCAGAACCAGTTCTTCACTTGTGTGTGCTCTTTCCCACTCATCATTACAGTCAAGTAAACAGTGTGGCATTAACATGTAAAGTAAAAAACAAAAAAAAAGGTGTTCAGTGTACTGCTGTGTCTAAATATTTTGTGTGATTTTTATGTTTTGCTGCATAAAAACTAAAGCTGCCACACGTGTTTGCCACTCAGTGCTGGGTAACTATGGTAACTGCCAAGGGTTCTGTTCCAATGCATCCCCTCTATATTTTCAGGCCGAAAATGAGACAACTGCAAGCTGTACAGTTTGTAAAAAGGCTGTGAAATGCAGTGGTAACACAACTAATTTATACAAGCATATGAAAAATCATCCAAAAGACAACACTGAGCTCCAGAAATGGAGAGAGGAGGAAAGAAACACCCTACCCCCGGCCCCGACAGACCCCGACCCAGAGGCAGTGATCATTGGTAGAGGCCTTTCAGTATAGCAGAGAATATCCAGGTATTTTAGTCATCTTCGGCATCATTCATTCATTCATCTTCTTGCGCTTAATCCTTTTCGGGTCGTGGGGGGGGGGGGGTGCTGGAGCCTATCCCAGCATCTTTGGGCAAGAGGCAGGGTACACCCTGGACAGATCGCCAGTCCATCGCAGGGCCAACACAGAGAGACAGACAACCATTCACTTTCACAGTTATACCTAAGGACAATTTAGAATCCCCAGTTTTGATGCCAATTAACCTAACTTGCATGTTTTTGGCATGTGGGAGGAAACTGGAGAAATCCCGGCATAAACCCATGCAGACACGGGAAGAACATGCAAGCTCCACACAGATCACTGTTGTTCGGGGGCTGGGATCGAACTCAGGATCCCCCGGCCAAGGGTGAGTTGCTGTGCTACTGCAGTGCTAACCACTCCACCACCACACTGCCCATCTTCGGCATTAGTTAATATTAATTTTCAAAGTAAAACTGGTCATTTGTTACTTTAGCCAACTCAAAAAGTATAAATTATGCTAAGACCTTGGTTTATCCCATTGAAACGTTTTATTTAAATGAATACATTCACTGGAATTGAAACAAATATACTGAATATGATATGGCTCAGATTTGATTGAATATAATTACCCTTTTGTGTTAACTATGAAAGTAATACTGTATGTTACCTGTAAACTTTGCCTGAATTCTGTCCTGGGTTTTAACTAATTAATAATCCAAAGGAAAAATAACAAACCAATTAAAGGTCATAAAAATTCATTCAGATTTAGTAATTTGATGATGCCATCCACCTTAATTATTAAAAAGTATCGACATTGTATCGGTATTGGCGATACTAGCCCTGTATTTACTTGGTATCGGATCAATACCAAATCTTGCAGTGTTGCACACCACTAGTGTTTAGCCTCTCATACAACTCACTATATGCCTTTGCCTTTGGCAACTCTCTCTTTGCCATGCGCCTAGATTCCAAATGCTCCTGTCTACTTTCTTCATTTCCCTATTCCACTTTTACTTTGCTAACCTCTTCCTTTGGATACTTTCCTGTACCTCCTCATTCCACCATCAAGTTTCCTTGTCTTCCTTCTTCTGTCCACTGGATACACCACATACCTTTCTACCCATTTCCCTCAATACTTTCGCTGTACTTTCCCAATCATCTGGTAATTCTTCTCTACCACCCAGAGCCTGTATCAACTCATTCCTGCGCTCAGTGTGACCTTCTTCCTTCTGTAACTTCCCCCACTTAATCTTTGGCTCTGCCTTCACTCTCTTCCTCTTCTTACTTTCCAACGTCATCTTACAGACTACCATCTGATATTGTCTAGCTACAGTCTCCCCTACCACCACCTTGCAGTCTACTATCTCTTTCAGATTTCTCCTTTTGCATAAGATGTAGTCCACCTGTGTGCACCTTCCTCCACTCTTGTAAGTCACCCTATGTTCCTCTCTTCTTAAAGTATGTGCTCACCACAGCCATTTCCATCCTTTTAGCAAAATCCACAACCATCTGTCCTTCCACATTTCTCTCCATAACTCCTTAAGGATTAAATTTGATTACATGATCTACCTCTCCTGTGGCTGGTGTTGCAGATTTGCACCTGTCACGTGATAGGTCAGAAAGTATGAAAAAACTCCAAAATAAACCCAGATGTACCAAGCATTTCACATCACTAGATGGCAGACACATACAGCTTACTGCTCTTCACTGGAGTACTCAGTTCAGCCCAGCAGAACTTCTTCAAATCTGATATCACTTCTGGGGCGCAGAAGAAGAGACGTATAAACAATTGCACAACATATATTTCAACAGGGAGGAAGCATTTGCTCCAACTTTTGCCAGCTATGATTCTAAAAGGTATTATTTAGCTTCTGAAGGGAAATATTTACCTTCTGTGACAGCAGAAGATGGACCGGAGCATGTACACTTTTCGTCCACCATTGACAAAGCCACATGTGACAGAGAGGACAATACTGCCAGTTCGGCAACGTAATCTAACCAAAATCAAGATGGACTAAATCAGAAGATAAATGTGAAAGTATCTGGATGTGGGAGAGAAAGCGAAAATGACTGACAGAAGACAAAATAAGGACTGGGGATGAGAACACGGACGCATGGTGACACATGACAAGCAGTAGGTCTGATGTTTTTATCAGTTTGTTTACATTCTACTGATTTTTTGGTTAATATATTTTGAAGATAAGATAACAAAAACAAAGACAAACAAACAAAACCATCCTTTCTGTAAATATGTCCAAAGTCCACTTTGACCAAAAGTTATATAATCCGATTTGGCTGCTGTTACATTATGCAAATTAGATGCATAAATTTACTCCTATCATAAACTTTGGATCGTAGTCTACATTTTTCTCATTTACAGTAAGCCATTATTTCTTACCACTTTCAAGTTACAGCCTTTGGAATTTGTGATATCTAAACTGAATATTTTCTTGAAAAAAATCTTCACCACCAGAGGGTGCATGCAGATGGTGCGGATCTGTGACAGAAAACCTCAACCAGTTAAGACCATACCTATCCAGGACCGCCTCATCACCTCTGTTCCTTTCACCTACATGCCCATTAAAGTCCGCTCCAGTCACCACTCTCTCCCCCGGGAACACTCTCTCCCACTTCATCCAACTTACTCCAGAATTCCTCTTTCTCTTCTACCTGACATCCAACTTGTGGGGCATACACACTGACAACATTCAACATCACACCTTTGACTTCTAACTTCAAACTCATGATTCTGTCTGACTTCCTGTTTACCTCCTGAACATTCTTCACATCCTGTTCCTTTAAGATTACTCCTATTCCATTTCTCTTCCTATCTAAAGTCAAAAAAATTTGAGGATAAAAGTGCAAAATTTTGAGAAAGCTATACATGAGAAAAAAGCTGAAAATTTACAAGAAAAAAATGCAAATTTAGGAGAAAAAAACAAATTTGAGAAAAAAGCACAAGTTTATGAGAAAAAAGCTGCAAATTTTGAAGAAAAAGGTTCCACATTTATGAGAAAAAGATCACAAATTTTTGAGAAAAAAATTTGAAAATTTACAAGAAACATTTCGCAAATTTATAAGGAAAAGTTGCAAATTTGCAAGAAAAAAGTTGCAAATCTGCGAGAAAGAGTTGAAAACTAATATTTTTTTTTTCCATTTCTGCTCAGAAATGGTCCTTTACAGTAATGTTATTCAGTTCTGTAACATGATATAGAAATGTTTATGATGACATTGGGATGACAGTTCTCTCCTTTTTCCCGCTTGGGAGGGGCAACATCCCCCCTTCCCTTCCCCTTGACTTATACATTACATCTATGAGTGCGGATGTGGGGGGTTACAGGTGAAAAGGGTCATTTGGTAACAAGGGGATACCCCCCCCCCCCCATTTCCCGTCAAATCACCTCCTGGTTATAAGTATGCATTTGTTTCTACATCACTCAACATTCTATTCCATTTTACTCAGTTTTTGTGTCTTAGAGGCCGTTGGTTTGCATGTTGTTTTTTTTTAGTTTACAGTGTATATTCCAGGGGGAGCTTGCAGCTGGGCAGCTCACAGCAAAAGAGCCCAGATGGATAAACAGCACAGCAGACTGCAGGAAATGTACATAAATGGATTTTGGGGATGAACCGTCTCTGCCTCCGTTTATAAACAGCATTTGTGGCCATAAAATGACATTTACTTGGTAGGATTCAGACGCGCTAATCTGCGGTTTGTTGCCGCTGCTAATTGAGAGTCTGAAATGAAAGGGGAAGACACAGCTTCATACATCATTCAGCTCATCCCAAATCAGTCTTAAGCTTCGGATTTAATGAGTTTAATTCAGTCCTCGCTAATGATGGGAGAAGGACGGAGCATCTCGTGCTGAGTTAATTAAAACTACATGAAATGGTGCAGATGAAATAGTTTCTGCCCAGTGAGGGTTCCCACTGAGAGGGAGAATCTTTTTCAAGTTTAAGTGGTTTGATTAAAGGGTTTTAAAAATCAAAACTAAATAACACGCTTGTAAACACACACAAATAATGGGTTGGGGGGGGTTCCCAAGGGAGCTGGATGAAGGGGACTGTGGTGTTTACTGATGTGATGGAGAACGTACACACTCTGGCAAAAATATACAGGCAAGATTCGAGATTGTTTAAAACTGAAAAATAAAACAAAAACATATTTTAATCACATTTATTCAAGTCTTCAGTGTTGCATGTATATAAATGCGAAATTAAAAGCTGTAATCATACGGTGAGATGTGGCAGGAGAGCGCATGCAGTCCTGGAAACACACCTACACGGTGGCAGCAACCTGAGAAGGAGAGGAGAAATAAGGTTAACAGCGTGTCAACACTTATGACTTAGTTTAAAGCTTGCCTGATCACGGGCAGTATACCCAGACGAGCTGGCATTGACTACGCAGAGGAGTCCTCCTTAAGTACGCTGGCTGATGAGCGAGTGCAGGTGTGTCTTCTGCCTCAGGTGCAGTGATGAATTAATGAATGTGAGGCAGGATGGGAGGGGCGCGCTCCTGCTGCCCATGACAGGCACCCCCCCTTCTAGGAGCACCTCCTGGCGGTCCGGAGGGCTTCTCCAGGTGAGCACGGTGAAAGGCCCAGAGCATCCCTTTGTCCAGCACCCACGACGAGGGGGTTCAGGATCGTTCCTCCGAGCTGTAGCCCTCCCAGTCATCTAGATACTGCAGACCACGGCCCCGGTGGCAAACATCCAAAATCCACCGTACAGTGTAGGCAGGGTTGCTGTCGATGATTCGAGGAGGAGGAGGTGGCTTCGGGAGGGGGGGGGGGCAGAGAGGGCTGGCTGAGAGGGGCTTGATGTGACTGATGTGGAAGGGTTCAGCCGAAGGGTCGGGGGCAGCTTCAGCTGGACTGACATGTCATTAATCACCCAGGAGATGGTGTATGGGCCAAGGAAGGGAGGGGGGATAGCTTCTTAGATCTCTCCTTCAGTGGAATCTGACTCACTGCCAGCCAGACCTGCTGTCCAGCGACGTACTTGGGTGCAGGAACCCGCCTCCTATCAGTAGCGCAGTTTTCTCTTTTGAAATTTATAAAGCTCTCATATTTGCCTGTTCAGTATATAAAATATTAAATGGCTATGCACCCCCCACCCCGGGAGAATATGTTAAACTGAAGACTATCACCGGTACAACCACCTGAGCAATCAGTGAGGGGCACCAAGACCTGGAATAATATACCACCTGCAATCAGAGAACGTACCACACTAAACACTTTTAAGACTCAAAAACTGGCTTTTCAACAACCAAAACTGTACCCATAACTAGTAGTTGCTCTGCGGCATGTGCATACAGTCGTGTGAAAAAATTAGGATACCCCATTAAATATTCAGTTCTTTATTAAGAAATATTCACACATCTATGTCTAACCTTGTTTTTGTTTTATTTGCATTTTTAACATTTATTTTAGCCATTTTAAGTGGGAATGAATGTGGGGGTATATAACAAGGACTGCCTTTTTTTTTGTAATACTATTAGCAATGAATTAAATGTACTTTTATAATTGTTACCCCAGACCTCTATACAGTAGGTCAAGTATGGAAGTACTAACGAGCAATGCAAGATTTGAAGGGATTTGTAATCTAGGACTTGCTTAATTTTATTTATAATTGCAATATTTTTTGTGACTTTGTTTTGTATGTATCTGACATGTGGTTTCCAACTAATTTTATCATCTAGTATTGCACCCTCAAATTTGATCTCCTTAACATTTTCAATAATAACATTATCTATATGAATATGTACGTATATCTTCTTTATTTTTACAATTACTAAATATCATTACCTTAGTTTTATCTCTATTTAGTGATAATTTATTACTATCCATCCATTTTTTAAGCTTATTTAATTCATTATTTAGAGTATGGATTAGTTCCTTATAATTATTTCCAGAATAAAATATATTAGTATCATCAGCAAATAATATTCAATCAATCAATCAATCAATCAATCAAAAAACTTTATTCCAGACTCATGGTCCATCAAAAATAGAAAGTAAAATAAAAATAAAATAAAATAAAATAAAATAAAGATAAACAAGACAGTTGAAACAGTTAATAGGAAAAACAATCAAAAAGTTATAAAACAATAAGACACAACTACTAAAAGAAGTACAAAAACAGTACAGACTTTAAAAAGACTTAAAAAGACTACTGTACCAGTGCCTTCTAAACTGTGACTGACAGCGAATAGAACTGAGCTTAATGCTAGACATGACTTGAATGATTTCATTTCTAGATGCATCAAGCCAACAGATGAATTTATACATAAGATTCCTTATTACTGCATGCAGTGTATTTACACGTGATGAGACAAATAACTCGGAAGCACTGCACCATCGAGGCTTTTTAAGTAAAATTCTTAAAGCATCATTGTAAGCAACCTGTAATTTCTGCATACTTTGTTTCCTATAATTTATCCATAAATGAGCAGTGTATAAAGGTGTACAATAGGTTTTAAAAAGAACCAGTTTCACCTCATCTGAACAAAAGCCAAACCTGCGTGCAAGAATATTTGCTTGCATGTAGATTTTGCAGCGTTGTCTGAAAATATCATCATCATCAGTCATTCTGTCATTAATAAAATGTCCCAGATATTTAATTTTATCCCTGACAATTAATTCCCTGCCTGCCAACTCAAAGACAGGGAATTTCATTAACAAATCTTCTCTAGTGCGGCAAATCAGCACACAACTCTTATTTGTATTATATTTTATGTCATTTTCCTCTCCATAAGCAGTACACACTCTTAATAACTCCTGAAGACCAGCACTACTTGGATTGAGAATAACTAGATCATCAGCATACATAAAATGATTCACTAACTTATTCCCTATAAGGGAATTATTATTAATTATAAATACTTATTCCCTATTATTTTTAATAATTTAGAAACTTGGAATATGTCATTTATATATATGTTAAATAATTTGGGGCCCAATACTGACCCCTGGGGGACCCCACAGGTAATTCCCATACATCCAGACAGATATTCTCCCATTTTCACAATCTGTTGTCTCTCAGATAAATAACTTGTAACCCAATTCAGTGCCACTCCCCAAATATCATATAATTGCAGTTTATCAAAAAGTATTGAATGATTTATTGTATCAAATGCTTTTCTAAAATCTAAAAATAAACCAACTGCATATTCTCCTTGAGCTAATGCATTTATTATTTCCTCTGTTGCTTCCAGTTTTTGTATTTATGATTTTTTTTAATATATTTAAAGTAAAAAAAAAAGTTAAAGTTTATTGCCATTTGTACAAGTAAAAAACAGGTACATTGGAATTCTTGTGTGTGTCTCTCTGAGTCAGTTATAACAGTAATAATAATAAAAAGGTAAAAGGAACAAAGTCAGAATAAACACTGACTAGATAAAAGGTGCAATCATGTAAGAATATACATACTGTATACATTATAGTTAAAAAGCTATATAACAGCAATACTAAGAGATGGAAATGTCCTGAGATTTTTAATTTATTGCACATGCGGTAGGTGGTATAGAGGTAGTTTTGCTATTGCACACAGTATTATGGAATGGATGGAAAGTTATGTGTACGTATGTGTGGGGAAAGACAGGGGGACTGTACTGGATGTGTAGGTTTGTAAGGGACAGGTGGATAGCTGTGTGTATGTGAGGGAGGGTCAGTGAAGGGGTAATTGTCCAGCATATGAATGGGTTATGGATGTTTACTGTCTTTAATGTCCTGTGCCACTAGCCTGACAGTGGCTGGAAAAAAGCTGTTGCAGAAGCGTGCCTTGTGAGTGCTGGTGCTCTCAGGTCTGCGGTGCCTGAGATTGTGACCTGAGTCCACCCACTGAAACAGACCATGGGCTGGGTGGTGTTTGCCCCTGAGGATGCTCTGTGCCCTTCTCCTACAGCGCTGTGTGTAAATGATATCCATGGAAGGGAAGATGGAGCCGATGAGCCTCTCTGCAGATTTGATGACCCGCTGTAGCTTTTTCCTCTCTGCCAGGGTGGTATTGCCGTACCATACTGTGATACTGCTGGTGAGAATGCTGTCAACAAGTCCTCTATAGGCCTGGGTGAGGGGCTGTCATTTAAGTCCGGCCTTCTTCAGCTGCCTGATAAAGTACAGTCTCTGCTGAGCTCTTTTCACTGTAGTTGCAGTGTTTTTAGCCCAGCTGAGGCTCTCTGTGAGTTGAAGGCCAAGGAACTTGTGGCTGTCGGTCCGCTCCACCTCAGTCCCCTTGATGGTGAGCAACTGCAAAGGTGGGCCTCTTCTCCTGAAATCCACAATGAGTTCTTTTGTTTTGCTTATGTTGAGGACAAGGTCGTTGTCCTCTCCATAGACGGTGACCTTTTGAACCAGGTCCCTGTATGATGACTCATCCCCTTTCCTGATGAGGCCAAGGATGGTTGTGTCATCGGCGTACTTGATGATGATATTGTTGTCATGGGTAGAGGTGCAGTCATGTGTGTAGAGAGAGAAGAGTTTGGGACTGAGGCAGCAGCCTTGCGGGGTTCCTGTGCTCACTGTAAGCTCAGCAGAAACCCTTCTTCCCATCCTCACCACCTCTGGTCTATCTGTGAGGAAGTCCAGAATCCAATTCTGGGTGGGTGTTGGTACTCCCAGGCCTGCCAGCTTAGCAGTTAGCTTCATCGGCCGGATCACTTTAAAGGCGGAGCTGTAATCCAGGAACAGTAGCCATGCATATGTGTTGTGAGTGTCCAAATGTTGGAGTGTGAAGTGAAGTGCCAGAGCCACCGCATCATCCACTGACCTGTTGGGGCGGTAGGCAAACTGATGAGGGTCCACTGTGTCTGGAACCATGGAGTTTATGTGCCTTAGAACCAGCTTTTCCAGACATTTCTTGGCAGCCGATGTAAGTGCCATGGGTCTAAGATCATTCATTGTGGAAATGTTTGTTTTTTTAGCGACTAGTACTATTATAGAGGACTTAAAGATGTGTGGGACTGTTTCCTCTGAGAGGGAGATATTGAAGATGTCTGTGTACACCTCTGCCAACTGCTCTGCACATGCCTTCAGGACTCTTGGTGCCACATGGTCGGGTCCCACAGCTTTGCGAGGGTTAACCTGCCTCAGAGCTCTGAGAACCTGTGTGTGTGTCACCAAAAGTGTAGTTTCCCCCAGGTTGCAGGGGGCCTTGGAGGGGATGTCTGTGTTGTGTTGATCAAACCTGGCCTAAAAACTGTTGAGGTTGTCAGGCAAAATGGCATCTTGGGTCATAGTTCTGTTAGCATCCTTCTTATAATTGGTGACTGACTTGATTCCCTGCCACATACTTCTTGTATTATTTTCCCTGTAACAACTTTCAAGTCTTTGGGTATATGTCCTCTTGGCAGTTCTGATGGATTTTTGGAGCTCATATCGAGCAAGCCTATACTCTGTGATGTTACCCGACTTGAAAGCTGTGCACCACATCCTGATCTTGCTGCGTATATCTGCATTGAACCAGGGCTTCTGGTTAGGGGACACGTGAATAGTCTGGGATGGGATGCAGATGGACGTGCACCAGTCAATATAGTTTCTAACAGTGTCTGTGTATTCATGTATATTGTTTGTAGCTTCCTTGAAAATGGTCATATCTGTGACCTCCAAGCAGTCCTGCAGTTTTTTTTCAGTGCATTGTCAGTCCACTTCATCACAGTCCTAACTGTGACTGGGTCAGCTCTGAACCTTTTGGTGTAGGTGGCCTGTAGCAGGATGGCAAGGTGGTCACACTTCCCAAAATGTGGCTTGGAGACAGTGGTATAAGCATTTCTGATGTTGTTGTAGCATTTGTCCAGAGTGCTGTTTCCCCTAGTGGGGAAGTTGACAAACTGGTAGAAATTGAGGATGCTTTTCTGGAGATCACAGTGGATAAAATCTCCTAAGATGATAAAAACAGTATCTGGGTTTGAGTTTTGATGTCTGCTAATCATGTTATGCAGTTCTCTAAGGGCATTTTCCTCATTAGCTGAGGGAGGTACATACTCTGTACTAAGTATAATGCATTGCAGTTCTCTGGGTAAGTAGAATGGCCTGCACTTCAGAGTAATATACTCCACATCCTCAGAACATGACTGTGATGTTACCATGTTATCGGTACTCCAGGACTGTTTGACGAGGATAGCTGTTCCTCCTCCCCATGTTTTACTGCATTCCGTAGCACTGCGGTTGGCCCTGTAAACAGTGTAGCCTGCCGGTGTTATGGCTTCGTTGGGGGTCCTCTGTCCAAGCCACGTTTCACAGAAACATAAAACAGAGCAATCCTTGATGTACCTCTGTGTAGCCATCCAACTGAGTAGGTCATCCATCTTGTTGACCGGAGACTGGACATTGGCAAAGAGTATGATTGGGAAAGTTAGCCGTCCTCTGCTAACCAATCGACGGAGTCTTTGTTCTGCTCCACCCTGCCTTCCACGCTTCCGTGTCGGCCTCGGGGCACCAGAAAAACCCCCTGCTGCGGCCTGACCCGGCAGCCCTCTAGCATGGAGCTGTAGTTCCAGGAAGCAGTCCAGGACATTTGTATCAATTTGTCCCCGGTGACTCCATGCTGTAAGTTGTAAAAGAGTCTCTCGATCATACTTAACATAAGCTGTAACATGCCGCACTTGAAACAATAAAAACAACACTAGAGATATAAAAAACTAAATAAAACTTGACTCGGAGAGCTACGCTACGTCGCACTCGAAGCAGTGCCATTTCCATATTACGCAAATGACAGAAGTCCAGTTTCTTTAATTGGACAGTTTTTATAATGATTTAAATATAGCAATAAATTTATCATATGCCAAGTCCACTTCTTTCTCTCTATAGACAACATCCCAATTCTGTAACATTAAATCATCTTTTAAAGCACTGATTGTATCTTCTGTTTGTATTCTTTTAATAAATAATCTTTTTACATGGTTTATTATTATTATTCCTCTCATTAACCCCATAATTAACATCTAAAGAAATAAATACAGGCAAGTGGTCACTAATGTCCTTTATTAGTATACCACTCACCATATTATATTCAATAACACTGGTAAAAATGTTGTCTATCAAGATAGCACAGTGTGTCGTTATTCACATAGGTTTTGTAATCTTTGGAAATAAGGTTAAGCTATACATTGTTTCTAAGAAATCTTCAGTTGGTTTATGTTGTTTTGCTTTCATTAAATCTATATTAAAGTCACCTCAAATAAAGATATTTTTGTTTTATTTTTGTATATATCTTTTCCATACCATTTCTAAATTTTTCCATGTCAGATCCCGGTGCTCTATATGTACAACTTACTATTAGGTTCAGGTTCAGGTTCAGGTTACTTTATTTGTACCCGTAGGTAGATTTGTTTTGCAGTCAGGTGACATCCATATTTACAAACCACAATTACATTCAACATGAACACAAACACAGGCACACATGAAGCTGACTATAAACATGATAAAAGTACTCAAGGCGCCACCAATCAGGACATAGGACAAAGAGATAAGAGAAAAAACAAAGAGATAAGAGAGAAGGATCATATTAAAAAGTTAAAGACTAGTCAAAGAGGTTAAAAACTCATAAGTCTAAAACCCAATAAAAGATTTAGAACCCAAATAAAAAACCTACAAAAATAAGTAAATATAAAATAAAATTAATAAATAGGTAACTAAATTATGTGCAATATATTGTTACATCTTGTTCAACTCTTTAACAGCAGTAGGAACAAAGCTGCTTTTGTAGCGCTGGGTTTTACTTTTTGGGACAGTAAACCTCCGTCTGGAGGGAAGAAGCTGAAAGTGGCAGTGCAAAGGGTGGGAGTCATCATTTAAAATGGAAGTAGCCATCCTCTGTACCTGTCTGGTGTACAGGGATGTCAGGCTCAGCTGTGACTCACCAAGCAAATGATTGGACCATCTAACTACCTGATCCAAGGATTTCTTCTGTTTCAGTTTTATCTGACCAAACCATGACACCAAAGAAAAGGATAAAACAGATTCAATAAAAGCCCAATAAAACATTATCATTATGGTTCGGTCAATTTGGAAGCGTGCAAGTTTCCTTAAACAATGCAAATGTTGCTGACCCTTTTTGCACACCCTTTCACAGTTCTCTTCAAAGTTTAAATTACTATCAATAATCGTCTCAAGATACTGTATTTGTAGGATTGTACACGTTCAGTGGTCTGGCCTTTTAGTACAGTGACTTTGTGCCTGGGAGTTTTCCTCCTAAAGTCAATAATCATATCTTTAGTTTTTGTCGTATTCAGCTGCAGGTAAGAATCCTCACACCAGTGAACAAAATCATCAACTACTGGGCCGTGGCCACTCTCACCATCCTGGAGGAGACTGACAACAACTGAATCATCAGCATACTTTATAATGTGTCTGTTGTCATGTCTGCTCCGACACATGTTTGTGTACAGGATGAAGAGTAGTGGTGACAACACACACCCCTGCGGAGAGCCAGTAGAACACTTTTGGTCAGACGATATACCATTGACCCTTACTCTCTGTGTCCTGTTGGTTAAAAAATCCAGAATCCAACCCACCAGATTATTACTCAAATCAAATTGTTGCAGGAGCCTTTCAACTAAAATATGAGGTTGGATTGTATTAAAGGCGGAGGAAAAGTCCACAAATAAAAGCCTGGCGTGTGTCCTATTAAAATCCAGATGTTCAAAAAGCATGTTAAGTAGAGTGACAGTGGCATCCTCCACTCTCCTCTGTGAGGCCTATAGGCAAACTGCAAAGGATCCAATGCATGTTCAGTCTGCTTTAGGACCTCACATCTGACCAATTTTTCAAAAATTTTCATTAAAATTGAAGTCAAACCAACTGGTCTAAAATCATTTACCATTTTAGGACAGATGGATTTTGGAATGGGGACAACCACAGCATCTTTCCAGATCTTAGGCACATGTTGTGTCTGTAAGGACTTATTGAAAATGTAGTGGAATACAGGACTCAATTCATGTGCACAGGACTTTACCAAGCGCCCACATATATTATCAGGGCCCTGACTTTTGTTCACTTTTACAGCACAGAACGCCCTTTTAACATCCTGCACCTCAATATTAAAGTGCTGATTGTCTTTGAGTTTCTGTTTCAAACCTTGGGTTTCTGTGCTAAAATCAAAGGAGTCAAAACGACCATAAAAACAATTAAGAGCATTAGCCAGCTCTGTGTCTGAATTAAAACCATCTAAAAACACACGATTACTGCGCTCTGTGCTCTGAAGGCCTGCAATAGTTTTCATACTGGCCCAGGCTGAACCAAGTCTCTTTGTTGCCATCTTGCTTTCCAACTCTGATTTATAATTCTGTTTTGCTCTTAAAATTTCGGACTTCAGCTCTTTTGTGGCAACCTGCAGCTCAGAAACAACCCCCTGTTTAAAGGCAAGTGCTTTCCCCTGTAAGCAGGATTTAACTGATTTTGTAACCCATGGCTTGCTGTTGGGATATATTTTGACACGTTTACGTGGAACGATCATGTCTCTACAGAAAGCCATGTATGAGCATGTCACATCCACTAAAGAGTCCAAATCTTCTCTGCAGTCTAGCATGAACACCTCCCAGTCTGTACAGTTAAAGCATTCCTGGAGGCAGTGCACTGAATCCTCTGTCCACACGTTTATGTCTCTGGTCTTCGCCTTGTCTCTTCTGAGAGCAGTTTTATATGTGGGCAGCAAATGTACACAGTTGTGATCTGAGGATCCTAAAGGGGGAAGGGGAATAGATTTATAGGCCCTCTCAAGGGATCCATAGCACAGGTCCAATGTTTTTTTTTTTTTCGCCTGGTTGGGCAGGAGACGTACTGTTAAAAGTTTTTAAGTGTCTTCTTTAAAGAAACATGGTTAAAATCCCCAAGGATAAAATTTGGAGCCTCTGGGGAAATCGACTGCAACCGCTGTACCACATCAAAGACGGTGCTGGAGGCGGAGTCAGCATCTGCCCTCGGGTGAATGTACACAGTCGTTATGAAAAGTTGGGGGAACTCGCGGGGCAGATAAAAGGGGCGTAGTGACACAGACAGAAGCTCCACAACTGGTGTACAGATGCGCTCTCTGACCGTGACAGATGTACAGTACTCTTTATTAATATATAAACACACGCTGCCCGCCTGACGTTTCCCCGTTACCTCTTCCTGCCGATCCGAGCGAAGTGGGGCTCCAAAGCCGTCAATCCACAGGTCCGCATCCAGGTCTTGCGCTGTAAGCCACGTCTTCTGTGTAAGCCATGACACAGCAGTTCTTGAAATCCTTCTGATATCGTACATTCCCTTGAATTTCATCTACTTTATTTCTCAGGGATTGTACGTTCCCCATAATAATGGAAGGAAGAGGAATGCGGTTAAGCTGACACCTCCTCAGGCTTAATCTTACGCCTCCGCGCTTTCCGCGTTTCCTCTTCTCGTCTCTCTTTTCATTGCTGTGTCCATGAAAATCTCTTAAAATATAGTCCGGCAGTTGCAGCACGGACTCAAACACAGATGCTGCATTATCCATGTTTAAATGCAGTAACATTTCTCTGGAATACTGCGTTCTTCCCGGCGTGACCGCATTCACGCTTACCTCCAAGACAAAGAGCCGGTAGGAAAGAAACCACAGTGCAAAAACAAGAAGGAAATCCATACTGATGGAACCAGGGAGCTCTTCGTTATATAGTCCACAAACATTCAAGGACAAAAACGATACAGAGAATTACGTTGAAACACATTAAAGTGCATAAAAACAAAGACACAGACATCAAACTTTTTTCACCCGCTGCCGGTCGCTGTGTGCACATGCGCCCTATTATGTTTTTTCCTATTTTCCATCGAAATTTCAACAGTTAAATATTCCATAATTTCATTCACTGTTGATGTCATGCTGTCCACTTTTTTACTTTTAAAATTTCTATCAACATACAGTGCTACTCCACCACCACTTTCACATTTCCTATTTTGTGTGTACATCTCATATCCATGTAGTTCAAAATTTACATCTTTTTCTTCATTAATCCATGTTTCAGTTATTGCTATAATCCTAAATGAGGTGTTAAACTGATTTAAAAACTCCTTAATACTATCAAATTTGGCATAGAGACTCCTACTATTAATATGTATTATTGTCAATGTCTGATCCGAGTTATAACTCCATTTAATTGTTGTTCATCATAAGAAGTACACTTATTGTTAATATGATTAAAGTAGTTATTATCTGGGTCAATACCACCTAAAAAATCTTGTGGTTGCTGTTCAGCATTTACAAAGTTTTCAGCTTCAATTTGACCTAATACACTTCCATTATTAAATGAGGAAGAATGATTGGTTAAAGTGCTGATCATAAGTTGTGGCAACAATGTACACCAAAAAGAAAAAAGAGAAAAAAAACAAAAGCAAAACAAGAAAAAAAACCCACAAAAATTTCCACTCATAATCTTACTATGCTGTTATTGTTATTGTTATCGCTGCATAAAAGCTACGGCTTAAATTTGTCTAATTCCTCCATATCTTTAATCATTATTACTTTAGCTTCTTCTGGAGTGCCAAGCAGCTTTATCTACACCTTACAGTTCTTTGTCCATGTCGACTGCATGTTCCCTTGTTTTCTGAGAGCTCTGGCTTGTCTAGCTATTTCTGAGTTCTTTTTTGTTAAATATTCGTTTACATAGACAGTCGTTCCTCTCAGTTTTCTTGCTTGTCACAAATCGGATAATAATCACTGGTTTTCCTTTACTGTCTTTTCTAGGTAACGTGTGGCAAGCCAAAATAGTGTTATTGTCCACAACAGTGTTTTTAGAGTTGAAAAAAGTAACTCCAGCTGGCACACGTGCATAAGTGTTAAGACCGCTCACAATGACATCATCCATTCTTGTATATTGTTCTAATTCATCCACATGTCTTTGTAAGAAATTAATTTTCTGGTCTTTTTCCATCATTTCAGCCTTTAATTCATGCACTTGCTCCATAAGGCCAATAAGCAGAGTTTGTTGTTTTGCTATCTTAGATATTTCTTCAGACATAAAATTTTGTTAGAGTTTGACCTCCTCCAACTCCTCTCCATTTGTCTGATTCTTTTTCGGAGGCATAATGGCTAGTCCGATTGGGATCAGAGGAGAGGCTCACTTGTTGACTAGTACAGGAGCCAAAGTACGTCCGATGGCTAGTGGAGGCCGTCAGCTGGCTTGTCGTCTAATTATAGCTGTTATCTGGTGGTGAGGCCGAAGCTCTCCCGATGGCTAGTGAAGGTTGCTAACTGGCGTCATCATCTAGTAGCTGAATCTGCCGGTGAAGCCGGAAGGTGAAGCTAGTGGAGGCCTCCAGCTAGCGTCGTCCTATCGTGGTGAATCTGAAGCTCTCCCGGTGGCTAATGGAGACCATTAGCTTGGGTCATAGCCTGATATCAGGTATCTTGATGATAGCAGGATAATTTCTGCTAGTGCTGCTGGTATCTGGTCCAGCTGACCTCGGATCTGGCTGGGGCCCCAGTTAGCTCCTCCACTGGGGTCTGCTGCTGTAGTTGGGCACCGATCCGGCCGAGCTGCAGTTAGCTCCTCCACTGTTAGCTCCATGGCTTACTGCCTCTGTAGCTGAGCTCCAATCCAGCCGGGACCTCGATGAGCTCCTCCGCTGGGGTCTGCTGCTGTAGTTGAGCTCCGATCCGGCTGGGGCCTCAGTTAGCTCCTCCGTTGTCAGCTCCGCCACTGTAGTTGAGCTCCGATCCAGCCGGAACCTCGGTTAGCTCCTTGGCTGTTAGCTCCATGGCTTACCACCTCTGTAGCTGAGCTCCGATCCGGCCGGGACCTTGGTTAGCTCCTCCGCTATTAGCTCCGTCACTGTTAGCTCCGCTGTTCATTAGTATGTAATGTCCCTTTCAAATAAACATTAAATTTAAACAATGGCACAGGGAACAGATGATTAGATTTTGGTGGTGATCCGGATCACAATCTGGATCCAGGAATTTTTTGAAAATTATTTTATATATTAATATTGTGCGGGCAGCACGGTGGCGGAGTGGTTAGCACTGCGGCAGCACAGCAACTCACCCTTGGCCGGGGGATCCTGGGTACGATCCCAGCCCCCGACCAACAGTGATCTGTGTGGAGTTTGCATGTTCTCCCCGTGTCTGCGTGGGTTTACGCCGGGATTTCTCTGGTTTCCTCCCACATGCCAAAAACATGCAAGTTAGGTTAATTGGTATCAAAACTGGGGATTCTAAATTGTCCTTAGGTATGACTGCGAGAGTGAATGGTTGTCTGTCTCTCTGTGTTGGCCCTGCAATGGACTGGCGATCTGTCCAGGGTGTACCCTGCCTCTCGCCCAAAGATGCTGGGATAGGCTCCAGCCCCCCCACGACCCAAAAAGGATTAAACGGAAGAAGATGGATGGATGGATGGATGGATTAATATTGCACTTTTCATGAACTGCCCCTTTAAGATCTGTTCGCTGAGTTACATTCATGGCCTGCTACGTATGGCTCTTGCGAGCCATAAATAAGAGCCAAGGGCTGACCGGTGAGTTTGCGTTGTTTATTAACAATAAGGAAAGGAACAAAGGAAAATAGCCTCGTGGGGCAAAACACAAACAATAATACAAAGGTACACTTACAAATGATGATGATGATGATGAGAGGGGGACTGGAGCCGGACGTAGGGGTTCCAGCCTTATCCACACCGGAGAAGAGCGTGGATAATATGCCCAAGGTCACAGCACTGAATAATCAGGACCGCTCCCTTTTATAGTGGTTGACAGTGCCTCAGCTGATGAGAGGTAATTGGCCTCCAGCCGTCCCATAGAGCTTGACAGCTGGAGGCCCGCTGAGACGCTGTCAAAGTAAGAGCAGGGCTGAGGAGGAATATGGTCTGAGCGTGGATGGCATCGGCGCACAGACCATGTGACAGAACCCCCCCACCCCAAGGCAGGGCTCCAAACGGCTAGTAACACCCAAACCCCCCCCCCCCCCCACCTAGGGTGGGCAGATGGGGCGTAGGCCAGGAGGGCGTGAATTGGGAAAAGGAGAGAAAAAAACCCAACATTAGCAGGGAACAAATGAAGCAATTACAGAGTATGGGGGGAAACCCCCCCCCACAATACTCCATAACAGGCTAACAATATGCAGACGGAGGGGGAAAAAAAAACACTAAGTAGGCAGGGGACAAACGAGGCAATTACAGAGTATGGGAGAAGAGAAAAAAGAAAACCACAATACTCCATAAAATGCCATAACATGTTGACAAGACCCAAAGAAAAACAACCCCAGGAGACCTAAGAGGAGAGTTGAGGCTCCTAAGGCGAAATCCACAGATACAGGACAACCCTCAACAGGAGGGGGAGAAACAAAAGCACGCTAACCGTGATATGACTATAAGAAATTATATACCTGCACATTCACAAAACCACAAAGGACTAGGCACAGGAATAACAGCAGAAATAATTCAGTTCGGGGGGTCTCCCCGCACCCAGCGTCCAAACTGCCAATGGGGGTGACGGGAAACGTTCAGGCGGCCTACCTGAATCCCAGGCCAGGAAAAGCAGTACTTCGGGTGGCTGGACCAGACCGCCGAACAGAGAGTCCAGTGGGTCGGGTGGCTGAACCAAAGAGCCGAATGGGTATGGCAGTCCCTCTGGCGGCCGACCCGCATCGCTCAGCCACCAGGCCCACAGGGGAGAGAAAGGCAACGGCTTCCCTGTGGAGAGAAATAGTGAGGGCGAGCCGGGCCGACAGTGAGAGGTCCATATGGGCCCTGGTGGAGAAAGCTTGGGGGGATAATGAGGGTGACGATGATGACGACGGTGAAGATGGGGATGAAGATGATGATGAGCCGGTCCAGTGTCCGGTGGCAGGGGATCTGCAGCTCCCTCACCGAACCTGGATGCCGCTGGTGCTGCACCCTCGTCGGACCCCAATTGGGTCACGGCTGCTCCCACGACGGACCCCGATTGGGTCTCGGTAGCACCCGCGTCGGACCCCGATTGGGTCGGCGCCGCACCAGAACCGACCTCCAACCCCGAACCTGGAAGCTCTGGCACAGCGGGCGAAAGCAGCTCCTTGCCAGCGACCCTGGGAGAAGGCTCAGGAGAGAGAGAAGAACCGGGATCAGGATCACCGGCAGCGCCAGAACCCGGCGAGATAAGCTCGGACGCAGCGGGCGGCTGCACCGAGCTCGTCTCCCCAAGAGACAGGCTAAAATGCTCTAAGATATAAAGGAGAAAGACAAAGCAGAGCACTTGCCTGATCTCGGGTTCTGACGCCGTCCAGGACTGCGAAGATCCGGGCTCAGATGGCAGGAGGTCGTCATCAGGCTCCCACTCAGCTGCGTCGGGCTCCACAGCTGGCATGATGGTGTGTGCAGCTTGAGAGTCCTCCGGCACCAATGCCCACGCCGATGGCCCACACAGTGTGGTGGCAGGAGAACCTCGACCCGCTGGACCGGACCGCTCCTCCGTGGAGACCCAGGGATGCTTCCTCGTCGGCGCAGGTTCCACACTGCAGTCCGCTCTCCTCCTCCACCCACGGCATAGCTGCGGAACCGGAACCAGGCTCTCCAGAACCGCAGGCCCCCTCCTCATCCAGCAACATTGGCCTGGCGTCAAGGACCGCTCAGCGGAGGGAGACACAGAGGATGCGGGATTAATAATTAAAGCCACAGCAGGTGGTGGGAGCTCGGGGAGCTGCAAACCCCGAACTCCACCTCCAGGAGTCTGACAGAGCAAACCACAATAATGAGAGTGTGAATGAACTTGGACTTGCCTGTCTCCTGGAGGCTGAGTGGTGCCTGCTGTGGCGGACGTTGCTCCTCCCTTTTCCCGCTGGACGGTGACAGAGGGCCCCCTGGGAGGATGATGGGGAGCCGCTCGAGATGGTTCCGGGATGGAGCTCGCCGGGCCAGGACTCTGAGCACACACAGCGGCCGGGGAATGCATCAAGGAGGAGGGGGCAACAGCTGAGATGAGCTGGGCACGGGACGCTGACGAGAGAGTGGGAGAAGATGGCCCGGGGGGAGAGGCTGCGGGAATTCCCCTCTGACGAGGCGCAGGAGTGGCAGCTGTGTGGGGGATTGAGCCCTTGCGGTGACCCGGAACTAGATCCGGACAGGATTCAAACTGAGGATGGCAGCCGGTGTGATGACGGTTTCTGGTGGAGGGCGAGGCGAAGGTGAGGTCTGGGAACCGCCGCTCCTGAGCGGAGACAGAGGTGAGGAGGTCGGCGAACTCGGGAAAATCACACAACTCTGGACTCCTCTCCACCAGTCTAACTGCAGCCACTACATGCTTCATGATGGATGATGGATGCGCAGCGGAGCGAGCAGCAGCCACTCGGTCCTAGATCTTGATTGCAGTCTGCTGCAGCTCCTCTGGGGGAATCCTGAGTGACGACGTACTAGATGGGGGAAGACCTCCGGATGGTGCGAACTCCCGGGCCAGAACGGAGGCAGGAGCGGGATCCCAAAGCGAGGGGCGACGTCTCCTCCTCTTCGGCTTCCTGCCGGGATTTCCCTCCAACCCGCGGAGTATCTCGCGCTGTGCAGCGATGTTATATCTCCTCGCGCTCACCTCAAAACACAAACAATAATACAAAGGTACACTTACAAATGATGATGATGATGATGAGAGGGGGACTGGAGCCGGACATAAGGGTTCCAGCCTTATCCACACCGGAGAAGAGCGTGGATAATATGCGCGAGGTCACAGCACTGAATAATCAGGACCGCTCCCTTTTATAGTGGTTGACAGCACCTCAGCTGATGAGAGGTAATTGGCCTCCAGCCGTCCCATAGAGCTTGACAGCTGGAGGCCCGCTGAGACGCTGTCAAAGTAAGAGCCGGGCTGAGGAGGAATATGGTCTGAGCGTGGATGGCATTGGCACACAGACCATGTGACATGGCCACGCACCTCCGTAACCCACGGGCAGTGCATTCCTACCACCAAACACTGCAGAAAAATGAAAAGGAATGTGTTCTCCATCCACATAGTATGTGATGATTGACATTATTTCACCTGAAGACGCCAAGAAAACGCAAGCAAAGTGTGCTGTTTAAGAAGGTGTTTGGAGTGCATGCAGATGTAACTCCAGCCGGCAGACAAGGATGCTAGCCACATGGTCCACACGGTATGTAAACACAGTAAACTTCAGCACTGAGCAATGTTTAATTTTTTTGTTTGTGAAATCATAATAGGTCTGTTCTATTATGCTTATTTACTACACACCGCAGTGATATGATACCGCACTGTTGTGTAATATTGCTTAATAAACCATGATGCTGATTTAAGGTAGGATTGCCCAGCCCCAATCAATCAAAACTTTATTTATATAGGACTTTTCATCCAAAAAGTTGTAGCACAACGGGCTTTACAAATTAAAAATATGACACAATTACACCCCCTCCCACCCCACCCTTTCACCCACCCAACTCAGCACGTGCATGCACACACACACACACACACACTCATCAATGTGAGACATAGCCGATCACCAAGGATCAAGGGGCCTCATGTGCAAAGGGTACTTGCGCACAAAAACATGGCGTATGTCCTTTTCCATGGAAAATTTCAGATGTATCCAGAATGAAATGACCGTGGAAATATGCGCAGCCCCATGCCAACCTCATGGCTGGCATACGTACGTTTCTACTGTTATTGGTCCAATGGTGACACTTAGAGGTGATGTTGGGAGACTGAAAATGATGCTAAAATTATTGTACACACCAGAGACACATGATGAACAAACATCCAAGTGTGCGTAATTAGATGAGTGGATATAAAAGCAAGCGCAAAGAAGTGCAGAAATGCCTCTAACAACAATGGTGTTAGCATTATTAGAGGATACTGCAAATCGTGCAGTGAAAAGAGAAAGCGTATTTAGAGACAGAAGATTTTCTGGCTCAGGATGATGACTGGCTTGTCAGCTGGTTTAGGTTTCCACTGGCAGTCCTTGAGGAACTGTGTTCAGAGCTACGGCCACTCTTGGACGGCGACATGGTGAGAAGCTGAGCGCTGCTCGTCCCAGTGCAGGTGCTGACAATACTTGGGTTCCTGGCAACAGGGGCATTCCAGAGGGAGCTGGCAAAGCAATTGGGAAATTCCCAGTTGTGTGGTGATCCGCGCTGTGTGTGCCTTTGCCCTAATTATCTTTCACAGCTGTAGGCACACCTGCATCCCCTCATTAAGCACCCTTTATAAGGAACGCTGCCCAGTAGGCAGCACGGAGATGTCTATGCTCTCTCCCAGGAAAAACTCCTACCTAGAGTCTTCCTCCACAGCTCTATGAGTTTCCTCGCTTCTCAACTGCTCCTCGCCTCACGGGAGTTCCGTCTCCCCAGCACCACGTAAGCTTTTACAGAGTGTTTCTCTGCAACCGCCTATTCTCCCTTTGTTCCCTGTGCACAGGTGGACCACCCTCCAGGCGGACCTTTCCTTCCTCCTGGTGGCGGACCGGACCTCGTCTGTGTACAGCAGCTTCCCTCTTCTCGCTATCGGTGAGCTGGAGCAGACTGCACACATTCTTCACTCCAAGCTGCACTGTAAATATTCTGCACCTGCACCACAGCACCACAGCGGAACGCTGGACCGGTATTGGATAATCATCTCTTCGGAGCCAGATTAATTCTTCGCTACTGTAAGACTATAAAATCTCTGCTAACGTCATTATCTGTCAGTCGGAGTCTAACCTCTCCATCTCTGCTGACATTCCAGGGTTGCTAGACCTGTTCCGCTGTGCACGCTCCTGTTCCCACTACACTACACTCTCACAACACCATACGCACACACAAACCTTCACTCTCATTCAATACAAGATCATTATTGTTGCTGAGCCTGTGTTTGCTTCTGGGTGTTTCTGGAATTATGTCAAGTTGACCCTGAGCCAAGCTATGCCAGCTGAGTGGGATGGCATTATCCGGCTGTCACCCAGGTACATCATATTCCCATACAAGGCAGTTGAACAGGCCAACATCAAAGCACAATTTGCAGCGAGAGCTGGTTTTCCTAATGATTCTAATGAACAGCATTGTTGAGAACAAACTACAAGCTGGCACTGTGCGGATGGATGGCTTCTTGGTGAGTAAATTCATGTAATTGTCCTAAATAACCCACCTCATGTGCAACGTGCCTGTGTGCCCCCAAATATCACCCTGTCTTCAAGGCTTCATTACAGCTTAGTGGTTGGAGTAAGTTGTGGAGTGTGTAAAATCACAGGCAGATTCATTTCAAATGATTTATTGCACACTCACATCTCACGAGCACTGAACAGAATGACTCGTCACATCACGAGCACAGAACAGACTGACTAGTCACATAAAACATCTTTCTCTCTACATCAAGTTACACTTCATAAGATTCCAGAAACTTCCTAATAACAGCAGGACATCTACACCTCGCTTCATTCAACCCCCACTCCCACTGTTCTCCCATGTGTATTCATTGTCTCTGTCTAAGGTGTGAAATAACCTGAGGCCTGAGGCCCACACTGCCCACCCCCCCCAGCATCTTAGATAGAACAATAGAACATCAGTCCACACGCTGTTTCGGCTTCAGTCTCCTCCCATATCTGCTGCAACTGGGTTTTACCACCTCCATGGCGCTGCTGTGCTGGTGGGAGGCTCCTGAAAGTGTGTCTAACTGCGGGTGAGCCGTGGAGAGGGGAGGGGGCGTGTTCACTCTGCCCGTGTGGCTGCTCTGATGAATTGTTTCCCTGGGGAGCTCTCCGTGGGGGTCTTCCACGCCGAGGGGCCCTAGCCAACAGCACTTGCTCGTCCGCCACAACGAAAGCGGGTTTGAGTCTGTCTATGCCAATTTTTTCCCTCCTACCCCCAAGTCAAGCAAAAAATGCTTATCCCCTGTTTCCAGCACTCTGAACGGTCCATCATAGGGTGGGCGCAATGAAAGGCGGTGGGCGTCGTGTCTGACAAACACGAACTCTGCGTTCTTCAAAGTTTTAGGCACAAAAACACGCAGAAAACTGTGATGGGCAGGTCCCGGCAGCGTGCCTGTGTTTGCGCTACGCTGCAAAAGCTGAGAAGGGGAGCTGCCAGGCGCGGGATTATCTGGCAGAAATTCCCCGGGCAGCTGTAGTGGCTACGCAAAAACGAGCTCTGCCGGAGAAGCTTCCAGATCCTCTTTCGGCGTGGAGCGCAACCCCAATAAAACCCACGGTAACTTGTCTACCCCATTTGCATCCGTCAATGAAGCCCTGAGTGCTGCTTTGAGTGATCTATGAAAACGCTTGCATAACCCATTGGCCTGTGGGTTGTACGCGGTTGTGCGGTGAATTGTAACACCCAGGCTGCGGGCCATTGCGGACCAGAGTTCGGAAACAAATTGAGGGCCCCTGTCGGATAATGTCCGACAGGACTCCAAAATGTGCCACCCATGCTGTTAAAAAAGCGCGCGCCACGTCTGCGGACGTGGTTGCCGCCAGCGGAACCACTTCTGGCCAGCGCGTAGTGCAGTCCACCATTGTCAGGAGGTGCGTGCACCCCTGTGATGGCGGGAGGGGGCCCACGAGGCCCACGTGAACATGGTCGAACCTCTTAGCCGGAATACAAAACGGCTCCAAGGGAGCCTTCGTGTGTCTGTGTACCTTGGCTCGTTGGCACGCCACGCAGGCTGCAGCCCACTCTTTAACTTGTTTGCGTAGGCTCAGCCACACAAACTTCTCTCCCACCATTTTGACGGACGCGCGCACTCCTGGGTGCACCAGAGTGTGAACCGACTCAAACACGCGGCG
This sequence comes from Pholidichthys leucotaenia, assembly GCA_020510985.1. NCBI lineage: Eukaryota > Metazoa > Chordata > Actinopteri > Cichliformes > Pholidichthyidae > Pholidichthys > Pholidichthys leucotaenia. Next base: position 197,560,303 of record CM035843.1, on the reverse strand, counting down.
GCGCCACGCGGCCGGGACCACGGGACGCGGGCGACCCGTGGAGACATCGCAGATAAGATAAGATAAGCCTTTATTAGTCCCACAACGGGGAAATTCCAGGATTGCAACAGCACAGGGATAGCAACACTCAGAGCAACAATCAGAAGGCAAGAAAAAAAACAAGCAAGCAAGAGCAGCTAATATACATATGTACATATTACTATAAAATATATATATACACACACACACAGACACACAGTGCAGAGCATTGTAGCTGGATGGAATAAATATATGAATATATAAACACACAGTGCAAAGCATTGTAGCTAGATGGAATAAATATGTAAATATATAAACACCCACAGTACGGAGCATTGCAGCTAGGTGGAATAAATATGTAAGTATATAAACACACAGTGCGGAGCAATGTAGCTAGATGGAATAATATGTAGATATATAAAAACACAGTGCGGAGCATTGTAGCTAGATGGAATAAATATATAGATATATAAATATAAACACACCCAGTGCGGAGCATTGTAGCTAGATGGAATAAGTATGTAAATATATAAACACACACAGTGCAGAGCATTGTTGCTAGATGGGATGAAACAGCATAACCATCTACTTAGTTATCCTACATGGTATAATTATGTGCCCATACATATTCTCACCCTCCATAGCGACCGGTATTTTCCTAGCTGTATGCCGGAGGGGACCATTGTGTAAGTCTATTGCATCTTTTGCATTCAAAAAACTATTAGTTTGTTACGTCTTTTTGCTATCTCTGCAAGCAGCCCTGCTTAGGTTGTACAGTCTGACAGCCGTTGGTAGGAAGGACCTACGAAACCTCTCGGTTGTGCACCTGGGATGATGTAGTCTGCTGCTAAATGAGCTCCTCAGTGCATTCAGTATGTCCTGCATAGCGTGGAACTCGGACTTCAGCAGAGATGACAGTTTAGCCACCGTCCTTCTCTCTCCTATCTCCTCCACCGGATCAAGGCGCTGCCCCAGGACAGAGCTAGCTTTCTTAATCAGTTTGTTCAGTCTCTTCCTATCGGCTGCAGTAATGCCACTGCCCCAGCAGACCACTCCAAAAGTGATGGCTGATGCCACCACCGTGTCATAGAATGTCTTCAGCAGCGCCCCTTGTACACCAAAAGACCTGAGTCTCCTCAGCAGGAACAGCCTGCGCTGTCCCTTCTTGATTAGGGGGGGCATGCCGTCTTGCAGCACCCTGCTCTCCAGCCTTAACCCTGTTGGTCCAGACTGGAGCGCGCGCATGTCTGCATCGCTAATCTGCTCCGCGGCCATGGCTGCGTAATCTATGCCCACGCAGACTGGGGCCACCACGGCGCGCGAGAGGCAGTCCGCCACTACATTCAGTTTACCAGACACATGCTGAATATCGGTAGTAAACTCTGAGATCGCGGCCAGTTGTCTCTGCTGCTGGCCCGACCACCATTCTGAAACCTTGGCCATCGCGAATGTTAGCGGCTTGTGGTCTACGAATGCGGTGAAGCTGCACCCTTCCAGCCAGAACTGGAAGTGGCGAATGGCCAGGTGGAGAGCCAGCAACTCTCTGTCGAACGCGCTGTATTTATGTTCGCTGTCGCGCAAAGTTCTGCTAAAAAAGGCGAGCGGCTGCCAAGCCCTGGCGATGCGCTGCTCCAAGACAGCCCCTATGGCCACGTCTGAAGCATCAGTGGTGAGCGCTATGCGGGCCGTCGGGTCTGGATGCGCCAGCAGTGCGGCGTTTGCCAGGGCTGCTTTAACTTCCGAGAGCGCCCGCTCTCGTTCCGGGGTCCATTCGACCCTATCCGCGGGTTTCTGTTTCTTGAGCGCAGCGTACAATGGTTGCATGAGCTGCGCCGCGCGGGGAAGGAAACAGTTATAAAAGTTCACCATTCCCAAAAATTCCTGCAGCGCCCTGACCGTCTGAGGCCAGGGAAAATCCGCCATGACGCGCACTTTGTCGGGCAGCGGGATCGCTCCTTCTGGAGAGACGCGGTGCCCCAAAAAATCAATCTCCGTTACGCCGAACTGGCATTTCGCCGGGTTGATTATTAACCCGTGCTCCTCCAACCTCCGGAAAATCGTCGTGAGGTGGATTTCGTGTTCGTCTTCGGATGCGCTGGCTACCAGGATATCGTCCAGGTAGACGAACACGAACGGGAGATCGCGCAGCACTGCATCCATCATGCGCTGGAACGTCTGTGCCGCTCCTTTTAACCCGAATGGCATGCGCAGGAACTTGAATAGACCGAACGGAGTTATTGCCGCTGTTTTGGGTACGTCCTCAGCACGCACTGGGACTTGGTGGTAACCGCGGACCAGGTCTATTTTGGAAAAAATGCGTGCACCGGTGAGGTGAACGGAAAAATCCTGTATGTGGGGAATCGGGTAGCGGTCGTGCGCTGTGGCATTGTTCAACCTGCGGAAATCACCACACGGTCGCCACAATCCCTCAGCCTTAGGGACCATGTGTAGCGGGGAAGCCCATGGGCTGTTCGAGCGCCTGATGATGCCCAACCTTTCCAGGTTGGCGAACTCCTCGTGCGCTATGGCCAGTTTAGCTGCGTCCAAGCGCCGAGGTCTTGCAAAAACGGGCGGCCCGGTGGTGGTGATAAAGTGCTCCACCCCGTGTTTAGTGATGGCCGCGGAAAACGTCAGGACCGTGAGTGCCGGGAACTGAGTGAGCAGTGTGTGGAACTTACCGCCTGTAGCTGTGACGTTGGTTTGTGCTGTTGGCTGGGTCACTCGAGCTATACAGGGGGAGAGAGTCAAAGGACAGTGCATTAACCAGGCACCTGTTAGCAACATCAACCAGTAAACCATGTGCACACAGAAAATCAGCCCCCAGTATATGGTAATTCAGTGCTGCTATGACAAAAGTCCACTCATATGTACGGCCGTGTAGAGATAAGAGCAGAGTCCAAAGGTCTTAATATCCGAGCCGTTTGCTGCCAACATCCCGGGGCCGCTAGATCCTGCCTGCCGGTCAGTGTAGGTCGGCCGGATGAAGCTCTTCTGGGCTCCGGTGTCCACGAGGAAACGCCTCCCCGAGCGTGCGTCCGTTAGGTAGAGCAGCTTGTTCTCTTCACCGAGGCTTGCTGCTGCTACCGACCCCTGGCCTTGGCATTTTCCCGAGCGCTGGAATTGGCACGGTGGCGCACATCTGCGTGCGTTCTCTCCGAAGCGGCGGTGGTAGGAACAGAGCGTGTCCCTCTGGCGCTCCTTGGCCCCCGCTGCTGCTACCGTCAGTGGCTCCTCGCCTCCTCTGGTCGTCTCGCTGGGCTCCGTCGCTGCCGCGTTGACTGTGATCGCCTTGGTGGTGACGATGATCCGGTCTGCCTTCTGGGCTAGCACACGGTAGTCTCGCGTGGCCAGCCACGGCGAATTGGCCAGAACTGCTCTCGTTACTGTCGGAAGGTTCCGGAGGAAGAGGTGGGCAAACAGAAAGTGCTCGTCGTCCGTGCCCCTTAACGCCAGCATCTTCTCCATCAGGTCTACGGCCGAACCATCTCCTAGCTCGGTCCGCGTCAGGAGCCTCTCCGCTCTCTCACAGTCCAAGAGCGTAGCCTTGAGCTCTTCGTATCTGTTGCTGGCTGGTGGCTGATCAAGCAGGCTCGCTACCTGTTGAGCTGTGCGGGCGTCGAGCGCTGCGACCACATGGTAGAATCTGGTGTCATCTGCCGTTACTCCCCGGAGGGTGAACTGGGCCTCGGTGAGGTGGAACCAAGAGCGCGGGTTGTACTGCCAGAAATCTGGTAGCTTGACTGCAACCGCACACGCGTGGCTGGAGGTTCCAGTCCGGGCTGTCTGTGGGATAGCTGCCGCCTTGCTGTAGCTTCCTGACCGGGCCGGCTCCGGGGATCTTGCCTCGTGTTCCATAATATGTCTTGGGTCACCAGTGTGGAGTGTGTAAAATCACAGGCAGATTCATTTCAAATGATTTATTGCACACTCACATCTCACGAGCACTGAACAGAATGGCTCGTCACATCACGAGCACAGAACAGACTGACTAGTCACATTAAACATCCTTCTCTCTACATCAAGTTACACTTCATAAGATTCCAGAAACTTCCTAATAACAGCAGGACATCTACACCTCGCTTCATTCAACCCCCACTCCCACTGTTCTCCCATGTGTATTCATTGTCTCTGTCTAAGGTTTGAAATAACCTGAGGCCTGAGGCCCACAAAGTGACTTTTTTTGCTGATTAAACTACAGTTTCACAGCATTCTACCAAGCCCCCAATTGCCTCTGTGTGTACAGTCGTTATGTCAATAAACACATGTAAAGTTTGAAATGCAACAGTCTCACCCTTTCCCCGGGACACTTCATTCATTTACAATAGTAGTGTGTGTCATCCATATAAGTTGTATGTAGCCAGGTGGAAGAATGGTGGGGGGGGGGGGGGGGGAGATGCTTCTCCTCTCCACTAGTGGGTGATGGCATTTTGTGAGCCTCTTTCCTGGTTTTAGTAGGCAGCAGCTGGGGGGGGGGAATAAATACCTGACAGGAAACAGGAAGTTCTTTTGTTCTGCTCAGACAGCTTAAGCCAAGGCCACACCCGAGGTGTTCGGAAGAAGCCAGTGATTTTAGGTAAAATGTTATGAGATGTACTTGTATGTGAATGTTTTTTTAAAGAGTTGATATAGATTGCCCAGCATTGTATTTATTAAAAGAAGTAAGTATTTGTGTAATGTTTTCAGGCTTGTTGGGGTGATGGAAGGCCAAGTGACCTTGTAGGACCAAAGGATGAGGGCCATGGGTTTTCTTTGTCATTAATGGTATTTATGGTGTATTTTAATTGGGTTATTTCATGTTTTATTGTTACCACTGATTTGAAATGAAGGTGATGTATTTTCTTTTGTTGTTTTAGAACTGTTGGGAGCTGAGCTGTGCATTTGTGAGTGAGCCTTAGCAATGCACAAAAAGTTAGTATCGTGTGTATTTCACTGTTTAATAAGTATAACTGTTGTTGTTTTCTTGTTAATGTGGGTTTTGTGTTCTCTAAACAGGGAGACAGGCCAATACAGTTGTCAATGCACTCAATTTGTGAATGGTTTTCCTTTAAGATTTGTCTATTTTAAAGAACTCATTTTTTTTTTCATTCAGAATAAAGAACCTCTTTATATATTTTGTGTTTTGTTTTGAGCTCATTTGGCCAGACACCACATGTATATAACTATAAAGGATGATATTTGCGTTTTGGACATAAAATATGTAATTACTGAGTCTAATGTGATCTGCTTTTGACTGACAGGTGACCGTGGCTACCCATTAAAGAGGTTCATATGGTCTTCTTTTTCATATTCCTTTATTCAGTCAGCTGATCCACCCGGCTGGTCACAAATCACAGCGATCAGCTGATGCTTCTGAAGATGACTGCAGACGTCTGTGGAAACATGTCAAGGTTAAAATAAACATCTCCTTCTCATCCCTGTCTGAATAAAAGAAAATAGTAAACTAATCTTATTGGGCTGTGAGTAGGCTATTGAATTACCTGTATTTGGCGTTAATGTTGGAGGACAACGTGCCAAACAAAATGTTTTTACGCGCTTCTCGCTCATTACGCCTCCAACTCAGTCCATGAAATTCCATTAAATCCATTATTTTTGATCATGGATACAGGATAATCAAATGTGCAGGGCTTGTATACATCTATTTGCATCTAATTGCATATTCAAATGGAGGCGTGTCAAGGGAGGAGTCTGATATTTCCTCACATGCGTTCAATTTCAAGTAGATTGGGATGTACAAAGGAAATGTGCTTGGATTCCTGCGTATGCACCGTTTCACACATCGGGATTTTTTTTTTTTTTTTTTTTGCTTACGGCGTTTTCTCGATTTAAACACACGTCATCTTTCAGTAGGAAATCCACGCAAGTCTTTATACATGAGGCCCCAGGTGTATAAGCATCATCCTAGGCAGCCATCAACACGAGGGAAGCGCCAAGTCCACAGCTACAGGGACACCACATCTGCGACTGCCAAAGATCAGTCATTGGGTGGTCAAGGGAAGTCACAGGTCACTGTCCTGCAGCTAGAACTAGGCAACCCCATGTGGAAGGGACCCCTATGAGGAAACACTGGAGTTAGGACAGGATAATAAGATGAATAAAACTATCAATAATAAATAATAAGATACATACAGTAATTTGTTCATAAAAAGATAATCATAAACACCCACACATTTAAACTCAAAACAGTTTAAAATGTAATAGTATTTAATAATAACATAACTAATTATAGCAAGAACAATATAAAATGAGAAACTAATCAAAAGCAAGGTTAAAATAGTAGGTCTTGAGCCTACTTTTAAAAGCATGAACATTCTCGTCAGCCCCGATGTTCTCCGGCAGGCTGTTCCACAGACGTGGTAGTAACTAAAGCCCCTTTTCCACTCATACTTAGCCCTACTTACCTCGCCTCAACTTTACTCAACTCAGCTCTACATGGTATGGTTTGTTTTCCATTACAGCTGAGTACCGCCTGAGGTAGGAGGGATTTTTTTTTTTTTTCGACCCAACACTTCCCTGACGTAATGTATGCAACACAAGCAAAACACAAGATGGAGGATTACAAGAGAATGGTATATGCACTGCTCGGTCTGTGGCTTTTTGTCACAGTAAAGGCAAAAAAGGAGAGCCAGAGAAGGCTACGTGCGGTGAGACGAGAACACAGAGGAAAGGTACAAGAGAGTTTTGCATGCCATAGAGGACTCATCATCATTGCAGTCTGTCGTGGGCAACAATGACTGTTTCATTTAGGTCTGATCAGATTCCTCCACACAGCTCTGTCCTTAGCCTTCCGCTGCCAGGAACTCCTGTCTATGTCCAACTTCTTCAAGTTTCTTTTTACAGTGTCTCTAAATCTGAGCCCTGGTCTACCCTGATTGCATTTGCCCTCGCATAACTGTGAGTAGAGTAACTGCCAAGGGAGACGCTGGTGGTCCATCCTCTCAACATGGCCGAGCCATCTCAGGTTCATCTGTATTAGCATGTCCTCCATTGATGGTAGACCAGCTCGTTTCAACACTTCTATGTTGGTTAGCTTGTCTTTTCATGAGATGTTCATTATGGCTCAAAGGTGTCTCATCATGTACACATGGAGATTCTTCATCTGCACTCTGTAGACAGTCCGTTTCAGCACCGTATAATAGAGTAGCCAGTACTGTCGCTCTGTACACTTTGCAATTCACATGGATAGACACATGTCGATTGTTCCACAGTCTCTCCCTCAAGTTTCCAAACACAGTGCTCACTCTTCCCATTCTGAGAGATCCTCCAGCCTAGCATTCTCTGAAACAGTACTCCCTGGGTACTTGAAAGTCTTGCACTTGACTAGATGCTCTGTACCAATGCTGATCTCTTCTGGTAGTGATGTTGATAATTGGAACTTGGGTGGTTGATAAAGGTACTCTGTCTTCTTGATGTTGATTTGGGGGCTGAATTGGCTAGCTGCTCTTACAAATTTCTCCACTAAAGATTGCATATCTTCCACGTTGTGTGCAACTAGAGTACTGTCGTCGGTAAAGAGCATTTCTCTTACTACCTTTATCGATGTGTTACTCTTGGATTTAAACTGTGCCACATTGAGCAAGTCTGCTTCTTTTCTTGTTTGAATGTATACTCCTTCTGAAGTGTCTTTGAAGGCCACCTCAAGCATGGCTGACAGATATAGCGAGAAGAGTGTAGGTGCCAGCACACACCCTTGTTTCACCCCGTTGCTTACTGAAAAGTCTTTAGATACTGAACCACTCATTGCTATGTTTGCTTGCATACCTGTATGGAGTGCCTCCATCAGGCTGACAAACTTCTCTGTACAACCATATTTCTTGAATACCTGCCAAAGTCCCTGTTGTGAAATGGTATTGAAGGCTTTACTGAAGTCTATGAAGACTACATAAAGCGGCATGTTCTGTTCAAAACACTTTTCTTGAACCTGTTTCAAGCAGAAAATCATGTCCATCGTGCTTCTTCCACTTCTAAAGCCGCACTGGGTTTCCGGTAGTACATTCTGCGAGATGTGTTTACTGAGTCTGTTAAGTAGTACACGTGAGAGAATCTTACCAACAGTGGCTAGCAGTGATATACCTCGGTAATTTTCACAATCTTTCCTGTCACCTTTCTTGAACAAAGGCACAATACTTGCATCCTTCCAGTCTTGAGGTACTTTCTGGGCATCCCATATCTCTTGGATGAGCTTGTGCAGGCAGTTGGTCAGCTGAACACCACCAAATTTCCACACTTCTGCTGGAATTCCATCCCTTCCTGGAGCTTTACCATCCTGTGTTGTCCTGATAGCTGCCATTAGTTCATCAAAATTTGGTGGTTCATCCAGACTTGATACAGCTGGTAGCTGCACTAGAGCTTCTTTAGCCTCTTCAGTGAGATCTCCAGTGTTGTTTAGTAGTTGGTCAAAGTGTTCTGCAAATCTGTCCAGGATCTTGTCTTTCTCCTGCAAAACCGTTTCAACATCCATAGCCTTTAGTTGGATCAGTCCTCTTGGTTTAGGGCCATAGATTGCCGGTCCTCTCCGGCATACAACTAGGAGCATGCCGGTCGCTATGGAGGGTGAGAGTGTGTATGGGCACATAATCATACCATGCAGGATAGCTGGGTAGACGGTTATGCTGTTTCATTCCATCTAGCGGCAATGCTCTGCACTGTGTGTGTTTATATATTTGCATATTTGTTCCGTCTAGCTGCAATGCTCCGTACTGTGGGTGTTTATATATTTATATATCTACATGTTATTCCATCTAGCTACATTGCTCCGCACTGTGTGTGTTTATATACTTGCATATTTATTCCACCTAGCTGCAATGCTCCGTACTGTGGGTGTTTATATATTTACATATTTATTCCATCTAGCTACAATGCTCTGCACTGTGTGTTCATATATTCATATATTATTCCATCCAGCTACAATGCTCTGCACTGTGTGTCTGTGTGTGTGTGTATATATATATATTTTATAGTAATACGTACATATGTTTATTAGCTGCTCTTGCTTGCTTGTTTTTTTTTCTTGCCTTCTGATTGTTGCTCTGAGTGTTGCTATCCCTGTGCTGTTGCAATCCTGGAATTTCCCCGTTGTGGGACTAATAAAGGCTTATCTTATCTTATCTTATCTTATCTTAGATTTCTCTCAAACCTGTGAAGAATGTTTTCATGTCCTTCCTGTCTGCTGCAGTTTGAAGTTTCTCGGCTTTTTCATCCCACCAGTTGGACTTCATCTCCCTGGTGTACTTCTGTAGCTCACTCTGAGCCTTTGAGTATTTCATCTTCTTCGACCTTGTGTTACACTGTAGGTTTTCCTGCCTAGCTGTATTCCTCACTTCTAGTAGTTTCTTCAGGCACTCATCATGCTCATCAAACCAATCTTGATGTTTCCTCTCAGGGTAGCCTAACACATCACTCGCAGTCTGATACACCGCATCCTTCAGTGTTGCCCATTTCTCTTCTATGTCATTCTCTGAGTTGTTGCTGTCCCAGTCTTTCAAGTTTTCATCCATTTCCTGTGTAAGTTCTTCCTGCTTCTTTTGGCCTTTCAGTGCACTAGTGTTTAGCTTCCGTGGTGGCTTCGCACCCGTCTTGCAGTACTGTTTTTGTCTGCAAATCCTTAATCTAGATCTCAGCATAACATGATCAGTGCCACAGCCCGCGCCTCTCATTGCTCTGGTGTCCAATACATCCCTTATGTCTCTCTGCCTGACTATGATGTAGTCTAATAAGTGCCAGTACTTGGATCTTGGGTGCATCCATGTCTTCTTGTGTGTGTCCTTGTGCTTAAATAGAGTGTTGGTTATCACAAGGTTGTACTCTGAACATAGTGCAAGTAGAAGTTCTCCATTAGCATTGCACTTGCCTACTCCATGACTGCCTAGCACTCCTTTCCATTTCTCAGTGTCCGAACCAACTCTGGCATTAAAATCTCGGAGTATCAGCCTGTCATCAGTAGGTACATGCCTGATAGTCTCACGTAAATCACTGTAGAACTCTTCCTTCACCTCCTCTGTGTTGGTCATTGTTGGGGCATATACACTGATGAGTGTGGCATACCTCTTTTGCTGTAGTGGGAGTCTCATAGTCATTATCCTGTCATTGATTGGCACCGGTTCCTCATCAAGCATTGCTGCTATCTCCTTTCTAACTGCAAAGCCCACTCCTGCTTCTCTCTTTATTGAGTTGATCTCCCACTCCAAAAGAAGATGTACCTATGGTCTTCCAAGCTGTCATATCCAGGCAATCTTGTTTCACTAAGTGCAGCTATGTCTACATTGTACCTGTTCATTTCCAGGGCCACAAGCGTCTGTCTTTCTGGGCGCTGTGATGTTGTTCTGTCCAACAGAGTGCGTACATTCCATTCTGCTACACACAAGGGTGCTGTTTTCCTCTTCTTTTGTCTTCCTGCTCCTAGCTTACTTTTCACTGCCTGTCGGAGTATGAACAGATCAGCGCGGACCTTGTAAGCCCGGGCGACATCCGAGCCGGTATGAGTTGCTTTCTGATTGACCATTTCATGAAACGGCTTGCAAAGTATTTGAGTACTGCTAGCTTTTGCCGGACTAGCAGCACTTTCTTGGCAGATAAAGGTATTATCAGTGGCAAGGACAAGCCAAGACAAACTGACTCCAGTATCTGTTGCAGTGACTGACCAGATGATAGGTTTGTTTATCTCTGCTCTTTGTGTAGTGCATGTTACAATGCACTGACTGGCATAGTCCACCACAGACCTTGCGACAGATGTGTTTATCTACCAGGATGTCCAGTCTCACCCTGTGTAACTGGGAGTGGTCCACCACAGACCTGTGGCAGATGTTGTTTTTAGTTCTGCCAGGATGCCCTGTTTCACCCTCCATGCCCTCGGAAGGGCGGGGATGCCGGATGAGTTACTGACGGCCCGACCCATGTGACAGGTAGTACTGGTTTTCATGGTTATCCGGTAGCAAGCAAGCCAATGCCTGACCTGACACACACAAAAAAAAAGGATGTAAGTCTCAGTTAAAAGCTGCCAATTTCTGACTAAAAAAAGTGAAATTTTATGGGTAAGAAGTTGCAACTTTAGCAAAAAGACAAAAGAAGGTGTAAATTTCCAATTGTTTACAACCTAAAATGCTGCAGATATAAGATTTGAGTAAAATGCTGCAAGTTTAAGCTTTTTTTAACTGCAAATTCAAGAGTAAGAAAAGTTCTAAATTAATGAGGAAAAAGCTGCAAAATTATGAATAATAAAAAGCTGCAAATTTTCAAGTAAGAAGCTACACATTTCTGAGTAGAATGGCTCTAACTGCAAGAAAATCCTGCAAATTTATGAAAAAAGCCTCACATTTACAAAAGACTGTTTCTAATTTACATGGAAAAAGGATGTGATAAATTGGCGTGTGTTGACCATTTTTTTAAAAGACAGCCGTGAGGAGGAACTAAGCGGTGATGTTTGGAGGTGTTAAATCCTGCAGATCTGCATTAATCAGCAGGGAAAAGGAGAAGAAGATGAATAGGTGATCCCCAGCAGCAGAAATAATCCAGTTAACCCAGGAAGAGTAAACACATGATACCCAACAGATCACCCCCCATGACATCAGTGGGAACAGCTGGGCCAAACTTCACACCTCTGTCAATTTACATGTTCCCTTCTGAGGACAATTCAGAGCTGCTGCTGAGATGGAAACCAAAGGGTTAAAGGGTGATGTGGCTTTATCAGCAGCACTGATTCCCCCCCCCCCCCAAAAAAAAATGATCTGCTGGACAGGAACTAACAGCTCCTCAGGCCTGTTAACATAATTTTAACAATAAAAGGACATGCAAAAGAACAAAGATTCCCTTTGATTTAACAGGATAACAGCGTGAATTTTCTGGTCTGTGAATGAACAGAGCAGCCATGAGTGTTTCATGGAGTCACTTATTGAATTATAATGTTTAATCTAAGTCACAATTTCAGGAAACATAAACTTCAGGGGAAACTTTAACCCATGATGCATCGTTTTAAATTTTGCTGATTTTTCTTTTTTTTTTTCACTTCTCTTCCAGTCCTTATGGCCACTTTCTGATTGCTTTGAGTTTTTAAAACATAATTTTAAGAATAATGTTAACTGACAAAGTACATTTCTTACAACACTACTGTATATCATACAATATGCCATTTAACATACAATTTCATTTGATCGCATTTAGATCTTAATTCAAACACGCAGAGTATTTGCAACCAACTTAATTAAGACTTGAACAAAAACAATCAATCTGAATACAACTGGGAGCATTTAAGAATAAAAATCTTTGGATTCCTTAATGAAGTTCTGCCTGCAGATCACCTGCACTCAAGCATTCCAAGTACCACTCATGGGACGGACCAGATTCCATACAAAAAGTTAAACATTTTACTTAGGCTTTGTCTTTAAGGGGTTGCTGTTCCAGTTAAGTCTCAAGTGTTGGAGAGTCCACCTTTGCATAAAACGGCCACGTCAGTATACCACAAAAGGCTCAAAGTTGCTAAGATAATTCGGAGGTTAAACTGGCTGTTAATGTCATTTAAACCCTGCATGCCTTCGACAACGTGGAACCAGCATTTCACTTTGAAACGGATGGCAACGAGTTATTGCAAACGAGCAAGTTTAAAACACACATAACACTAAAGTTAAGAGTATTGCAAGAAGGAAAACAGTTTAATATAAAACACAGCTGTCTTACCTTGAAATGTCCTTTACAAATGAAGAGACTCAAACTGAAGAAAAATGTAATTAATAATTGAGGACTATGAAGCCGAAAACGTGAGGCTGCAAACTAGAAGATGGATGAGGGTAAGCTAATGATTGCAAATGCTTGCTACAGTCATTATAATCCTGCGTACTATGTTGTGATGGCGTCAACTTATCGCTATTAGGTACTAAAATATGTATGCTGTGTGTGTGTGTGTGTTTTTCAGATGGCTCTCTTGTGGCAAAATTATTGCTTAAAAACGTGGGTGTGGTCGTTCAACCGAGCCTTCCAGTGGTGGGATGTCACCCCAGCTTCACAAACGCGCAGTGGTTACAGAGTTTCAGAATGTCTGTAGAAACGTTTAGCTTCCTGTGCAACAAATTGCTCTGATCTGTGTGAAAATCATGGAGAGACTGTTGAGACATCATGGGATGTACCTGCTCCAGCAGCACTCAAGTCTGTGGTGGTGTTGTGGCAAAAATTGATCACCAGGTGCCATATTGTAGTTATGGGGTTATATTAGCCATAAAATATATATTTCAACAGGTAAACAGTACTGAGTTAGGTATAGCAAAATATATTTAACAATTATGATGCATTTTAAGCCAAAACAAACTTGATCTAGGATTAAAAGCAATTAAAATAATGCAATCACAAGGTCACGGAGAAATACATGGATTTCCTGGATATATACATGTAGATACTGTATAAATAATATATATTCTCTGCATCAACAATGTACTATACATGTATTGCACAGGAATTTTGACAAACTTTTGTACTTTTTGCAGATGTGTCTCCACTTTTGTTTGTATTATTTGTGAAGGTTACCAACAAGTGACATAAATTAAATACTAAAAGATTGGAAAAGCTGTCTAAGAATAATCCAGCAGTTTGAGAAATCACTTTTGGTTTGGTGTAAGTCTGTCAACATAATTATGAACCATAAAGCATTTGTGTTAAAATGTTAAATCCCATTAAACCCTAACCCATTATTAGGAAATACAGATGCTATTATGGCACAGAATTCCATTGCACTATCACTAAAGTGTGCAGTGTCTTCTGCACTGGCACATCCAACAATACAGTCTTCAGTAAATAAAATAATTTTTTTTTTAACTTTTTCTTAAAAATGAGCCATTGTTTTCAACGTCACGATAAATGGTTTGTACTGTTGACTCTTTTCTCTTTTCCCACCGGTGTCTTAACAGACAAAATAGAAAATCATGATGCAAACACATAAGCCACTAAATTGTTTATTACAATCAGCAGCAAAATCCAGATTGTTTAGAATGTACAAACTTCAAACTCTAAACTGTAAAAAAAAAAAAAAAAAACTTGGAATGGGTCACACGCCGGCCACTCATCGCCTCTGCAAGGTGGCCCAGCACACCAAGGAATATTGAAGGCAGCATTCTGAGCCACCTCCTCCCTTCACAAGGTAGTTTCACGCACTCTTGCCTCACTGAGAAGCAACTGGATGTGCTGTGCATGCTGGTCCTGATTCAGCAGATCTTCAGCCTGCATCTCTGTCAATGACGTAAGGTCTGGTTTGGGGTGAATCGCTTTCCTCTTACCTAGACGATAGACAGAAATGGGTGGTGGTTAATCAAATCAAGTTTAAAACATATATTTAGGAAATACACTTGTTGCTAAAAGCCAGACAAAAAAGTGCTTTGTTGTTGTATTTAACCACAATTTTCATGTAGCTGCACTTCAGTAAAGTAGATTTTACAAGGGCTGGGTTATGTTTAAAATCATTTTTTGCTGTGGCCTCAGCAATCAGAGTATAATGGTGACTGAACAACTCCCATTCCCCAAAGTGCAAGATACACTATTATGAATATAACTCATAAAATATCACACAAATAAGTGACCTGACAAAAAAAATAAACAAGCAGTTCTTAAACAGTGGCTAATATTGGATGTTCCATTCACTTACAATTATTCTGTAATTAATATTCCCACAATCAAATAAATCTCAGTTCAGTCCCTTTCATATTTGTCAAAGTCTAACATGTGTGATTGTCTACATATAGGCTACACCTCTGTATTCCACTTTAAGATAAGATAAGATAAGATAAGCCTTTATTAGTCCCACAATGGGGAAATTCCAGGATTGCAACAGCACAGGGATAGCAACACTCAGAGCAATAATGTAGAAGATAAGAAAATAACAGCAGTGAATATACATATGTACACGTAAATATATATACACAGTGCGGAGCATTGTAGCTAGATGGACTAAACAGCATAACCGTCTCTTTAGTTACCCTACATGGTATGAATGTGTACCCATACATATTCTCACCCTCCATAGCGACTGATATTGTCCTAGTTGTATACTGGAGGGGACCATTTGTGTAAGTCTGTTGTGTCTTTTGCATTCAATACTATTAGGTTGTCACGTTTTTTTTGCTATCTCTGCGAGCAGCCCTGCTTAGGTTATACAGTCTGACAGCCGTAGGTAGGAAGGACCTGCGAAACCTCTCGGTCACGCACCTAGGATGATGTAGTCTACTGCTAAATAAGCTCCTCAGTGCATTCAGTATGTCCTGCATAGGGTGGGACTCGGACTCCAGCAGAGATGACAGTTTAGCCACCATCCTTCTCTCTCCTATCTCCTCCACTGGGTCAAGGCGTTGCCCCAGGATAGATCTAGCTTTCTTGATTAGTTTGTTCAGTCTCTTCCTATCGGCTGCTGTAATGCCATTGCCCCAGCAAACCACTCCAAAAGTGATGGCTGATGCCACCACCGTGTCGTAGAATGTCTTCAAGAGCACCACTTGTACACCAAAAGACCTGAGCCTCCTCAGTAGGAACAGCCTGCGCTGTCCCTTCTTGTAGAGTGCGTCAGTATTGTGTGACCAGTCAAGTTTATTGTTCAGATGAACACCCAGGTACTTGTAGGATGTCACCATCTCAATGTCTGTTCCCTGGATGTTTACTGGTGCTGTGAGGGGTTGTCCTTGCCTGTGGCAGTCCACCACCAGCTCCTTAGTTTTCCTCGCGTTGATCTGGAGGCAGTTCCGATGGCACCAACCCACGAAGTCCTAGATAAGTCCTCTGTACTCAGCTTCATCTCCGTTGGAGATGAGGCCAACGATCACAGAGTCGTCAGAGAACTTCTGCAGATGGCAGTGTGTTGTGTTGTGTGAGAAGTCCGCAGTATAAAGGGTGAACAGGAAGGGAGCCAAAACCGTTCCCTGGGGGGCCCCCATGCTGCCGATGATCGTGTCGGACACACAATCCCGGGTTCTCACAAACTGTGGCCGGCTAGTGAGGTAGTCCAGGATCCATGATGACAGGTGCTGGTCCACCCCTGCGCACAGCAGCTTGTCCTTCAGGATCATCGGTTGGATGGTGTTGAAAGCACTGGAGAAGTCAATGAACATGATCCTCACTGTGTTCCCGGGCTTCTCCAGATGGGAGAGGGAACGGTGAAGGAGGAAGATCACTGCATCCTCCACCCCAATGCCATGCTGGTAGGCGAACTGGAGTGGATCCATCGCTGGTCCCACCAGGGGGCGGAGGTGAGCAAGGAGCAGTCTCTCCAGGGTCTTCATCATGTGAGATGTCAGGGCCACTGGTCTGTAGCTGTTCAGGTCTTTGGAGTGGGAACTCTTTGGTACAGGTACCACACAAGATGTTTTCCACAACTGTGGTACCCTCCCCAGCTTCAGGCTCAGGTTGAAGATGTGCTCGACAATCCCACACAGCTGGTCTGCGCAGGACTTGAGGAGCGTTTCAAACACAGCCTACATTTGGGCCTGTAAAGCCTGATTGGGCTACCTGTTTCAGACAGGAATACTTGCTTTCTACGGGCATGCACTAGTTACAGTATACTTCAAGTACATTCAAAAGTGAGTTCTCCAATATTTTTACTTAAGTGGAGATTGTGCTACTTTAGTTGTGGCACTTTATGTGTACTTTAACTTAAAAAGCAAAGGATTTGAGTACTTTGTCCACCACTACTAAAAACAACTGGGTGTGCAACTTTACTAACCAGTCGTAACACATTGCTGTGTCATGCTACGTTGCTGGTGTCAAAGCAGATGCTGGTTGGACTCTAGAACGAAAATACACACAACTTAAGTACATGCACAGCACGAAAGTGCAACATGTAAAAAAACAACTTTTTAACCAGGATTAACACTAGCTTATTTTGTCTGAAGTTGTCGACACAAATGCAAAATACAAGCAGAACACAGAGTTAGCATTGATGGCTAACTAGCTAGCTCATTGTCTGCATACAGGAGACAACAGTGTTGTTTGTTCAAAGTGAGCTTTCCACCAGTGGGATAAATAACGTAAAAGATGCATAATATCACATCATATCACATCACTCCATCCATCCATCCATCTTCTTCTGCTTAATCCTTTTCGGGTTGCGGGGGTGGGGGGGGAGGGCTGGAGCCTATCCCAGCATCTTTGGGTGAGAGGCAGGGTACACCCTGGACAGATCGCCAGTCCATCGCAGGGCCAACACAGAGAGACAGACAACCATTCACTCTCACTGTCATACCTAAGGACAATTTAGAATCCCCCAGTTTGATGCCAATTAATCACATCACTCACCATCCCCTTTTACGGTTTTCAACAATGATGCCATGGTCGGGTCGACGCCAGTGTACCTCTTGTTATATGCCGGTCGGTGGCTGTAAATTCATTTCGGGTTGCTCCATCTAGCTCCCTCTGGATTCTCTCATCAGCCAAAAGGCACAGAAAAGTCTGTTGGACCATGGTTTTGATTTCTGTGAAGCCATTTCTATCGTTGTTGAGTGTTTACACTGATACTTGTCGCTCGCTCGCTGAATAATTTTTGCAAATGGCGGCTGAAGATTCTGATGAAGACGTTGCTGTCATGATGTTACGCCCTGACCAATCAGTTGCCTGCAGTCTCTTGACGTCACATTTTCAACTTGACTCAGCAAGGATAGAACCTCACTGAAGTCGTCCAAAAAAAGTACCCAGTACGAGGTACCAGGTCCTAATGGAAAACCCTACAAAGCAGGTCAAGTCGAGGCGAGTAGGGCTAAGTAGGTACCAGTGGAAAAGGGGCTTAAAAACCACCTCACCGTGGGTGTGTGTTCTGACAGTAGAGATAATTAAAAAAACAGTGCCAGAGGATCTCTGAGGCCGTGGGGGCTCATATGTTAAAAGTAGTTCTGATAAGTAAGAAGGCCCAAGGCCGTGCAGACATTTATAAACCAGCAAAAGAACCTTAAAATTGATCCTGAAGGACACGGAGAGCCAATGCAGTGACTTTAAAACTGGCATGATGTGAGCCAGCCATCTGGTCTTCGTCAGAACTTGTGCAGCTGAATTTTGTAATAACTGCAGATTTGAAATAGTCTTTTTTGGAAGACCAGAGAGCAGGGCATTACAGTAATCAATACGACTACTGATAAAAGCATACATCAGTATCTCCCTGTTTGCTCGAGAGTGAAGTGGGCGAAGTGTTCTTTAAGATGGTAAAATCCTGTTCATGTTATATTTTTAATGTGTGGAGTAAAACCAAGCTCAGAGTCTAAAATGATGCCCAAATTCTTAATATGTTGGGATGGGGTAAAAGACAGACTATGTGATTTTGGGAAAATTGTTCTCTTTGAGTTTCAGGACCGATGACTCAGACTCAAACTCAAACTACCTGAGAACCATGCCCACGCTCTAAGTTCGATTTTTGATGTCATTGTGTTTTCCCTGAGCATTATTTGCCCTTGTTTTGTCCTTTGTCTAATTTTGGGTCTTGTGTGTATATTGGTTTACCTATTGCTGTCAGTCCCTCATGTGTTCCATACCCATAGCCACTCTCCCTCACATGTGTTGCTGTTTAGCCCCTGATTATTATCCCCAGCAGTCCCATTTTCTCCTGATTACCTGTCTCCCTACTGTATATGTCCTGCTCTGTGTTCATTTTCTGTGGGTTCATTGTCATACACTCTGGTCTTCATCTTCCTCCATAAATGTATTTAGCCAGTCCCTCCAGGATGTTGTGGGATGTTTTTATGATTGTTGCAGGCCAAAAAGCCTGAATTTGCGGGAGCTTTTTTAAAAAGTTGCGATAAAAGTTGTGATATTTTTAGAGTGGTTTTTTTGTACTAAAAGTTGTGGGAAGAATTCCAAATTTTAAAGCAGATGCTTTTTTCCAGTTTACTGCAGTGATATTCTACAGGTACATCTCAAAAAATTAGAATATCATGAAAAAGTTCAATATTTTTTGTCACTCATTTCAGAAAGTGAAACCCATATATTGTATACAGTAGATCCATTACACAGAGAGTGATATATTCTAAGTGTTTATCTATTTTAATTTTGGTGATTATGGCTTACAGCCCATGAAAACCCCAAATTCAGTTTCTCAAAAAATTAGAACATTACATAAAATTAATTAAAAAATAGTTTTTAAATAGAAATGTTGGCCGACTGAAAAGTATGTCCATGTACACACTTAATACTTGGTCTGGGCTCCTTTTGGATTAATTACTGTATCAATGTGGCGTGGCATGAAGGTGATCAGCCTGTGGCACTGCTGAGGTGTTATGAAGGTCCAGGTTGCTTTGATAGTGACCTTCAGCTCGTCTGCATTGTTGGGTCTGGTGTCTCTCATCTTTCTCTTGACAATCCTCCATAGATTCTCTATGGGGTTTAGGTCAGGAGAGTTTGCTGGCCAATCAAACACAGTAATGCCATGGTCATTAAACCAGGTTTTGATACTTTTGGCAGTGTGTGTGTGGGGGGGGGGGCAAGTCCTGCTGGAAAATGAAATCAGCTTCTCTGTAAAGCTTGTCAGAAGAGGGAAGCATGAAGTGAAGATTTGGAAATTATTGGCAGCATCTTCATTTGAAAATGCGCTACGGTTTCCAACCACTCGGTACCGAGCGGAGAGGAAAAAATAAATAATTTATTCTGTTGCACTGTATTGGCTGTTGGAGTTTGTGTTTTTCTGGAAAAAAAAATACTGCAAATATTCTCTCTCTTTTCATGCCTACATGTCTGTCTGCTGCATGTTGGGCTTCACACACACACACCTTTCATTTACAGCGGGTGGCGGGGAATGTGTGCGTTTGTCCGTCCACACCGGAGATTAACAGTTTTAACACTCATTGACCAGAAGTAGGAATGATTTTACCTCTAAATATGCATAAAATGTTCAAACACTGGCTGTAGTGTAGTGTATTCTCCTTATGTACGCTCCCGCAATGGGGTGCTTTTGGGGCAGGCGCATGTTTTTCAACACAAATCCAGCGCTTCGTCCACACGGTCAGGATGGAGACGTGGCAAGGTGTCCACGGGCAGGCTGGGGGAGATGGAGGAAGGGACGGTGTTGAAAACCTCACGGGTGAGTGTTTTTTTTTTTTAAATCACACACTCTGTTTGCAGATGTGTTCCGTTACTCACTGTAAACTATAAATTCACTACTCACTGCAAACACGGAAGAGAACGTGGTGCAGCGATGCATTTGATTGGTTAGACTGAGCGTTTCAGCGCATTGGAGACAAATTTGATTGGTGAAACTGGCGGAGGTTGATGAGGATTGGCTAAAGATTGGCCTTGGAAAAGTTGCGGTGATTGGACAAAGTTGCAAGGTCGCACAATAGTTAAGCTGACTGGCTGATTTTACGTGAATTGGTGTGACTGCAACATCGCAAAATCCTGGAGGGACTTTTTAGAGTCAGTTGTTTAACTCTGTTTTCAACCCCAGTGCTCCCGTTTGTTTCCTTTTTAGCTTTCCTGTTAAAAAATACCATTGCACCTGAAGTCCTGCCTGCTACATTGGGTCCTGCTTTAAAACTTACATCTGCCTTCCAAAGCAGATTCGTGACAGAATGAAATCCACCAAACAAGGACTCTACAGGCACAGATTTCAGTGTGTACGGCCTGGACAAGGAGGAGTGTTGGGCTGCGGGATTAGTGGAGGACTTCATCTCGGACACTCGCACTTCCCACACTCCTGACGCAGCCCTGCAATTTCTGGATGGTGCGGCAGAGGCTACTGAGGCATACCCCAGTCTGTGGAGCTATCCGGGACTCACAGGTCTCCTCATCTCTGTTCCCAACTTACAACGAGTGCTACGCGGGCTGGTGAGAAACTCTCCCCTGTCTGTACCTGTGCCGACTGTAGTGTGTGAACTGGGGGAAGGGGGGGGGAGTCGGACACTGGGGCTCATCGTAACCTAAATCAGACGCAAGGACGGATGACGTCAGGTGGCGCCGCCATCTTGTACTGTATATATCATCCAGTGTGTAAATAATAGTGTTCGTTGCAAGATGGCTCACGGCTTGCTCATTTCAGACATAACATTTGGCAACAAGAGTTGCACAATACCGACACACTCTACAAGAAGGGACAGCGCAGGCTGTTCCTACTGAGGAGGCACAGGTCTTTTGGTGTACAAGGGGTGCTCCTGAAAACCTTAATAAAGTGTTCATTGCATAATAAAGTGTTTGTTGCAAGACGGCCTGCTCATTTCAGACCTAACACTGACTAAGAAGCGTCCCCTTGTGCAGACACCTTTAGCTCCCTGCGGCTCTCCAGCTCTGGGATCCTCACCATGCTGCCCTCCAGCTCGGGCACCTCCACTCCGCCTTCTGCCAGCTCCAACCCCCGCTCCTCGCCATTCCCCGATGCCAGCTCCTTGTCGCCTCCCGACCACTCCCCACCAGACGAACTCCGCCGCCACATGGAGCATTTCGCCTGGCTGTCCTTGCGGTAGTGGCGTCCTCAGCGGTAGCGGAGCAGGAATCATGCGCCACTTCTCCAGGAGCAGCTCCTTTGCCACTCCGGAGAGTCCCAGTAGCAGCCTCCTCATCCCCTAGCTCCTCATCAGCTGTCCCGTCAGCTCCATTGCCCTCCAGTGTAAAGCCGGCCCCTCTGCGGGTTTGTCTTCAGTGTTCCTCATCTGCTGCTGCTGTCCTCCTCTCCTCCACGATGTCGGCACCCGCAGCTGAGCTGATGGTACATGTCCACCTAGGCATCTGTTCACCGTGCCTCTTCCCCCTTGGGGATCTGTCAAAGTACAAGTCTACCTTGGCGTGCGTTTTCACGCTTCCCATTCATTGTCTATGTAGCACGCCCCGCATGCACTCTAGTAGCGTGGCGTCAAGAAACCCGAGCCGTCACCTTGAGATGCCCGCTCCTCCTCTTCCTGAATCCCCGCTCAGATCCATAACACGCAAATGAGGAGCAGGTGCCTGGAGCCGATCGCTTCACGGAGCTTTTAAAATAGTGGTCGTTAGTCAAAAGTACTACCTACGGCTGTCAGACTGTACAACCTAAGCAGGGCTGCTCGCAGAGATAGCAAAAAGACGTGACAACCTAATAGTTTTGAATGCAAAAGACGCAATAGACTTACACAATGGTCCCCTCCGGTATACAACTAGGAAAATACCGGTCGCTATGGAGGGTCAGAATCAGAATCAGAATCAGATTTATTGCCATTGTTCATGTAATACACAAACTAGGAATTTGTCTCGGTGCCATGCTGCAACATTAAAAAAAAAAAAACATAATGAGAAAAAGGGATAAACTAAAAAACTAAAGGACTAGAAACGTGCAATAATTGTAGAAAAATAAGTAATAATAAGTAATAATAATAATAATACTAGTAATAATGAGTAGTACTAGTCAAGGCAGTTTTTAAAAAATTAGCATGTAGCAGATAATGTGAAGTACCACATAGTGCAGTCAATAATGCAACAGAAAAACAGTGATAATTGACATGAGTCTGGTTGAGCTGCTGTACATAGTGCACGAGAGTCAAAAGTCACTTAGTGTTCAGCAGTCTGATGGCAGAGGGAAAAAAGCTGTTCATGTGCCGGGAGGTTTTAGTCCGAATGGACTGAAGCCTTCTACCTGAGGGGAGGGGGGCAAACAGCACGTGACCAGGATGTGAAGGATCGGCTATGATCCGGCCAGCACGCCTCCGGGTCCTGGAGATGTACAGGTCCTGGAGAGATGGGAGCTCGCAGCCTATCACCTTCTCAGCAGGGTGAGAATATGTATGGGTACATAATCATACCATGTAGGATAACTAAGTAGATGGTTGTGCTGTTTCATTCCATCTAGCTACAATGCTCCGCACTGTGTGTGTTTATATATACAATATATTTATATATTTACTCCATCTAGCAACAATGCTCCACACTGTGTGTGTTTATATATTTACATATTTATTCCATCTAGCTACAGTGCTCCGCACTGTGTGTGTTTATATATATATTTATATATTTACTCCATCTAGCAACAATGCTCCACACTGTGTGTTTATATATTCACATATTCATTCCATCTAGCTGCAATACTCCGCACTGTGTGTTTATATACTCATATATTTATTCCATCCAGCTACAATGCTCCGCACTGTTTATATATTTATATATCTATCCCATCTAGCTTTATATGTACATATGTATACTTGCTGCTCTTGTTTTTTTTTCTTGCCTTCTGATTGTTGCTCTGAGTGTTGCTATCCCTGTGCTGTTGCAGTCCTGGAATTTCCCCATTGTGGGACTAATAAAGGCTTATCTAAAGTAAACACATATTTGGCAACTATAGTTATTTCTCGCCTCAACTGTTTTCAGAAAAATGTTTCACCATTTACTTTTGAAGATATAGGCAAAACTTTAATGTTCAAAAGCATCATGAACAGACTAGAGCAGCCCATCCACCGGGAGTCGCGGTGACCAATCACATCAAAGCCCTGCAGATTGGGGAGAGCAGAGTGGGTTGGATAGACAGAAAAAGCTCATCAAACTGCACTTTTGTAGCCAGAAATACTGCTTGAAAATCGGCCGAAGTTCTTTGACCAGTCACAGTGATGCTCTCTGTGCAGTTTGCGGCTACAGAGACTCTCTCCTGGTTACGCCCCCTCCTCGCTCCTGATGGATCCCGAGGCGGAGGAAGGGGAACAGACGCCTAGGTGGACACGTCCCATCAGCATCACCTCATATTGCACTGTGTCGCATCACACTGAATAACATTGTTTTGTATTGCATCACCTCACACCGTCTTGTATCATATCTTGCATGTCTCTTGCCTGATCTTCAACCCTTTTCCTATGTCTGTCCCTCGTCATTGTATCTGTCCAACAAAAGCAAAAATGTCCAAAAGTAAAACCTTCTGATTTACTCTGTGGAGTTTTTGGACCCATAACTCCCTCTCAGGGAGGAAGAAAAAAAACCTCCCTCTCAGGAATGATAACAGTGCAGTTTGCTATGTGACCAATTGGGTTATTATTCAGAGATGATCCTAGGGAGGAACGTTATCTATCTATCAAAATACCCACCAGCCAATCCTTAATACACAATTAACAAACTGTACAGCTTAGTCAAAAGAATAAACTACAAATCCACCAGATGAACATGACAATAAAAACCCCGCCCAACTCTCCCAACCCCTGAACCACAGCTCCATTGATTTTTTTCCCTTCTTCCTCCACCCTCAGAAGACAGTCACTCCCTTTAGTCCTCCAACATTTATGCCTGTGGTGCAGCACAAAAGTAGCTTTTGATTATGCTTTAAATGAACAGGAAACAAACAAGAATAAACTGATAAATCACAGTGACTCTACGTTTATTACCACATCTCTCAGAGGTGTAGCAATCACAGTGATGAGGCCTCAATGTAGTATTCAGATGTTTCTCACGTCGATCAGATTTAACGTCCTTTCCTTTTGCAGCAGAATTATTCTAACTTTTATACTTCACCACACCCAGACAATAAACTCAAACAATGTTTGATCCATTCATCAGCCTCAGCACGTCAAGTTCAGTCTGACTCAGGACCAATGTTAGGCCAATGTCAGCAAGGCTGCATCGGGAATGCATCTTATAGAGGCTATTTGCATATTGGCAAGACATTGGCTAGATGTTGGGACCGACAATTTAAGCTAATTGACCAGTTAGCTGAAACGCTAAAATGACTGTTAGCTTAAAACCTGAAATAACTTAAAAGTGAAGAAAGTTTAACCATTATTTAGTATTTTTAGGTTCTAAGTGATAAATGCTATCTTAAAAGCTAAAATGGCCACAAAAAGTGCAACATTAGCAAACTAGAAAAGCACTCAGAGAGCGCAGACCTCCGCCAAGCGCCACAGTTCCCCCCATACAGTGTTTGTGTGTACGTTTTCAGATTCCTTGACCATGAAAACATATAACTAGCAATTGGATTGACAATGATAGGATTAGTGGTTCAGTAGTTATTCACGAAAATGACATTTTCCGTAATGGCGGCCACAGTTCCCCCCATACAGTGTTTGTGTGTAGGTTTTCAGATTCCTTGACCACGAAAACATATTGGATTGACAATGATAGGATTAGTGGTTCAGTAGTTATTCACGAAAATGGCATTTTCCGTAATGGCAGTTTTCTTGTGGACGGTGATCCGGATCACCACCAAAATGTAATCATCTGTAGGATACCCCATTTCTG
Source organism: Pholidichthys leucotaenia (assembly GCA_020510985.1). Classification (NCBI taxonomy): domain Eukaryota; kingdom Metazoa; phylum Chordata; class Actinopteri; order Cichliformes; family Pholidichthyidae; genus Pholidichthys; species Pholidichthys leucotaenia. The sequence goes on along the minus strand of CM035843.1, from coordinate 197,535,178 downwards.
ACAATCTGTGAAAATTTCATGAAAATCCGTCCATAAGTTTTTGAGTTATCTTGCTAACAAACAAACAAACAGACAAACAAACAGACAGACAGACAGACAGACAAACCAACGCCGATGATCACATAACCTCCTTGGCGGAGGTAAAAAGTGGAAGTATCTGGCATGAGTGACATTAAAGAACAGCTTAAAAGCTAAACTGGTGTAAAGTTGCACACTGTTAGCATAAAAACAGAAATGGCTTTAAGCACCAGTGAACATCCAGGAAACAGACATTGAGATGGTGACATCTTACAAGTACCTGGGTGTTCACCTTAATAATAAACTGGACTGGTCACACAACACCAATATGCTCTACAAGAAGGGGCAGTGCAGGCTGTTCCTCCTGAGGAGATGTTAGAAAAATTCCTCTTAAAATTCAGTCAAAAACCAGGCTGGATCAGAGTTTCAGCCAATTTAATTACATTGGCCAGTGGAGAACAATACAAATTCTGATTCAAACACACATCACTCAGTTCTTTAAACCCTCCGTTATCTGAGAGGTGAAGGAGTATTTTGTCCATCGTGATTGGTCCAGTACATCTGGTCAAAACTTGGTGTTGTGGTGACACATATGTTGGGCTCACATTTCCACAGAGGTATGACTACATGTGTATTGGGGGCTTCACGTCTGGAAGGACAAAAGACTCAAATCTGCAGAAGATAACGAGGAGGTGCGAGATTTGCCTTTTTGTCCCAAAGAAGATGCCCCGGAGGGATTTCCGGTTCATCAATGAATGAGAGACAATGGTGAAGGTTCAAAGAGATGTTTTGTGACTGTATGTTTACTGAAGCACCATGTGACTTGAGTTCTGATGCTGGAAACGTATAAAAGGGTGATGTGAGATGATTCTTTCTCTTCTTCCTGCTTTGAGAATGCTAGAGGATGTGTTCTGTCAATAAAGCTGAACCTGAGAAATAAAACTCAGCCTCATCATTTGAACGCATCCACTACAGTGTACAGATTATCTTTTTCTCAGGAACCATGACGCTCACTCAGTACCAGTCACACGGAGCCGCACAGAATGGACTAAAAACATGATGATAACTGATACAGCTGCATCCTTGACACTTTTTTTTTTTTATTTAAGTTTTTGTAAAGGGTATACAGGTCATTACAGCATTGCATTGATTACATTTTCATCACGTTTCCTTATTTTTTGCTATTAGACAACATTGGAAGAATAATTATTACAACACCCCTTTTTTTTAAAGTGAAAGAAAAAGTGAAATTAAAGGGAATAAAAAAAACAAACAAACAAAACAAAAGAGCAAAAAACAAACAAACAAACAGAAAAATAAAAATAAATAATTAAAAATAAAAGAGCGTCTGAGTAGCGTTGGAACAAAGAGCGGAGCCATTATTGAAATGGTATTTGTCAAAGATTAGATCTAATGGAAGACACATATGCGATCCAGGGTTGCCAAAAGTTCATGAACCCATCCATGTCCTGTCTCAGTGCGAATGTCAACTTTTCCATCGAGTAAATGTCTTGGATCACGTTAATCCAATCTTCAGGTGTAGAACAGTCCTTCAACATCCATTTTTTAGTTAGGGCTTTTTTACTTGCCAATATTAAAACAGTGAATAAGTATTTTTCTCCTCGTCTTTCCAGTGAATCCGGTAGTAAACCCAAATACAAAGTTACGAAAGAAAAGGGAACTGTTATTTTGAATATTTTCCCCAATATTGTCTGTACATTTGGTCCAATATTGGTGAATAACTGGGCATGACCAAAACACATGAAAATGATTTGCAGTCTTTTCCCCACACAAGCGCCAACAGTTCAACCCCTTATGGGTAAATTTGTTTTGTGCAGGTGTTCTGAAAAATCTTACCAAATTTTTCCATCCAAATTCTCTCCACTGCAGGGATGAGGTACTTTTCCATTGCTGTTTATTTAGCTTTTCCCATATTTCCAGTTGTAAATTGAAATTCCCCTCTTTTTCCCATCTCTCTTTTATATATGATGTGTTGTCTCCTTTTAAGTCTTGAAGACCTCGGTATATTTTAGAGCTGTATCTGATCCCTGGGATCCCTTTATATGCCATTAAGAAGACCTTCAGAACACCTGACTGGGCCCTTTCCAAATCCTCCTTTTTAAGTATATTGTTTATGTGGTGTCTAAGCTGAAAGAACCTGTAAAGGTCTTGATTTATTAGACCTTGTTTTTTCAAATCTTCAAAACTTCTTAAAATTTGCCCCTTAAAAAAATCGTAATATTTTATCAGCCCGTTCTCTTTCCACTTTTTAAATCTAGTGTCTATTTTATTAGGAGTAAAGTTTTGATCATAGGCAATCCATTGCAGAAGTCGATAGGGCTCTTTAGTTTGATTCTCTCTGACTATCTTAAACCAAATTTTTAGCAGGGTCTCTGTCCACGGGTTAGTGTTATTCAAAAGTTATTCAAAAGTTTAGGTAAGGCATTGTTCCCTATTATCGCCTGTAGGGGGATGTCACTTGTTATTTGGCATTCCATCTCCTTCCATTGTGCAGTGTAGACTGGGTTACATATCTCTATTAAAGTTTTAATTTGTGCGGCTTTAAAATAGTCCCTGATATTTGGCAGCGCAAGCCCACCTTTGTCTTTGTTTAGCTGTAAGGTTCTATATCTGATTCTAGGTCTCTTGCCCTGCCATATGAATCTTGAGATCCTTCTGTCCAGCTCCAGCCATGTTTTTTTGGGAGGTTCTACCGGTATTGTTTGGAAAAGGTATAGAAGACGTGGAAGTATATTCATTTTGACTGCTTCAATTCTTTGTGCAGTACCCAAGAATGGTATCATATTCCATCTTGCTAGGTCAGATTTTATTTTTGTCACTAGTGGATCATAGTTTAGTGTTATAATTTTGTTGAGTTGTTTCGGGATATTGACCCCCAGATATTTCATAGATTCCATCTCCCAGTTAGTTTTGAGTTTGCTTAGTGAATAATGATTTGGGTCATAGTTGAATGTTAAAACTTGGGTTTTATGCATGTTTAATTTGTATCCCGATAAATCTCCTTACTCTGAAAAAACTGAGATTAGTTCTGGTAAAGAGGTGTCCGGCTGCCCCAGGTATATTAAAATGTCATCAGCAAAGAGTGCTATTTTATGTTCCTTCTGACCAAGTGTAATACCCTGAATTTTTTGATTCTGTCTTATCCATTGGCTCAGAGGTTCTATGAAGATTGCAAAGAGCAGTGGAGACAAGGGGCAGCCCTGACGACATCCTCTTTCCAGCTTAAAAGATGATGATAAATTACCGTTAATCCTTATTTTAGCTGTTGGTTTTTTATATAATGCCTGGATAGTTCTAATGAAGTTGTTATGAAAATTGAAACTGGATAAGATTCTATATAGGAAAGACCAGTCAACCGAATCGAATGCTTTTTCAGCATCTAATCCCAATATGACTGCATTTAAGTTATATTTTTTTATATGATGAATTATGTGTAAAGTGCGTCTAATGTTGTCTTGTGTCTGTCTTTGTCTTATAAAACCTGTTTGGTCTAAGTGAATTAAGTCTGTCAGTATATTTTCTAACCTTTTGGCAAGGATAGTGGTAAAAAGCTTATAGTCCTGATTTAATACACTGATTGGTCTGGAGTTGGAGCATTTTAGTTTATCCTTTTCAGGTTTAGGTATAACTGCAATGACCCCTTCTCTCCAGGAGGGGGGGATTTCCCCTGTGTGGAGGACATAGTTAAATGTTTTCAGGAGGAGAGGAGATAGTTGCTGTTTAAAGGTTTTGTACCACTCTGCTGTATAGCCATCTGCTCCTGGGGATTTGTTAGCTTTAAGTTTCATAATTGCTTTTTCCAATTCTTTAGGTTGTATTTCTGACAGTAGTGTTTTATTTTGAGACTCCGTAAGTTGGGGAAGGTTTAACGTGTTTAGGAATGCTTCGGATGTGCTTTTATGTTTTTTGAGGGAGTATAAGTTCTTATAGTAGTTCTCAAAGCTTTTAAGAATATCCTGAATTCTGAATTTTATTTCCTTTGATACTGGGTCTCTGATTTTGTAGATTGCTCTTTCTGTTTGTTGTTTCCTCAATTTATAGGCTAGTAATTTTGCCGATTTACTGCCTGCTTCATAGTATTTTTGTTTCAGAAATGTAAGTTTCTTCTGGATTTCTATTGTGTAGATCTCATTTATTTGATTTTTAATTTCCTTAATCTTGAGCGAGTCATTAGAATGAATGTTGCCTTTGTGTTCTTTTTCTAGGTTCTTAAGTTCTGACTCTAATGTGATTAGTTTTTCTTGTCTCAGTTTCTTTTGGGTTGCCAGTTTTGCAATAATCTTTCCCCTTATTACAGCTTTGCATGCATCCCACAGTATTAAAGGGGATACTTCTCCATTATCGTTTTCTTCCAAATATCTGAGAATATCTGATTCCAATTCATCTTTCAGTGGTCCTTTCAGGACATTTGAATTCAACCTTCAAGAAAATGTATTATTTGTGTATTTTTGGATACTTAAGTTCACATAGATCGGACTGTGGTCAGAGAGATCCATCAGTCCTATTTTACATGTTTTTACTCTTCCAATGTCTCTATTAAACATAAAAAAATAGTCAATCCTTGAGTAAGATGAATGTGGCATTGAGTAAAATGTATAATCTTTTACACTGGGGTTGAATTCCCTCCACACATCACAGATTCCCATTTCTTTTAGTAGCATCCGAGTTTTCCTACTTTGAGTGTTATTTTGATGTGGAGAATTACCTGATGCATTCCAGTATGGATTCAGTCTTAGATTGAAGTCTCCACCACATATCACTAAACCTTGTGCTTTAGTTATCATTAGGTCAAATACATTTTTATAAAATTTCCAGTTGGCCCCTGGAGGTGCATATACATTCAGCAGGGTGATATCTTCTCCCTCTAGCCACCCAATTACCAAACTGTATCTCCCTTCTTTATCTTTGTGTTCTGATTTTTTTTCAAATGTAATTTTGGTTGATATCAATGTCGCTACTCCCCTCCTCCTCCCTGACTTATATGAAGATGAAGAGATCATTTTAAACCCTTGTTTATTGAGTTTAGTGTGCTCCACGTCTGTTAGGTGGGTTTCTTGTAAAAATATTATTCCTGCTTTGTCTTTTTTCATTTTGCCTAGAATCTTGGATCTTTTAACTGGATTCAGGATCCCTTTTACATTATATGAGATTATTTTGGCTACACCCTGTTTCTCCATTGTATTGTCTTATTTAGTATAACAGTGTGGTGGCCCTCTTTTATGCTACTCAGAAACTGAAAGAACATTAAGAACATAAAAAAACATTAAGAACATAGTGTATAAAACTTTAAAACAAAAAACTGTCAAAAGAACTTCCTTAGCTGAGGTCTTTTTAAAGACCCTGGAAAAGCCTTGATGGAGTGTAGGCTCTGAGGGAAATTCCTCAAACTGTGTTACGTGTTGAGGGCCCTCTCTTACCCCTGTAAGTTGTCCCATGTTTTTAACGTGAATTTCAGATCCCAATCCGAACTTGTAATGATTTTTTTTTTTATGCCTATACCCTATGAAATTGTGTGCACCCTCCCACCCCCATCACAGCAAACATTCACGCTAATACAGTATTTGTTAGTGTGGGGAGAACATGTGGATCATTGTCACATTTCTATTTCAACAAGTTTTTTTTTTTTTATTAAAAAGACTTATTTGTTTCTAATATTATGACTGTTCCATGAAATGTTTTACCACATGCTGATTCTGCATCTCCTTTGATGTTTGTTACCTTGTAGGAGGGGGGTTGGATGTGCAGATTGACTAAAAAAAAAGGTTGCTATTCCCTCCTGTAAACGGCTAGTTTATCCTTGTAGCTCTGGCGCTGGGTTTCCTGCTGCTGGCCCGTGGATTTTGATGGTCTCTGTGTGGACCACGTTTGAGCCTTGATCCTATCGCTCGGGTCTGCTGCGGGTTTAAACACCGTTACCGGGAGCCCTCTTCTCGCCATGTCAGCTGTTGCTTCTTCCACCGAATTATAAAGACATGACTCTTCTCCGTAGAAGACCCTTAACTTCGTAGGAAATGGCATCTGAAAGCGCAGTTTTTTCTCTCGTAGCACCTTTTTAGCGTCGTTGTATTCCCGGCGCTTTTTAAGGACCTCCGAGGTGTAATCGTGTTCCACGAAGACTTTTCTCTCTTGGTGCATAAATCCTTTTTTCTGCCAAGCCAGTCTTACAACCTCTTGTTTTATTTTGAAATTGGAGAATCTCACCACCACCGAACGTGGGGGCGCTTCCGCCGCTGGCCTAGCGGCTAACGTACGATGGGCCCTTTCTATCTTCAAGTCGGTGGTTTGGGGGATATCCAACTTCTCTCTCAGTAAAGATTCCACGCAATCCGCCATTGTGTTGAAACCATCTTCGGCTCCTTCTTTCAGACCATGAATTCTTATGTTGTCTCTTCTCAGTCTTCCTTCTTGGTTGGTTAGCTTAGCTTCTAGTCTTGACTGTCTTTTGTGTAGATCCAGCACGGAATCTTCAAGCACTTTTATTCTTTCTGCTGCTTCCAAGATTCGGTTCTCGGCCTGGTCCACTCTGCTGTTTGTCCTTTTTAATTCGTCTCTGAATTCACAAAATTTGGCCCAAACCTCTCGGCAAAATCATCGTAGTTCTTCAAATAACGTTTTCAAGATAACCTTCTTGTTAGCTACATTCAGCTCCTCGTCTTCTGAACGGAAATCCTCCAGTTCAGATTCTTCGGCTGATGCGTGTCCTGGCCTGGAAAATGTCGATTTCTTCTGTTTTCCTTTAGGAATGATGATTTTGACTTTTGATTTTCACTCTTCCAAAAATCCGTTAAATCTGATTTTCAAGATATTTTCCTGGATTAGGTCTGGGAGCTTCAGTGTTAAGCTGCTATCACCATGGCGTCCAGTATCCTTGACACTTTTACACAGCCTCTGAGGAAGACTCGGAGACAAAGCAGTTCACAAATATAAGACAAATATAAAATTTTTCTATCATTCTCCCCACCCTTTGATGCCATGCAAGGCATCAAAAAAGAATGGTTTATGGCATCTAAAACCCCATCTGGTAGCTATGCTAAGCTCCAATTCATTTGTGTGCAATAGATCCTAACTAGCTATTGACGGGGAAAGTCCACCATCGGCCCTGCTTCCCCAGGCACCAGCTAAATGTTTTAGTCCTTTAGGAGGAGAAATGAAACACTTCATAAATGTATTTACAAGTAGTACATTTCAACTTCACATCATGATCATGCAACTCCTTTCGGTTTTCTGCATGTGAGTCATACTTTTACTCTGTACTTGGGTCATGAAGAGACACCTTGAGCTCATGCTGTTTGTTCATCATCCCTACCATCCCCGGTAACTGCACCATGGTACATCACTAAATTAACATGAAGAAGTCTCATCATCATACTACGAATACAGGGAATGACACAGGAAAAGGCCAAAAATAATACCTCCAAAATCACTAACAGGTTCATGATGAACTGGTGCTGCTCGTAGAGGTCGTATTAAATGTACTAAATGTAATAACTTTGCACAATAGAGATCGTCCCCTCCAATACACAACTAAGACAATTACAATTATTATTGAGGGTAGCAACAACACTGTTGATTCAAATGCAAAACGTACTGTCTGGATACATATTTATATTCTGCCGGGTAATTTAACAAACTATAATGCTGTTGATGGTTCTAAGGTTGTCATAGCCAGGAGCAGCACTGGGGTTAAGCTCCCAGTGCTCGTAAAATGCTCCTTATGGCGTGTGTCTCGAAAAGCCTCTGACAACTAAGTCCAACTCCTAGCCTGCCCGTGTGGTTTAGTCTCTAAGCCCGGCGGAACTGCTTTTACTACTAGGAGAAGGGGCGAGGGCGGATCTCTGGCGTCTTAAAACCAGATGCTTCAGGTAGATGGTGGCTCGTCAACCTGGGAAGGTAGCCCATCTAGGGGAAGGTAAACCCTGATTTCAAACCTCCGCTGCCTTGCGGCACACCCGGTCATGGGAAAGGCTTCGGGAGTCAACCCTGAGGAAAAATCCGGAGTCGGAGTCCCTAAGGCAGTTCTCTGTTGTGCTCAACATCGTTCTGGCAGCTCCTGCGACGGCGCTGGTGCCAAACTGTAGCAGCCCTGCTGTTCTTTTGGATTCATCAGTGACGTGGAGAGGGGGAACATGCTGCATGGGCAACATCTTGTCCTCCATATCTTCCTGCCCAGGCTTGAATCCTACCAACGCCCAACGCTGGAAGGTAGAACACCGGATTACTGGAGAGGGCACTCCAGCTTCGCCTTTGGCATAGACAAAACACGGGGAATGACAGTTAACGGTTATAAGCCACTGCTCAATTGGCGTAGACCGCGGCACCAGGGGTTGTTCCCGACAGTGGGAGGGATCATCGGATCTCACTGGACAGCTACCGCCCGCCTCAAGCTGGGCAGCCCCCAGCCAATAAGGTGTTGTCCCGCCACAGCTTGCTTTCCTCATTGGGTGCATGGGGATGAGGAAAAGTCCGAACGGCAGGCTGAGAACCTTCGCACCAGGCAAGACAAAAAAACAAAAGAGACCAACTCTAAAACTGGGAACTTGGAACGTCTGCACTATGATGACAGGACTCACTGCTAACCTCAAGGACATCAACGACACCAGGAAGACTGCCATCATCAATAATGAGTTGAAGACACTGGAAGTGGATATCGTCACTCTCCAGGAAACACGGTTGGCTGACGCAGGCACACTGAGAGAGAAGGACTACACGTTCTACTGGCAGGGAAAGGGCAGTGACAAACACAGGGAACACGGAATGGGCTTCGCAGTGAAGAACACCTTGCTGAAGATGGTGGAACCGGGCAGCAATGGCTCTGCACGACTCGTCACCCTCCGCCTGAACACCACTCAAGGCCCAGTCACCCTCGTCAGTGTGTATGCCCCAACACTGACAGCCACACCAGAGGCAAAAGACGAGTTCTACGAGAATCTCGCAACAACTGTCAGGATCATCCCCAACTCTGAACAACTCATTCTCCTTGGAGACTTCAATGCCAGAGTGGGTGCTGACCATGACTCCTGGCCCTCCTGTCTCGGACCATTTGGCGTGGGCAGAATGAACGACAACGGACAGCGGCTGCTCGAGTTTTGCACATATCACGATCTGTGCATCACAAACTCGTTCTTCAAGACCAAGCCCCAACACAAGGTTTCCTGGCAACATCCGCGCTCAAAGCACTGGCACCAGCTGGACTTGATCCTGACCAGGCACACCTCACTGAAGAACGTGCTAATCACCCGTTCGTTCCAGAGTGCAGATTGTGACACAGACCATTCATTGGTGTGTTGCAAGGTCAAGCTGCAGCTGAAGAAATTCCATCGTGCTAGACAGCCTGGAAAGGCACAGATTGACACCAGCAAGATGGCCCAACCAGAACTTGTTGAGCAGATTGCCTCCACCTTTGAGAAGGAACTTGGTGTACCACAAGAAGGAGAATCTGCAAAGCAGAAGTGGGAAGAGCTGTGAAACACCATCCACCGCACAGCCTTGGCTACCTTTGGGAGGAAGACCTCGAAGTCACAGGACTGGTTTGATGCCAAGTTGACCGAGATGACCCCCATCATTGAAGCCAAGCACTCAGCACTTGCTGAGTACAAGAAGTACCCAAACGAGAAGAATCTCCAGATTCTCAGGGCTGCGAGAAGCAAAGTTCAGCAGACTGCTCGGCGCTGTGCCAACGAGTACTGGACTCAGCTCAGCCAAGACATTCAAACCGCTGCCATAACAGGGAACATCCATGGTATGTACGATGGCATCAAGAAAGCACTTGGTCCGGCTCAGAGCAAGACGGCCCCCCTCAAATCCTCCACTGGGGAGATGATCACAGAAAAGAACAAGCAGATGGAGAGATGGGTGGAACACTACTCCGACCTCTACTCCAGACAGAACACCGTAACACCGTCAGCCCTTGATGCCATCGACTGCCTGCCATCCATGGACGAACTCAGTGTAAATGGTGTAGAGATTGAAAGGGTATCTGAAACTAAATTCCTTGGAGTAATAATTGATAACAAACTGTGTTGGAAGTCACATATTAATTATGTCAAAGGTAAAGTTTCCAAATCAATTGCAATATTACACAGAGTGAAATATTTGCTGAATCAACCCACACTATACACCTTGTATCATTCATTAATACTCCCATACATGACATATTGTAATGAAGTATGGGGAAATACATACAAAACAAACATATATCCACTCTTTATGCTTCAAAAGAGAGCTATTAGAATAATAAACAAAGCAGCTTACAGGGAACCAACAAACCCACTTTTTCTTAAACAAAAAACTCTCAAGTTGAAAGATCTGGTTGACTTTAAAACCGCAATAATAATGTTCAAAGTGAAGAATTTATCACTGCCCGCAAATATCCAAAAGTTGTTCCAAACAAGGGAGAAACGATATCACTTCAGAGGAACATGTATATTTCAAAAGCCTACAGTGAGAACAACCACCAAGCAACACTGTATTTCAGTGCAAGGAGTCAGATTATGGAACGATTATGGACCTGAATTAAAATCATGTACAACGCTTGGACAATTTAAACAAAAACTAAAGGAAGAAATACTCCAAACATATTTACAAGACGACATGTAAACTCACATAAGGATTGACATATCCAGCCTGTGTTGTGTTGTAGCTTAGTTTTTTTTTTTTTTTTTTTCTCTCTCTGTGACATTCTGTCTTAGATTTGTCTTGAATAGTAACTGCTTAACTTAGCTTAGCTTAGTTTTCTTTTTTTTTTTTTTCTCTCAGTCACACTTTGTCTTAGCTTTGTTCTAAATTGTAATCACTCTTGTCTTGTTTACTCTTTTTTCTTTGAATTCTTGGATGGAATATGGGTGGGCAATATAAGCTGCGGCTTCAGCCATCACCCATTTCGGATAACTCACGTGGAATTGTTTAGTAGGAGTCTTTGTCTAATTTGACCTTGTTGTTATATTATACAGTTTCTTTTAACTTGTACTGTATTATCCGAAAATAAATTCATTCATTCATTCAAATTCATTCATTTATTCATTCATTCATTCATTCAACTTGATGCCGAGCCAACCATCGACGAACTCAGCAAGGCCATTGATAGCTTGGCCGCTGGCAAGGCACCCGGCAACAACGGCATACCCCCCGACCTGATCAAGCACTGCAAGACCGCCCTACTGCTGCCATTGCATGATGTCCTCTGCCAGTGCTGGAAGGAAGGTGCCGTACCACAGGACATGAGGGACGCCAAGATCATCACCCTCTACAAAAACAAAGGGGAGAGAAGTGACTGCAACGACTACAGGGGCATCTCCCTCCTCAGCGTTGTTGGCAAAGTCTACGCACGAGTTGTTCTCGTTCATCTACAGAAGCTTGCCAAACGTGTCTACCCCGAGTCTCAGTGTGGCTTCCGCGCTGAGCGATCGATGGTAGACATGATATTCTCCATCCGCCAACTCCAGGAGAAATGCAGAGAACAGAACATGCCCCTGTACGTCGCCTTCATTGACCTCACCAAAGCGTTCGATCTGGTCAGCAGAGAGGGCCTTTTCAAGATCCTGCCAAAGATAGGATGCCCACCAATGTTGCAAAGCCTCATCTAATCGTTTCACACCAACATGCAGGGGATAGTGCAGCATGACGGCAACGTCTCAGGGCCAGTGAAACAGGGCTGTGTACTTGCGCCAACCCTCTTTGGGATTTTCTTTGCTATGCTCCTGAGGCATGCCTTCAGCACAGCAACAGAGGGAATCTACCTGCACACAAGATCTGACAGCAGGCTTTTCAACCTCGCCCGCCTGAAAGCCAGAACCAAAGTACGCGAGGCTCTAATCAGAGACTTGCTGTTCGCAGACGACGCTGCAATCACAACCCACACACAGCAGGAGCTTCAGACCCTGATGGACCGCTTCTCCCAGGCATGCAAGGACTTCGGGCTTACCATCAGCCTGAAGAAGACTAATGTCTTGGCGCAAGGCACGGAAGCACCACCAACCATCACCATTGATGACTACGAGCTGGAGGTCGTGAATCAGTTCACGTACCTGGGGTCCACGATCAGCAACAACTTCTCCCTTGATACAGAGATCGACAAGAGGATTGGAAAATCAGCCTTCACACTCGCTCGCCTCACCACACGAGTGTGGGAGAATCCCAAACTCTCCGTCAAGACGAAGATGGCAGTGTACAACGCCTGCGTCATCAGCACACTGCTCTATGGGAGTGAGACGTGGACAACATACGCCCGGCAGGAAAAGAGACTGAACTCCTTCCACTTACGCTGCATTCACCACATCCTGGACATATCCTGGCAGGACAAAGTGCCCAACACAAAAGTTCTGTCCCGCGCTGGCCTTCCCTCCATGTTCACTCTACTCAGGCAGCGCAGACTCCGCTGGCTAGGCCATGTTCACCGTATGGAGGATGGCAGAATCCCCAAAAGCGTCCTCTACGGAGAACTGGTGACTGGCAGGAGAGACGTTGGCCGCCCACAGCTGCACTTTAGAGACGTCTGCAACAGAGACATGAAGGCCCTGGAGATCAACTCAGAGCACTGGGAGGACCTTGCAATGGACCGCTCCAAATGGAGAGGCAGCCTGACCAGACAGCTCAAGGCGGGTGAAGAGAGACTGACTGCTGCAGCAGATGAAAATAGGACCCGCAGGAAGAACTGCCACAGACCCAGCAGCACGGAGACCACCCACAAGTGCGACCTGTGTGACAGGGACTGCCATTCACGCATCAGTCTGTTCAGCCGCAGGCTGTGCTGTTCCAGCAGAGTAGACGTTTAGGATACTCTTCCATGGTCATCATAGACCGACGGAGGCCGACAATGCTGTTGATACCATCTAGCTGCAATGCTCCTGCATTGTGTATATAACTGTGTGCATATGTATGTTAGGCCCTACTCTTTTTAGTTTATATATGCTTCCGTTAGGCAATATCATTAGAAAGCACTGTATACATTTTCATTGTTACACAGACGACACACAACTATACCTGTCAATGAAGCCCGATGATTGTAATCAATTAGCCAAATTAGATGCCTGTCTTAAGGAAATCAAAGCCTGGATGACTTGTAATTTTCTGATGCTAAACTCAGATAAGACTGAAGTCATTCTTGTTGGCCCAAAAAAACCTTAGAAATTCCTTTCCAAATCATACTCTTAATTTGGATGCCACCACTTTCACTCTGAATAGTTCTGTGAGGAACCTTGGAGTTATTTTTGATCAAGATCTGTCCTTTAATTCACATATTAAATTTGTTTCTAAGTCTGCCTTCTATCATCTGCGCAATATTGCCAAGATTAGGAGCATCTTGTCTCTGAATGATGCTGAGAAACTGATCCACGCCTTTGTCAGCTCTCGACTAGATTATTGTAACTCGTTATTATCAGGTTGTCCCAAAATATCCTTAAAAAGTCTTCAGTTGATCCAAAATGCTGCTGCAAGAGTTTTAACTGATTCTAGAAAGAGAGATCATATCTCTCCGGTTTTGTCCTCCCTTCATTGGCTTCCCATAGAGTTTAGAATTAAGTTTAAAATCCTTCTTCTCACTTTCAAAGCTCTTAATAATCAGGCCCCCTTATATATAAAAGATCTGATATTACCCTATCATCCTAATAGAGCTCTACACTCCCAAAATGCTGGATTGCTTGTGGTGCCCAGAATCTCCAGAAGTACATTGGGAGGCAGAGCCTTCTGCTATCAAGCTCCTTCTCTGTGGAACCAGTTACCACTCTGGGTCCGGGAGTCAGACTTGGTCTTTGTTTTGAAGAACAGGGTAAAATCCTTCCTTTTCAATATAGCTACGATTAGGGAGGGATTTCATGTCTCTTAACCCCACTTCTGTTCTGCTGTTAATAGATTCAGACTGCTGGATGACCGCCAATAATGTACTTGGTTTTTCACTGTTTCATGTTTTTTATGTCTGTTCTTTTCGTCCTCTCTATCCCCTCACCCCCAGCTAGTCACAGCAGATAACTGCCCCTCCATGAGCCTGGTTCTGCTAGAGGAGTAACCGTAGGGAATGACAACTTGCATACACAGAGGAACACGCCCAGGTCCCCACGCCCAGGTCCCCTACTTGGCCAGGGAGGCCAAGTAGGGGACCACACATCTGATATCAGTTACAACAGTGTGTGCAGGCAGATAGAGGAAGGCATAAAGGACAATTTCACAGAATCTGAGATTGTTAGGGGTGTGCTGAAGATCATCAAACCAGGAAATTTCAAGGACATGTTAGTTAATAAAGATGGCATGACAGTTGCTGAGTTGAAGGGATTCCTGCAGTCACATCTTGGAGAAAGGAATAGCATGTTGTTCCAGGAGTTGATCTGTTATGACCCCTCATGTGCCATTACACAGCACACAGAGGGAGGAATGGAAAACCCACGCACAGAAGTAGTTTCGTGCATTTTATTAAACATAAACCCCAATATAGTCCAGCAAACAGTCACGCAATAAACAGAGAGTTGATATGATTGAAACTGAGGCCACCAGATATACAGGGATGCCACCTGGATACTCAGCAACCCGAGGGAGGGAATGCCTAGTGCTGCAGAACTGCTGTCGGCACGAGGAGAAAGACAAACATAAACTTACGGCTGGAGCGATCCAGGGCCATCCATGCAGTCCGGTGAATGAGAATGAGGCAGGAACAGCTGCTAACACCAAATAACTAACAACAGACACGTAGTGTTAGAGAAGACTAATTTAGTCAGGCTGAAAGTAACCGTAGGGAATGACAACTTGCATACACAGAGGAACACGCTGCTGTGTATAGGGCAATGCTCTGGCGATCTCTTCTCACTCAAACAGAACTTAAGTAATAATCATACTAATGAGGGAAGAGACCGCCAGTGTGGAAGAGCGTGAGCTGGATCAATAGAAACTAGGTGTGCATGAGTGAGTGTCAGAGCATGTGAATAGGAGTGAATAAGGTGTGTGTGTATGTGTGTGAGACACCAATAATAAGGAACACCAAACCCAGGTTCATGACAAAGTCCCAGGTTCATGGCAAAGGGCCCCCCCCCCCAAGGGGTGGAGGCTAGACACCTCAGTACCACCAGCAGAAAACCTCCCAAAAAACCACAACAAGAACCCCCCCCCCCCCCGAGACAAACAATTGACCCAGGGTGAGACATGGGGGGGAAACAGGTTAGGAAGGAAGCAACAAGTGAATACTACAAGAAATAACATACAAATATAGTAACGTGAACCTCTTAACAGCCCCCCCCACCTAGGACACTACTCCACCTCCCCAGGAGTCCAAAGTTCAGGGGGTCGACCAGAGTCCCAGGGCCCAGGCATGGCGAGGGGCGACTGACCAGATGGCCTGCCCGAGTCCCAAGCCCAGCAGGTGGCCCGCTGAACAGCGTCAGGCGGCCTGCCAGGACCGATGGACCACCCGACCCGAAGGCCAAGTCTTTTGAGTGTCTGACCAGCGTGGTTGAGCCACCAGGACCAGAGGGGAAGGTGAAGAGGTCACCTACCCACCGGGAAACTTAGGGGTTGGTGGCCAGGCCAAGGGATAGGAGCCCCCCCCCCCCCCGCCCTCTGAAGCTTGGAGCAGGAGGACCATAGCACCCGCAATGGTCCCGGTCTGAGACATAGCTGCACCCACGATGGTCCCAGTCGGGGACAAAGCTGCACCCGTGATGGTAACAGTCTGGGACAACGTTGCCCTGGTGGCAGACTCCGGTTGGAGCTCTGCTGCACCGGTGGTGGACTCCGGCTGGAGCTCTGCTGCACCCACAGTGGACTCTGCTGCTGCTGGCAGCAGCTGAGCTGATCAGAACAGGGAGCTTATGAATCTGTGAAAATGTCCAGAGCATCACAGATTCTTCAACAATATTATTAGTCAATTATTTCTGCAAACATATTACAAAATGGTCAGAGCACCCACAAGTTGGAATACAAGGAAAGCACCACATCAGCTCTACTACTATGAATAAGAGAAGGCCAAATTCTCCTCTGTTTCTCTGATAGTTCCCGAGTTGACTCGCCTTGGTTCAAAATAATTGCAGGTAATCGATAAAAAACACTTTCTCCGGGGGATCACGTGATGAGTCGAGGTGAACGGACGTGAGTTTCCTCGTATCCGCACTGGATTGCCAGAAATGTAAATTTAATCATATTTTACCGGTGAAATTTCATCTTGAAGATGCCTATAATGTCATTGGATAAGTTTTTTTACACAGCCTGGATCAACTAAGAAGAAAGAAATGCGGAAAATTGGAGGAAAAGCCAGTGCTATTGCTAGCGACACAGGTGTTAGCCATAGCCCTGATGAAGACACAACAGATGTAGCTTATGCTAATACCGTGGACGAGGAAGAGCTAAACCTTCTGATCCAAGATGGCGCCCACAGTGGTTGCCATGGTGCTTCACTGCGCTATTCGTTGTTTGTTTTTGTTCGTCAATTGTGTGTCTGCCTGCTCTTACACCCGTGAAGAGCTACTAAATATCAGGACTTTCACTCCCACGGACCTACTCCCAGTTTTTTTGGCTCCTGCCACCGATCTGGTTCACTTTTTAGCCCAAAAAGTGACACGGCGAAAGAGAGGAAGACGAGCGGGCGCCCTCGTGCGGCTTCGCAGTAGAGGCACGCGCACAGCTTTGCCTGGGATCTTTCTGTCCAACGTCAATTCTCTTTATAACAAGGTAGATGAACTGAGACTGCTGATGCGATTTAAGGACCTCTCCACCTTGTGTGCCCTCTGCTTCACTGAGACCTGGCTCAAGGAAAAGACACCGGACAGCGCGCTCCTCCTCGAGGGATTTCAGCTGTTTCGTGCTGATCGAGACACGGGGCTCTCTGGCAAGACCACAGGCGGAGGAGTCTGCTTCTACATCAACAGCAGCTGGTGCTCCGATGTAACTGTGATCTCCCAACACTGTTCTCCCGTTCTGGAATATTTATTCATCAACTGCAAGCCATTTTATTCCCCGCGTGAGTTCGCCTCATTCATCCTGGCCGCTGTTTACGTCCCGCCCGACGCGGACGTGCGCAAGGCTCAGCGCGCGCTCACGGATCACATTCAGCAAGCGGAGCGGACTTTTCCGGACTCTCTGGTTATTGTGGTTGGCGACTTTAACCAGAGCAACCTGAGCCACGAACTCCCCCGGTACAAACAGTTTATTAAATGCCCCACCAGAGGAGAGAACACGCTGGATCACTGTTACACTACAGTTAAGGACGTGTATCGCGCTGTTCCTCGCGCTGCACTCGGACTATCTGATCACGTGATGGTCCACCTAATTCCCACATACAGACAGAGACTGAAGCTCACAAAACCTGTTGTGAGCACTATGAGGAAATGGACCAGTGAAGCTGGGGAGGAGCTGCGCACGTGCTTGGAAATAACTGACTGGGACATGTTTAAAGGAGCCACGCATGATCTGGATGAGTACACGGACACTGTGACCTCATATATCCACTTTTGTGAGGACAGCATTCTTCCATCGCGCACCAGGGTGAGTTACTCCAACGACAAGCTCTGGTTCACAGCTAAGCTCAGACAGATCAGGAAGGAGAAGGAAGCAGCGTTGAAAAGTGGAGACAGGGACTGCTACAGGGAGGTCAAATACCGGTTTAGCAGAGAGCTGAGGAGAGCTAAATCTGTGTATTCTGAGAGACTCCAGCAGCAGTTCACTGCTAACGACTCTGCTTCTGTGTGGAGAGGACTGAGGCAAATCACCAACTATCGGCCTCAGGCTTCTAAGGGACAGGATGACAAAGCCCTTTGTCAAAGACTGTCCCAACACTATGCCCGTTTTGACACCTCGTCAGCTGTGTCCAACTCCCCCCCTCCCCCCAGCACCACTGCCTCCATGGTCCCCACTTCATCAAAGGCGGCCCCCCCCTCCTCCCCCCCTGCCCTTGCCATCAGTGAGCAGGACGTGCACAGACAGTTCTCCAGACTGAACCCGCGCAAGGCCCCCGGTCCGGACGGCGTGTCTCCCTCCACCCTGAGACACTGTGCGGAGGAGCTGACTCCTGTCTTCACAGACATTTTTAACACCTCCCTGAAGTCATGCCACGTGCCGGCCTGCCTCAAAACCTCTACCATCATCCCTGTCCCCAAGAAGTCACGGATCACTGGACTTAACGACTACAGACCTGTAGCGCTCACCTCTGTAGTCATGAAGTCCTTTGAGCGCCTGGTCCTGCCCCACTGCAAGACCATCACCACTCCCCTACTGGACCCGCTGCAGTTTGCCTACAGAGCCAACAGGTCTGTGGACAACACAGTCAACCTGGCCCTCCACTCCATCCTGCAGCACCTGGACTCCCCGGGAACCTACGTCAGGATCGTGTTTGTGGACTTCAGCTCTGCATTCAATACCATCTGCCCCGCTCTGCTCCAGGACAAGCTGTCTCTGCTCAACGTGCCTGACTCCCTCTGCAGGTGGATCACCGACTTCCTGACGGACCGGAGGCAGCATGTGCAGCTGGGAAAGACTGTCTCAGACTCTGTTAGCATCAGCACCGGATCACCCCAGGGCTGTGTACTTTCCCCCCTGCTCTTCTCCCTGTACACCAACTCCTGCACCTCCAGCCACCAGTCTGTCAAGCTGATCAAGTTTGCGGACGACACCACCCTCATCGCACTCATCTCCAACGGCGACGAGTCCGTCTACAGGAGAGAGGTGGCCCAGCTGGCGTCCTGGTGCAGCCACAACAACCTGCAGCTGAACGCTTTGAAGACAGTGGAGATGATCATGGACTTCAGAAAAGTCACAGCCCCTCTGCCCCCCCCCTTACCCTCACAGACTCTTCCATCACCACTGCGGATTCCTTCCGCTTCCTGGGCACCACCATCACCCGGGACCTCAAGTGGGAGCTGACCATCAGCTCCCTCATCAAAAAGGCCCAGCAGAGGATGTTCTTCCTGCGGCAGCTGAGGAAGCTCAAGCTACCCACCAAGATGTTGGTGCAGTTCTACACGGCCATCATCGAGTCCATTCTCACCACCTCCATCACCGTGTGGTACGCAGGAGCCACCGCCAGGGACAGACTAAGACTGCAGTGCATTGTGCGCGCTGCTGAGAAGGTGATCGGCTGCAAGCTCCCATCTCTCCAGGACCTGTACATCTCCAGGACCCGGAGGCGTGCAGGTCGGATCATAGCCGACCCTTCACCCCCTGGACACGCACTGTTTGCCCCCCTCCCCTCAGGCAGAAGACTTCGGTCCATTCAGACTAAAACTTCCCGCTACATGAACAGCTTCTTCCCCTCTGCCATCAGACTGCTGAACACTAAATGACTGATTAGACTCTTGTGCACTATGTACAGCAGCTCAACCGGATTCATGACAATTATCGCTGTTTTCTTTTTGCACTACCGACTGCACTGTGTGGAACTCCACAATATCTGCTGCTTGTTAATATATTTAAAAATTGCATAGATTAGTATTACTTATTCATATTCTACCTTTTATTGCATGCGTAGTTTTTTATTTTTATCTTTAGTGCTACTCCATGTTTAATGTTGCAGCATTGCACCGAGACAAATTCCTAGTTTGTGTACTACATGAACAATGGCAATAAATCTCATTCTGATTCTGATTCTAAACGCACAGCGAGACGACTCAATAGTGGAGCGAGTGTCTGCTAACATAGCGAAGATGTTGGACAGCAAGCTGACCAACATAATTACGCCAGCCACTGAGCTGTCTGAGAAATCTGACAGTCTAATTGAAAGGCTGGGAACGGTGGAGCAGCGGATCTCTGACCTGGAGGGCGTCGCGGCTACAAACACACCGTGGTTGGAGACGCTGGAAACCCAGCTGAAGAAAATGCAAGACCGCTTGGAAAGTTTTGAAAATCAAAGTCAACGGCAGAACGTGAGAATTGTTGGGCTGAAGGAGGGAATGGAGGGCCAAACACCAGTTGATTTTTTTGAAAAATGGATTCCAGAAGTTTTGGCTATGCAAAAGGACAGAATCATGATTGACAGAGCCCATCGTACTGGACCTCCAATGAGACTGGCTGGAAAAGAGGGACCACGGGCCGTCTTGGTAAGGCTGCACAACTACACCAACAAGCAGAGGATTCTGTATGTGGCAAGGGATAAAGGAACAATTGGCACTGAAGCGGGGAAGGTACAGTATCCTTCTATCAAGATTTTTCTGTGGAAGTTGTAAGGAGGAGGAAGGAGTCCGCAAATGCACATAAAGTTTTAAAGGATGCCGGAATACAGTACTCCTTTCTGTATCTGGCGATAATAAAAATTTTCCATCCTAACAGTTCCAGCACTTCACTCATAAACATGGAACAAATCAATGACTATGTGAACAAACTACAAGCTTCAAAGTAACGTACTGAACAGAAATTCTGATTGGCTAAGGCATGACTGTTAAATCCAGGTGGATGTGATTTAGAAATTTAGGGTGGTTTTGTTCTTTGGTATTCTTCTCTTTGTATTGAGTTCAATTATATATACACCGGTATTTTAATAGAGGCTTTCCAGTAAGGGGGAACTTGGCTTCCTTTTTTCTTTTTCTTGTTATCCCCTATAGGTGTGCTTTTTCTAGTTAAGTGCAGCTAAGCATAGTTGATTTTTTTTCTTGTCTTTTACTTTAAGTTTTCAGTGATTCCGAGCTTGTGGTTCTGGTTTTGCTCGGAATACATGTTATTATTTTTGTTTTTTGATATGGTTATTGAAGACATAGACTGGTCTACTACATGTTTTTTGGTCAAAGTTAGCAGCTCACAATTTATAATGCAGCCTACTTCTGATGTCTTTTAAGATTAGTACATGGGAAATTTGGGGATCTAATAATGTGGCTAAAAGAAAACCTGTTTTTTTTTCCCACAATATTTTTTATTGAACCTTTTTTTTTTTTACAAACATGGCACAAACAATCAAACACTAACACTAAAGTAATTTTTAAAAAAAAACACTAACTACAAAAAAAGTACTAAAAACACCAACAACCACTAACAAAAGCAAGTCATCAACAATGCTCCTCTGTTAAGTCTAGGTAATCTATTACATAAGTATACATATTATACATTCACCAATAGGAATTTGCAAGGTCCACACACATCATTCACCTTCCTCTTCAGAAGTTATGTTTAATTTCTTTACATAATCAATGAAAGGTCTCCATATATTCTCAAACACATTTTCCTTTGATTTCAGTATGTATGTTATTCTTTCTAGTGGAAGGTTTGTTAACATCTGTCTTAACCACTGAGTCACATCTGGTCTATGAATCTTTTTCCACAGTAGTGTGATACATTTTTTGGCATTAAGCAAACCGAGGTCTATGAATGCTCTTTCACTCTTATTAAAGTTATGTTTTTCTGGATACAGACCCAACAAAAACAGTTTAGGGTTTAATATGAATTGTTTTGAAATTATTTTTTCAATTGTTACCCTCACCTCTTCCCAAAACATTCTGATTTTTCTACATTCCCATAAACAGTGAAATAGGGTTCCTTTACTTTCCATACATTTTGTGCATGTATCTGGTATGTTTTTGCTATATCTATTTAACTCCACTGGTGTAACATACATCCGCATTAACCATTTAAAATGTATCAATTTAAGACGTACATTTATTGATTTGGTTTGAGCTTCTGTACAAGCCAATTCCCATTGTTCCTCTGAAATTTCAATTTGCAGGTCTTCTTTCCAATAATTCCGTCTTTTCTGTGAGTTTTCACTTGAGAATAGTGTCAATGAGTTATAAAACTCTGAAATAATACCCTTTCTCTTACTATCTTTTGTCAAAATTTTTTCCAAGGATGAATAAGTAGGTCGGGTGAGAGCATTATTTTGATTTGATCGAATAAAATTCCTAAGCTGGAGATATTTAAAAAAAATGTGTTCTATTAAGATTGAATTTGATCCTCAGTTCTTCAAAAGACATTATGTTATCTGAACGTGACAAATATAAGTCTTGAATCTTTTGAATCCCTTTTAAATTCCATACTTTAAATACAGCATCCACTCTCCCTGGTGGAAAATATTGATTACCCCATATTGGGCTAAATTGTGACAATAAGTGTGGTTCTTTTAAATATTTTTTGGTTTCACTCCATATTTTGATCATGTGCTTTACAAATGGATTTTTAACTTGTTTCTGTAATTTTTTTGCCGAGTCTGAGTATATGAATAAGGTAAGAGGTAAAGGTAAATTGTATGATTCCATTTCAGTCCAGTGAGAGAGATCATTTGATGAAAAATAATATGTCATAGACCTCAGTTATGCTGACCAGTAATACAACATAAAGTTTGGATATTTCAGACCTCCACGATCAAATGGTAAATATAGTAAAGTCAAACATAATCTAGCCTTCCTATTGTTCCATATAAATTCCACTAACTTTTTTTTAATTCTTGAGAATAGATCTGAAGGTGGTGGTAAAGGAATGTATTGAAATAAATCAAGTATTTTGGGTAAGATATTACTTTTAAGTATATTAATTCTCCCAATCATCGACATTAGTAGTGACATCCATCTCTGAAGTAACTCATTAATATCTGTCATTAAGGCTTCATAGTTGGCACTGGCGACTGATTCTAGCTTAGGCAAAATTTGAATTCCGAAATATTTAAACTGATTTACAACATTGAATTGATTTACCTCAGGAGCTGGGTGATTTCTCTGGGTCTCATTTAGCATTAATATTGAAGATTTAGTTTTGTTTATTTTATATCCTGATATTTCCCCAAAGTTCTTTATTAAATTTAACAAGGTCGGAATTGATTTTTTAAAATTCAACATAAACAAAATTATGTCATCGGCATACAGGGAGATTTTATGTTCTGTTGGTCCTACTTTAATTCCATATATTTGTGGATGTAAACGTACTGCCATCGCTACAGGTTCAATTGCCATAGTAAACAATAAGGGTGAAAGTGGACAGCCTTGTCAATATCCTCTATTGATTTTTATTGATTTTGAGATATTGCTGTTTGTTAGGATTTCTGCTGTAGCATTATTGTATATTATCTGGACCTATTTTATGAAATTATTTCCAAGTCCAAACCTTTGTAGGACTTCAAAAAGATAGGGCCATTCGACCCTATCAAAGGCCTTTTCGGCGTCCAATGACAGGAGAGCTGTATCTGGTGCTTCTTTATTGGAATAAATAATATTAAATAGTCTTCTTACATTATGGAAGCCTTGTCTTCCCATTATAAAGCCATTCTGATCTCGGTTAATAATATTTGGTAATATTTCTTGTAGTCGTCTTGCTAAAATTTTACAGATTATCTTAAGGTCAGCATTTAATAGGCTTATTGGTCTCATGTTTTCACATTTATTAGGGGGTTTACCTGGTTTTGGCAACAGTATAATTAAGGCATTATTCATGTATGGTGGTAAATTACTATTTTGAAATGCTTCTAAAACCATTTCCAAAAGTGGTTTTATTAATTTATTCTTAAATTTTTTATAGAGGTCAACTGGAAGACCATCTGGTCCTGCTCTTTTTCCTGATTTCATATTATCAATGGCTTGCCCAACTTCTTCTTGACTAATTTTAGACTCCAATATCTCCCTGTTTTCATTTGGAATACACGGTATAGATAATCCACCCAAAAACCCATTTAGTTTTGTTAAGTCAGTTTCATTTTTTGTATCATATAGTTTTTCATAATAATCTCTAAAGGCACTATTAATTTCTAAAGGATTTATAACTGCCTGTCCGTTACTTATAATACTGGTAATTGGTGTTTTAAATTCTAATTGTTTAATCTGCCATGCCAATAATTTTCCTGATTTTTCACCTTGTTCATAAAAAGTTTGCTTCAATCTTAGAAGACTCGAGGCAGCTCTATTCGCTGATTTTTTTGTCATATTCAGCTCTCAGACTCAGTAATTCGTTCTCTAACTTTGGGTTACTTCCTGCATACACTTTTTCTTGAAGAATTTTTATTTTACGTTCCAATTGGACTCTCTCCTCTCGAGTCTTCTTAGATTTTGAACCTGTATAACTAATAATATGCCCCCTAATAAAAGCTTTGAAAGCCTCCCACTTTATACATGCTGTTGTTTGTGTAGTATTAATATCAAAGAACTCATCTATCTGTTTTTCTATGTACTTAACAAATTCCTCATCCTGAAGCCATTTATGCTGAAAATGCCACCTACCTGGATTCTTTGTCAATTTCTTATCTACATATATTAGACAGCAGGGTGCATGATCAGAGATCACAATGTTATCATAGAAACAGTTTTGAATCTTGGACCTTAATTCTGTGAAGATCAAAAAGTAGTCAATACGTGAGAATGTCTTATAAGTATTAGAATAACAAGAATAGGCTTTGACTTGTGGTTTCATTTCTCTCCATATATCTAGCAATCTCAATTCTTTCATAAAATGATTAATGGTCATCCTGCATCCATTGTGCGTACAGTCCAGTCCTGTTGATCTATCTATACTGGGATTCAATGTACAATTAAAATCCCCTGCTATTATATGTTGCCCTGTTAGTGATGATAAAGTAAGGAATAAATTAACAAAGAAGTTTTGATCATCAGTATTGGGACTGTATAAGTTCACCAGATTTATATTTTCTAATAACAAAGATCCTTGGATGATTAGATATCTTCCTAATTTGTCTCCAATTACATTTTTCACTTGAAATGGGACTGTTTTATGTATGAGAGTCATAACTCCAGATCAACGCGAGGAAAACTAAGGAGCTGGTGGTGGACTGCCGCAGGCATGGGCAGCCCCTCACAGCACCAGTAAATATACAGGGAACAGACATCGAGATGGTGACATCCTACAAGTACCTGGGTATTCATCTGAACAATAAACTAGACTGGTCACACAATACTGACGCACTCTACAAGAAGGGACAGCGCAGGCTGTTCCTGCTGAGGAGACTCAGGTCTTTTGGTGTACAAGGGGCGCTGCTGAAGTCATTCTATGACACGGTGGTGGCATCAGCCATCACTTTTGGAGTGGTCTGCTGGGGCAGTGGCATTACTGCAGCCGATAGGAAGAGACTGAACAAACTGATTAAGAAAGCTAGCTCTGTCCTGGGGCAACGCCTTGATCCGATGGAGGAGATAGGAGAGAGAAGGACGGTGGCTAAACTGTCATCTCTGCTGGAGTCCGAGTTCCACCCTATGCAGGACATACTGGATGCACTGAGGAGCTCATTTAGCAGCAGACTACATCATCCCAGGTGCACAACCAAGAGGTTTCGCAGGTCCTTCCTACCAACGGCTGTCAGACTGTACAACCTAAGCAGGGCTGCTCGCAGAGATAGCAAAAAGATGTAACAAACTAATAGTTTTTTTTTTTTTTTTTTTTGAATGCAAAAGATGCAATAGACTTACACAATGGTCCTCTCCGGCATACAACTAGGAACATACCGGTCGCTATGGAGGGTGAGAATATGTATGGGCACATAATCATACCATGTAGGATAACTAAATAGACGGTTATGCTGTTTCATCCCACCTAGCAACAATGCTCTGCACTGTGTGTGTTTATATATTTACATATTTATTCCATCTAGCTACAATGCTCTGCACTGGGTGTGTTTATGTTTATATATCTATATATTTATTCCATCTAGCTACAATGCCCCGCACTGTGTTTTTATATATCTACATATTATTCCATCTAGCTACATTGCTCCGCACTGTGTGTGTTTATATACTTGCATATTTATTCCACCTAGCTGCAATGCTCCATACTGTGGGTGTTTATATATTTACATATTTATTCCATCTAGCTACAATGCTCTGCACTGTGTGTTCATATATTCATATATTTATTCCATCCAGCTACAATGCTCTGCACTGTGTGTCTGTGTGTGTGTGTGTGTGTGTATATATATATTTTATAGTAATATGTACATATGTATATTAGCTGCTCTTGCTTGCTTGTTTTTTTTTTTTTTTTCTTGCCTTCTGATTGTTGCTCTGAGTGTTGCTATCCCTGTGCTGTTGCAATCCTGGAATTTCCCCATTGTGGGACTAATAAAGGCTTATCTTATCTTATCTTATCTTATCTTAACTCCCCTGGCTCTTGATGAAAATGATAAGGTGAACACATTTCCTTGCCATCTTCTCCTAATTCTTTTTACATCCTCCTCTATTAGATGAGTTTCTTGTAAAAATACAATTTTTGAATCTATGTCTTTTATTTTATTCATAACTTGTTTAAGTTTTTTTAGATTTTGTAGACCTCTGCAATTCCATGAAGTTAAATTAAGATTAACGCTTTGATCTATGATCAATAAGGAGTTTAAGATTACCTTGCAATATGAACATGCTCATACAGAGAAGCAAAAGCATGGATGGTTGAACATTCATCCTACAAACTACACAAAAACAAATTCCCTTTCCCCACATTCGTGGTAATCCCCCCAAAATAAAAAAAAATTCTGTCTCCCGTTATAGCTAGTGACTGTTCCACACCTGCGAGGATCAGTCAAACCACTCTCTCTTTCTCCTCTCAATCACCCTGACTCTACTACTATTTTTAATGACATTAACTCTCTTCTGTAGTTTTTTCAACATAACTTCAAAGTTTTATAGCAACTTTGTACATCAAAGCTTTTTTTTTTTATAATCTGTATTTTGTAGACATGTTATATGTTTCAGATCAATCAGATGCCTGTACAACTGCTTAAATGTTCTACCTTTATCATGTTCATGCTTAGCTCCCACCAGTCTCCTTTTGGATCTGCTTAATGAGCTCCTGCGCCTCTTGAGGGGTCTTGAAGGTGTGGGTTCTGCCCTTATATGTGACCAGGAGTCTTGCCGGATGAATCACTCCGTGATGAATCCCGAGGTTGTGCAGCTCTTTGCGGGCGGGGTCGAACTGCCTCCTTAATTGTTGAATTCCTGTGGCCAAATCTGGGTAGAACCGCACCTGTTGATCCTGGTATTTAATTTCCCCTTTAGCTCGCGCCGCGCTGGTGACCATCATCTTGTCTCTGTAGCTGAGGAACTTCATAATCAGCGTCCTCGGTGGTGTCTTATTATCTCTCGGTGGGCCGATTCGGTGAGCATTCTCTAAGACGACCGATGACTGCAGGTCCGCATTGTTCAGCGCTTCTGGAATCCACTTTTCCAAAAAGGAACATGGGTCCCGTTCCTCCGCTCCCTCCGGGAGACCCACCAGCCTCAAATTATTCCCTCGCGACCGGGATTCTAAGTCCAGGACGTTATCTTCCAGACGTTTCCATTTTAATTCCAGTGTTTGCAACTTTGATTGTAGGCTGGTGACGTCATCTTCAGCGCTTGAAATTCGGAGCTCCGCCTGCGATACTCGTTCCATAGAGTCGCTTATTTCGTTTCTCATTCCTTCTATTGCTGCTATAATCCCATCAAATTTAGACAAAAAGTCTGCTCTCATGGAGCTGATAGCAGTGAGCACCGCACTTGTCCCCTCCTCAGCAGTTACCGCTCCGCCGCTGGCTACATCCTCTGCCATAGTCTCTGGAGTTTTTTCTGCTTCGTCACGAGCGAGGAAGTCTGTTAGTTTGGACTGTTTTGTCGAATTACTTTTTCCTCCGCCTAATTTCCCTGCCTTGGTCTTTACCATATCCGCGCCTAAACGCTGGGATAGGTTTTTGCTCCAATTAAGAGAGTTTTAGCCTACTTTTTATTTTTAGGAGCAGAGCAGTGTGAAACACGTCTTCCTACGTGGCCGCCATAACCGGAAGTCTTCAGAAAATCTGTTTTGAACTCTCTTAAAAAGGATAGAGTCCAGATAGCTTTTTTACAGGAAACACATCTAAATGACAATGAGCATAAGAAGTATCGCAGAGAATGGGTAGGTCAGATCTTTTTTTCATCCTATTCAACTAACAAGAGTGGGGTAATTATTTTATTACATAAAAAGTTTCCATTTACTCCCACAAACTTTTACAAAGACACAGAGGGGAGATATGTCCTGGTTAAAGGGGTGCTATATGGTGAAGATATTTTACTGGGAAATGTGTATGCCCCTAATGTCCAAGATGAAGAATTTTATGCATCCTTATATAGTCAACTTGGTAATTTGGACTGCACTAATATTATCTGGGGGGGGGGGGGCGGATTTTAACTGTACATTGTGTCCCAAGGTGGATAGACACCCATCACAAATAGCTCAATCTATAAATGCTAAGAATCTTTTAAATATTATGAAGGATTTTGATCTTTTGGATATGTGGAGGTATCACAGTCCCCTTGCAAGTCAATATACATTTTATTCTCAACCACATCTATCAACATCACGTATAGACTATATCTTTCCCTCTAAACACCTTAATTATTTAGTTGAACAGGTAGACATAGGTACTATTGCTATTTCGGACCATGCGCCAGTGGTTTTGTCTATGCAGCCCCTTAGACCCTCTGAAAGTTCATTCTCATGGAGAATGAATGTGTTATTGCTTTTGGATGAAGAATTTGTTAGGTTCTTGGAGGGACAAACAGATTTATTTTTACAGTTTAACGATAAAGATGACATTGACCCCAGAATCCTGTGGGATAGCTATAAGGCCTATATGAGGGGTGTGATTATCTCACAAACATGTTATATAAAAAAACAGCAAATAGCAAAGCAACTGGAGTTGGAAAAGAAAATAAAACAATTAGAAGAGACTTATTATGCAACAAAATCTGAGGTGACATTAGCTGAACTTAAAAATACTAGAAATACATTATATGACTTGATAACTAGGAAAGCTGGAAAAGATACACTATCGTTCAAAAGTTTGGGGTCACCCAGACAATTATTTCGTGTTTTCCATGAAAAGTCACACTTATTTACCACCATGAGTTGTAAAATGAATAGAAAATATAGTCAAGACATTGACAAGGTTAGAAATAATGATTTGTATTTGAAATAATAATTTTTTCCAGATACTCAACCTGCTCAAAGGAAGGTCAGTTTTATAGCTTCTCTAACCAGCTAAACTGTTTTCAGCTGTGCTAACATGATTGCACAATGGTTTTCTAATCATCCATTAGCCTTCTGACGCAATGAGCAAACACATTGTACCATTAGAACACTGGAGTGATAGTTACTGGAAATGGGCCTCTATACACCTATGTAGATATTGCACCAAAAACCAGACATTTGCAGCTAGAATAGTCATTTACCACATTAGCAATGTATATTAGATATTAGAGTGTATTTCTGATTAGTTTAAAGTTATCTTCATTGAAAAAAACAGTTCTTTTCTTTCAAAAATAAGGAAATTTCTAAGTGACCCCAAACTTTTGAACGGTAGTGTATATTGTTTGCAAAGCAAAAAATGTTCGAAATGGGTAACAAACCCAATCGTCTTTTAGCACGGCTCGCAAAGAATGCTCCAGTGAAATCTTTTATTCCAGCTATATTAAATGACAATAATCAGAAACAAGTTAATAATCGTCATATCAATGAGAGCTTCAAAGAATTTTACGCTAATTTATATAGATCACAGGCTAATGAGGAGAGGCTAGGATCAGGTTTCTTTTTAAATAATTTAAGTTTCCCGCAGTTAGTAGAGGACCAAGTTAAATTTTTGGAATCACCGATATCCCAACTTGAGATAGACATGGCTATCTCAGCACTTCATTTAGGGAAATGTCCAGGAGCAGACAGCTTTCCTGTTGAGTTCTTTAAAGTGATGAAAGGGAAAATCAATAATATCTTACTCAGGGTTTTTAATAAGTCATTTGAGGGATCTGAACTTCCAGAGTCTATGTATAGAGCAAACATAATGTTAATAGGAAAAAAAGGTAAGAACCCAGAATTATGCTCTTCTTATAGACCCATTAGTCTCCTGGGCATGGACAACAAAATACTGTCTAAGATACTGGCTACTAGATTAGAGCAAATTCTACCTTTCATTGTGAATTCCGATCAGACGGGCTTTATCAAAGGTTGGAGCTCATACTATAACACAAGACGGCTTTTCAACATTATTCACTATCTTAATTTTCATCAGAATCCTGGGGCCATTGTTTCAATGGACGCTGAAAAGGTGTTTGATAGAATTGAATGGGAATATATGTTTGAAGTGATGAGAAGATTTGGTTTCGGACCAAATTATTAGAAATGGGTTAAACTTCTGTACCGAGCGCCGGACCGGCGGCGCCACACGAGTCGGCTGCCGGTTGCAACAGCCTTTTTTTTTATCTTCCTTCTTCTTTCTACACCTTTCACTCTGTATATATATCACGGACGCACGGATCGCCCCGGGGGTCTCCCGGGTCGGCGGACGGAGCCATGGTTTGCAGCGGGAGACGTTACAGCGGGGAGGAGCTAGTGCTAGCTAGCACTTGGCCGCCGCCCGGTGCTAATGGGAAACTCGACATACCGGGAGCTGTAGCGAAAACGATGCGGGTGCCGGGCTGGAGTTTAGGCGGCGTGAAAGAAATATAAGACAGAATAATAAAGAGCGATGGCAAGAACCAAGCAGACCGCCCGTAAAATCTACTGGAGGAAGAAGCCCCCCCCCCCCCCCCCCCCCCAGGAGACAGCTAGCCACCAGGGCTGCTCGGAGAGGCGCTCTGGCCACCGGCAGAGTGAAGAGGCCTCGCCGTCACAGGCCCGTGCTCTGACAGAGATCCGTCGCTACCAGAAATCCACGGAGCTGCTCATCCGTAAGCTGCCCGTCCAGCGCCTGGTGAGGGAGATCACTCAGGACTTCAAGACCGTCCTGCGTTTCCTGAGCTTCGCCGTCATGGCTCTGCAGGAGACCTGCGAGGCCCACCTGGTGGGTCTCTTCTTCGCTAAGGGGGTCACCATCATGCCCAAAGACTTCCAGCTGGCCCGCTGCATCCGCGGAGAGAGAGCTTAGACTTTCTGCTGCACATTCACCAGCCATAATGCTCTGCACTGTGTGTCTATATATATACATTTATAGTAATATGGACATATGTTTACTAGATGTTGTTTTTTTCTTGCCTTCTGATTGTTGCTCTGAGTGTTGCTGTCCCTATGCTGTTGCAATCCTGGAATTTCCCCATTGTGGGACTAATAAAGGCTTATCTTATCTTATCTTATCTTATCTACTGCCTCAGTTTTGACCAATGGCCTTTTATCAGCTCCATTTAAAATGGCTAGAGGTACAGCACAGGGAAGCCTACTATCTCCTCTTTTGTTTCCCTTTTGTTTCTGGCCATTGAGCCTTTAGCAATGGCTATCAGACAAAACCCACTTATTCAGAGAGTAACTGTGGGAACAAAACAACACAAAATTCTGCTGTATGCTGATGATGTCTTGCTGACATTAACAGACCCAGCTAAATCATTACCAGTAGTGACCCAGTGTGTCAGGGAATTTGGTCTAATATCTGGCTATAAGATAAATTTTGATAAGTCAGAGATAATGCCCGAGTTATACGGGAAACACTGAACCTATGTATGTCAAACCCTTCTGCTGGGCCCCGTCAGGATTTATATATTTAGGAATTAAAATTACACCTAAAATTACTCAATTATATGCAGAAAATATTAATCCCATGATAAAAGAGATCAAAGAAAGTCTCATCAGATGGAAGAGCCTTCCAATATCATTTTTAGGCAGAATTAATCTGATCAAGATGACAGTTCTCCCAAAAATAATATATCCTATATCTATGCTATTTGTGATATTAAAATCAGAGGATATTAAAATGATTACTAAAGCTTTATCAGACGATATTTGGGCAGGCAGGAGGCCTAAGGTTAAATTGGAGTTACTACAATTGCCAAATGATCAGGGAGGATGGGGTTTACCAAATGTAGAAAACTGTGGGGAGACTTGAATAACGAAACCAAATTGCCTTTAATTCCAGTTTATTTCCAGCCACCATCAGTGTGTGAATGTGTGTGTGAATGGGTGGATTGCAGGATCTGTAAAGCGCTTTGGTCATCAAGAGATGAGAATAAAAGCGCTATATAAGTGAATGCCATTTACCATTTACCATTTATTTCAAGTAACCATTCCACTGTCTGCTCTCATTCCTGAGCAGCGAACAAAGAGGGTGAACACACCAAAGTTCTCCCTTTTAAACATTCTCACATCAAACCATTTCCCTCGCAGGGGAAATCACACATCTATATCAAAATCTCTTTATTCACATTCATTAACCTTTTATTTACATAACTCCCCCTTCTCTCTTCTCGAGCCTCAGCGGTCAGGAAGTCTTCTGTCCCCTGTCCTCCGCA
This sequence comes from Pholidichthys leucotaenia, assembly GCA_020510985.1. Taxonomy (NCBI): domain Eukaryota; kingdom Metazoa; phylum Chordata; class Actinopteri; order Cichliformes; family Pholidichthyidae; genus Pholidichthys; species Pholidichthys leucotaenia. Next base: position 197,503,040 of record CM035843.1, on the reverse strand, counting down.
GGGGGTCCAGGCTCTGTGGCTCCGCACCGCAGGGGGCTGGCTCTCCTTCATCGTGAGGTTAAATCACATATGCAGTGTCCAACATATACATGTCTCACAACACAGCCATATAACCCCCCCCAAACGATGAAGAACAGACTAATTCCTAAAATTTAATAGCACCTTACTCACTACTGAATAATCAACACCAACATTCAGTCTGTGCACCGCTTGGGCTTCAGCCGTCTGCCGAATCTGCTGTGAGTTGGCCCCGCCTTGCCTGCGGCGCTTTTCTGCTTCGGCTCTGTTGACTGAGGAAGAGAGTGATTATTTGCCCTTTGCGGGGGCCTGCCTCGTCGAGGCGCCACTGCGACCGGTACAGACACGTCCTTCATGACAAAAGCAGGTTTTAGTCTGTCAATACTGACTGTCTCTTTTCTGTCTCCAAAATCTAGCACAAATTGCTAATCACCTGCCTCCAGCACTCGAAATGGCCCTTCGTAAGATGGTTTGAGCGTTGCTTTTAGGGCTTCGCGCCTGACAAAAACGAAGTCGGCATTTTTCAAAGCCTTGGGGACGAAAACTCGTGGAAAAGCGTGATGAACCGGACCCGGGAGCGTGTCTGGTCCCGTGCCGACTAACGGTCCCAGAGCAGAGAGAGGTGGGGGCTCTGGGTGTTCTGGTAAAAACTCGCCCGGCAGCCTCAGAGTTTGTGCGAATACCAGCTCCGCTGGGGAGGCGTCCAAGTCCTCTTTAGGCGCAGAACGCAACCCTAATAAAACCCATGGCAGTTTATTTACCCAATCTGCATCCGTGAGCGACGCTCTGAGTGCTGCCTTCAAAGACCTATGAAAACGCTCGCATAAACCATTGGCCTGAGGGTGGTAAGCCGTAGTGCGGTGAATTTTGGCTCCTAAGCCGTTGGCCATCGCTGACCACAGCTCAGAGATGAATTGCGGTCCTCTATCGGACGTAATGTCCGACGGAACCCCGAAGCGCGCCACCCAAGCCGTTAAAAAAAACGCGAGCCACCTCCGTGGCCGTGGTCGTCGCAAGTGGGACCACTTCCGGCCAACGTGTGGTGCGGTCCACCATTGTCAAAAGATACGTGAACCCCTGTGATGCCGGTAGGGGGCCCACAAGGTCGACGTGCACATGGTCGAACCTTCTGGCCGGAATGCGGAACGGTTCTAACGGGGCTCTTGTGTGCTTGTGAATTTTGGCCCGTTGACAGGAAATGCAGGTTTTTGCCCATTCCTTCACGTGCTTGCGCAGGCACGGCCAAACAAACTTTTCCGCCACTAGTTTCACCGACGCGCGCACCCCCGGGTGCGCCAGTGAGTGGACCGAGTCAAAAACACGGCGGCGCCACGTGGCCGGAACCACCGGACGCAGGCGCCCCGTCGACATGTCGCAGATCAGGGGGGGCATACCGGTTTGTAAACACTTGCTCTCCAGCCTCAACCCTGTTGGTCCAGACTGGAGCGCGCGCACGTCTGCGTCCGCCCCCTGGTCCGCTGCCATGGCTGCGTAATCTATACCCACGTGCACCGGGGCTGCGCGCGCCACCGTGCCGCTCTCCTGCGGCGCGGTCACGGTGGCCCGTTCTGCCTCTGCGCGTGTTGGAGTCGTGAACGCGCGCGAGAGACAATCCGCTACTACATTGAATTTGCCCGCGACGTGCCTAATGTCAGTGGTAAATTCCGAGATTGTGGCCAGCTGCCTCTGCTGCCTGCCGGACCACGGATCTGAAATTTTGGCCATGGCGTATGTGAGCGGCTTGTGGTCCACATAAGCGGTGAAGCACCGTCCTTCCAGCCAGAACTGGAAATGACAAATAGCCAAATGCAGCGCCAACAGTTCTCTGTCGAACGCGCTGTATTTTCGTTCAGCCGCGCTTAAAGATTTGCTAAAGAAAGCCAAAGGCTGCCAAACTCCGGCTACCTGTTGCTCAATAACGGCCCCTATGGCTAAATCTGAAGCGTCTGTCGTCAGCGCGATACGTGCTGCAGGGTCTGGGTGGGCCAGGAGCGCAGCGTCAGCCAAGGCTTTTTTAACCTCTGTGAACGCGCGCTCCCGCTCCGGGGACCATTCGACCGCCTGGGTCGGTTTTTGTTTTTTGAGCGCGGCATATAACGGTTGCATGATTTGAGCTGCGTGGGGCAGGAATCGATTATAAAAATTCACCATCCCCAAGAATTCCTGTAGTGATTTGACCGTTTGTGGACGGGGAAAATCCGCTACCGCGCGTACTTTATCTGGTAACGGAACCGCTCCCTCCGGGGAGACGCGGTGACCCAAAAAATCGATCCGCTCGACGCCGAACTGGCACTTGGCTGGGTTAACTATTAAGCCGTGCTCTCCCAGCCTCCTAAAAACTGCTGTGAGGTGCGTTTCGTGTTCGTCCTCTGAAGTACTCGCGACCAAAATGTCGTCGAGGTACACAAACACGAAAGGGAGATCGCGTAACACGGCATCCATCATCCGCTGAAATGTTTGCGCCGCCCCTTTGAGACCAAACGGCATGCGTAAAAATTCGAAAAGTCCGAACGGGGTTATTACCGCTGTTTTAGGAATGTCCTCCGGTTGGACTGGGACTTGGTGATAGCCGCGAACTAGATCAATCTTTGAAAAAATGCGCGCCCCCGCCAGGTGCACCGAAAAATCCTGAATGTGCGGGATGGGATAACGATCGTGCGCCGTAGCGTTGTTTAGCCTGCGGTAATCCCCGCATGGTCTCCAGGAGCCATCGGCTTTCGGTACCATGTGCAGCGGCGAAGCCCACGGGCTCTTCGACCTACGAACGATGCCCAGCCTCTCCAGGCTGGCGAACTCCTCACGTGCAATGGCGAGCTTAACTGCATCCAAGCGCCGAGCTTTTGCAAACACGGGAGGACCAGATGTGGGAATAAAGTGTTTCACCCCGTGCTTCGCGACGGTCGCCGAAAAAGTGGGCACAGTGAGCACTGGAAATTGGGTGAGGAGTGTGTGAAACTTACCACCTGCTGTAGCGACGTGGGTCTGTACTGGTGGCGGGGACACTCGAGCTGCACAGGGGAGAGAGTAAAAAGAGAGTGCATTTACCAGCCGTCTATTAGCAAGATCAACTAACAGATTGTGTGAACACAAAAAATCCGCGCCCAACATGTTGAAACTCACCGCCGCTATTACAAAAGTCCATTCATATGTGCGGCCATGTAAGCACAAAGGCAAGGTCCTTCTCCCGTAGGTGTTGATGTTCGAGCCATTTGCCGCTGTAGCTCCGCTACCGTGGGGTCCAGCCACCCGGTCCGCGTATGTTGGGGTGATGAAGCTCACTTGTGCTCCGGTGTCGATGAGGAACTCTCGTCCGGAGCGCGCATCCGTGATGTAGAGCAGCTTGCTGCGTTCTCCGAGGGTCGAAGCTGCTAGCGACTCCCGGTCTTGCCGTTTCCCGAACTCCTGAAGATGCAGGGCGGCACACACCTGCGTGCCTTCTCTGCGAACCTCCGATGGTAAAAGCAGAGATCTTCTCCTCCGCTGTGTCGTGTCCGCGCCTCTGCCGCCGGGCTATTGGCTCCACCTCGTCGCGGCCGTGCTGCCGCCGTCGTCGGCCAGTCTGGGTCTGCCGCCTCTGGCTCCCCGCTGTCTCGGGTCGCCGCTGTGGTTGCTTGCCCGCCGCAGGCATCCAGGATCCCATCTGCTTCCTGGGCCAGCTCCCGGAACTCCTCCAGGGTGTGACACTTTTTGCCGGCCAGCGTGCTTCTCGCATGCGCCGGGAGGTTGGAGAGGAAGATGAACTGAAAATGAAATCATCGTTGTCCAACCCTCTCAGCTGTATCATCTCCTCCATCAGGGCGCTCGGCCTGTGTCCACCTTGGTCTAGCAAAGACAGGATCCTCCTCGCCCTCACTTCAGCCGAGGGGGTGAAAAACTTGATGAGGGTGGATTTCAGCTTGCCATACCTGTCGGTCGCGGGTGGCTGCTCCACCAAGCTCTGCACGCACCGAGCTGTGCTGTTGTCCAGTTTAGCGATGACATGGTGGAACTTAGTGTCATCCACCGTTACTCCTGCGAGCGCGAACTGCGACTCTGCTTGCAGAAACCACGACCGTGGGTTATCCTGCCAGAAATCAGGCAGCATAACGGCCACTGCGCTCGCCAGCTCTGAGCGCTGTGAGTCCGGGACCCTGAGAACTTCTTCGTTCATTCTCAACGTCGTCAGTCACCAATGTGGGGAGACTTGAATAACGAAACCGAATTGCCTTTAATTCCAGTTTATTTCAAGTAACCATTCCACTGTCTGCTCTCATTCCTGAGCAGCGAACAAAGAGGGTGAACACACCAAAGTTCTCCCTTTTAAACATTCTCACATCAAACCATTTCCCTCGCAGGGGAAATCACACATCTATATCAAAATCTATTTATTCACATTCATTAACCTTTTATTTACATAACTCCCCCTTCTCTCTTCTCGAGCCTCAGCGGTCAGGAAGTCTTCTGTCCCCTGTCCTCCGCAAGGGGGTCCAGGCTCTGTGGCTCCGCACCGCAGGGGGCTGGCTCTCCTTCATCGTGAGGTTAAATCACATATGCAGTGTCCAACATATACATGTCTCACAACACAGCCATAAAAACTATATTTTGGCAATTCAGGCAAGAATTATCTCCTCCTGGGTTAATGAACATTCACATCAATGTCCCTGGTTTGAGATGGAGTCAGTAATGTGTAAACCTTTTTCCCCTGTGAATTTGCTGGAAAGACGTGTAAATCAGTTACCATGTATTGTTAAGGATAATTTTCTGATAGGAAATGTATTATGGGCATGGAAAAAAATGAGGAAAATATTTAAAAGTAACTCACTTAATACCCTTATAACACTGGATAATCCAGAACTCTCATTACAAAGTGCAGGATTAAATTTTACAAGCTGGCAAAGAGCAGGTATAAAGAGACTTTACGATCTGTTTGAAAATGGAAGATTCAAAACATTTGATTCTTTGAAAACTCAATATCATCTTGAAAATAAGGATTTCTAGAAATATTTACAAATCAGACATTTAATATATAAGAAAGCTAATTCTTTGGACTTTATACAGTAGGTGATTCTCACCAACTGGAAAAGTTTTTTCTTAATAATAGAGCGCACAAACACTTCATATCAAAATTTTACTCTGAAATATATAGTTTGAGTTTAGATAAACTTGCATGGTTAAGAAAATCCCGGTGTACTCTACTCAAATGGGCCATAGGAAATGATGTCTGGGATAAAATGTTGCTGCCTTCCAGAATTTCAGTATGTTGTGGAGTGTGTCAATAACGAGGCGGATTTGATGCAGTTTATTACACATCTCACACATAAGCATAGTCAGAAAGGGGGCATCTCAGACAAGACTCTTCTCTTAAATACTCAGGCCTTCCTTCAGCAACTTCTACACATCAAAGGTCACATTGCATTCACTTCCTTAATCCTTTAACATCCTCCTAGCAGTCTCTGATACACAAAAGATCACTCTGCATTCGTCTGATACACAAAAGATCACATTGCATTCGTCCTTCACACCTCCCTGTTATCTCCAAGGGAAACTCTGGGAAACTCTGCTCTTTGTTCTAGTCTAAGATGCTACACCATTATGCACTCTCTAAACGACCCCCCCCCCCGAGCGTCTTGGATAGAACAATAGAATGACAGTCCATATGCTGTGGTAAAATCATTAAACATCAATCCACATGCTGCTTGGGCTTCAGTCTTCTCCCGTATCTGCTGTAACCAGGATTCACCGCCTCCGCGGCGCTGTCATGCTGGGGGGCTGATGAATGCTGGGGGGTTGATGATTGAGGGGTAAAAGTCTGTGCATGTGGGTGCTCTGGGGAATCTTTTCTCTGGGAAGCTCCCCGCGGGGGTCTTCCACGCCGAGGGGCCCTCGCCAACAGCACTTGCTCGTCCGCCACAACAAAAGCGGGTTTGAGTCTGTCTATGCCAATTCTTTCCCTCCTACCCACCAAATCTAGCAAAAAATGCTTGTCCCCTGTTTCCAGCACTCTGAACGGTCCATCATAAGGTGGGCGCAGTGGGGGGCGATGCGCATCGTGTCTGACAAAAACGAACTCCGCGTTTTTCAAAGTTTTAGGCACAAAAATGCGCGGAAAACTCTGGTGAACAGGGCCCGGCAGCGTGCTTGTGTCTATGCTACGCTGCAACAGCTGAGACAGGGAGCTGCCCGGCGCGGGATTATCTGGGAGAAACTCCCCGGGCAGCCGAAGTGGCTGTGCAAAAACGAGTTCAGCCGGGGAAGCTTCCAAATCCTCTTTAGGCGCAGAACGTAACCCCAATAAAACCCACGGTAGCTTGTCTACCCAATTTGCATCCGTCAGTGACGCCCTGAGAGCCGCTTTCAATGACCTATGAAAACGTTCGCATAACCCATTAGCCTGTGGATTGTACGCGGTAGTGCCGTGAATTGTGGCACCCAGGCTGCGGGCCATTGTTGACCAAAGTTCGGAAACAAATTGAGGGCCTCTGTCAGGCGTAATGTCCGACGGGACTCCAAAACGCGCCACCCATGCTGTTAAGAACGCACGCGCCACCTCCTTGGCCGTGGTTGCCGCCAGTGGAACCACTTCCGGCCAGCGCGTGGTGCGGTCCACCATTGTCAGAAGGTGCATGCACCCCTGTGATGGCGGGAGGGGGCCCACGAGGTCCACGTGAACATGGTTGAACCTCTTAGCCGGGATGTGAAACGGCTCCAAGGGAGCTTTCGTGTGTCTGTGTACTTTGGCTCGTTGGCACGCCATGCAGGCTGCTGCCCACTCTTTCACTTGTTTGCAAAGGCTCGGCCACACAAATTTCTCTCCTACCATTTTGACCGATGCGCGCACTCCCGGATGTGCCAAAGAATGAATCGAGTCAAAAACGCGGCGGCGCCACGCGGCCGGTACCACGGGACGCAGTCGCCCCGTGGAGACATCACAGATTAGGGGGGGCGTACCGTCTTGCAGCACCCTGCACTCCAGCCTTAGCCCTGTTGGTCCAGACTGGACCGCGCGCACATCCGCGTCACTAACCTGCTCCGCGGCCATGGCTGTGTAATCTATCCCCACGCGGACTGGGGCAGCCATGGCGCGCGAGAGGCAGTCTGCCACTACATTCAGTTTACCCGACACATGCTGAATATCAGTAGTAAACTCTGAGATCGCGGCCAGCTGTCTCTGCTGCCGGCCCGACCACGGTTCTGAAACCTTGGCCATCGCGAATGTTAGCGGCTTGTGGTCAACGAACGCGGTGAAACAGCGCCCTCCCAGCCAGAACTGGAAGTGGCGAATGGCCAAGTGGAGAGCCAGCAACTCCCTGTCGAACGCGCTGTATTTACGTTCACTATCGCGCAAAGTCCTGCTGAAAAAGGCGAGCGGCTGCCAAGCCCCGGCTACACGCTGCTCCACAACCGCCCCTATGGCCACATCTGATGCGTCAGTAGTGAGCGCTATGCGGGCCGTTGGGTCTGGATGTGCCAACAACGCAGCATTTGCCAGGGCTGCTTTGACTTCCGAGAACGCCCGCTCTCGCTCCGGGGACCATTCGGTCTTATTCGCGGGTTTCTGTTTTTTGAGTGCGGCGTACAGTGGTTGCATGAGCTGCACTGCGCGGGGAAGGAAACGGTTATAAAAATTCACCATTCCCAAAAACTCCTGTAAAGCCCTGACCGTTTGCGGCCGGGGAAAATCTGCTACCGCGCGCACTTTGTCAGGCAGCGGAACCACTCCTTCGGGAGAGACGCAGTGCCCCAAAAAATCAATCTGCCTCACCCCGAACTGACACTTCGCTGGGTTGATTATTAAACCGTGCTCTCCCAATCTCCGGAAAACTGCCGTTAGGTGGGTTTCGTGTTCGTCTTCGGATGCGCTGGCTACCAAGATATCGTCCAAGTAGACGAACACGAAAGGGAGATCGTGCAGCACTGCATCCATCATGCGTTGGAACGTCTGTGCAGCCCCTTTAAGCCCGAATGGCATGCGCAAAAACTCGAATAAACCAAACGGAGTTATCACCGCTGTTTTGGGTATGTCCTCAGCACGCACTGGGACTTGGTGGTAACCGCGGACCAAGTCTATTTTAGAAAAAACGCGCACTCCTGCCAAGTGAACGAAAAAATCCTGGATGTGAGGAATCGGGTAGCGGTCGTGCGCTGTGTCGTTGTTCAACCTGCGGAAATCCCCGCAAGGTCGCCACGAACCGTCAGCTTTAGGGACCATGTGTAGCGGGGAAGCCCATGGGCTGTTTGAATGCCTGATGATGCCCAACCTCTCCAGGTTGGCGAACTCCTCGCACGCTATGGCCAGTTTAGCTGCGTCCAAGCACCGAGGTTTTGCAAAAACGGGCGGCCCGGTGGTGGTGATAAAATGCTCCACCCTGTGTTTAGCGATGGCTGCCGAAAATGTGGGGACCGTGAGTGCTGGGAACTGAGTGAGCAGTGTGTGGAACTTACCGCATGCAGCTGTGATGTTGGCTTGTGCTGTTGGCCGGGACGCTCGAGCTGTACAGGGGATAGAATCAAAAGACAGTGCATTAACCAGGCGCCTGTTAGCGACATCAACCAACAAATCATGTGAGCACAAAAAATCAGCCCAAAATATATTGAAATTCAATGCTGCTATGACAAAAGTCCACTCAAATGCACAGCCATGTAGGGACAGAAGTAGAGTCCTCTCACCAAAGGTCTTAATCTCCGAGCCGTTTGCTGCTGTCATCTCGGGGCCGCTAGATCCTGCCAGCCGGTCGGCGTAGGACGGCATGATGAAACTCAACTGGGCGCCGGTGTCCACGAGGAAATGCCTCCCCGAGCGTGCGTCCGTCAAGTAGAGCAGCTTGTTCTCCTCCCCGAGGGCCGCAGCTGCTACCGACCCCCGGTCCTTGGCGTTCCCGAGCGCTTGAACTGGCACGGTGGTATACATTTGCGTGCCTTCTCTGCAAAGCGGCGGTGGTAGAAACAAAGGATGTCTCCTCTTCGTTTTTTGGCCCCCGCCGCCGCTGTCGTGGGTGGTTCTGCTACTGCCGTCAATGGCTCCTCGCCTCCTCCGGCCGTGGCGCCGAGCTCCGTCGCTGCCGCCATGGTCGTGAGCTCTCTGCTGGCCATGATGATCCGGTGTGCTTCTCGGGCCAGCGCACGATAGTCCCGCTCGGCCAGCAACGGCGAATTGGCCAGGGTCGCTCTCGTCGCTGACGGAAGGTTCCGGAAGAAGAGGTGGGTAAAAATGAAGTGGTCGCCGTCCGAGCCCTTCAATCTCAGCATCTTCTCCATCAGGTCAATAGCCGACCCATCTCCTAACCCAGTCCACGTCAGGAGTCTCTCTGCTCTCTCCTCAACCGAGAGTGTGTAGTGCTGGATGAGTGCAGCCTTCAACGCGCCGTACTTGTCGCTGGTTGGTGGCTGATCCAGCAGGCTCTCCACATGCTGAGCCGTGTGGGCGTCGAGCTTTGCGACCACATGGTAGAATTTCGTGTCATCCGCCGATATCCCCCGGAGGACGAACTGCGCCTCAACTAGGTGGAACCAGGAGCGCGGATTGTGCTGCCAAAAATCCGGTAGCTGGATTGTAACAGCGTATGCTTGGCTGGGGGCTCCCAACGAGGCTGGCTCCGGGGATCTGTCGTCGTGTTGCATGATTCGTCTTGGGTCACCAGTGTGGAGTGTGTCAATAACGAGGCGGATTTGATGCAGACAGTTTATTACACATCTCACACATAAGCATAGTCAGAAAGGGGGCATCTCAGACAAGACTCTTCTCTTAAATACTCAGGCCTTCCTTCAGCAGCTTCTACACATCAAAGGTCACATTGCATTCACTTCCTTAATCCTTTAACATCCTCCTAGCAGTCTCTGATACACAAAAGATCACTCTGCATCACTCTGGGGGGCAATGGATCAGCGTTCTCGTGGGGGGCAATGGATCAGCGTTCTCGTCGCGCCCTCCGCCAGTACCCGGGCTCGCCTGAGGAAGCTAATGATCCTACCAGCAGACTAAATTCGAAGAGACGACGCCTCTGTGCCAAGTCAAAGAAGAATCCTAGTCACAGTCCTAAAGCCGAAAGCAAACAGCCCCAAGAGCACTTTGTGGTAGGATCTGCCCTTCGCATATTACAACTAAACGTTGAAGGCCTATCTGCAGCAAAGCGAAGCCTTATCGAAGTCCTCACCTTCCAACATTCGATTGATGTAATCTGCCTCCAAGAGACTCATATTGGCACAGAGGAAGCTGGCCGCTTCACCATCAAAGGCTTTGACCTCCTGTGCTATGTTCTACATGCTAAACATGGACGTGCCACCTATGTGCGTTCTGACATAGTTGAAGCAAATCACCTGATAACAACACATTTCTCAGACACCATAATCATTGGTGGCTTCCATATTGTCAATGTGTACAAGCCCCCTAATGCCAACTGGGATCTGCAGGTCTTAGCCCACCAAACCCCACCCTGCCATCTATGTGGGGGACTTTAACAGCCATCACCCTGACTGGGGGTACCCAGCAGTGGACAGTGATGGGGAGGCACTTTCAGACTGGGCATCCAGAAATGACCTCGCTTTGATATACGACCCCAAACAAAGAAGAACCTTCCACTCTGTTAGGTGGAAGAAGGACTATTCTCCTGACCTGTGTTGGGTCAGCTCTTTGAATGGGGAGCTATATCCTACACAGATCCTCATTCTTGATGATTTTCCACACAGCCAACACCGGCCCCTGCTTGTACACATTGGCCTACAACTTCCAGTCATATACAGCCCAAGGAAGATGCGCTGGAACTTCCTCAAAGCCAACTGGAAGAAATTCAGTGAAACTCTGGACCGGAGCGTTGTTACCATCCCACTCCACACCATCACTGTAGATGAAGCATACAACCGCTTCTGCAGCGCAATCTTCAAGGCTGCCCATACTGCAATCCCACGAGGCTACCGACCCCTCTATGTCCCATGTTTGGACGGAGAAAGTGCTGCCTTCTACAATCCTATCAAAACATCAGGGGACCCAGAGATAGCAGACATCTCTTTGAATCGCTTATACAGCCCGGGAAAGAAATGGGGAGGAGACAGTTGCTGACAGGAGCTTTACCACTCTAGCAGGAAATGTTGGAGCCTCATACCGTTGGCCTAGTGAGCTGCACAGAAGCCCCTAGCCATATAGCCGAGCTATCCGTCACACCCAACCAAGTTGCATCCCACCTACTGACTATCGCCCCAAAGCCCCCAAGACAAAGACACCAGAAGAGCAGTTACAACTGAGCTAAAAAAACACCCCAAAAATGCCTGTAGAGGAAACGAACCCTGAACCCTTCAAGGCAGCTGAACATGGAGAAAGACCTACCAGGGCTGAAATGTGGAAAGGCAGCAGGATACGATAACATCTTCCCAGAATTCATGAAAAATCTTGGCCCCGAGCCCTACCCTGGTTGACACACTACTACAAAAGGATCACACAAACAAACTCGATCCCAAAGAAATTGGCGGACAGCGCCATCCCAAAACCTGGCAAAGACCTCAAACTACCAGCAAGCTAACGCCCAATCTCCCTACTCAGACGTTCCTTAACAAAATCATGGAGCGCCTAATACTGCAACGCATTTCCCCGAAATAGAGGATATTCTAAGTGTGGATCAAGCAGGTTTCCGCAAGGACCGCAGTACAGGAGAACAAGTACTGGCCCTAACCACCTTCATTGAAAATGGCTTCGAGAGGCAGGACTGAAGACAGGGGCGTGTTTCTCCGATCTTACAGCCGCCTATGATACGGTCTGGCACAAAGGCCTCCTCCTGAAACTTATAAAGGCGATCCCTGCTTGGGCAACAGCAATTATAAAAACCCTGCTGACCAACCGAAGGTTCAGAGTCCACCTCAGTCAGAACACAAGTGCATGGAGAATGCAGAAAAACGGACTCCCACAAGGCTCAGTTCTAGCTCCAACTCTGTTCAACCTCTACATAAACGACCTGCCTACTACAAAATCCCGCAAATTCATCTATCTAACTAACTAACCTGCACTTATATAGCGCTTTTCTAGTCACAAAGACCACTCAAAGCGCTTTCACTAGTACTAACCCTCTATTCTAAGGGCCTATAGGAGACAGATATCTAGGGACAATTTAGAACAGCCAATTAACCTAACATGCATGTCTTTGGATTGTGGGAGGAAACCGGAGCCCCCGGAGTAAACCCACGCAGCACAGGGAGAACATGCAAACTCCACACAGAAAGGTTCCAACCCCTGCCAGCCTGGGGATTCGAACCAGGAACCTTCTAGCTGTAAGGCAACAGTGCTAACCACTGCACCACCGTGCTGCCCAGACCGACAGGTTAGATCAATTGGTTAGCCCACGGGGTTTTCCCACAGCTCCATCTAGCTCCTCTGCTCCCGCTAGCTCTACCGCTAGTTCCACCGCTAGCTCCACATCTAGCCCTTCCTCTCCGGGCTCCACTTGTCGGCTCACTCCCATCCCTACTCCCGCTCGCTTTAGAGGTGTTTTGGGGGAGGCCAGGGGGTTCCTCATGCAGTGCGATATAGTATTCCAACGGGTACCCGGGGATTTTCCCAATGACCAGAGCCGTATCGGCTATATGATCAATTTGTTAGAAGGATGGACTTTAGCTTGGGCATATGTGGTAATGGCTAGGGCTGATTATGCTTCTATGACATATTTACAATTCACACAGGAATTTCAGGAGGTTTTCAGTCACTCAGACCGGGAAGACGTACTCACCTCTCGCCTATTAAATCTTTGGCAGGGGTCGAGGGTGGTCACCGATTATGCTGTGGACTTCCGGGTCGTGGCTACGGAGGTCGGGTGGGAGGATGCCTCTCTGAGTAGTATATTCATTAGGAGTTTGAGCCCTAGCCTGCGGCACGAGCTGGCCCGCCTGGAGAAACCCTCTACGCTGCATGAGTGTATCTCCCTGGCCATTAGCATTGACAACCGTCTGAGGGAGCGGGCGGCAGAGCGCACAACTTCCGGTTGCTCGGGTAACATGTCACGCCGCTCCCTCCAGCCCCCCCCCCCCACTGGCCCTCCCGTCAGCTGACATCCCGGAGGACCAAGAGCCTAGGGTCAGGGGTGGGTCGAAACTTCCTGTCGCGGAGAGACAGCGCCGCCGAGAGTTGGGGTTGTGCGTTTATTGTGGGGGCGAGGAGCATGACCTTGATTCCTGTCCCAAGCGTCCAAAAAGGAGAAGTCCGTGCGTCGCAGTAGGGGGTTTCACGGACATAACCCGCAATAATCCCCTCACTCGTTTTTTGATTCCTATTTGTTTTTTTGTTTTTTTGGGGGGGGCATAAGGAACACAACACACATGCACTCATTGACTCAGGGGCCGAGCAGAGCTTTATTTCTAGTAGCCTGGCAACCCATCTGGGTCTCCCTATGCAGCCGTTAAAAAATCCTCTCAAACTCATTGCCCTGTCAAAAGCCTCTTTAGCCACTGTCACTCAATGGGTCACCTCAGTGCCAATTATTATTTCAGGCAACCATTGGGAGGAGTTGGACCTGTTTGTCCTGCCGGTGTTATCCTCCCCGGTCATTCTGGGCTATCCTTGGCTGTGCCTGCTTAACCCGTCTATTGACTGGCGTTCGGGGAGTGTGGTTTCGTGGAGCCCTATCTGCCTAAGTGCCTGTCTGCAGTCTGCTGCATGCTCGCCTGCCACGCCTCTGGGTGTCCCTGTCTCGCCCCCTCCCGACCTGTCGAAAGTGCCACCGGAATATCATGACCTTGGGGCCGTCTTCAGCAAATCCCATCCCCTTTCCATTCCCCCTCACCGACTGTGTGACTGTGCAATCAATCTGCGGGCCGGCGCTCCATTGCTATCTAGCAGGCTTTACAACCTATCTGCTCCGGAGCGCGCGGCCATGGACTCGTATATCAAGGAGTCACTAAGCTCAGGCATAATTAGACCTTCATCTTCGGAGGTGGGGGCGGGTTTTTTTTTCGTGGGGAAGAAGGACGGCTCTCTCAGGCCCTGCATTGATTTCCGGGAGCTGAATAACATCACCATTAAGGATAAGTACACCCTCCCTCTTCTCAACTCAGTGTTCGATTCCCTCTGGAGGGCTTGCTGCTTTACCAAGTTAGACCTGCGCAATGCCTATCACCTGGTGCAGATACGGGAGGGGGATGAGTGGAAGACGGCCTTTAGGACCCCTAGCAGGCGTTTCGAATACCTGGTTATGCCGTTCGGGCTGACCAATGCCCCGGCCGTTTTCCAGCGCCTTATTAATGATGTTTTGAGGGATTTTCTGGGCACCTTTGTTTTTGTCTACCTTGACGATATCCTCATTTTTTCTCAGTCCATGGAGGACCATCGCATTCACGTCAGGCGGGTCTTGCAGCGGCTGCTGGAGAATAAACTCTTCGTCAAGGCAGAAAAGTGCGAGTTCCACGTCTCCCGGACTTCTTTTCTTGGCTTTATCATCGCCCCGAAGGAGATTATCCCGGACCCGGTCAAGGTGAAGGCGGTGGTGGACTGGCCGACCCCCTCATCGAGGAAGCAGCTCCTGCAGTTCCTGGGCTTCGCAAACTTCTATCGTCGCTTTGTCAAGGACTACAGCCGCATCGCCCTCCCCCTCACCAACTTGACCTCCACTAAGGTGCCTTTTCGCTGGATGGAAGAGGCGGACGCTGCGTTCTCTGAGCTGAAGGTCAGGTTCTCGTCGTTGCCAATTCTGACACAGGTTGTTCCCACTCTTCAGTGCCTGGTGGAGGTGGATGCCTCAGATTCTGGGGTGGGGGCTGTCTTGTCCCAGTGCTCTCCGGCTGATGGTAAGAGCCGCCCCTGCGCCTACTTCTCTCGTCACCTATCCCCAGCGGAACGCAACTACGACTTCGGTGACAGGGAGTTGTTGGCGGTTAAACTGGCCCTGGAGGAGTGGCGGCACTGGTTGGAGGGAGCGTCACAGCCGTTCATCGTCTGGACCGACCATAAAAACCTGGAGTACCTTCGGACCGCTAAACGGCTGAAAGCCTGACAGGCCCACTGGTCGCTCTTTTTTGGACGATTCGACTTTACCATCACCTACCGCCCTGGGTCAAAGAATACCAAGCCCGATGCCCTGTCTCGTCAGTTCACCCCTGAGACGGCAGAAAAGGCTGAGCACCCCATCTTTCCCACAGCATGCATCGTGGGCGCCCTCTCTTGGGGTATCAGGGATAAGGTCATAAGGGCACAGTCTGACGAGGCCGATCCGGGGGGGGGGGGCAGCGGGCAAGTTATTCGTTCCTGCAGCGGTCTGAGGGGAGGTCATCCAGTGGGGGCATACCTCCAAGTTTGCCTGCCACTCAGGAAGGGTGCGCACTGTGGTGCTCCTACAGAGGCCGTTTTGGTGGCCATCCCTCCAGAAGGACATGGGGGAGTACATCCGCGCCTGCCCTGAGTGCGCAACGGGAAAGACATCCTCTTCACCGCCGGCCGGGCTGCTTCATCTCCTCTCCGTCCCGGCCAGGCCATGGTCCCACGTGGCGCTGGATTTCGTCACTGGTCTCCCCACATCCAACAATTTCACCACCATCCTCACGCTGGTGGACAGGTTTTCTAAAGCTGCCCAATTCATTCCTCTGCAAGGGTTACCATCAGCCAAGGAGATGGCCGATCTGCTGGTCCAACATGTCATTCGATTGCACGGCATCCCGCAGGACATCGTTTCGGACCAAGGGCCCCAGTTCGTCTCCAGGGTCTGGAAGGCATTCTGCGCCGCCTTTGGGGCTACAGCTAGTTTGTCCTCTGGTTACCACCCTCAGTCCAATGGGCAATGTGAACGAGCCAACCAGGAGGTGGAAGCAGCGTTGCGGTGCGTCGCAGCCGCCAACCCGTCATCGTGGAGCACACACCTCCCCTGGATCAAATATGTCCATAACATGGCGGTGTCCACAGCCACTGGCATGTCTCCCTTTGAGACTTTGTTGGGTTAAAACCCCCCGCTGTTTCCTGAAGAGGAGGGGGACATCGCCGTTCCATCAGTTCGTGCCCACCTGAGGCGTTGTCGACAGATCTGGAGGATGGCCAGGGCAGCATTACAACGGACGGTGAAACGCAACACCACGGTGGCCAACTGACGCAGGGTTCTGGGTCTGGTCTACCAGATGGGTCAGCAGGTATGGCTTTCTACCAAGCACATCAACCTGAAGGCTGAGCGGAAGAAGACTGCCCAACGGTTTATTGGTCCCTTTCCCATATGTCGGATCATTAACCCAGTGTCTGTGTGCCTAACTCCCCCCCCCCCTGCATCTGTCCAACCTTTCATGTCTCTCAGGTGAAGCCCGTCTCCTCCAGCCCATTGTGTCCCCCTCCCAGGTCTCCACCTCCACCGAGGGTGATCGACGGTGACCCGGCGTGGTCCGTCTCTTCCATCTTGGACGTCCGCCGCCGGATCGTGGCCTACAGTACCTGGTAGACTGGGAGGGCTACGGGCCGGAGTGGAGGTCCTGGGTGCATCCCTCCTTCGTGCTCGACAAGCAGCTCATCAGGGACTTCTATCAGACGCACCAGGTAGGTTGGAATGCCCGCCGAGAGGTAGGTGCCGTAGGGGGGGAGTGTCTGTCATGGCCCGCCAAATCACGGCACCTGTGCACGCACCTGCCTGTCATCTCCTGTGGCCTATTTATTCCACCAGGACCAGTGCTGGGCGCGGAGTCGTCTGATTCTCTATGCTGAATCCAGTTACGCCTGCCTCCGTGCTTCCCAGCACTCAACTCTCCAGTTATCGGCTTCCTAGCCCTGCTGAACCCCATCCGGGCCGGTTCCACCCGGACCACCTACCAAGTAAGCCTTCACGCTTCTCATCTTGTCTGATTCCCCTGTGCACAGGCGGAGATCGCGCGGCGGTCCTCCATCTCCCTCCAGGCGGTGGGACTCATCCTCTCACCTCCAGCTAGCCAGCTCTGCAGGCACTGTCTTCCTGCCACCGATTTGGCGCTATCTTGAACTTCACCTACATCCCCTGACAGTAAGCGCTGTAACATCTGCAAAGCTGCATAGGTTGAACTGTAAACTAACGGCCCTTGTCTCATTACAGGGTTGCCAGGTCGTACGGTGCTCTGCCAGCCCCAGCTGGAAATTATGGATCACACTACACAACATTAAACCATATGCCCTGTACTCACGCACCCACTCACTCACATTTACAATACAATACGTTAATTGTATTTACCCTGAGTCGTGTCTGTTCTGTGGGTCACCTGAACCATGTCAGTAGGAATGTAATATCATTCAGACATTCTGGAGGGCAGTATGCACAAACATTGCTAAAGCAGTAGGTAAACAAGTAGCAATCAGTCCTCTACTATGTTTACTTGGAAATGTTCCTGACTCTTTGATGCAATATGAGGATGTATTCAAACACTTCTAATGTTGGCTAGGAAAGTCATTATGGTGAAGTGGGTCAGAGATGAACCTCCCTCTATTGCTATATGGAAGTCGCTGAGCTGGGAACCCTGACTATAATAAGACTGGGAGATATTATAATTTGATGGAAGGCCTAGAGTCTATCTACAAAAATGGACGAAGCCCGTTGGATGCATTGGGGACTTGAACAGATGGTTTGGACTCAAGTGGTACTGTCAGTGTGAACGTGTAAATGAAAAACCATCCATCCATCCATCCATCTTCTACCGCTTTTCCGGAGGTCCGGGTCGCGGAGGCAGCAGTTCAAGCAGAGAAGCCCAGACTTCCCTCTCCCCAGCCACCTGCTCCAGCTCTTCAGAGAGGATACCAAGGCGTTCCCAGACCAGTTGGGAGACATAGTCTCTCCACCGAGTCCTGGATCTGCCCCGGGGTCTCCTCCCAGTGGGACGTGCCCGAAACACATCAAGTGGGAGGCGTCCAGGAGGCATCCTAATCAGATGCCCATACCACCTCAACTGACTCCTTTCAATGTGGAGGAACAGCGGTTCTACTCTGAGCCTCTCCCGGATGACTTAGCTCCTCACCCTATCTCTGAGGGTGAGTCCAGCAATCCTACGGAGAAAGCTCACTGTCAGCCACTTGTATCCGCGATCTCGTTCTTTTCGGTCATTAACCCAAAGCTCGTGACCATAGTGAGATTAGGAACGTAGATTGACTGTAAATCAACAGCTTAGCCTTGGAACTAAGCTCCCTCTTCACCACAACAGACCCGTACAACATCCGCATCAGTGCAGATGCTGCTCCGATCCGTCTGTCAATTCTCTCGCTCCATTTTCCCCTCACTCCGTGAATAAGACCCCAAGATACTTAAACTCCTCCACTTGGGATAGGAGCCTGTCCCCAACCCAGAGACAACAATCCACCTCTTTCCGGCTGAGGAACCATGGACTCGGACTTGGAGGTGCTGATTCTTATCCCAGCCGCTTCACACTCAGCGGCAAACCGTCCCAGCAAGAGCTGTAGGTCATTGCTGGATGAAGCCAACAGGACAACATCATCTGCAAACAACAGAGATGAGATCCTGTTGTCACCAAGCATGAAACCCTCCATTCCCTGGCTGTGCCTAGAAATCCCTATCCCATAACAATTATGAAACAGGATCGGTGACAAGGGCAGCCCTGGCGGAGTCCAACTCTCACTGGGAATGAGTCCAACCGAGTGTTGGCAATACAAACCAAATTCTCACAACGGTCGTACAGAGACCGAATAGCTCGTAACAACAAGCCCGATACCCCATACTCCCGAAGCAGCCCCCACAAAAAACCACGAGGGACGCGGTCAAATGCCTTCTCCAAGTCCACAAAACACATGTAAACTGGTTGGGCAAACTCCCACAAACCCTTGAGAATTCTCGAGAGGGTAAAGAGCTGGTCCGATGTGCCACGGCCAGGACGAAAACGCACATTGCTCTTCCTGAATCTGAGGTTTGACCAACGGCCGGACTCTCCTCTCCCTGTACCTTGGTATAGACCTTCCCAGGGAAGGCTGAGGTGTGTGATCCCTCTATGTTCGGAGCACCCCTCTGGTCCCCTTTTTTGAAAAGAGGAACCACCACCCTGGTTTTGCCACTGCCAAGGATTCAGCGTACTCTGCCCGGTATCGGGGTAACCGGGCCGGCCCCCACCCTGGAGTCAGGCCTGGGGGAGGGGCTCGAAGGCTAGCGTCTGGTGGCTGGGGTTTCCACCCATGGACCGGCGGGCTCAGCCCCGAAGGATTTACATCGGGTCTGCCCTCCAGTGGGGCTCACTACCTACAGGACGGGATCATGGGGCGTACGGGCTGCTATGTGGATAGATAGCGTTCAAGGTGGAGACCTTGGACGGACTGATCCCAAGCTTTCTTAAAAAACTAAACGAAAAACCCATGTACAAAAAACGTTTGCTTGGTGGCTCTTTCTTTGTCTTTAAGCTGCTGTGAATATGTTTGACCGGTCCTGTTTTGTTTTGTGAATTTTGCTTTTTCTTTGTATAAAGTTTAAAATTAATTAAAAAAAATTAAAAAAAAACACTTTCCTCCTTCCCCACCAGTGTTTGTACAAACAATTATTCCACAGTAGTGCATTATATTTTACACAAATTTTCGGCTTTAATGAAATCCCACCTTATTCCTGAGGGCCACCGCTGCTAGAAATGATTATGAGTGCTGTTATGTATGGTAAAATATTCTTGGGTGAAGGATGAGGCAAGATGGCTGGCACGAACACAGTTTTATTGATATATGCAGAACAGCGGTAACACAGTAGGCACCAGGCAGAGGGCACCTGCTTGAAGAGAATTGTAAGATGGACTCCTCTGGTATTTATAGGGAGGTGCAGGTGACGTGACAGGAAGTGCACGTCACTACTTTGCATTTCAGAATAAGGTGCGGAACCCAAACTCATATTTCCTCCCCCCCCTTAGAAAAGTCCAAACCACACACACAATTAAGACTCTCCCCAATTTGGGACCCAAATCACGCACTATATAACAAAAACAATGTACTAGAATTCCCTAACACAATCACACAACAAAACCTAAAATAGAGCTGACGGACTGGACTACCGTTCAGCCCGCACGGCATGGTGGATTATTCTGCCCACCGGGTAACTAAGAGAAAGAGTCCTTCATTAAATTAAAATCACTGCAGTGCTCCTAAACTAAAACAATAATATACAAAATAATCCCATTTTACAACATACATACATCAGAACATCAGAACTATTAACACACAAATTTACAGCACTGTTCCTTGGGCAGGAGGAGTAGAACCGGCATATGGTAAATGGTAAATGGCGTTCACTTATATAATGCTTTTTCTCCCATCTCTGGCTTGACCTAAGCGCTTTACAGATCCTGCTACTCCACCCATTCACACACTGCATGGGTAGGGGGGGGCCCAGAGCAGTCCCTCAGCAAGCACACCCCTGGAAGCAGCAGGCCACCGGAACCGGAGGGTTCCATGGCCACAACCCAATCATTCCTCCCCAGCGTATCTTTAATGGCGAAACCCAGTCTGTAGAACAAGTCACAGCCATGAAGTTATCGCCTTGGGCCATCACGTGGAATGTGAAGTTAGCCATTGTCGCCAGACTTGTACCGAACTGTTAACTCCAAAGTCCCAAACCATGCACCAGCCTGCCACCTCCATTGCCATAAAGCGGCACTGGGGTACCTCTAACCTGTAGTGGGGGGAAACTTCCTCACCATGGCCCAATTCAGCAACGACCCCTCCGCCACCCGTGTCAAGCAACAGTGGCACCTTCACGCCGTCCAATTCCACTGTGCAAAATGTGTACCTGTTGGTACTGAGGGACACTGTATGGATGGTTGTCGGGGGGGCGGGCGGAGTGATTTCTTCCGTGGGCTCTCTGGCTCAGATACACGGCACACTCTAGCATAATGGTTCAAACATCCACATCTACTCTCCTGAGAAAGCTGAGATCCTTCAACGTGTGTAGCAGGATGCTGGAGCTTTTCTACCAGACTGTTGTCGCCAGCGCCATCTTCTTTGCTGTGGTCTGTTGGGGTAGCAGTATCAGGGCCAGAGATACCAACAGACTTGACAAGATTATCAAGAGGGCTGGCTCTGTAATTGGTCTCAGATGGGAGACCTTTGAGACAGTGGTGGAGAGGAGAACACTAAATAAAACTGCGATCCATCATGGACAATCCTGATCACCCCTCACCACACATAGACAGACAGCGAAGCACTTTCTCCAGTAGACTACTACAGCTTCGTTGTTGAATGGCCAGGTACAGGAAATCTTTCCTGCCACATGCAATTTCACTGTACAATAACTCACTATGATGTTGTATTCTGGTCATAGCTATGCTGCCACACTGCATCTTACAGACTAACTGGTACATCACTTTTCACTCTGCTCCTGATGGTCCTTCTTTGTGCAGTGAGATGAGTCATGTGTTTATACGGGTCATCATATATTAAGCTATGATGTATATAGGTTCTATAGTCGTGTTAGTTTTTACTTTCCATGGGTAATCCCTTTGTCTGTCGTGTGTGTTTCTGTTGTTTGGCTGTCAACTGTCATGCTGCTGTTACACTGTAATTTCCCAGTTTGGGATCAATAAAGTACACCTACCTACCTACCTACCTACCTACCTACCTACCTACCTACCACACCGCTTCCCTCTAGCCGGCCAGTCCTTAGCCTTATTGCAGTGTGTCGCGGATCCACAACCCTTGCAAAAGGGTTTTCCCAGGGCAGACCTTTGGCTGGCAGCATTGGCTTCCATAGTGTCATTGTCCAAGCTATCCTTGCTATCTGGGTCCGCAACATTTGCTGCAGCAGGAGGCTCTGGCGGCAGCTGTGACTGGCGCCAGTTTAGCTCCGAAGTTGGCTTGTCTGCAGCCTCCAGCTGGAAAGCTAGCTCGATAGCTCTTGCTAATGTTAAATCACTGGGCACTGTGAGTAGCCTAACTGCAATGTGGTGCTACATGTGTGCTCCGCAAGCTGGTCATGTACCATTTCATCTTCCAACGGCCCAAAGTGACCCTCACTAGCTAGCTGCTTTAAATCAGCGACAAACTGATGAACAGGCTCACCCACTCACTGATGTCACTGCCGAAAGCGAATCCTCTGGACAGTCACGCTATCCAGGGTATGAAAATGGTTTGCTACCAGCTCCACAACGTCTTCAAAGAGTCCGAAGCCTCCAAGTGTGTGCAGGACTCGCTAGCCCCTCAATACCCAGGTTGTGAACAAGCAGTGCATGTGCTCTTAACTTGTCAAGCTTACCCAGGTCCAGCGCGGTGATGTACGTCTGAAAAGCCTCAAACCACATCGGCCAAGGCACCAGCGGCTCACCCGGGAGCTCGAGAAAGAACCAGAGTGGTGTAATGCGTGCCTCCATGAGTTAATCCTCGATCACCAAATGTTATGTATGGTAAAATACCTTGGGTGAAGGATGAAGCAAGATGGCTGGATGAACACAGTTTTATTGATGTATGCAGAACAGCAGTAACATGGTAGGCACCAGGCAGAGGACACCGGGTGAAGAGACTGTAAGATGGACGTCCTCTGGTATTTATAGGGAGGTGCAGTGACATGACAGGAAATGCACGTCACTACACTGCATGTCACAATAAGCTGCTGGAACCCAACATCACAGGCGCAACTTCTGGTTTCGGCTGGAGTAGTGTTAAATCAGTCAGCAAGAGTGTAGTGGGGCATTTAAAATAGCGTTTTTAAAAGTTTTTCAAATTCCTTTTATTGTATAGTCCCCATACGTGTTTTGCACTCAAGTAGCAGCTAATTTCAGCACTTGTAGTTTTTGTATTTTTTGAACATTTTAGCGTAGTTCTTGTACTTGTTGCTGGTGTGTTCGTGGTTGTGCCATAGACTGTATAAATGGAGGCTTCTCACCAACAATGCATAGATGATGCACTGAAAACTAACAAAGACCGTTGGTGTGATCGGTGGTTCAGATGCAAGAGCACTAGGTATGTTTTAACTTGTATGAATGTCACAGATCTGACGTTTATGCATCATATATGTCACCAGATGCAAGGCTGCATGAAGTAAAATAATAAATAAAAAATAGCAACAGTTTGCTTCCTAAGGCTTAACAATTTAAGAAAGATATCAAATAGTTTTTTAGGGGTTTTTTGCATTCGTTGCACTGCCTTGGAATGATATGGACTTGATATTAGTGTTGGGTTGGGTTTTAGGGACCTTTAGTGTGTGACATGGGTGGTGGCAGAATCGGAAGGGTGGAGCCACCACCCAGGGTATAAGAGGTCAGTGAGAGAGAGGGGCGGTCTCTTGGCCTCCTCTCTGCCTGGCGAGTGTGCTTGTTTGGTGAGAAGGTATCTCTAATAAACCTGTGTTCAGTTCAACATGCAGTCTCGTCCTTGGCTCCTACTCCCGACATAACATTTGGCGAAGAGGATAAAAGGTATGGACATGGGTGTCACGTCAATTCGGCCATTTTTGAGGCTTCCTGGTGAGCCGCCCATCCGTTGGGCGAGGTGGTTCGTCGCTTTTCAAACATACTTGGTGGCATTGGACCTTGGAAGACTGGAAAAGTTGAGGGCACGAGCACTGTTGGTTCATAATTTAGGAATGGAGGGACAGTGTATTTTAAGCACTTTAGGCGAGTGTGATAGCTTTGAGGAAGTGGTGGAGCTAATCGCGTGACGTTTTCGCACCCCAGAAAATGTCATCGTCCGCAGGATCCAGTTTCGACAGTGCTGCCAGTGGACTCGCGAGTCGGTGCAACAGTTTGTGGCAGACCTGCATCATCTGGCCAAAGACTGTCAGTTTGGAGCGTTGGAGGAAGAGATGGTCCTCGACCAGTTGGTGGAACATACTATTTGCCCGGCTACAAGGTTGAAGCTCCTTACATTCTTGGGTGAACTGGAGTTATCCAAGGCCACTGAGTTAGCTCAGCAGTTGGAGGCGGCAGACAAGCTATCGCGGGAGCTCGGTGAGGGAGCACCGCATTGCCATTTTGAACCACAGTAGACAGCGCAGGCAGTGGACCCGGACAGTGATGACAGCGTGGATGATGAGGGAAGCTGCACTAATGCTGTCAAGATGAGGTCCGCCCCGCGGGAACGCCCAGATGTTTGGGTGTGGGTCCACGAAGCACCGCTACAAGGCCTGGGAATATCCAGTAAGAGGGAACTGCTGCGGCGTGCCTGAGAGAAGATGGAGGTGTTTGGGTCTGAACATGGGTCGTCCCCGGGGGTGAGGAAAAGGAGATGCACCAGAGTTGAATCATCCGACCGTTATCTGGGGGGTGGTTCTTCTTTTGGGGCAGACTGATGGTTGGACGGTATGTTAATACATGTGTGAGAATGGGGGGACAACCGTTATGTTCTTGTTGTTATTATTCTTGTTCATGGGGATTATTTTGTGTTTTTCTGTTAATTTAGGAACACGGCAGTTATTTTCTTTTAGTTGGACTGTTTCTTTAGTTTAGACGGCAGAATAATCCATCTTGCCGTGTGGGAGTGGGACGGTAGTCCACCTGTCCTCCCCTAAATTTTAATTGTTTTGTGTGATTGTGATAGGCCTCTTTTAGGTATTTCTGTTTAGTTTTCTTAATGCGTGATTCGGGTTCCAAATTTGGGAGAGTCTCGATTGTATGTGTGTGTTTTGGACCTTTTTGAAGGGGAGGGAGGATGTTGTGTTGGGTTTTAGGGACCTTTAGTGTGCGACACGAGTGGTGGCTCCGCCTTTTCGGTTCTGCCACCACCCAGGGTTTCAGAAGGCAGTGAGAGAGAAGGGCGGTCTCTTGGCCTCCTCGCTGCCTGGCGGGTGCGCTTGTTTGGTGAAAAGGTATCTCTAATAAACCTGTGTTCAGTTCAACATCCAGTCTCGTCCTTGGCTCCTACTCCCGACAAAACAATTAGTGCCTTCAGCATGCATTAATTTTTAAATTATCACAAAATATAGATCAATAAAATTTTGAACAATTGTCAGAAACGGTCTGTACATGTTAAGTTAAACAACAAGCATTCACGGCATAACAGCAGCATTCATTCATTCATTCATTCATTCATTCATCTTCTTCCGCTTAATCCTTTTCGGGTCACGGGGGGGCTGGAGCCTATCCCAGCATCTTTTTTTTGGGCGAGAGGCAGGGTACACCCTGGACAGATCGCCAGTCCATCGCAGGGCCAACACAGAGAGACAGACAACCATTCACTCTCACAGTCATACCTAAGGACAATTTAGAATCCCCAGTTTGATGCCAATTAACCTAATTTGAATGTTTTTTTGGCATGTGGGAGGAAACCGGACATGAGCATTTTAATTCTGGGGTAAAACAAACAACTACAGCTGTCTGTATTTACCCCAACATTAAAACACCCAAGCACGGTGTTGTGGTTCTTTGTGGCTCTGATTAGATTCTATGTCTGCTCTGAGGTAAATTTGATTATGTCCAACATCTTTTAACAAAATGCATCCGACTTTATTGCAGTGGAGACATTGATATATCTCAAAGATTTTATTTGTTTAATGTGTTAGCATCTTAGCAGTGGCGCTAATAAATGGAGATACTGTCTGCAAGGCCACTTTTTAAGGTCATCTTCCCATCCCTCCATAGTTGTGGGAAGAGGTATGGTTATTTTGTGGGGGCATGGTGTGGGGGTTTTCTCCACCCAGAGAAGGCAGGGGGAAGGGGAGAATAACGGACCAAAAGAGGAGATGTCACTGGGAGGTGTCAGACGGGACGGTTAGGTCTATGCATCCCCCGGGGAGAGTAACAGATGCTGGTGCTGCTAAGAGAAGAAGGTGGTTGGAGCGGCACCAGCGTTATGCTATGTTAATGTGCCACACAGTTCTTTGTGCAAATAACAATGTGTTATGGTCGGAAGTTCTGGGTCTTGATGCATGGGAATAAAGAGATCAAAGAGGAATGCACAGAGACCCAGGATTCTTGTTTGCTGTAAATTATGTTGGAGAAGGAATAAAGTTTCTGTGTCATCTAGCTCGTTGCCTCGCCTTCCTCCTTTCTCCGCATTGGTGACCCGAAGACAATTCTCCTGTATGTATTGCACGTATGGTAGTATTGACAATAAACCTTTTTTTTCGTTCATTTTCATTTCATTTCACATGCCATGGAAAGCGAGCCGAGCACCAGCGCTGCGTGCATGGTCTCAATCGAGCTCCCAGACTTCTGGCTTCACAGCCCAACCACGTGGTTCTTGCACATAGAAGCCCAGTTCACACTCCCTAGGATAACAACGGATGATACCAGATATTACTAGGTGGTCGCTGCGCTGGATGCGCACATCATGCAACAGGTGACAAGCCTGCTCCAGGAGCCGCTGGCCCAAGGAAAATATGAAGCACTCAAGAGGATGCTTCTCCAGTGCTATACCCTTTCTGCTAGTGAGAGGGCAGAGAGGCTCTTAAGGCATTTGGAGTTAACGGACAGGTCAGCAGTGAAGCTTATGGACAGCACGTTGGTGCTGAGGGGGAAGGACGACGAATCTTTCCTGTTCGCCCACTTGTTCCTCAGGGACCCACCGGCTACAGTGAGGGCGATCCTGGCCAACTCACCGCAGCTGGTTGCTAAGGACTACCACGCCCTGGCGCAGGAAGCGGACCGCATCATCTTGGTGACCAGAGCTCCCAGCGTGCAGACAGCAGCACCGGCATCCATGAGGGACTCCAACAAGGTCAGGGAGCCGTTTGTTGTAGCCGGGACAGACATCAGAAGACGAAGGAACAGGGCGATCTGTTTTTATCATTGCTGTTTCGGCTCGAATGCCCAACACTGCCTGTCGCCATGCCAATTCAAGAAGCCGGGAAGACAGCACGTTCGGAATTCGGTGACAGCTGCAACCAATAGCGACAGAAACAGACTGCTTTATGTCACAGACACACGTTCGGGGAGACAGTTTTTGGTTGACTCCGGCTCCCAGAAGAGCTTCATCCAGCCGGTCAACGCAGACAGGGTGGCAGGACGCAGCGGTCCCGAGCTCACGGCTACCAACGGATCCACCATCAGGACATTTGGCAAACGGACACTGACAATATGCTTACACGGATGCAGCTTTCAGTGGGACTTTGTGATAGCTGCATGTTCCGGCCCCATTTTAGGTGCAGATTTTGTATGTGCTTATGGGTTGTTAGTCAATGTCGCTAATATGAGATTAGTGGACGCTGTCTCTTTTACCTCACTCCCCTGCACAGCTTGGGGAGCTGGGTCAACAACACTGGCTAACGTTATAGCTCCAGGGGGTAAGTACCAACATTTGCTCGCACAGTTCCCAGTACTCATGGTCCCGACTTTTTTGGCTACAGTAAAAAAACACGGGGTTGAGGACTTTATAGCGACAAAAGGTCTGCCGGTGTTCATGCGTCCTCGGCATTTGGATGCAGCTAAACTGGCCAGCGCGCGAGAGGAGTTTGCCAACTTAGAGCAGTTGGGCATTGTCAGGTGCTCTAACAGCCCATGGGCATCCCCGATACACATGGTGCCTAAAGCCGATGGGTCATGGTGACTGTGCGGCGATTTCGCGCAGACTGGAGCGCGCAAATGTCCGCGTCCCCGGCTTGCTCTGCGGCCATGGCGGGGAAATCTATTCCCATGTAAACCAAGGCGATTAACATGCATGACAGGCTTGCGAAGCTGATGTGTTTTCTCCCCCTCCCTTTTTTCCTCCACAGACTGACGTGCCCTCGTGTACACCCTGCCAGCAGGACGGTTCGACTGGATCGGTGACCCCCCGCTACAGCCACTATGGGCACCGGCTCAAGCCCAAAGGACAGGAGGGCTAGTGCCCCTTCTGGGTTTTGGGGGGAGGGGGGCTGTGTGGGGGCATGGTGTGGAGGTTTTCTCCACCCAGAGAAGGCAGGAGGAAGGGGAGAATAATGGACCAAAGGAGGAGGTGTCACCGGGGGGTATCAGACCGGACGGTTAGGTCTATGCACCCCCTGGGGAGAGTAACAGATGCCGGTGCCGCTAAGAGAAGAAGGTTGTTGGAGTGGCACCGGCATTATGTCATGTTAGTGTGCCACACAGTTCTTTGTGCAAATAACAATGTGTTATGGTCGGAAGTTCTGGGTCTTGATGCATGGGAATAAAGAGCTCAAAGAGGAATGCACAGACACGGGATTCTTGTCTGCTGTAAATTATGTTGGAGAAGGAATAAAGTTTCTGTGTCATCCAGCTCATTGCCTCGCCTGCCTCTTTTCGCTACAATATTACTGTTTTCGAGGTGCAAAAGGCCATGGAACCGGAAGGTGGAGCCGCCACCCGTACCTCACAAATAAAATTCTAAACTATACACAACACACACACACCCCTCACAAAAGCCAAAACCTACACACACAATTTGGACCCATCCCAATTTGGACCCGAGTCACACTAAAATTAACTAAGCAAAGGCCTAACACAGTCACACCAAAATAACTAAAACTAAACATAACATCAAATTAATCCCCATGAACATATATACATATCAAATCACAAACCAACCATCAGAATATAACACACATAACCGATTCAAACGTAGATGCAACAGTCAACCTATACACAAAACGGCTGAAGGATAGATAAGCCTGTGGGCCCCCTGAACCATCATTTCATCAGTCCACCCCTGGAAGTGGCCTGCCTCCCGGGCCACAGCAAGTTGTCTTGGCACCAGTGCGCCTCCTCTTCCTTATCATCGAATATGTTACTCATCCAGGCCCACCACTCGTAGTCTCTTCCTGGGCATGCCACAGTTTGTTCGTGTGCCAGCTGGGGAGAAGCATACTCCCGTCTGGCCACGACACGCAGCCATCCCTGGTGCTCCACCACCTGCCGTTTGGCCCGTAACTGCCATGGTTTCACCACCTCCTGAGCCCGAATCCAGTCCGCGGCTCCCAGAAGGGTTTTGTTCGGCTTGCAGTGTTTCTGCTTGGCACATCATTCTACCGTGCAAGCCAGTCCTGCCCTGACGTCTTTTAACTTTGCTGCCGCCATTGCCGTTGTGACCCCTTGTTCACTGGTACCTTCCAGCCAAAATCCGGGAACAGATGGAGCCAGCCTCTCGATGTCACCCATCACCACAGGCGTCCTGCTGTACCGCCCAGTACCCTCATCCAGGGCGACTTGAGCTCTAGCACAGGGACCCTCCTGTGATGACCTTGAGCGATATTGGTCTTGCTCACTCTCCAGGGTGCCAGGCAGTTCCTCATTCCACACTGCGCCTTCTACCACGCTCAGGATCGAACGGTCCCATGTCTCGGCTGATTCACACCAAGCCGTCAGTTCCAACGTTTGCACCGTTGCCAGCCGTCCTCTTCCACAATCACAAAGTGGCACCGGGTCACTCTCAATTCTGACGTGCAGGGAAAAACATCTCACGGTCGTCCCATCCACCACAGAGCCTACCGCTCCCGTGTTGATCCATAAAACCACTTCCAGCCCGTCCAACTCCACCAAACAATACGTGTGTCCATCGATACCCGGGTACACAGCATGGACAACCATGAGGGTGTGGCAGTCCTCTTTGTGCCACAGACCTCCTCGCTCGGATCTGTGGCATATCCTGGTGACATGAAGCAAGTGGCCACACGTGCCGCAGTGCTCCGTTCTTGCCTGTCTTTCTGCATTACCGACTGCACTATATAGTTCTCCACAGTATCTGCTGCTGGCTAATATATATTTTAACTGTTGACCAGTATCACTTAATCTTATCCTACACTTTATTACATGTATAGTTTATTTCTCTTATCTTATCATGTTTAATGTTGCAGCATTGTACCGAGACAAATTCCTAGTTTGTGTACTACATGAACAATGGCAATAAACCTGATTCTGATTCTGATTCTGATTCTGATTGCTGAGCAACCCTTAGCCTTAAAATGGTGCTTCGTGGACCCACAGCCCTCACCTTTGGGTTTCCCAGGGTGGTCCTCACATTCACAGCGCTGGCATTGTCCTCCACGCTTTTCACACTGATCGGGTCCACTGCATATGCGAGCGACAGTGATCCCAGATGTTGGTGTGACAAGCTCTCACTCGGCTCCCGTGACAGTTCATCCACAGCTTCCAGCAGTTGAACTAACTCGATGGCAGTGGGCAGCACAAATTCGCTCCGAAAACGTGAGCAGCTTCGACCATATCGTAGCA
The DNA here is from genome assembly GCA_020510985.1 of Pholidichthys leucotaenia. Classification (NCBI taxonomy): domain Eukaryota; kingdom Metazoa; phylum Chordata; class Actinopteri; order Cichliformes; family Pholidichthyidae; genus Pholidichthys; species Pholidichthys leucotaenia. Next base: position 197,473,070 of record CM035843.1, on the reverse strand, counting down.
CCGTTGATATATTCTGCCAACTGGTCTCAAATCATCCCTTTCTCTAATAGTCCAAGCTGGCACCCGTCGACCAACAGCTCCCAATCTGTCACAAATCCCTGAATAGACTCACCCACCCATTGGCGGTGCTGTCAAAACCGAATCTTGCCATCCATCTGTCTTCTTCCGCTTAATCCTTTTCAGGTCTCGGAGGTGGGGGGGTGGGGTGGGGTGCTGGAGCCTATCCCAGCATCTTTTGGGCAAGAGGCAGGGTGCACCCTGGAAAGATCGCCAGTCCATCGCAGGGCCAACACAGAGAGACAGACAACCACTCACTCTCACAGTCATGCCTAAGGACAATTTAGAATCCCCAGTTGATGCCAATTAACCTAACTTGCATGTTTTTGGCATGTGGGAGGAAACCGGAGAAATCCCAGAGTAAACCCACGCAAACACAGGGAGAACATGCAAACTCCACACAGATCACTGTTGGTTGACGTTTTCCAGGGCATGAAAATAGTGCGAAGAAAATAGTGCCATCGGTTGCGCGCTCGAAAATAGTACACTGTTAGCTCAAGCCCTTCATCAAAACTATCACAGTCACCCAGTGTGCTTAGAACACGCTGTTCCTCCACTGCAAAATTGCGCACCAACAGCTCACGTGCCTTCCACTTCTCCATCTTCAAAAGGTCCAGCGCCACCATGTACGTCCAGAAAACGGTGAACCACCTCAGCCATGGGACCGGTGGCTCACCAAAACCAGCCAAATTTCAAACCCACACGTTTCCATATCTTGTTTTAATACACTTTTATCCTTGTTGCCAAATGGTATGTCTGAATATGGAGCCAAGGACGAGACCAGGTGTCGAACTGAACGTATGTTTATTAATGAGGCACTATACTGGGACATATTCCCAGGGACAATTCTTCCTGTTGCCTTCAGAGAGAGCAGTCGCATTTTTCCTCCCTCCTCCTATCCTGCCTTCCTGACCTAATCCCAGCTTGCTGTGTCTGAGTGAGTGTCTGTGCCATCTCACCATCTTGCTGATCTCAACCCAAATGGAAAATACGGAAAATGGATATAAGCTGGGCTTTAAACGCAACTGACACCACCTTTTCAAACAGAAAATTGGGCCCGGGGGAGCCCAAATGTGGAGAGACCCATGGATTGGAACTCATGTGTCTGTGTGATTCGACTGAAGATGTAGAAAAAACATCTACCTGTTTTGGCTTTACGATCACAGGATTTCTGCTGATTGGGCTTTGGAGTTCTCCTGGTGTATCGAAAATTTAACTGGAAGAGCTAATCAAAATGCGGACCCGGCAGAGCTGCTTCTCAATAATTCGACCAAATGGGGAGTGCACGAAATAGCGGCAAATGACCAACATGGAATTTACCATCTGCATGCACTGTAGAGAGATGGACTCTACCGGACATGTTCATCTGTGTTTAGAAGGGGAAACATCTGGAGTCGCTTCGTGCTCTCCAGGGAATGATATGAATTTAAAGCCAGTGAATGTTAATTTGAATTGTAAGCTCAGAATATGAGAACAGGGAAAATCCTATACTCTGTGCAGATTCGGCCTTGAATCGGCGCCCCTGGATAACTCACTCCTCCAGAGTTGAGATAAGCGGATGTGTCAGCTGGCTCTGCTAACCCAAACACCGCTGCGGTGCAATAAACAGAACTCTTCAGGGACAGCGTTCATGAACTAACATCTATCGTTGCCTAGGAGACTATTTGTTGTACTCCAGTAACTGATACACTCAACACTGCACACACACACTGACATCATCATCATACTGATATACACACACTGCTCTCCCTCCCTCTGCTGTGTGATTTGTCTACTAAATGTCTGCTAAATATGCATTGAGGGTTTTTTGCCTGCAATCAAAATTTCGCTTACTCATTAAGCGTCAATTTGATAACATGTTTTTTTCTCTCGCCTATTGTGTCATATCCTCTCTCTTTTCTTTTTTTTCCTTTCTTCTTTATGACCTATGGTTTTATGGCAGCCTAGCGGCTGCCCCGGCCTTGGATGCGCTCTGCAGAGCGTGCCCAAGTGCCAAGTCACGTTTCGTTACCTTGTATTCATACATGTTGTAATGACAATAAAGTTGAATCTCATCTCATCTCTCATCATACCACACAGATGCAGCCATTGGACAGAAGAGGTGGCAAAGCTACCGCCCCTCCTGCCCACAGCCCTCTTATAGCCACAAAAAAAGTCTAAACTATACACAACAGATGGGAGACTGGGTCTTTGGCGTCTCACCTCCAAATAGAGCAGAGCCTGTGTCAGAACATAGCTAGCTTGGGACTATCCACTGTAACATGTGTCCTGTCTGTATCTTGTAATAAAGTTCTAGTTCAGCACAGCTCCTTCCTCCGCAGTGCTGTTATTCCAGATATATCTGTTATGTCTGAGAAATGTGGATGGAACCAACAGAGACCGTCTTGCTGGGAATGCAAACTTTATTACATAAACTCTTATTATGGTGGTACAGAGTGTTGTCTGTTGGGAGGCTGAGCCAAAGAGAGAGTTGAAAGAAGCTGCAAAATGGCTGTCCCTTACATTTATATGTTCGGCATGATGACGTCACCATATAGCCGTGTCATCACGCCGACACTGACCAAACTTGTGGTTTCAGAACACCACATTCACCACCGCCCCCGGAAAAGCAGAAAAACACACGTGAACGAATTAACCCTCCCCAATTTGGTACACAAAGAACCCCAAACTAGCTAGGGCCAGCGGGTAGACGACCACGTGGCCCAGCGTGGTTGAGTGGTTTATTGTGCCACTGTTTACTAGCAGCCGCACCCCAACCTACACAAAGCCCTTCTCTTTTTTTTATATTGAGGAAGGCAGTTCAGTTCAAGGGGCCCTGAGGTGAGCCTGTGGTGGACGTGCCCCTGGAGGTGCTGGCTGCAGTGGACCTGGGTGCCATTCCACTGGAACCTCAGCTCGCTTGTCAGCAATGTCCCAGCCAGGATCCCACATCAGCTGGGTCGGCTGCAATGCTGCGTCTTGATCCGCCGCAGTTGCTCTTACCTTCCGCAGACAGCTAGCTTGCCATCTCGAACCATCAGCTATCTGGATGGCAACTGGTCTCAGCTGCGCAGCGATCTTCATGAGTGTCAGTGGTGGTGACGATGTTGAGGCCGACTGCGGGTCTGGACATTTGGATCTGTGGACCCAAACCCAGTCCATCACCGTGAGTGGCGCACTGTTCGGCTGCATTCAGCGTCGTGGTTGTGATGATGTGGCTCTCACGTCTGCTGTGGAGATTCCACCAGGTTGTGGTGATTCTGCTGCGTCCCGTTGGGTCACGGACTTTTCATCCTGCAGCTCAGCAACGGCTCCTGGAAGCTAATGCAAGGCGTGGATTGGGAAGGCATCAGGTGGTTCTGCTGCATTTTGTTGGGTCATGGACTCTTCATCCTGCAGCTCAGCAGTGGCTCCTGGAGGCTGATGCCAGGTGTGGATTCAGAAGTAGTCCAGCCTCTTCTCCCCCTCTCCTAGACAGTCTGGTCATGGAGATGTGTTCCTGTTAGTAGTAGTAGTAGATTAGTTTATTTGACAGGGACAGTGCAATAAACATAGACAATTAATCAAAGACAATCAATCTGATGTGTTGCACATAGAGTGTATAGCTATTAGCTAATTTGCAACTCTTGTCCCTGGATGGGCTTTAGAAAAAAGAATCAAGATAAAAATATACACAATAACCACATACATCAATGCAGAAAAATTATAAATACACAATTATAAATATTATAAATATTATAAATACACAAATATAACAGCCTGACTCACCTTTAACATAAATATTATAAATACACAAATATAACAGCCTGACTCACATTTAACACATATAACATAACTCACATTTGCCTATTTCAGGCCTTCCTCCCTCCGTCACTCACTATAAACAAACACATTTATTCCTTCCCTTCATTCACTCTCACTTTGCAGACAAATAATTCATACATGAGTACATTCTTGTTTATTTTTCAGCCAGTTTTTAACATTTTTAGTGAATGTTTTAAAGTCCGTTATTATTTTAATTTCATTTGGCATTGTGTTCCAGATGTGACTGCCCTTTATAGAGAAAGCTGTTTGTCCAAATGTGGTTCTGCGGTGGAATATTTTACAGTTATTGTTAACAGAACTCCTGGTGGCTCTGCTGCTGTCCTGTCTTTGGACGAAACCAGCAAGTGGCTCGGGTGCTGATTTATGGAAACATTTGAACGTTAATTTCAGAAGACAGAGGTCAATGAAGCTCTCAAAACTCAATAGGTTGTATTTTTTTAAAACATTACAGTGATGCCACCTAATGGGCTTTTTGTCCAAGATTTTTAGGGTTTGATTATATAATGAACCTACAGTATATGTCTTATTGTGGAAGGGGCTGCTTGAGCCCAGACTGTCAAACAGTATGATATATGAGAAAAAACCATAAAACCATAGTTGCCGTTGGTAGAACCTGCACCAGGTTGTCGTGTCCCGGGGATCCCAGTAGATGGGAGCACCTTCTCCTGCAGCTCTACAGTGGCTCCCTGAGGCTTATGGTGGGCGAGGATCTGAGGTGAGTTCAGTCTGTGCTCTCTCTCTGTATTGTGTTCGCTCTCTGTGCTGTGTTCTTCGGCTATATCCACGTCTGCAAAATCACACTCTCCCTCCTGTGATGAGGTTGTGGCTTGCGAACACTGCAGCTGCATGGGGACCAGCTCTGGGTCCTGCGTGGCTGCGGAACGGGGCTCTTGTCGTTGCTCCTCTTCTGCTGGGTTCTGTTTTGCTTGTGGTGTGAGGCAGGGAGCGGCTGCGCCCACATCTGCATGCAGCGGACTCGAGTCATCGTCTCCCAAGCTGATTTTGTTGCTGGGTTGTTGCTCTGTGGTGCCCTGCTGTTCTGTGGTGTCCACCTCAGGGCCCTCCCGAAATGGTGTGGAATCAGCAGGCTCAGCAACTGGGGCAACCGTCTGCACCAGCGGAGGTAGCTGCAGGGAATGCGGGTGTGGCCCCGCCAGCCATGATGCCACCTGAGCCATTATCACCAGCTGGAATGCCAAGTCCATTGCCTCCATCTCCAATAGGTAGTGCACCATCTCCAGCACTGTCTCCTGCAGCTCTTTCACCATGTTTGCCACTGTGTGGTCGTCCAGTCCCGTCTCCAGCACGGCCCGCATCATCGAATTTGTGGCATACCAGTTCAACTGTGACTTTATCAATCTGTCCTCCACATGTCCAAACTCGCACGTGCTAGCCAAACAGTGAAGGCCATCAACATACTGTATGACCGATTCGTCCTCTTGCTGTCTGCACTGGTAGAACATGAACCTCTGGGCCATCACATCCTGTGGGGCAGTGAAATACTTGGCCATCGAGGTGGCACATTTGCTGAAAGTCTCCACAGGACCCAGTTTTTCCAACACACGCCATCCTTCAAGGCCAAGGCAAAAATCCATCACAGCTCGCAGACGGTGCTTGCTTGCATTAAGCAGGCCCCTAGCTGACACAAATGACTGAAGCATCTCAATCCAACATGGCCGTGGGATGGGTGGCTCACCTGGGGTCATGAGGAACAGTGGTGGGAATAAGAGGCACTCTTCCCGATGCGTATCCATCTTCAGGAAAAGCATTGTATTTTCCTCCAGAAGACCCATTTTTCTCCTCGTCGCCATTTGTTATGTCTGGGAGATGTGGAAGGAACCGACAGAGAGTGTCTTGCTGGGAACACGAACTTTATTACGTAAACGCTTATTATGGTGGTACAGAGTGTTGTCTGTTGGGAGACTGAGCCAAAGAGAGAGCCGAAAGAGGCTGCAAAGTGGCTGTCCCTTATATTTATACGTATGTTCGTCGTGACGACGTCATTGAGCGGCCACGTCATCATGCTGACACTGACCAAACGTGTGGTTTCAGAACACCACAATATCATTGGCAACGAGGAGAAACTTTTCCTGAAAATGGAAGCATGTTTGGCACCACCACCACCATGCCTCACAACCCCAGGTGAGCCACCCATTCCATGGCCCCGTTGGTTCAAGTTATTCTACAGTTACATGGAGGCTGTAAACCTGGCAGACATGGAAAGTTAAGGATGTGAGCAATCCTGCTCTACAGCCTGGGTACCGAGGGGCAGCGGATATTTAGGAATTTAGGACAGGCGGACACATACGAAGACTGCATTGCACTGCTAGCCGGACACTTCACAACACCGGAAAACGTGCTAGCAAAGAGGATTCAATTCCATCAGCGCCGACAGCGGGTGGGTGGGCCAGCCAAGCAGTACATCGTGGACCTCCGCTGTCTGGCGATCGCATGTGAGTGTGGCTTTTTGGAGAACAAAATGGTGCCGGACCAGCTGGTGGAGCACACCAATAACCCGCGGCTCCGGGCAGAGTTGATCAGAGCGCCAGGCAACCTATTGCTGGTGAAGGTGGTGGAGTTGGCGCTCCAGCTTGAGGCAGCTGACAAGCTGGAATCACGGCTAGGTGAGCTCCCACGACAAGCCCCGTTGATGCAAGAAGTTAACCCAGAAGAAGAGGCCAGCCTTGCTGTGTCCTCCTCGAAGTATGCCAGGGTGAGTACCGTGAAACATCATCCATGCGGTAACTGCAGCTCCCTGACACACCAAGTGAGAACGCGTACTTGCCCGGCCAGAGGACAACGATGCAGACGCTGTGGCAAATTTAACCACTTAGCCAAGGTCTGCCGTTCATCACAACAGACACCGGACCAGCCACCCAGCCCGAAAAAATCACCGATGACTACCATCTATGCAGTGAGCTCCAGAGGGACAGCCTACATGTGGGACACGGTAAGGATGGATGACGTCGACTTGCCACTGCTGCTGGACACCACCGCTGTGAGGTCAGTGCTGAACTGGATTACAGTAAAGAGATTCTTTCCCAACCATCCTATCGAGAAGACTGCAGCAGAGCTTTACGGGTGTGGGCACACTCATATCAGCCTTGTAGGAACCATAATGCTGACGATTCGCTACGGGTGAAGAGTCCTCCTGGCGTTCACCTTCCAGGTAGCCACACATGGCGACAACATCCTGGGTGCAACCTGTTTTATGAGTTGGGATTTACCATTCATGACAACAAAGGACTCTGTTTGACCGCTGATGAAGAGAGCACAACACACTTGGATGAGGGTACAGTTACTCTGTCATGAATTGGCCCCTTCAGGGCAGAAAGGGAGACCCACGTGATGAACTGCAGTTTATGGTATTTATTAAGAAAACACAATAGTCCAAATGGTGCAGAAGGAGATGCTGCGGGAGTTTTCTGCCTCGGCGAAGGAGGAGCTGCTGACAGGGAGATAGCGGAGTTCTTCTGGTGGGCTGCTGTTAAATAACGGCCGGAGGTTTGTGACGCCTGCACCCGGTGACTCTCCTCCGTCTGTCAGAGCCTACTGTCATGAATTGGCTTCTTCGGGGCAGAAAGGGAGACCCACGTGCTGAACTGCAGTTTATGGTATTCATTAAGAAAACACAAAAGTCCAAACAGTGCACAAAAAATAAACTTACAATCGGTAGACGGCGAGAAGAACACAGGAATGCACGTCAGAACATTGAAAGGGTTCCGATGAGGATGAGTAGGATCATTGATGAGGCTCTGACAAGGAGTAGATGGAAAGGCAGTCTTAAACAAGGCCTGCAATCAATCATTACAAGTGCCCTCAGGTGTGGATCACATAAATGGGCAGGTTGACCTAATTACAAGGCAGGGATACTGAACTACACATACAAGATGATAACAAGGTGGGAGTGTCTGGAGGAAGAGGGTGATAGCTCATGTCAACAGAAACAAGATATAACAAGAACCAACATACAGAGAAATAATACATAAACTGAGAAAATACAGGAGAGAAACAAAAATAAGTTGAGAGCCTCACCACTTAGTCTCGTGACATACTTCATGCATAATGCCGCCAAGGGAACACAGCGAAGAGATAGAGTGCAAACCGGACTCATCTCCAATCCTCGCCCAGCATGAGCTTCAAGCAGCCTCCCTGGAGCCACAGGAATGGGAGTTTGTGGAGAAAGGAGATCCCCATGAACAATGACAACCCGGCGTGCATCCCATTGTCGACGACAGTGACACATCACCACGACCACACCCAGCACCAGGTGAGAGAGAGAAGAAGCCAAACTCATCCCGCATCCTCGCCAGGTATCAGCCTCAGGGAGTCATTGCAGCGCAGCAGGATGGAGAGTTCGGGGCCCCGCAGGACCCAGCAGAACAATGACAACTGAGGGTGTGTCCTGATGCCGGTGTGAATGGCACGCCAACACAACAACAACTGACAGCAAAGACAGCAGAGCAGCAGTGCAGGGTACTGCCGAACAAATCACCGCTCGCAGTGCTTGATTGGGTTTGGGCATGTCGATCCAAACGCCCAAACAACCTGCAGACGCTCCCGTCGCCTTTTATGCGGATCACCGCACAGTTGGGGCCAACCACTTTCCAGATGGCCGACGGTTCGAGATGATATGCCAGCCATGAGCGGAAAATGAGAGCAGCAGATGCCCTAGATCGGACCCGCCGCAGCTGGCGCACCTAGGGGCACGCCTGCTGCGGGCTTTCCAGAAGCCCCCTGAACTCAAACCACAACAGTGACCCTGTGTGAATGTGTTTGGTAGAGCACGACTGGTTCTCGGTGGCAGAATAATCCAGCCAGTAGTGCAGGGCCAACCGGTGGGCCACCCAGTGGCTCAGGTTTAGTAAAAGAAAAAAGAGGGTGTTGTGAGTGTAATGTTTTAAAGATGTGCATGTTGTTTTGAGCTTTTCCAGGGGGGTGGTAGATGTTATGTATGGCTGCATAGACACCAGGCACATTGTGGATGGGGGATGCACACACGTCATAACGTCGTTACATCCCGATTATCAGAAGGAAGTAAAGGCAGGAGACTGGGTCTTTTGCGCCTCGCCTCCAAATAAAGCAGAGCCTGTGTCAGAACCTAGCTAGCTTGGGGCTATCCACTGTAACATGTGTCCTGACTGTATCTTGTAATAAAGTTCCAGTTCAGTGCAGCTACTGCCTCTGCAGTCCTGTAATTCCAGACATATCACCCTCCCTGCCCTCCGTCACCTCAGAGTTTGTCTGGTGGCCGGGTCAGACAAAAAACAAATCCATACATGTGGAGCCTGTGGGCCCACATACAATTGCATAAGACCATTCATCCCCAAGTAGATTAACCTCCCTTGAAAACTGCAGGCTGTCACTGACGTCAATGCTGCTCTGCCTCAGAGCTCCAAAACCACCGTCCTGTGAGCTGGGAGAACAGCCATCACAACTGTGTAGATCAGGGGTCCTGACCTCTGTGGAAGGAGCTGTTCTGTGAGTAGTTTAACAAAAAAAAAAAATAAAAAAAATAATTAAATAAGAAAGATCTGCATGGAGACACTTGGATATTTAAGCTATGACATGAAGCAACTTTTTACTTTACTACCAGCCAGCATGTCCATCCACACCCCACTAAAAGTTAAATCTGGGCTGTCTTATGGGTCCATGTGGGTTTGTCCATGGATTCCATGTTGGCCTCATCTGTGTTTGCCCACATGGACTTTAAGTGTTTACCTATTTTCAACTTATTTTCTCATAACACACCACAATGCCATCTACAGAAGTTTTTTGATGACTCTGTGATCGTCAGCCTCATCTCTGATGGGGATGATGCGGAGTACAGAGGACTTATCCAGGACTTCGTGGACTGGTTCCTGCAGAACGGCCTCCAGATCAATGCAAGGAAAACCAAGGAACTGGTGGTGGACTGCCACAGGTGAGGACAACCCCCCACAGCACCGGTAAACATCCAGGGAGCCGACATTGAGATGGTGACATCTTACAAGTACCTGGGTGTTCACCTGAACAATAAACTGGACTGGAAAGGGGCAGTGCAGGCTGTACCTCATAAGGAGACTGAGGTCTTTTGGAGTGCAAGGGGCACTCCTGAAGACCTTCTACGATTCAGTGGTGGCATCAGCCATCACATTTGGAGTGGTCTGCTGGGGCAGTGGCATCACGGCAGCTGACAGGAATAGACTGAACAGGCTGATCAAAAAAGCTAGCTCTGTTCTGGGGCGCCACCTCAACCCAGTGGAGGAGATAGAAGAGAGGAGGATGGTGGCTAAGCTGTCATCTCTGCTGGAGTCCGAGTCCTACCCCATGCGGGACACGCTGAACACACTGAGAAGCTCATTTAAGATAAGATAAGATAAGATAAGATAAGCCTTTATTAGTCCCACAATGGGGAAATTCCAGGATTGCAACAGCACAGGAATAGCAACACTCAGAGCAACAATCAGAAGGCAAGAAAAAAACAAGAGCAGTGAGTATACATATGTACATATAAACATAAATATATAGACACACAGTGCGGAGCATTGTAGCTAGATTGTAGCTAGATGGAATAAATATGTGGGGTCTTTCTGCAACTGTGGGGGTCCCCCCTACAGTTGATAGTGCTATGAGATGACTGTTGTTGTGAAATGGCGCTATATAAATAAAGTTGAATTGAATTGAATTGAATAAACACACATACAGTGTGGAGCGTTGAAGCTAGAAGGAATAAATATATTGTGGAAATGTGAAAATGACGAGGCAGAGTTTATCTCACGAGTCAGGTTTATTCACATCTTCCAACATCAGCAAAGCAGAAAGAGGAAAAACACAGAAGCATTCGTCCTTTATATACCAGGACTCTCCCAGTTCACAGTCACATTGCATTTCAATCACAAGTAACAATGCATCTACTCTTTGATCCTATAACCTCCTTTTCATAGTCTTCGGCCACCCGGAAATCCCCCAAGGCCATCTCTTGCATACCAAAGGCTAAACTTTCACATCCTCCTGTTATCTCCAAGGAGACTCAGTTCTTTGTTCTAATCTGAGATGTGAGGCCTAAAGCGATACATATGTGTCCCACATGACCCCCCCCCCAAACATCTAAGATGGAACAACAGAATAACAGTCTGCATGTCATGATAAAATCATTACACATCAACCCACGTGCTGCTTGGGCCTCAGCCTCCTCCCGTATCTGCTGTAAGTGGGCTTCACCACTTCTGCGGCGCCATCATGCTGAGGGGCTGCTGTCTGGGGGTGAAAACTGTTTGTCAGTCCCTGTGGGTGATCTGGGGAATTTCCTCGAGAGGGTCTGCCACGCCGAGGAGCTCTGGCCAGCAGCACATCCTCGTCCGCCACAACAAAGGCGGGTTTGAGCCTGTTAATGCCAGTCTTTTCCTTCCTGCCCCCCAAATCTAGCAAAAAATGCTTGTCCCCTGTTTCCAGCACTCTAAACGGTCCATCATAAGGTGGCCGCAGCAGTGGGCGATGAGCATCGTGTCTGACAAAAACAAACTCCGCGTTTTTCAAAGTCTTAGGTACAAAAACGCACAGAAAACTGTGGTGAACAGGGCCAGGCAGCGTGTCCGATTCCGTGCCACGCTGCAACAGCTGAGACGGGGAGCTATCTGGCGCAGGATTATCTGGGAGAAACTCCCCGGGCAGCAGAAGTGGCTGCGCAAAAACTAGCTCAGCCGGGGAGGCTTCTAAGTCCTCTTTAGGTGCAGAACGCAACCCCAATAAAACCCACGGTAGCTTGTCTACCCAATTTGCATCCGTAAGTGACGCCCTGAGGGCCGCTTTCAATGACCTATGAAAATGCTCGCATAACCCATTAGCCTGCGGATTGTACGCGGTTGTGCGGTGAATTGTGACACCCAGGCTGCGGGCCATTGTTGACCAAAGTTCGGAAACAAATTGAGGGCCTCTGTCGGACGTAATGTCCGACGGGACTCCAAAACACGCCACCCACGCAGTTAAAAATGCGCGCGCCACCTCTTCAGCTGTGGCTGACGCCAGTGGAACCACTTCTGGCCAGCGCATGGTGCGGTCCACCATTGTCAGAAGGTGTGCGCACCCCTGTGATGGCGGGAGGGGGCCTACGAGGTCCACGTGAACATGACCGAACCTCTTAGCCGGGATGTGAAACGGCTCCAAGGGAGCTCTCGTGTGTTTGTGTACCTTGGCTTGTTGACACGCAACGCAGGCTGCTGCCCACTCCTTAACTTGTTTGCGCAGGCTCGGCCATACAAATTTCTCTCCTACCATTTTGACCGACGCGTGCACTCTTGGGTGAGCCAGAGAATGAATCAAGTCAAAAACGCGGCGGCGCCACGTGGCCGGTACCACAGGACGCGGTCGTCCAGTGGAGACGTCGCAGATTGGGGGGGCATACCGTCTTGCAGCACCCTGTTCTCCAGCCTTAACCCTGTTGGTCCAGACTGGAGCACGCGCACTTCCGCGTCGCTAGCCTGATCAGCGGCCATGGCTGCATAATCTATCCCTACGCAAACTGGGGCCGCCACGGCACGCGAGAGGCAGTCTGCCACTACATTAAGTTTACCCGCCACATGCTGAATATCGGTAGTAAACTCTGAGATCGCGGCCAGCTGTCTCTGCTGCCAGCCTGACCACGGTTCTGAAACCTTGGCCATCGCGAAAGTCAGCGGCTTGTGGTCAACGAACGCGGTGAAACGGCGTCCTTCCAGCCAGAACTGGAAGTGGCGAATGGCCAAATGGAGAGCTAATAACTCCCTGTCAAACGCGCTGTATTTACGTTCACTATCGCGCAAAGTCCTGCTGAAAAAGGCGAGCGGCTGCCAAGCCCCGGCTACATGCTGCTCCACGACTGCCCCTATAGCCACATCTGACGCGTCAGTAGTGAGGGCTATGCGGGCCGTTGGGTCCGGATGCACCAACAATGCAGCATTGGCCAGGGCTGCCTTGACTTCCGAGAACGCTCGCTCTCGCTCCGGGGACCATTTGATTTTATTCGCGGGTTTTTGTTTTTTGAGCGCGTCGTACAGTGGTTGCATGAGCTGCGCTGCGCGGGGGAGGAAACGATTATAAAAATCCACCATTCCCAAAAACTCCTGTAACGCCCTGACCGGTTGTGGCTGGGGAAAATTTGTTACCGTGCGCACTTTGTCAGGTAGCGGAACCGCTCCTTCTGGAGAGACGCGATGCCCCAAAAAATCAATCTGCGCCACCCCGAACTGACACTTCGCTGGGTTGATTATTAAACCGTGCTCTCCCAACCTCTGGAAAACTGCCATGAGGTGGTTTTCGTGTTTGTCTTCGGACGCGCTGGCAACTAAGATGTCGTCCAGGTAGACGAATACGAAAGGGAGATCGCGCAGCACCGCGTCCATCATGCGTTGGAACGTCTGCGCAGCGCCTTTAAGCCCAAATGGCATGCGCAAAAACTCAAATAGACCAAACGGAGTTATTACCGCTGTTTTGGGTATGTCCTCAGCGCGCACTGGGACTTGGTGGTAACCGCGGACCAAGTCTATCTTAGAAAAAACGCGCGCCCCCGCCAAATGAACGAACAAATCTTGGATATGGGGGATTGGGTAGCGGTCGTGCGCTGTGGCGTTGTTCAACCTGCGGAAATCTCTGCAAGGTCGCCACGAGCCGTCAGCTTTTGGGACCATGTGAAGCGGGGAAGCCCACGGGCTGTTAGAATGCCTGATGATGCCCAACCTTTCCAGGTTGGCGAACTCCTCGCGCGCTATGGTCAGTTTAGCTGCATCCAAACGCCGAGCTTTTGCAAAAACGGGCGGGCCGGTGGTAGTAATAAAATGTTCCACCCCGTGTTTAGCGACGGCTGCTGAAAATGTGGGAACCGTGAGTGCTGGGAACTGAGTGAGCAGTGTGTGGAACTTACCGCTTGCAGCTGTGATGTTGGCTTGTGCTGTTGGCGGGGCCACTCGGGCTGTACAGGGAATAGAATCGAAAGAAAGTGCATTAACCAGGCGCCTGTTAGCGAGATCAACCAACAAACCATGTGAGCACAGAAAATCAGCCCCCAACATATTGAAATTCACTGCTGCTATGACAAAAGTCCACTCGAATGTACGGCCGTGTAAAGACAGAAGCAGAGTCCTCTCACCAAAGGTCTTAATCTCCGAAACTGCCAGCCGGTCAGCAGAGGAAGGTGTGATGAAACTCAACTGGGAGCCTGTGTCCACGAGGAAATGCCTCCCCGAGCGTGCATTTTTCAAGTAGAGCAGCTTGTTCTCCTCCCCGAGGGTCGCAGCTGCTACCGACCCCTGGTCTTGGCGTCTCCCGAGCGCTTGAATTGGCACGGTGGTATACATTTGCGTGCCTTCTCTGCAAAGCGGCGATGGTAGAAACAGAGGGTGTCTCCTCCGCGATCCTTGGCCCCCGCCACCGCCGTCGGCGGCGATTCTGCTATCGCCGTCTCTGGCCCCCCGCCATCTCCAGCCGCCGCGCCGAACTCCGTCGCTGCTGCGGTGGCCGCGCGCTGTTTGCTGGCGTTGAGAATCCGATGCGCCTCCTGGGCCAGCGCGCGGAAGTCCCGCTGGGCCAACAATGGCGAACTGGCCAGGGCCGCTCTCGTGGCCGACGGTAGGGTCCTGAGGAAAATGTGGGTGAAGATGAAGTCGTCGTCGTCTGAGCCCCTCAACCTCAGCATGTTCTCCATCAGGTCAATGGGCGTGCCATCTCCCAAGTCGTTCAGAGCTAGGAGCCTCTCCACTCTCTCCTCGACTGAGAGAGTGAAGCGCTGGATAAGCGCAGCCTTCAATCCGCCGTATTTGTCGTTGGCCGGTGGCCGCTCCAATAGGCTCTCCACATGCCGAGCCGTGCGGTTGTCGAGCTTTGCAATCACATGGTAGAACTTCATGTCATCTACCGTTATCCCCCGGAGGGCGAACTATGCTTCGATCAAGTGGAACCAGGAGCGCGGGTTGTCCTGCCAAAAGTCCGGTAACTGCACTGTAGCGGCATACACTTGGCTGGGAGCTCCTGACTTGGCTGGCCCGGGGGAATTTCTTTCATCCATGATACGTCTTAGGGTCACCAGTGTGGAAATGTGAAAATGACGAGGCAGAGTTTATCTCACGAGTCAGGTTTATTCACATCTTCCAACATCAGCAAAGCAGAAAGAGGAAAAACACAGAAGCATTCGTCCTTTATATACCAGGACTCTCCCAGTTCACAGTCACATAGCATTTCAATCACAAGTAACAATGCATCAACTCTTTGATTCTATAACCTCCTTTTCATAGTCTTCGGCCACCCGGAAATCCTCCAAGGCCATCTCTTGCATACCAAAGGCTAAACTTTCACATCCTCCTGTTATCTCCAAGGATACTCAGTTCTTTGTTCTAAGAGATGTGAGGCCTAAAGCGATACATATGTGTCCCACAATATGAATATATAAACACACACAGTGCGGAGCATTGTAGCTAGATGGAATAAATATGTAAATATATAAACACACACAGTGCGGAGCATTGTAGCTAGATGGAATAAATATGTAACTATATAAACACACACAGTGCGGAGCATTGTAGCTAGATGGAATGAAACAGCATAACCATCTACTTAGTTATCCTACATGGTATGATTATGTACCCATACATATTGTCACCCTCCGTAGCTACCGGTCTTTTCCTAGTTGTATAACGGAGGGGACCATTGTGTAAGTCTATTGCATCTTTTGCATTCAATACTATTAGGTTGTCACATCTTTTTGCTATCTCTGCGAGCAGCCCTGCTTAGGTTGTACAGTCTGACAGCCGTTGGTAGGAAGGACCTGCGAAACCTCTTGGTTGTGCACCTAGGATGATGTAGTCTGCTGCTAAATGAGCTCCTTAGTACATTCAGTGTGTCCTGCATAGGGTGGAACTCGGACTCCAGCAGAGATGACAGTTTAGCCACCATCCTTCTCTCTCCTATCTCCTCCACTGGGTCAAGGCGCTGCCCCAGGACAGAGCTAGCTTTCTTGATCAGTTTGTTCAGTCTCTTCCTATCAGCTGCTGTAATGCCACTGCCCCAGCAGACCACTCCAAAAGTGATGGCTGATGCCACCACCGTGTCGTAGAATGTCTTCAGCAGCGCCCCTTGTACACCAAAAGACCTGAGTCTCCTCAGTAGGAACAGCCTGCGCTGTCCCTTCTTGTAGAGTGCGTCAGTATTGTGTGACCAGTCAAGTTTATTGTTCAGATGAACACCCAGGTACTTGTAGGATGTCACCATCTCGATGTCTGTTCCCTGTATATTTACTGGTGCTGTGAGGGGTTGTCCTTGCCTGCGGCAGTCCACCACCAGCTCCTTAGTTTTCCTCGCGTTGATCTGGAGGCAGTTCCGATGGCACCAGTCCACAAAGTCCTGGATAAGTCCTCTGTACTCAGCTTCATCTCCGTTGGAGATGAGGCCAACGATCGCAGAGTCGTCAGAGAACTTCTGTAGATGGCAGTGTGTTGTGTTGTGTGAGAAGTCCGCAGTATAAAGGGTGAACAGGAAGGGAGCCAAAACCGTTCCCTGGGGGGCCCCCGTGCTACCGATGATCGTGTCGGACACACAATCCCGGGTTCTCACAAACTGTGGCCAGTTAGTGAGGTAGTCCAGGATCCATGATGACAGGTGCTGGTCCACCCCTGCGCACAGCAGCTTGTCCTTCAGGATCATCGGTTGGATGGTGTTGAAAGCACTGGAGAAGTCAAAGAACATGATCCTCACCGCATTCCCGGGCTTCTCCAGGTGGAACAGAGAACGGTGAAGGAGGAAGATGATCGCATCCTCAACCCCAATGCCATGCTGGTAGGCGAACTGGAGTGGATCCATCACTGGTCCCACCAGGGGGCAGAGGTGAGCAAGGAGCAGTCTCTCCAAGGTCTTCATCATGTGGGACGTCAGGGCCACTGGTCTGTAGCTGTTCAGATCTTTGGGGTGGGAAGTCTTTGGTACAGGTACCACACAAGATGTTTTCCACAACTGTGGTACCCTTCCCAGCTTCAGGCTCAGGTTGAAGATGTGCTCCACAATCCCACACAGCTGGTCTGCACAGGACTTGAGGAGCATTTCACTGATGCCGTCCGGTCCTGACGCCTTCCTCACCTTGATCTTCCTCAGCTCCGTCCTCACCTGGGTCTTAGTGAGGGTCAGGTTGGAGGGCTGTGTGTTGGGAGTGGGGGGGTGATGGTGGAGTGGGGAGTGGGCAGCAGGACTTGATGTCTTCAGAGGCAGCAGTGGTTGTTGTGCAGTCGAGGGGGGAGGGCGGTTGGTCAAACCTATTGAAAAACAGATTCAGATTGTTCGGCCACTCCCTGCCCCCCGTGGCCTGGGGGGAGGTATTCTGGAGCCCAGAGATGGTTTTAAGGTTTCTCCAGACCCCACCAATGTCACTCTGTTGCAGCTTATCCTCCATCTTCTTCCTGAAGCTGTCCTTGCCTTCTCTGATCTTCCTCCTCAGCTCCCTCTGTACGGACTTCAGCATCTCCCTGTTCCCCGACCTGAAGATCCTCTTCTTCTCTCTCAGAAGTGTTTTTATCTCAGGGTTGATCCAGGGTTTGTTGTTTGAGCAACACCGTATGGTCTTGGTGGGTACGGTGTTGTCCACACAGAAGCTGATGTAGTCCGTGATGGTGTGAGTGAGGCCATCGATGTCCTCACCATGTGGATCACAGAGCTGCTCCCAGGCAGTGGTTTCAAAGCAGTCCTTTAGAGCGTCCATTACCTCCTCAGACCATAACAGTAGGCTGTTCCATCCTAGGTGCATGACGGAGAGGTTCCGCAGGTCCTTCCTACCTATGGCTGTCAAACTTGATAATCTAACCAGGGCTGCTTATAGAGGTCATACTAAATGTACTAAACGTCACAACTTTGCATAACAGAGATCGTCCCCTCCAATACACAACTAAGACAATAACAATTTTTACTGAGGGTGGCAACAACATTGTTGATTCAAATGCGAAATATACTGTCTGGGTACATATTCATATTCTGCAGGGTAATTTAACAAACCGTAATGCTGTTTATACCAGCTAGCTGCAATGCTCCTGCACTGTGTATATAACTGTGTACATTTGTATATTTATTTACTGCTTTGACTAACCAGTTCTCATCTTATTATTTTATTTACTATTGCTCTGAGTGCTGCTATCCCTTTGCTGCTGCAATCCTGGAATTTCCCTACTGTGGGGATAATAAAGGCGTATCTTTTCTTATCTTATTGTCATTATCTGAGCACAGGGGGTTCCGCTGTGCTCTGTTCATTGTCTTTTTCCATATTTGTATATTTGTTGCATTCTCAGTTTCCTGTCATTTTATCCTTGGTTGGGTTGCACATATCTTGTATTATCTCTTAGTTCTACTTATTCTCCAGTTTACATTCATCATAGTCTTGTTATTATATTTGGTATTATCTGTATTTATTCTTCAGTTTATTATTTGTCCTCATTGTTGTTCTCATTTTATATTGGTATTTTTGTCAGCTCCTTTTGATCCTGTGTTCTCTCTCTCTTTCTTTTTCTCTCTCCGGGGCTGCGGCTGTCAGTGGCACTTCCAGGTTTTGCTCTTGTAGTGGGCGGTGCTCCTGTCAAGCTGTCAGTCCCGTCTCCTCCCCTCATGACTCACAGCTGGTTCAAATTGTGCAATCACTCTCCCTACCATTGAGTTGCTAGCTGTTAGCTTGCGGCCTACATATCTCCCGAGAGAACACTCACACGTGATCTGCATTGTTGTTTATGCAAATCCGACAGCGAACGCTGGGACAGCGCGTGACGTCATCCATTCAGTAACCAGCAGGCTGCAGACAGAACACCCAGATGCTCTTCTCCTCATCTCAGGCGATTTCAACCATGTTTCACTATCTCCCATTCTACCCACGTTCACCCAGTATGTCACATGCCACACTAGAGACAATAAAACACTGGACTTATTCTACGCAAACACTAAGGAGGCATACACCTCATCACAACTCCCCCCACTCGGGAGATCGGATCACAACTTGGTTCATCTCCGGTCGGTGTACAAACCCCTAGTGCACAGACAACCTCCGGCCATGCGCACAGTGGAGTTATGGTCTGAGGAGACAATGGACACTCTAAAGGGCTGTTTTGAAGCCACCGCCTGGAAGCAGCTCTGCGATCCACATGGTGAGGACATCGATGGCCTCACTCACACCTTCACGGACTACCTCAGCTTCTGTGTGGACAAATCCGTTCCCACCAAGACCATACGGCGTTGCTCAAACAACAAACCCTGGATCAACCCTGAGATAAAAACACTTCTGAGAGAGAAGAAGAGGATCTTCAGGTCGGGGAATAGGGAGATGCTGAAGTCCGTACAGAGGGAGCTGAGGAGAAAGATCAGAGAAGGCAAGGACAGCTTCAGGAAGAAGATGGAGGACAAGCTGCAACAGAGCGACATCAGCGGGGTCTGGAGAAACCTCAAAACCATCTCTGGGCTCCAGAATACCTCCCCCCAGGCCACGGGGGGCAGGGAGTGGGTGAACAACTTGAATCTGTTTTTCAATAGGTTTGACCAACCGCCCTCCCCCCTGACTGCACAACAACCACTGCTGCCTCTAAAGAAATCAAGTCCTGCTGCCCACTCCCCACTCCACCAACACCCCCCCCCCACTCCCAACACACAGCCTCCCATCCTGACCCTGACCAGGACCCAGGTGAGGACGGAGCTGAGGAAGATCAAGGCGAGGAAGGCGTCGGGACCGGACGGCATCAGCGCAAAGCTCCTCAAGTCCTGTGCAGACCAGCTGTGTGGGATTGTGACGTACATCTTCAACCTGAGCCTGAAGCTGGGGAGGGTACCACAGCTGTGGAAAACATCTTGTGTGGTACCTGTACCAAAAACTTCCCACCCCAAAGACCTGAACAGCTACAGACCGGTGGCCATGACGTCCCACTTGATGAAGACCCTGGAGAGACTGCTCCTTGCTCACCTCCGCCCCCTGGTGGAACCAGCGATGGATCCACTCCAGTTCGCCTACCAGCATGGCATTGGGGTGGAGGATGCGGTGATCTTCCTCCTTCACCGTTCTCTGTCCCACCTGGAGAAGCCCGGGAATATGGTGAGGATCATGTTCTTTGACTTCTCCAGTGCTTTCAACACCATCCAACCGATGATCCTGAAGGACAAGCTGCTGTGCGCAGGGGTGGACCAGCACCTGTCATCATGGATCCTGGACTACCTCACGAACCGGCCTCAGTTTGTGAGAACCCGGGACTGCGTGTCCGACACGATCATCGGTAGCACGGGGGCCCCCCAGGGAACGGTGCTGGCTCCCTTCCTGTTCACCCTTTATACTGCGGACTTCTCACACAACACACTGCCATCTACAGAAGTTCTCTGATGACTCTGCGATCGTTGGCCTCATCTCCAATGGAGATGAAGCTGAGTACAGAGGGCTTATCCAGGACTTCGTGGACTGGTGCCATCGGAACTGCCTCCAGATCAACGTGAGGAAAACTAAGGAGCTGGTGGTGGACTGCCGCAGGCATGGGCAACCCCTCACAGCACCAGTAAATATACAGGGAACAGACATCGAGATGGTGACATCCTATAAGTACCTGGGTGTTCATCTGAACAATAAACTAGACTGGTCACACAATACTGACGCACTCTACAAGAAGGGACAGCGCAGGCTGTTCCTGCTGAGGAGACTCAGGTCTTTTGGTGTACAAGGGGCGCTGCTGAAGACATTCTATTACACGGTGGTGGCATCAGCCATCACTTTTGGAGTGGTCTGCTGGGGCAGTGGCATTACTGCAGCCGATAGGAAGAGACTGAACAAACTGATCAAGAAAGCTCGCTCTGTCCTGGGGCAGCGCCTTGATCCGGTGGAGGAGATAGGAGAGAAAAGGACGGTGGCTAAACTGTCATCTCTGCTGGAGTCCGAGTTCCACCCTATGCAGGACATACTGAATGCACTGAGGAGCTCATTTAGCAGCAGACTACATCATCCCAGGTGCACAACTGAGAGGTTTCGCAGGTCCTTCCTACCGACGGCTGTCAGACTGTACAACCTAAGCAGGGCTGCTCGCAGAGATAGCAAAAAGACGTAACAAACTAATAGTTTTTTGAATGCAAAAGATGCAATAGACTTACACAATGGTCCCCTCCGGCATACAACTAGGAAAATACCGGTCGCTATGGAGGGTGAGAATATGTATGGGCACATAATCATACCATGTAGGATAACTAAGTAGACGGTTATGCTGTTTCACCCCATCTAGCAACAATGCTCTGCACTGTGTGTGTTTATATATTTACATATTTATTCCATCTAGCTACAATGCTCCGCACTGGGTGTGTTTATATTTATATATCTATATATTTATTCCATCTAGCTACAATGCTCCGCACTGTGTGTTTATACATCTACATATTATTCCATCTAGCTACATTGCTCCGCACTGTGTGTGTTTACATATTTACATATTTATTCCACCTAGCTGCAATGCTCCGTACTGTGGGTGTTTATATATTTACATATTTATTCCATCTAGCTACAATGCTCCACACTGTGTGTTTATATATTCATATATTTATTCCATCCAGCTACAATGCTCTGCACTGTGTGTCTGTGTGTCTGTATATATATATTTTATAGTAATATGTACATATGTATATTAGCTGCTCTTGCTTGCTTGTTTTTTTTCTTGCCTTCTGATTGTTGCTCTGAGTGTTGCTATCCCTGTGCTGTTGCAATCCTGGAATTTCCCCATTGTGGGACTAATAAAGGCTTATCTTATCTTATCTTATCTTACCTACTTAAGCTTTGTTCCTCCATTTGTTTATTGCTGGGTCATTGTTCATCAATCCTCGTCCGGAGACAGCATTCCCGTTTCCATTGTTTTCTACTATCGTAAGTCCAGCTCTGCTGGGATTTCATAGCTTCCTTGCCTGTTTTCTCCGTATGTCCAGCTCCGCTGGGATTTCGTAGTTACTTTTAAATATACAAACTCACTGCTCACTTTTGGTGTCGTCTGTTTGCCCTGTGAACAGGCAGTTCATGACACTTATCTTATCTTATCTTATCTTATCTTATTTTATATTACTGTTGGTGTGCCAAGTCTTTCTGTGCAAACAGCTGAGGTAGAGTTGTATGGGTGAGTGTGTACAGTCCAGGGGCAGGGGGCAGGTGGGGGGGGGCAGAGTTCAGGGTCTTGATGGCCAGGTGAACAAAGCTATTTAGCAGTCTTGTGGAGCGGGCCCATAGGCTCTGGTACCTTCTCCGAGGCCAGGGCGCTGAAGAGGGAGTGTGAGGGGTGGGAGGTGTTGCCTGCAATATTGATGGCTTTGCAGGTAAGGCGGGTATAGTAGATGTCCGAGAGGGAGAACAGAGGGGCACCGATCATTTTACTGGCTGCTTTCACTGTGTGTTGTAGAGTCTTCCGGCAGGAGGCGGAACAGCTTCCGTACTACGCAGTGATGCAGCTGGTGAGGATGCTCTCATTAGTGCCCCGGTAGAATGAGCACATGATGGGGGGTGGGACTCATGCTCTCCTCAGTTTGCGAAGGAAATAGAGGTAAATTTGAGCCTTCTTGGCAAGTGATGTGGTGATGTTAGACCAGGAGAGGTCCTCAGAGATGTGCATCCCCAGGAACTTGGTGCTGCTCACCCTCTCCACACCGGCTCCATCAATGATCAGAGGGGGATGCTGTATGTGTCCTCTCCTGAAGTCAACCACAATCTCTTTGGTTTTTCCCACGTTCAGGAAGAGATTGTCTTTACACCACTGGACCAGTTGGCTCACCTCATTTCTGTAGTTGGCCTCTTCATTGTTGGTGATGAGGCCCACCACGATCATGTCATCCACAAATTTGATGATATGGTTGGTGCTGTAGACTGATACACAGTCATGGGCCAGCAGGGCGAAGAGCAGTGTGCTGAGCATGCACCCTTGTGGGGCCCCTGTGCTCAGTGTGATGGTCTTGGAGGTGTTGCCACCAACCCGCACATTCTGTGGCCTCCCTTTGAGGAAGTCCAGCACCCAGTTACAGAGAGAGGTTTTGAGTCCCAAAATTATGGCTTACTAATATCAGAATAACATAATTAAAGATTAGACTAGAAATACGATTTCTCTATCACCAAGTATCTGAGTTTTTGTATTAGGTCCTGGGGGATGATTGTGTTGAATGCTGAATTGAAGTCCAAGAGCAGTATTCGCACATAGTAGTTCTTTGAGTCCTGGTGGGTGATGGCTGGATGGAAAGCAGCAGAGATGGCATCTTCTGTGGATCTGTTTGACCTGTATGCAAACTGAGATGGGTCGTGAGAGGGAGGTAGGGTGGACTTGATGTACTGCATGGCCAGCAGAACATCAAACAGAAGCCCTTCATTATTATGGAGGTTTGTGCTACTGGCCGGTAATTGTTGTAGCTGGATGGGACAGGCTTCTTTGGGACTGGTATTATGGTAGCAATTTTGAAACACGTGGGACAACAGCTTGACTCAGGGAGATGTTGAAGCTGTCGGCCAGGACATTCATGAACTCCTCCGCACAGTCCTTCAGAACGCGACCTTGTATGTTGTCTGGTCCAGCTGCCTTGCATGGATTGATCCTGGAGAGGGTCCATTTTACGCTAGCCGGATCCAGACTTAAAGTCTGCTTGTCTGGGGGAGGAGTGGTCTTCTGTGCTGATGTGCTATTTTGTACTTCAAAGCAGCCAAAGAAGTCATTTAAGTTGTTAAGCAGTGTGTAGTCGCTCGCACAGGTCTGAGGTGGAGGTTTGTCATTGGTGAGGGTCGATATGCCACGCCAGAGAGATTGTGCATCTCTGGTGTTGCTGAAGTGTCTGGATATTTTCTTGCTGTACTGTCATTTTGCATCCTAGATGCCATGGGACAGGTTGGCCCTAGCTGTTAGTCCTGTGGTGTCACTGACCCCACAAATGTATAAGCATAAGGTATAAATGCATAAATGTAAATTAAATTTGCAAGAATAACGGTGGAAAAATATGACAAAAATACTAATTTACAATTTTAAAAAGTCACTTATTTACAAGAAAAAAAAACTACACATTTACAAGAACAAAAGTTGCACATTTGTATAAATTTTGAATTTTTTTTCCCTCATAAATTTTCCAGTTTGGGTGGTTTTTCTTGTAAACTTGTTCTTTAAAAATTAATATTTTTCTCCTGTTAAATATGCAACTTTTTGCTCCTTTTTTCTGACAAATGTCATAATTATTTCCTATAAATTTGTCACTTTTTGTGATAAATTTACCTTTTTTTCCCACACAAATTTGTGAAGATGTACTCATAAATTTGACAATTTTCTCTGTGAAATTGGCAACTTATTTCTCGTACATTTTCAACACTTTTCTCACACGTTTGAGACTGTACCCACTAATTTGTGACATTTTCTGACATGGTTTTGTAATGATCAGGCGAGCGTGCTCCACCTCCCCTCCTGTTCTTGTCTTCCCGGCTCCGGAGTAATCACCACACCTGCGTGATTGACACACCTGCTGCTTCCTAGTTTTCCAGCGTATTTAAGAGCCAGCATGTGAGGAGCTCACTGCTGGATCGATAGGTTTGCTGTCACCTTAGCGGTGTGTACTCCGGCGCTGATCACGCTCGCCTGACCCGAAGACAGCGGACGTCCACCCAGGTTAACCGTCTTCCGCCTGTTTCCCCTGGTTCCACGCAGTAGTTCCTGCAGGCTCCTCTGCTCACAGTAGTAAGAGTGTACTCCTTTTCTTATTCTCCTCTCGTGGAGAATCTGCCTCTAGTTCTCTGATGACTCTGCGATCGTTGGTCTCATCTCCAACGGAGATGAAGCTGAGTACAGAGGGCTTATCCAGGACTTTGTGGACTGGTGCCATCGGAACTGCCTCCAGATCAACGCGAGGAAAACTAAGGAGCTGGTGGTGGACTGCCGCAGGCATGGGCAGCCCCTCATAGCACCAGTAAATATACAGGGAACAGACATCGAGATGGTGACATCCTATAAGTACCTGGGTATTCATCTGAACAATAAACTAGACTGGTCACACAATACTGACGCACTCTACAAGAAGGGACAGCGCAGGCTGTTCCTGCTGAGGAGACTCAGGTCTTTTGGTGTACAAGGGGCGCTGCTGAAGTCATTCTATGACACGGTGGTGGCATCAGCCATCACTTTTGGAGTGGTCTGCTGGGGCAGTGGCATTACTGCAGCCGATAGGAAGAGACTGAACAAACTGATTAAGAAAGCTAGCTCTGTCCTGGGGCAGCGCCTTGATCCGATGGAGGAGATAGGAGAGAGAAGGACGGTGGCTAAACTGTCATCTCTGCTGGAGTCCGAGTTCCACCCTATGCAGGACATACTGGATGCACTGAGGAACTCATTTAGCAGCAGACTACATCATCCCAGGTGCACAACCGAGAGGTTTCGTAGGTCCTTCCTACCTACAGCTGTCAGACTGTACAACTTAAGCAGGGCTGCTCGCAGAGATAGCAAAAAGACGTAACAAACTAATAGTTTTTTTTTTGAATGCAAAAGATGCAATAGACTTACACAATGGTCCTCTCCGGCATACAACTAGGAACATACCGGTCGCTATGGAGGGTGAGAATATGTATGGGCACATAATCATACCATGTAGGATAACTAAGTAGACGGTTATGCTGTTTCATCCCACCTAGCAACAATGCTCTGCACTGTGTGTGTTTATATATTTACATATTTATTCCATCTAGCTACAATGCTCAGCACTGGGTGTGTTTATATTTATATATCTATATATTTATTCCATCTAGCTACAATGCTCCGCACTGTGTTTTTATATATCTACATATTATTCCATCTAGCTACATTGCTCCGCACTGTGTGTGTTTATATACTTGCATATTTATTCCACCTAGCTGCAATGCTCCGTACTGTGGGTGTTTATATATTTACATATTTATTCCATCTAGCTACAATGCTCTGCACTGTGTGTTCATATATTCATATATTTATTCCATCCAGCTACAATGCTCTGCACTGTGTGTCTGTGTGTGTGTGTGTATATATATATATATATCTTATAGTAATATGTACATATGTATATTAGCTGCTCTTGCTTGCTTGTTTTTTTTTTCTTGCCTTCTGATTGTTGCTCTGAGTGTTGCTATCCCTGTGCTGTTGCAATCCTGGAATTTCCCCGTTGTGGGACTAATAAAGGCTTATCTTATCTTATCTTATCTTATCTTATCTTATCTTAATCATCTCTCTCTGCTCTTTTCCCATAGGCTGCATGCGCTCCAGCGGGCACCTGTTTTGTGTTTAAATTTACATGTGTGTTTTTTGTTTTGGGCTGTTCTTTTATTGTGCACTTTTATTTAGGTTGGTGTATTAGGGTTTGTTCTTTCATTAAAGTGGTGAAACTTTTTACATCTGAGTCTGAGTGCTTGTTTGGTGTGGCTGCTTTGCGTTTGAGCTTCTCTCTTGAATTGAACCATGACAGATTGATCCAGCCAAGATTGAGACTCAGCGGGCGCTTCGCCAGGTGAACAGTTGGCACTCTGGCACTTGGATGCTACAGAACGTCGGGTCATGTATCTATCTGACCAGTTCCAAACCCTCACCCAGCAATTGGCCACCGTTAACAAGCACTTGTGTCGGCTTCCTGGTGTGGTGTCTCCCCCTTCACCTGCTGCTCTGGCAGTTTCTGCCATCCGCAGGAACATTTCTGTTCCCTCGCCTGCCCCCTATGGGGAGGTGGGGGTGCAAACGGTTCCTGCTCCACTGCCGGCTTTATTTTCAGCAGGTGGAAGGGGAGTATAGGGATGATTTGGCTAAAATCCACTTCATGACCTTGTTGCTGCAGGACCGGGCACTTAAGTGGGCACAGTCCATCTTGAGCTGCCCGGAGAGGCCCCTACACACATTCGAGCAGTTTGTGTGGGAGTTCTCTGAGGCTTTCGACTATACAGAGAGTGAGGGGAACATTGTAAGCCAGCTGATGGGACTCCGACAGGGAGACCAGTCTGTAGCCGATTTCTCCGTTGAGTTCCGGGTCGCTGTGGCGGACTTCGGATGGAATGACGCTCCCCTGCGCAACACCTTCCTCTGGGGCCTGGATACGCATCTCCCTGACGAGCTGGCTATCCGTGCATCCCCCTCCTCTCTGGATGAGATTATTGTGCAGGCAGTGGCTCTGGGTAACCGGTTTAGGGAGCATGCGAGGGAGTAGAAGGCCGCTGCTTTCCCGTTCGCTCCACGGTCTGCCCCCCTGGCCTCTGATGCTGTTCTGCTGGTGTTGTCACCAGAGCCGATGGATCTCGGTAGGATCTGTCTGACTCCGTGGGAACGCCAGCGTCACAAGAGGGCAGAGGTGTGCATATATTGTGGGGTCCCTGGCCACGCAATAGTGAAATGCCTAATTTGGCTGGGAAGATTCGGCCCGTCAGTAACTGTGGGGGGTCTGGCGGGAGAGTCTTCGCAAATTCTCCCAATCGTTTTGAACTCCTGGCCCTCATTCAGTTACCGGGAGCCGAGTTCAAAAACTCCGCCCTGATTGATTCGGGGGCGGAGCAGAATTTCATTCAAATGGCACTGGTCCGTAAACTTCAGATTCCCACCAGGAATGTTCCGATGCCCTTGAATGTCTCGGAGGTTTCAGGCAGCAGGATCATGGCGGTCATTTTGTCCTGTAATCACCACGAGACTGTCTAGTTTTATGTCCTGCCTCAATCTACCACCCCCATGATTCTGGGGTATCTGTGGCTCCATTTCGTCCTGGAGCTCTTTTTGCCTCTCATCATGTTTCCGCTCAGCTGCATGCTCGCCCTCTCCCCTGATCTCCCCTTGGCTGAGCTGCCGGATCTCAGCTCCGTGCCCAAGGTCTATCATGACTTAGGGGGGTCTTTAGCAAGTCCAGAGCCCTATCTTTACCACCTCATCGGACCTACGACTGTGCCATCGACCTCCTTCCGGGCATGTGGCTGTCATCCAGCCGGCTCTACAGTTTATCTGGGCAGGGAGGCGATGGAGACCTACATAAAAGACTCCCTCTGCGCCGGGCCTTATTTGCCCATCGTCCGCTCCTCTCGACGCTGGGTTCTTTTTTGTAGGAAAAAAGGACGGGACATTGAGGCCGTGTATTGATTACTGTGAACTTAACTCGATTACCCATAAGGATAAATATCCGCTGCCCCTTATCAACTCAGCGTTTGAGCTACTCCAACAGGCGTGTTTCTTCACCAAGCTCGACCTCTGTAATGCGTACCATTTGGTCCACATTCATCAGGGAGATGAGTGGAAGATGGCATTTAAAACACCTCTGGGCCATTTTGAATATTTGGTTATGCCATTCGGGCTGACCAATGCCCCTGTCATCTTTCAGCGGTTAATTAATGACATCTTGCAAGACATGGTAAACTAGTTTGTTTTCGTGTATTTGGACGACATTCTGATTTTTTCCCGCACGCTGGAGGAGCACGTAGTTCATGTTTGGTCCGTCCTGCAGCGATGGCTGGAGAATGTTTTTTGTGAAAGTGGAGGAGTGCGAATTCACCACTCACTCAACTTCATTTCTGGGGTTCATCATTGCAAAGGGCGTGTTAAAGGCCGATCTGGAAAAAATTAAGGCAGTTGTAGACTGGCCTACCCCCAGTCCAGGAAGCACCTCCGACGCTTCCTGGGCTTTGCCAACTTCTACCGTCGATTTATCCGTGATTACAGTCAGGTGGGGCAACCGCTTTCACAGTTGACGTCGACCAAAAGCCTGTTCAAGTGGTCCGAGGCCGCTGAACGAGCTTTTGTGACCCTGAAAGGCCTCTTCAGCAACACGGGTGTCCTGGCACAGGTAGATCCCCTGGCGCAGTTCGTGGTCTAGGGGGATGCTTCCGATTCGGTGGAGGGCACTGTCCTCTCCTAGCATTCCATCTCCGACCAGAAGCTCCATCCGTGTGCATATTTCTTCTGGCGGCTGACGCCAGCCGAGAGGAATTACAGTGTTGAGGACCACGAACTGTTGGCCATTAACCTGGCATTGGAGGAGTGGAGACACTGGCTTGAGGGGGCTAGCCAACCGGTCATTGTCTGGACTGATCATAAAAATTTAGAATATCTTCGATCGGCCAGACGGTTGAATTCACGGCAGGCTTGGTGGGCCCTGTTCTTTAAAAGGTTCAATCTTTCCATCTCATACTGACCAGGGTCCTGTAATGCCAAGGCTGATGCCCTCTCCCACCAGTTTTCCCCTGACTCCTCCTCTTCCCCCTCCCCCCCCCATAACTGCTGTATCTCCCCCGGAGACTATTCTCCCCCCTCCTGCTTTCTCAGGGCGCTCTCGTGGGAAATTGAACAGAGAGTCCGGCCGGCCCAGTCATCCAAACCCATCCCAGAGGGAGGTCCGTCTGAGCGGCTATATGTGCCCTCCACGCTGTGCAGTGAGGTGATCAAGTGGGGGCACACCAGCTTCTTTGCCTGCCATCCCGGCATTTCCCAGACCATCGAGCTGCTTAGAAGAGCATTTTGGTGGCCCACACTCGGGAGGGATGTGCGAGAGTACGTCAAGGCCTGTCACACCTGCGCCGTGAACATGACCGACTCTTCCCCTCCAGCTGACCTCTTTCATCCCCTTCCGGTGCCGAGTCATCCGTGGTCCCACATCACTCTGGATTTTGTCACAGGCCTCCCTCCATCCCAGGGTAACACAGTCATACTCACCATCATCGACCGTTTCTCCAAGACCATCCACCTTGTCCCTCTCCCCAAACTACCACTGGCTACAGAAATGGCCGACCTAGTGATCCATCCATCCATCCATCTTCTACCACTTTTCCGGAGGTCCGGGTCACAGAGGCAGCAGTTCAAGCAGAGAAGCCCAGACTTCCCTCTCCCCAGCCACCTGCTCCAGCTCTTCAGAGAGGATACCAAGGCGTTCCCAGACCAGCTGGGAGACATAGTCTCTCCACCGAGTCCTGGGTCTGCCCCAGGGTCTCCTCCCAGTGGGACGTGCCCGAAACACCTCAAGTGGGAGGCGTCCAGGAGGCATCCTAATCAGATGCCCATACCACCTCAAGTGACTCCTTTCAATGTGGAGGAGCAGCGGTTTTACTCTGATCCTCTCCCGGATGACTGAGCTCCTCACCCTATCTCTGAGGGTGAGTCCAGCAATCCTACGGAGAAAGCTCATTTCAGCCGCTTGTATCCGCGATCTTGTGGCCGACCTAGTGATGCAACATGTTATCCGCCTGCATGGGATCCCAATGGACATTGTCTCGGACCGGGATCCACAGTTTACATCCCAGGTCTGGAAGGCATTTTGTCAATTCCTGGGTGCTACTGCCAGCCTGACGTCCAGATACCACCCACAGAGCAACGGTCAGGCCGAGTGTGCCAATCAGTCCTTGGAGGCCACCCTACCATCGGGAGCTCTCTCCCAACCTGGGTGGAATATTCCCATAGCTCTTCCATCTCCTCCGCCACTGGGCTTACTCCATTCGAACCCTCGATGGGCTACACTCCACCTCTGCTGCCCATGGTGAAGAGGGGTCTCGCCGGCCCATCCGTGGTGGTCCACGCGTGCCGTGTTGCCATCTGTGGAGGTCCAGAAGAGCTGCCCTCCTCCACTCTGCGGAGCGGAATCAACAGTATGCAAACCGCAGACGTGTGCTGGCGCCAAAGTACACGGTAGGACAGAAGGTCTGGCTGTCCGCCGAACAGATTCCACTGAAAACAGAGTCCCGGAAGCTGTCGCCGCACTACTTGGGCCTGTTTCCCATCAAGCACATTATAAACAATGTCACTGTTTGGCTGGACCTGCCACCTTCGATGCGGATCCATTCAACTTTCCATGTCTCGCGCATGAAGTCCCTCTCCGCCAGCCCTCTCTGCCCTCCTCCAGATCCCCCACCTCCCCCAGGGTTATCAGTGGTCAGACCACCTACACCATGGAGAAAATTCTGGACGTCCGTCGATGGGGTCATGGCTGCCAGTATTTGGTCCACTGGAAGGATACGGTCTGGATGAGAGGTCCTGGATCCCGGGTTCTTACATCCTGGATAAGCGGATGGTGCGAGAATTCCAGCGGGTGCACCCGTGGAAGCCCAGTGGGACGCCAGGAGCTGCCCCTTGAGGGGGGCACTGTGATGATCAGGCGAGTGTGCTGGTGTGGCTGCTCTGTGTTTGAGCCTCTCTCTTGAATTGAATCATGACAGGTTTACAAAACCTAGACTCAGGAGCAGACACAGATGAGAATGTTAGAACAGTTTAAACAATGATTTTATTGACAAATATTGCAAAGATCAAATGTAACAAAGGTCTGGCAACCCTGGAGGGAGAGAGAAACACAGCGATGAGTATATGTACATAAATAGGATCAGTTGGCAGTATTAAAGGGATTTTAACCCCTTTAATACTCCTCTGGGATGGGGAGCCATTGAGGATCCTCCAGCTGCAGACTGTGGCAAGCTGACCAAGCCTGAGTGCAGGGAAAGGGAGTGGAGACTGCAGTGAAGGAAAACGGTGGTAAGGTGACTTACTTGGAGGGTAAGGGGAGTATGCATAATCCGGGGAATAAACAATCCAGATTTGGGGGTCACTCAGGGAAGGGTCAGAGCATGGCAGGTGGTACAATAAGCAGGCAGGCAAATACAAATCGGCAGGCGGGCACAGGGTTCTAGGACAGGCAAAAGGTCAAAGCACAAAACACAGGATAACAGCTTTGATGTTAATGAGGCTCAGGTAGGACACAGGCAGGTGGTTTGACGTAACCAGACAGAGTGGTGGAACAGCGTCCAATATAAAGGTTTCCCTGATTAGTGACAGGTGGTGCAATCAGCTGCAGGGAGTGGCACCTAATCAGAAGGGAGAGAGCGAGAGACAGACAGGAACACAGAGCAGGCAAGAATCCTATCATTTTCCTCTTAAAGTGTCAGTTTATAAAAATATAACATATAAAAATATAATTTTGTTTAAAAAAAACTACTTGAGTCCATATAGTAACTATAAAGCATTATGCTTGCACTCTGGGGGGATGATTTTGGGTCATTTTGCTAACAATGGGGATGACATCCCTGTTGGATATGAATATGTTGTTAATGGGCAGCACGGACATGACGCCCTCAGTAACAGTAACAGCCTTTATCTGCCTGGTGTTAGCATACAGTTATATTGATCCACATGTGTGCCATTTTTGTGTGCTTGTAAGGCAAGGCAAGTTTATTTGTATAGCACATTTTGTGTACAAGACAATTCAAAGTGCTTTACATAAAAATATTAAAGCATTAGAGTAAGATGCAAAAGGAATACATAAGAATTAAAAAGCAAACTCAGAAGTAAATTAAAGAAAAACAAAAGCAGGCTAAAATAGAATATGACAGAAATAAAAATTTACAGTGCATTGTAGGAGATTAACAATTGTTCCACTGAAAGGCCACGGCAAATAGGAGAGTTTTTAACCTGGATTTCAAGCAGCTGAGAGTTTCAGCAGCCCTGATGCTTTGTGGGAGTTTGTTCCATATGTGAGGGGCAAAAAAACTAAATACTGCCTCACTATGGTTGGTTCTAACTCTGGGCACAGATAGTAGGCCTGACCCTGATGATCTGAGGGCTCTGGGTGGTTCATAATGGACTAGCAGGTCTGAAATGTATTTTGGCCCGAAACCATTCAGAAAGCTATACCATTCACAAACTTGTAATAAAGTTTGTGTTCTGTCTCCACTCCTATTTCCAGACATGACAAATGGCGACGAGGAGAAAAATTGGCCTTCGTAGGATAGAGCCTGACAGCTCCATCACGAAAGCATGCACAGAACCACCGCCGCCATTCCTCAGAGATCCAGGTGAGCTGCCCATTTCATGGCCCTGTTGGTTTGAGTGGTTCAGCAGTTACGTGAAGGATGTGAACCTGGGCAGACATGGACAGCAGAGGATGCGAGCAATCCTGATCTGGAGCCTGGGTGCCGAGGGGCAGCGGATATTTGGTTTTTTTGGATCAGGTGGACACGTATGACGAGTGCGTGGGGTTGCTGACCGAACACTTCATGGTTCCACAGGACGTGATAACCCAGAGGTTTGTGTTTTACCAGCGCCAACAGTGAGAAGACGAGTCGTTCATACAGTACATGGATGCCCTTCACCGTTTGGCTAGTGTTATGTCGGAATTACCTTTGTAATGACAAGGCCAGGTGCACAGTTGAACTTCACTTTATTAAAGGGGTGGTCACACTGTTATGTCTGGAACTGGAGTCAAGGAAGAGAGCAATAGTGGAGCTGAAAAGACGTTTATTATAACACAGGGCGCAGTGCACCTGAACCACACATACGACTGCTGGCAGAGGTAAAGGTGGAAGAGACCGCCCCCCCCACCTGCAGCCCTTCTTATACGCACGGGGTTGGTGGAACCGGAACATGGCGCCACCACCCCGTGCCACACAGATAAGAGCTCCAAATACAAAACAACATATGATCAATAAATAACTATACAACATTTCCCCTCCCTGTAGAAAATCCAAAACACATATACAATCAGCTCACCCCAATTTGGAACCCGAACCATCCACTAAACAAAACTAAACTAAAATCACAAAAAGGGGCCTATGGCATTCACACAAAATAACAAAAATTAGGGAAGACGGGTAGACTGCTGTCCTACCCCCCACACGGCAAGGCAGGTTATTATGTCACCCATGATATATAAAAGTCCCGTTAAAAAAAAATTACTGCCGTGTCTCCTATTTAAAACAGAACACCAGAACAATCCCAGAGTTATAAATACATATTAAGGACTAACATCCAATACACATCCATGGCTCAGTGAGGATGACCCGTGCTCCCCCCCCTCCCAGACCCTTCACCATTCAGTCCACCCCTGGAGGTAGCTCACTTCCCGGGCCACAGCTGGTCGCCTCAGTCCCAATGTGCCTTCTCCTCCACACCTCCGAGCACTCCAATCATCTGGGGCCGTGTCCAACTGTCTTCTTTGGGGCACGCTGTAACTCATTAGGATGGCCCCACGAGTCATCCGAAAGCAGAAGGTAACCATTGTGCTGCTCGCCAGTCACCTGCAGCTGGCCCTGGTACTGCTCCATCTTCCGCTTTTCACCCACCTGGACCTCGCCTCTGCCCGAGCCTGAACCCAGTCCACAACTCCAAGCGGGGCCCTGCACAGCCTGCGGTGTCTCCGCCTGACACTCGCTTTCCCAGTGCCACTCAGTCCTGCCCCGACTGCTTGTAAATCCACTGCGGACCCTGCTGATGTGGCCCCTGATGTGGCCGCGTTTTCACCGGCCCACCATGGCTGTGCTCTGGGAACATCTGGGACCATCCTTTGGGCATTGCTCGCCGCCACAGGCTCTCCCCCATGCTGCCCGGTACCCTCGTCCAGGGCGACTCGGACACTGGCACTGGGGCCCTCCTGCGGCGACCCTGAGGGCGACAAGGCCTGTCCACTTTCCAGAGTGCCCGGCAATTGTTCATCTCACACAGCGTTGTCCTGAACTCTCGGAACCAGTTGGTCCCACAGTCCGCAGCCCGACCATTCTTCCCCAGCGCTGCTCCTGATGGAAAACCCGAGGCCATAAAACAGGTTGCACCCCATGATGTTCATGCCGCGGGCCGTCATGATGAACTCCACATCGGCCATCTCCGCTGACTTATACCGAGCCGTCAGTCTGATGGTACCCATCGTGGCCAACCATCCTCCTCCATAGCTGCAAAGCGGCGCTGAGTCACCTCCAATCCTGTAGTGGGGAAAACATTCTCTAATCGTAGCCCAGTTCAGCAACAAACTCTCCGCCCCTGTGTCGATCAGCATCGGTACTGGTCCTCCGTCCAATTCTACCGTGCAATGTGTGCGCCCACTGGTACTTGGTGACACAGTATGAATCGCCATCGGGGCGGGAGAAGTCAAGCTCTTATGCGGGTTATCTTGTTCCGCTGACTGGCACACCCTCGCAAAACTATGTAGACGGCTACAATTGCCGCAGCACTTTCCTCTTGCCGCACACTCTTTGGCCTTGTAGTAGTGTTTTGTTGACCCTCAGCCCATACACCTGGGCTTCCCCAGGGCAGACCTCATCTGAACAGCGTTGGCCCTCTCGGTGTTATCCTTGACATTCCCATCGCTGTCCAGGTCCACTACCTGTGTGGCCATGGAGGATCCCAACTTTTGTGGTGGCAGACGCTCACATAGCTCCCGAGTTAGCTTATCCGCTGCCTCCGCTGTCTCCAGCTGGAGAGCCAACTCGACAGCCTTGGCCGACGTCAACTCACCCGGAAATGTGAGCAGCTTAGACCGGACCACAGCACAGTTGGTGTGTTCCGGCAACTGGTCGCGAACCATTTCTTCCTCCAACAGTCTGAACCGATACTCAGCGGCTAGCTGCCTCAAGTCCGATACAAACCACTGGATGGGTTTGCCAACCTGTTGGCGGGGCTGTCAGAACTTAATCCTCCAGACAATAATGTTGTCTGGTGCCCTGAAATGGCACACCATTAACTCGACCACTTCTTCGTAGTTGTCTGCGTCACCAAGCCCAAAATTCTCTGGCCCTCCATTCCCAGGTTGTGCACAAGCAATGCATTCACCCTCAGCTTCTCCATCCTTCCCAGGGCCAACACCACCATATACATTTTAAAGGCTTTGTACCACAGAGGCCACGGCACAGGCAGCTCACCTGGGAGCTCCAAAAATGGCCGAATTGGTGCTCCACACACTTCCATGGTTTTTCTTCTTGTCACCAAATGTTATGTCTGGAACTGGAGTCAAGGAGTAGAGCAATAGTGGAGCTGAAAAGATGTTTATTATAACACAGGGTGCAGTGCACCTGACCACACATATGACCACTGGCAGAGGTAAGGGTGGAAGAGACTTCCCCCCTACCTGCAGTACTTCTTATACGCACGGGGTTGGTGGAACCGGAACATGGAGCCACCACCCCATGCCACACAAATAAGAGCTCCAAATACAATACAACATATGAACAATAACTACCCAACACACACACAACACAACCAGCAGGCAGGGGCATCGGCAAAGAGAACATAACATGAATACCCCCTGGTATTTATGGGGCAGTGCAGTGGCGGAAGAAGAGGTGGCTGCCACTATACCGCACTTCAGAATAAAACATAAAATACAACATCACAGCTAGCACGTGCAAGTTCGGGCACGTGGAAGATAGGCCGATACAGTCTCAGTTGGAAGAGTACGCTGTGGATCCGTGGACACGGGACATGATATGGTGGGGGCTGGACATCCAGACAGTGGCAGGCTCGGTGGACTGGCTATGGTTGGCGCTGTTGAGGATGCTGCACTGTCTATCGGAGATGACCGCGATGGAAGTGGCGACTCAGCTGGAGATGACGGACCAGGTGGCTCCGTTGGTACAAACAGTTTCCCCAGTGGTTGAGCCCGCCGACCCCACACCTTCTCGGGAGGGCCCCGAGGGAGACACCATGGAACAGCAGGGCACCACAGTGCAACAACCCAGTGGTGAACTCAGTTTGGATGACAGCGGTTCAGGTCCATTACGCTCGGAGGTGGACACAGCCACTCTCTGCCTCACACCGTACGCCGAACAGAACCTAGCAGAACCACAGCAGCAACAGGAGCCCCAGACCACCATCATGCAGGTACCGGAGCCATCACTAGAATTCCAGTCCGCAGCCATGCGGGACGTGGAGCTGGTCCCCATGCAGCACGAGCATCCTCGAGCTGCAGCCTCATCACAGGAGGGAGGGTATGATTTCGGGGACGTGTACAGCCGAGGAGCACAGCACAGAGAGTGAACACAGCACGGTAAGAGAGCACAAACTAGACTCACCTCCGATCCTCGCCAGCATGAGCTTCAAACAGCCGCTGTGGAGCTGCAGGAAGGGGAGTTCATGGAGAAAGGGGACCCTGGTGACCGAAGACAGTCTGGCGCATGTCCCGTCACTGATGACAATGACATTTCACCTTGACCTCAACCAGCACCAGGTGAGGGAGAGAAAAAGCCAAACTCATCCAACATCCCAAAAGCCAGTTTAGGAAGCTTGGGATCAGACCACCAAGGTCTCTGCCTTCGACCGCCACCTGATCCACATAGCACCAAACCCCCATGGTCCCTCCTGCAGGTGGTGAGCTCACTGGAGGGTAGACCCATGTAACTCCTTTGGGCTGAGCCCGGCAGGATCCCATGGGCAGAAACCTGGCCACCAGGCACTAATCATCGAGCCTCTCCCCCAGTCCTGGCTCCAGGGTAGGGCCCCGGTAACCCCATTCCGGGCGGAGTACACTGAATCCTTAATCGAGCATTCATCATGAGAGTCTGTTGGATCATTCACCCAGGACCAGTTTATCTTGGGTGACCCTACCAGAGGCAAATTGCCCCTGCCAACAAAGCTCCAGGGATCACTAGGGCATGCAAAACCCCCACCACAATAAGGTGACGATCCATGAGGGGTCATGTAACAAGACAGGAGGCACCATGGAACAAGAGGGCCAAGGAGCAAGACATTTGGTCGGTGTCGAAGAGAAACTATCCGGCGGCTCAGGAAGGGGAAGCAGCTCCCTGTCCACACTGTGTATGGTGCAGATGGGGTGCGGCTGACTTCGACTGGGGAGCTAGTTGGGCGGTGGAAGGAATACTTTGAGGATCTCGTCAATCCCACCAACACGCCTTCCACAGAGGAAGCCGGGATAGTGGATGAGGAGGATGACTCACCCATCACAGGGGCTGAGGTTGCCAAAGTGATTAAAAAACTCTTTGGTGGCCGGGCCCCGGGGGTGGACGAGATTCACCCTGAGTACCTCAAGGCCCTGGATGTTGTAGGGC
Organism: Pholidichthys leucotaenia; assembly: GCA_020510985.1. Classification (NCBI taxonomy): domain Eukaryota; kingdom Metazoa; phylum Chordata; class Actinopteri; order Cichliformes; family Pholidichthyidae; genus Pholidichthys; species Pholidichthys leucotaenia. Next base: position 197,435,485 of record CM035843.1, on the reverse strand, counting down.
TGTCATGGTTGACATGCCTCTGCAACATTGTGTGGAGGTTGGGGACACTGCCTTTGGCATGGCAAACAGGGGTGGTGGTTCCTCTCTTCAAGAAGGGGGATCAGAGGGTGTGCTCCAACTTTAGAGGGATCACACTCCTCAGCCTCCCTGGGAAGGTCTATGCCAAGGTACTGGAGAGGAGAGTCCAGCTGTTGGTCGAACCTCGGATTCAAGAGGAGCAATGTGGTTTTTGTCCTTGCCGTGGCACATTGGACCAGCTCTTTACCCTCTCGAGAATCCTCAAGGGTTCATGGGAGTTTGCCCAACTAGTTTACATGTGTTTTGTGGACTTGGAGAAGGCATTTGACCGCATCTCTCGTGGTTTTTTGTGGGGGGTGCTTTGGGAGTATGGGGTATTGGGCTTGTTGTTACGAGCTATCCGGTCTCTATACGACTGTTGTGAGAGTTTGTTTCGCATTGCCAACACTCGGTCGGACTCATTCCCGGTGTGAGTTGGACACCGCCAGGGCTGCCCTTTGTCACCGATCCTGTTCATAATTTTTATGGACAGGATTTCTAGGTGCAGTCAGGGAACGGAGGGTGTCATGCTTGGTGACCACAGGATCTCATCGCTGTTGTTTGCAGATGATGTTGTCCTGTTGGCTTCATCCAGCAATGACCTACAGGTCTTACTGGGATGGTTTGATACTGAGTCTGAAATGGCTGGGATGAGAATCAGTACCTCCAAGTCCGAGTCCATGGTGCTCAGCCGGAAAAAGGTGGATTGTCCTCTCCGGGTTGGGGACAAGCTCCTGCCCCAAGTGGAGGTGTTTAAGTATCCCAGGTCTTATTCACGAGAGAGGGGAGAATGGAACAAGAGATTGACAGACAGATCGGGATAGCATCTGCACTGACGTGGACGTTGTACCAGTCTGTTGTGGTGAAGAGGAAGCTGAGCTCTAAGGCAAAATTGTCAATTTTCTGGTCAATCTACGTTCCTACCCTCACCTATGATCATAAGCTTTAGGTAATGACCACAAGAATGAGATTGTGGATGTAAGTGACTGAAATGAGCTTTCTTCGTAGGATTGCTGGTCTCACCCTTAGAGATAGGGTGAGGAGCTCAGTCATCCGGGAGAGGCTCAGAGTAGAACCACTGCTCCTCCACATTGAAAGGAGCCAGTTGAGGTGGTTTGGGCATCTGATCAGGATGCCTCCTGGACGCCTTCCACTTGAGGTGTTTTGGGCACATCCCACTGGGATGAGACCCCAGGACAGACCCAGGACTTGTTGGAGAGACTTTGTCTCCCAGCTGGTCTGGGAATGCCTTGGTATCCTCTCTGAAGAGCCGGAACAGGTGGCTGGGGAGAGGGAAGTCTAGGCTTCTCGTCTTGAACTGCTGTCTCCGTGACCCGGACTTTCCGAAAAGTGGTAGAAGATGGATGGATGGATGGATGGATGGATGGATGGATGGATGGATCATCGAGCATCCTCGCTGAGTATCAGCCTCAGGGAAATGTCGCAGCACAGCAGGATGAAGAGTTTGTGGCCCGGCAGGGGCCACAGAGCAATGCTGACCGAGGACACGTCCTGCTGCTGGTGCGCATGGTACACCAGCACAGCATCAACCAACATCAGAGATGAAGAGAGCAGCAGCACCGAGTGCAGTTGAGCTGATCGCTGCGCGCACTGCTTGATTGAGTTTGGGTCCAACGATCTGACCGCCTGGACCCACAGATGGTTCCATCATTGCAGATGAGATTGCTGCACAAAAGAGGCCAGCTGCCGTCCAGATGGTTGATGGTTTGAGATGGCACGTCAGCCATCTGCGGAAGGTAAGAGCAGCTGCCTCGGATCAAGACGCAGCGCTGGAGCTGATCCAGCTGGTATGGGGCCCAGGCTGGGACATTGGGAGAGCGGGAGCAAGTAGGCTGAAAACCCTGGGAAACAGCAGCAACAGCGGGCACAGAGGCAATACAGCCGTGTGCCTTGGATGGAGGTGCTGTGCACAGCGGCGAGGCGCCTGGGTCGAAGAGTGATGCCGACGAGAGTAATGCTGTAAGCCCCGGGAGAGAGCAGCGACACTCGGGCGCAGTGGGAGCGCAGCGGAGTGCCTTGGACAAGCGCGCTTTGTGCAGCAGCGAAGCGCCTAGGTTGACGAGCGACACCAATGAGTGGGCTGCAGCCTTCCCTGGAGTTCGGCCACAGGAGACCACAACGGCGGCAGCTGCAGTGGTGTTGAAGGTGGTGGGAGGCGGACCAACAGGCACGGAGGGACTGCGTGCCAGGCAGCAGCACTGCAGGTCCAGATGAGAGAAGCGGCCGAGGATGAGGAAAGAGACCCCGGGGGCAGGCGGCTTCCAGGGGTGTGCATGCTGTGGGACTGCCCTAGGCCTCCGAGCTGGCTTTACCCCTGGCTGCCACTGGACATTAGCATAACATGAACGCTTTAATGTAAATATGTTTAAGTAGTGTGTGGTGTGAATGTTATGTGTGGTATGGCATTATTTTGTTATTTAGTGTGAGACACACAGTGCTATTTTGGTTGTTTTGGGGCAAATGTGTTAGGCCATTATGATTCACTGTTCCCTGTTGTTTTAGTGTGTGATTCGGGTTCTAAATTGGGGTGGATCTGAATTGTGTGTATGTGTTTTGCACTTTTGTAAGGGGGAGGAGGAATGCTGTGTAGTGAATATTGTGTGTGTGTGTGTGTGTGTGTGTGTGTGTGTGTGTGTGTGTGTGTGTGTGTCTCTATGGGCTTGCTGTACCCACCTGCGGGATGACGTCAGATGGGCTACGGCCGTGGTGTATATAGTTCTGTGTGCGTAATGAAGTTCAGTTCGCTGCATGGCATAAGACTGACTCCAACCATTATTGACACACATAACATGTATATGTACAGTATATATTGTTAACAATCTTCTTCCATGTGTTCCTTTTTTAAAATTTGAGACCTGTCCCTCAAATGGTCTCTGCACCGCCCTGCAAATGACCTATTAATAGTGCCACGCTGGTCTCCCAAACATGAACGGTATCGATATCGGCGATATTGGCTCTGTGTCATCTGTAATATCGCACAACACTTGCGGCTGCCGGTGGTGCTTTTATTATGAAGCTGCTCACCGGAAGTCAGTCACATCAAATCAGAAGTCACGCTCAGCCCCTCGCGCAGGTTCACCGGATTCCTTCCGATAAACTCACCGGACTCGGTTCAGGCTGGCGGACCGTTAACTCTGTTCACAGGCTGCAATGACATCTCGCAGGTAAGCTTCGTGATTTTTTTTTTTATTTTTAAATTGTCACCAGATTTTATTTAAAAGAAAAAAAAAATTAACGAGCCGTTTATTTAGCTGCACGAGCGCCCGGTTCTGACAGTCGCCAATGGTCAGGAGCGCGAGACACAACTTTTATTAACACAGACTCAGATTTAAAATTTAAAATATTAACCAAAATAGCCTCATTTTACGTTTCTATTTATGTAAACTCTGATTATGTTACGTTGTTGTGACTGACTTTGAGTCAAAACGGCGAGAAAACTGTCGATAAGGACAAGGTTTACACAGATTTCAAACTTCTCACTTGCTGCCGAATGAATTGATATGGAAATGCATCACAAATAATTTTACAAGCTTGTGCTAATTTGTTTAAAATGTGTTTTAAAAATCCCAGCTTACATGAATAAACGCGTGATGAATCCTTCATGTTTCAGAGAGCAGGAACAGTGGATTTTTAAGATCTTTTTCACTCCTTGTTTTTTGGGGAAAAAACATCCAGCATGTTCACATAAAAACCTGTCTTTACCATAACAGCCATAATAAATTAATTGTATGTTATTAAAAATGAAGAACATTTAGGACCACCTGGTTTTATTATTTAACCTCACATCAACCACAATTCTACTTTGCTTTAATGTTACTAAAATTATCATATCATCTAATTTTAAGGTACACAGGTGGTCCAAATAGGGTTGCACCATATTAGAAAACACGAGGAGGATTCTGAGTATTGCCTAACAAATGACTTGCCATATCTAAAAAAATACTTGACATAAATTTCAGATCTTTCCACATAAATATGCAACATTTGTAGCAGAATTGCTACTTTTTACTCATAATTTTGTGACTTTTACGATTAAAATTTGCTACTTTTTCCACACATAAATTTGTGACCTTATAAATTTTACAAGGTTTTTCTAATAAATTTGTGATCCCTCCCCCCACATAAATAAGATAAGATAAGATAAGATAAGATAAGCCTTTATTAGTCCCACACCGGGGAAATTCCAAGGATTGACACAGCACCGGGATAGCAACACTCAGAGCAACAATCAGAAGGCAAGAAAAAACAAGCACGCAAGAGCAGCTAATATACATATGTACATATTACTATAAAATATATATATACACACACACCACACACAGACAACACAGTGCAGAGCATTGTAGCAGGATGGATAAATATATGAATATATGAACACACAGTGCAGAGCATTTGTAGCTAGATGGAATAAATATGAAAATATAAAACACCCACAGTATGGAGCAATGCAGCTAGGTGGAATAAATATGCAAGTATATAAACACACACAGTGCGGAGCAATGTAGCTAGATGGAATAATATGTAGATATATAAAAACACAGTGCGGAGCATTGTAGCTAGATGAATAAAATATATAGAATATAAATATAAACACACCCAGTGCAGAGCATTGTAGCTAGATGGAATAAATATGTAAATATATAAACACACACAGTGCAGAGCATTGATGCAGGTGGGATGAAACAGCATAACCGTCTATTTAGTTATCCTACATGGTATGATTATGTGCCCATACATATTCTCACCCTCCATAGCGACCGGTATGTTCCTAGTTGTATGCCGGAGAGGACCATTGTGTATGTCTATTGCATCTTTTGCATTCAAAAAAAACAAAAAAAAAAAACTATTAGTTTGTTACGTCTTTTTGCTATCTCTGCGAGCAGCCCTGCTTAGGTTGTACAGTCTGACAGCCGTTGGTAGGAAGGACCTACGAAACCTCTCGGTTGTGCACCTGGATGATGTAGTCTGCTGCTAAATGAGCTCCTCAGTGCATTCAGTATGTCCTGCATAGGGTGGAACTCGGACTCCAGCAGAGATGACAGTTTAGCCACCGTCCTTCTCTCTCCTATCTCCTCCATCGGATCAAGGCGTTGCCCCAGGACAGAGCTAGCTTTCTTAATCAGTTTGTTCAGTCTCTTCCTATCGGCTGCAGTAATGCCACTGCCCCAGCAGACCACTCCAAAAGTGATGGCTGATGCCACCACCGTGTCATAGAATGACTTCAGCAGCGCCCCTTGTACACCAAAAGACCTGAGTCTCCTCAGCAGGAACAGCCTGCGCTGTCCCTTCTTGTAGAGTGCGTCAGTATTGTGTGACCAGTCTAGTTTATTGTTCAGATGAATACCCAGGTACTTGTAGGATGTCACCATCTCGATGTCTGTTCCCTGTATATTTACTGGTGCTGTGAGGGGCTGCCCATGCCTGCGGCAGTCCACCACCAGCTCCTTAGTTTTCCTCGCGTTGATCTTGGAGGCAGTTCCGATGGCACCAGTCCACAAAGTCCTGGATAAGCCCTCTGTACCTCAGCTTCATCTCCGCTGGAGATGAGACCAACGATCGCAGAGTCATCAGAGAACTTCTGTAGATGGCAATGTGTTGTGTTGTGTGAGAAGTCCGCAGTATAAAGAGTGAACAAGAAGGGAGCCAGCACCGTTCCCTGGGGGGCCCCCGTGCTACTGATGATCGTGTCGGAAACACAGTCCCGGGTTCTCACAAACTGAGGCCGGTTCGTGAGGTAGTCCAGGATCCATGATGACAGGTGCTGGTCCACCCCTGCGCGCAGCAGCTTGTCCTTCAGGATCATCGGTTGGATGGTGTTGAAAGCACTGGAGAAGTCAAAGAACATGATCCTCACCATATTCACAAATATGGTGAGGATCACAAATATGCACATTTTATCAAAAAGAATTAGGTACTTTTCTCTCATATAATTGTGCCTTTTTCATTTTTAAAGTTGGAAAATTTTCCTCATAAATTTTCAAAATTTTTCCTCATAAATTTTCAACTTTTATTCTCTGTACATTTTCAACTTTTGTACCTTGTATCGCTGCTCAGTGGAGAGCGTGCTCATCTACTGCCGAGAACAGGAAGACTGTGCAGAGGATCATCAACACCGCCCAAAAAAATCATCGGCGGCCCTCTGCCCTTCCTGAAAGACATCTCCAGTTCCTCCTGTCTTAGAAAGATCAAGGCCACCACAGGAGACCTCTCACATCCCACCCATCACCTATTTGACCTGCTTCCCTCTGGATGAGGGTTCAGATGAATCATGTCCCACACCTCCAGACTGACAAACAGTTTCTTCCCCTAGGCCATCTGAGCTGCAAACAGTCAGAGGCCCCACCCCCTCCTTCTGAATGCTCCATGCTCAGAACTGAGGACCCTTTTAATTATCATAAGACATCTGTCTTGGCACTCCGCACTTTCATGTATATTGACCCATCTGTGAAACCACTACTATGTATATTTTCCATAATCCTTGGGCCATTTTACTCAATTGTGTGTTCCGCACTCTTATGTACATGGTTCCATCCGTGAAGCCACTACCGTACCTGTGTATATTTCCAGAATCGTGGGCTATCTTCTCTTCTTCTATTTTTTTTTATTTCAGTCGTGTGTTCTGTAACAGTTTTTAATCTAATCCTTCTCTCTTACTTTATTGTGCAATAGCCTGGTGGGGCATCACAATTTCGTTGTACTGTACAACTATACAATGGCAATAAGCTTATTCTATTCTATCCTATAGAGGGCATGCACATGATGTCATGGAACAGAACTGTGATGGCAGTTACAAATACTGAGTGACAAAAATGAATGGCAGCAATAGTGTTTATGCAGTAAAAACCAAAAAATACACACAGTATTAAGTAACAGCAGTACACAGAGTGCCTGCTTGCATTGTGGAGAGCTAATTTTATCATTCCATCTTGTATTATTTAACAAAACATAGATAAATAAATAATTAAAGGCTTAGAACAGTTCTTCACTCATGTGTGCTCTAACCCACACATCACTACAGTCAAGTAAACAATGTTGTATTAACATCTATGTGAAAAAAGACACTCTGTGTACTATTCAATTCAACTTTATTTATATAGCACCATTTCAGAACAACAGTCATCTTATAGCACTTTCAACTGTAGGGGGAACCCCCGCAGTTGCAGAAAGACCCCAGCAATCAGGCGATCCCCTGTGAGCAAGCAGTTGGCGACGGTGGAGAGGAAAAACTCCCTTTTAACAGGAAGAAACCTCCAGCAGAACCAGGCTCAGGGAGGGGCAGTCATCTGCTGCGACTGGCTGGGGGGTGAGGGGACAGAGAAGATGAAAAGAACAGACATGTAGAGAGCAAACACCACACTGGGGACTCAATCTATGGGAGGAGAAACAGATGTTAATGACCAGCAAAAAAAACAATATTTCATTGAGAGTGAAGAAAGGGAGTGAGGCCCAGTGCATTATTGGAGGTCCCCCCAGCTGACTAAATCTATTAGCAGCATAACTAAGGGAGGGTTCAGAAACACATGATCCTTCCCTAATTGTAGGCTATATCAAAAAGGAAGGTTTTAACCCTATTCTTAAAAACAGAGATCGAGTCTGACTCCCAAATCCAGATTGGCAGCTGGGTTCCACAGGAGAGGAGCTTGATAACTGAAGGCTCTGCCTCCCATTGTACTTTTGGAGATTCTAGGTATTACAAGTAATCCTACATTTTGGGAGCATAGTGCTCTGTTAGGATAATACGGTAGTATCAGATCTTTTAAATAAAAAGGAGCCTGATTGTTTAGAGCTTTGTAAGTAAGAAGAAGGATTTTAAACTTAATTCTAAACTCTATGGGAAGCCAATGAAGGGAGGCCAGAACCGGAGAGATATGATCTCTCTTTCTAGTACCTGTTAAAACTCTTGATGTAGCATTTTGGATCAGCTGAAGACTTTTTAAAGATGTTTTAGGACAACCTGATAATAAAGAATTACAGTAATCTAATCTCGAGCGAACAAAAGCATGGATCAGTTTCTCAGCATCACTATGAGACAAGATGCTCCTAATCTTGGCAATATTATGCAAATGATAGAAGGCAGTCTTAGAAACAAATTTAATATGTGAATTGAAGGACAGATCTTGATCAAAAAAGGTTCCTCACAGAGCTATTAAGAGAAAGAGTAACCGCATCCAAACTGAAAGTTTGATTTGGAAAGGTATTTCTAAGGTTTTTTGGACGAACAAGAATGACTTCAGTCTTATCTGAATTTAATAGCAGGAAATTACAAGTCATCCAAGCTTTGATTTCCTTAAGATAGGCTTCCAACTTGGCTTTATTGATTACTATCATCTGGCTCATTGACAGGTATAATTGTGTGTCATCTGCATAACAATGAAAATGTATAAAGTGCTTTCTAATAATGTTGCCTAACGGAAGCATATATAAACTAAAAAGAGTAGGGCCTAGCACAGATCCCTGTGGAACTCCATGACTAAGCTTTGAGTTGAAAGAAAACTCATTATTGACATGAACAAACTGGGAACCTATCAGATAAATAAGATCTAAACCACTGCAACGAAGTTCCATTAAGTCCAACATAGTGTTCTAATCTATCAGGTAGAATATTATGATCGATAGTATCAAAAGCTGTGCTAAGGTCTAAAAGGACAAGTACAGAAACCAGTCCATTATCAGATGTGATGAGGAGGTTGTTAGTGACCTTCGCTAAGGCTGTTTCAGTACTATGATGGATTCTAAACCCAGATTGAAACTCTTCAAGTAAACCATTTCCCTGCAGGTGGTCCAAATAATTGCGTAGCAACAACTCTTTCTAAGATTTTTGAAATGAAGGGAGATTAGAGATTGGTCTATAGTTAGCTAAAGCTCCTGGATCTAGCGTTGGCTTTTTTGAGTAAGGGTTTAATTACAGCAGTTTTAAAAGCCTGCGGTACATGGTCTAAAGTTAATGAAGAATGATTATATGAAGAAAAAAGCTACCAATAAGTGGGGAAGACTTCTTTAAATAACCTGGTAGGAATAGGGTCTAAAGACAAGTTGAAGGTTTGATGAGGAAGCTATTTTGTCTTACTCATAAAGGTCAATTGGAGTAAACTCATCAAGACAGACATAAATTGAAGGAGTTGTAGTAGTTACTGTATTTAAGTTAACGGTGGGAAGAATCTGATTGATTTTATCTCTGATGGATGAAATTTTATTATTGAAAAAAATCATAAAGTCCTGACTAGTAAGCTCTAAGGGAATGCTAGGATTGACAGAGTCCTGACTCTTTGTCAACCTGGCTACAGTACTGAAAAGAAACCTGGGATTATTCTTGTTCTCTTCTATTAATGCAGGGTAATAACTCGTTCTAGCTTTTTCTAAGAGATTTTTTATAAATTGAAAGATGATTTCTCCAAGCTAAATAGATTTCATCTAAATTAGTGGAGCGCCATTTTCCTTCTAATTGATGAGTCTTCTGTTTTAAGCTATAGTTTCTGTGTTGAACCAAGGAGTATAGAAATCTCTGATTAGACTTTTTCTTTTTAAGGGGGCCACAAAGTCTAGAGCTGATGCAGAGAAGCTGTAACACTATCTACCAGGCTATCAATTACAGAAGGAGCAAGCTGTCTATAGCTTATTTCGTTGTGTTGACAAATGGCATAGAGGAAACAATCTGCATAAATTTGGTAACAGCATCATCTGAGAGGCATCTACTGTAGTAATATTTTTTCTTTAGGAGCCAAATAGTCAGAAATAGTAAAATCAAAGGTTAACAGACAATGGTCTGACAGTACAGGGTTATGAGGAGACACTACCAGATTTTTCTATTTCTATGCCATATGTCAGAACAAGGTCCAACGTATGGTGGAGATAATGAGTAGAATTTCTACTTTCTGAGAAAACCCATTTAAGTCTAATATTGAATTTAATGCCACATTAAGGCAGTCACTATCTACATCTACAGTTCTACAGTACTACTGTGACTAAATATTTTGTGTAATTTTTGTTTTGCTGCATACAAACCAAAGTTGTCTCATGTGTTTGCTACTCAGTGCTGTGTAACCATAACTATCCTGTAACTGCCAAGAATTCTGTTCCAATGCATCCCCTGTATTCTTGTAGATTTGGATTTTCTCCTTGTACATTTCTGACTCCTTTTTTCAACGTGGTGATTTTTTTCCTCATAAATTTGCACTTTTTTCTTGTAAAATTGACTATTTTCCTCATAATTTTGTGACTTATGATTAAAATTTGCTGCTTTTTTCCACATAAATTAGATATTTATTTTTCTTATAAATTTTGTGACATTTTTCTTATAAATTTGTGATTTTTTTCCCCTCTCATAAATGTGCAAGTTTCATCAGAATTTGTTATTTTTCTCTCATATATTTGTGCCTTTTTCAAGATATTGTTAACAGGAATATGTGTTACTGTTTCTATGCCAATAACAAACTCCATTCCAAACCCATGCTGAGAATGCTGGTCAATGCACTCCCATAGAAAAAGAAGAATTAGCATGTACAGTGCATCCGAAAGTATTCACAACACTTTGTGTTATATATAAGACAGAATAATAAAGAGCGATGGCAAGAACCAAGCAGACCGCCCGTAAAATCTACTGGAGGAAGAAGCCCCCCAGGAGACAGCTAGCCACCAGGGCTGCTCGGAGAGGCGCTCCGGCCACCGGCAGAGTGAAGAGGCCTCGCCGTCACAGGCCCGTGGCTCTGAGAGAGATCCGTCGCTGCCAGAAATCCACGGAGCTGCTCATCCGTAAGCTGCCCGTCCCAGCGCCTGGTGAGGGAGATCGCTCAGGACTTCAAGACTGTCCTGTGTTTCCTGAGCTTCGCCGTCATGGCTCTGCAGGAGACCAGTGAGGCCCACCTGGTGGTCTCTTCTTCGCTAAGGGGGTCACCAATCATGCCCAAAGACTTCCAGCTGGCCCGCCGCATCTGCGAGAGGAGAGCTTAGACTTTCTGCTGCACCTTCACCAACCATAATGCTCTGCACTGTGTGTCTATATATATACATTTATAGTAATATGGACATATGTTTACTAGATGTTGTTTTTTCTTGCGTTCTGAGTTTTGCTATCCCTGTGCTGTTGCAATCCTGGAATTTCCCCATTGTGGGACTAATAAAGGCTTATCTTATCTTATCTTACTTCACTTTTTCCACATTTTGTGTTATGTTACAGCCTTATTCCAAAATGGATTAAATTCATTGTTTCTCAAAATTCTACACACAATACCTCATAATGACAACATGAAAAAAGCTTTTTTGAAATTTTTGCAAATTATATAAAAAATAAACTAAGAAATCACATGTACATACAGTAAGTATTCACAGCCTTTGCCATGAAGCTCAAAATTGAGCTCAGGTGCCTCCTGTTTCCACTGATCAACCTTGAGATGTTTCTACAGCTTAACTGGAGTCCACCTGTGGTAAATTCAGTTGATTGGACATGATTTGGAAAGACACATACTGTACCTGTCCTGTAGCCATGTTACACATGCAAAATTTCTGATTACAGTTACCATCAGAACTTTGCTGTTTACATGGACCCTGAAAGAGTTGATGATTGGGCATTTACATGTGTCACACATTTGAATGGACTAAATCATTTTGACATCCACAAAATTGTCTGACATTACGGAAATAGGTAGAAGAAGAAGGAAGCAACTTCTGAAGTAAACAAACCTGCTTTGTTTAACTTTCTCTTTTTCAAATGGACCTGTATTGTTTTATTCAGACTATACCTTTGCTTCTAGCTGGTCTCCGTAATGAAGCTACAAGCCCAGCAGTACATACTCTGCATATACGAACAGAGGAGACAACTGAACAATACAGACCAGTTCTGTTTTACTCCCGCCATGTCATCTGCTAGCTGCTGTAAAGGTGGAAATGTGTTTTGTCGACGTGTGGCTGACGTAAAGACATGTGCAGTAAACATATTTTCTACTATGGGGCGGCTGTGGCGCAGGTGTAGTGTGACCGACTACTGATCAGAAGGTCATGGGTTCGATTCCCCCTCTGTCTGCAGTCTGCATGTCAAAGTGTCCTTCAGCAAGACACTGAACCCCCAGTTGCTCCTGGTGGCCAGGCTAGCGCCTGTGTGTGTATGGCAGCTCTGCGCCATCAGTGTGTGAATGTGTGTATAGCAGGATCTGTAAAGTGCTTTGGTCATCTAGAGATGAGAAAAAGTGCTATATAAAGGGAACACCATTTACTAGGGCTGCAGCTAGGACTAGTTTATGGCTCGGGTAATCACCCACTCTAATTGAAAATTACTTGAGCAATCTAATACTTTTTTTTTTTTCAGGAAACTTTCATTGAGCTTGAAATGATTCCACACTTTGAAATGCTTTTGTCATTTTTTAAAAATTTTCTTCCTCTTTGTCGGCCCGTCACTATGCCACTCTCCCATGGTGCCGTTAAACAAATCTGCGTTTTGTTTAGGTAGCGTGACCGGAAGAAGGTCGCACCGGAAGTGCTACATTAAACGACATGTTGATGCATAAATTTTGGATCGAGAATTTTTTGTAACAGAATTATTTCAGTTATTTGAGTAATCGTTGCAGCCCTATTTTCTACCCAAACTTCGGAATAAGTGTTTATATGCACACCAATCAGATTAACGATAGGGCTGCAACCAACTACTATTTCAAAATGCGACTAGTCACCGACTATTGTAACGACTAGTCATTAAGAAATGCACCAAAAAACAATATCTCTTATTTCCTTTTATTGCAAAAAATAAAACATTTTCTTTATAAAAAAAAATAGAGCATTTGGTGAACAACAAGAATTGCAATCAGCAATAAAATAACATTTTTTTTTCTTAAAGTGCATTTTGTGCATAACAAACAATGCATAACATTTAACATTTGTTGAGTGTGTGCGCACGCGCAAGAGAAAATCACTTAAATTTGTAAGGGTTGTCTCCTATTTCTTCTCCATCAAGTGGGTGAAATGGGTTCTGGATGACAGTGTATATTCGGCGTTGGACTGGTGAATCATTTCTCAAAATCCTTCCCTGTCAACCATGGAAAACGGCCTCATGTCTTTGACCATCATGTTTAGAATTGACTCTGTGAGAGCAGTAGCTTGTTGCGGAGTACACGTCTGCTTTTTCTGCAAAAAGCCATCCATGGTCCCTGTCCTCTTCTTTACCTTGCATAAATTTTATAATGAAATTGTCAAGACAAAATTATATTACCCGTTAAACTGTCATGATCCTCCGCAAACGCACCTACAGTAATAGGTTATCTTCTAGCATGAGAGCTAATTATTTTACAGAGAGGCGTCTGACTCTTCCAAAACGTGTTTCCGCTTCAGATGTTCGTGCATCACTGTAGTAGCCCCATGGTACGCAAGGCTCGCTTTGCAGAGCTTGTATTGAACAGTTTTGTTGGCTGAGTCATGTACAAAATGTTCCCAAACTGTGCAACATTTGTTTCGCATGTGTTATGTATGAGGAATGAGGGACCGGAGTCTCTTCTGTCATGCAGCAAATCAACATTTTATTATAGGAACAGAATTATTTATACACAAGGGCTGTGCCCGCCTGACGTCACACCAGGGGCCGGTAGGGCAGCACACACACACCGCATTCACTACACCACAATTCCCCTCCCCCTTACAAAAATGCAAACCACACACACAATCGAAACCCTCCCCAATTTAGGAGCCAGATCATGCACTACGGAACAAGGAATCATGAATTGTAGGAAAATGGCCTATTACATTCACACAAAAATAACTCAAACCAGCGTTTTGTTTTGTTTTTTTTGTTTTTTTGTTTTTTTCCAAAATATACACAAAATAAATAAAACAGTCCCATAACATACATACTCACATGCACACCAGCAGAGTATATGTATACATATTTACATTAAGGGTATTTAAATCACACCTATGTCCACCGGCAGCTAGAGGTAACACTGGCCGGGGGGACCAGGGCAGCCCCAAATCATGCACGCCCCTGGACGCTGAAGATAAGACCAGCTTGGAGGTCCCGGCAACCCCATGGCATGAACGCCCCTGGCCGTTGTCTTCATAACGTCCCTCTTCACCGCCCACAGTGTGACTCCTCGAGACCTGCTGTGCTGCTGTCTGGTACATCGTCTCTCCATGCTCGTCGGTCCGCTCCCGACCACTTTCAGCACCACTGCAGCTGCCATCGTTGCCCCGAACACTCCGGCCCCCAGTGGCTGAACTCCGGGGAGACCCAAAGCCTGCTTGTCGGCGCCGCTCGCTGCCTCAGGCACCTCGCCCTAACACCCAGCAGCCTCATCTAGGGCATTCTGCTGTGCTGCCTCCGTGTCTGGCTGCTGTTGCTCTCCCTCAGGGCTCTCAGTGTCACTCTCGTTGGTGTCATTCTCCAACCTGGGCGTTTCGTTGCTGCTCTCGGTACCCTCGTTCCAGGTGCTCCACCGTGTCGTCTCCATGCCCGGCTGTCGCTGTTTTTCCCCGGGGCTCTCAGCCTCCATGGTCCCGCTCATGCGCTGCCTAGCCTCCAGCTGCAGGGATGACTCCTGCTGCTCTCCCTCTCCACTGTCGTTGCACACCACGCCGTCCAACTCATCAGCGCTATGGTCCTGTACCGTGCTGAGCTCCTTGACTGGCCCGCTGTCTTCAGTGATGGGGACTCCTCCACTCGTGGCCCTGATCCTACCTCGAAGTCTAGCTGGTAGCTCGTAGCTTGGTTTTGGCATGAAGTTAGCTTAGCGGCTAACCTGTCCATAGGCACCGAATGGGCTGTTAGCTTCTCCAAGCTAACTAGCTTAGCCGTTCCTGGCGCCAACAGCTCCATTACCCACAGCTGCGTGGTCCTCGTATGCTTGTCGAAGTACTCAGCCAGCTGCTCGACAGCATTCTCATAGTACTCCGTTTTACCCAACGTACCGAGAATTCTTCGGCCCTCCGCGCCGAGATTGTGGACCAGAAGTGCTCGCCGTCGTCTCTGTCAAGTCTACTTAAGCCCAGCGCCCTGATGTAATCCTCAAACATGGCCCTCCACTTCGGCCACAGGATCACCGGCTCTCCCGTGCACTCTAGAAACGGTGATAGTGGTGGAGGTAGCCCATACGCGCCCATAATTTTTCTCCTCGTCACCAAATGTTATGTATGAGGAATGAGAGACTGGAGTCTCTTCTGTCATGCAGCAAATCAACACTTTATTATAGGAACAGAACTATTTATACACAAGGGCCGTGCCCGCCTGATGTCACACCAGGGGCGGGTACGGCAGCACACGCACACCACACTCACTACAATACAGCATGAGCTCCGCTTCAACCTCTGTCATGGTGCCGCTTCCCCTGCTCTGTTCCCGGTCTCTAGCGCGCATCTCTGTCATTGCATCAAAGGAGCTGCGAAAATGTGATTGTCTCACTCTGGAGTTACTTCAGTTGGCTACGGTGAAACATTGTTTAGCGTGGCATTGCATGCCGTGGGATACAACAATGACATCACTAACGACATGTCGACTGCTAAATTAATTGTCAACGAATTTTGTCAACAATTGGCCTTAACCCACTCATCTCGATTGGAAGGAAATTTTGATCCGAAGGAGTGTGATCGGGTCAGAATCTTCAGACTACTGTTTTTAACATGAAGCATTTTTATTCCGATCAGGCTTTTAATCCGGTTACTTGTGTCCATGTAAACATGGCTACTATAAGGTCCCACAGTTGACAGTGCATGTCGGAGCACAAACCAAGCATGAAGTCAAAGGAATTGTCTGTAGACCTCCAAGACAAGATTGTCTTGTGGCACAAATCTATGGGGAAGGGTACAGAAAATTCTGCTGCTTTGAAGGTCCCAATGAGCACAGTGGCCTCCATCATCGTAAATGGAAGAAGCTCGGAACCACCAGGACTCTTCCTAGAACTGGCTGGTTGTCTAAACTGAGCGATCGGGGGAGAAGGACCTTAGTCAGGGAGGTGACCAAGAACCCAATGGTCACTCTGTCAGAGCTTCAGCATTCCTCTGTAGAGAGAGGAGAACCTTGCAGAAGGACAGCTATCTCTGCAGCAATCCACCAATCAGGCCTGTGTGGTAAAGTGGCCAAACAGAAGGCCACTCCTTAGTAAAAGGCCCATGCAGCCCACCTGGAGTTTGTCAAAAGGCACCTGAAGGACTCTCAGACATGAGAAACAAAATTCTCTGGTCTGATGAGACAAAGATTGGAACTCTTTGGCGTGAATGCCAGGCCTCATGTTTGGAGGGAACCAGGCACTGCTCATCACCAGGCCAATACCATCCCTATAGTGGAGCATGATGGTGGCAACATCATGCTGTGGGGATGTTTTTCAGCAACAGGAACTGGGAAACTAGCCAGGATAGAGGGAAAGATGAATGCAGTAATGCACAGAGACATCCTGGATGAAAACCTGCTCCAGAGTGCTCTTGACCTCAGACTGGGCAACGGCTCATCTTTCAGCAGGACAATGATCCTAAGCACACAGCCAAGATATTAAAGGAGTGGATTCAGGACAACTCTGTGAATGTCCTTGATTGGCCCAGCCAGAGCCCAGACTTGAATCCAATTGAAAATGTCTGGAGGAATCTGAAAATGGCTATGCCCCGATGCTTCCCTTAGGGCTGCAAACTAACGATTAATTTGGTAGTGACTAATCTAACGACTGTCTTTTCAATTAGTCGACTAATCATGATTATTTTTCTTATGTCCACTTGTAGTGTAGTTATTTAAAATATAATGTGAGCCACGGGGTGGTGGCTCTGCCTCCTGGTCATGCCACCGCCCGTGACTAAAAAGGCTACAGGTGGGAGGGGCTGGCCTCTTTGCCATCCTCTGCCTGACGGCTGTGTGCTGCACACCAGGTGCAGTCAAGGACTGGATTCAGGAGAAGAGGTGATCACGGCAGGTACGGGCCGGTCGATGGTTGGAGGAGCACCAGGGACACTCACGCGTTGTGGCCGACGGGAGGACACACATCTCCAGCTGCCAGGACGGTTCGTGGTGGCACCCGAACGAGCTGCAGCATGCCCGGGAGGGGACTGAGGGCGTGGAGCCATGGTATGAGCAGAGCAGCCCGGTAAGGCAATGAAGAGGAGGTGCACCAGTGCTGAGGCACACCCTGCTGCGGCCTGGGAGGCTGGTTGCCTCCCAGATGATCAACACACTGTCATGTGTGCAATCTGCAAATTGGAAATGACGTGGAGGAGAAGTTGGACACGGAGCCAGTGAAGCAAGACAAGCTCAAAGTGGGAAGAGATTTATTCTGTTTCTTTTATTTGACGTAATCAAGGCCAGAAAAGTTAATTCCTGTAATTTTAGTTTTAATGTTTTTCATATATGTATGAAGCAAATAACTGGGTGCAAGGGGAGAGTCAGGCAGCCATCTGGGAGCCAGGAGAGAGCTGAGGAACTGAATCTGTTTTTTAATAGGTTCAACTCACAGTCTGTCACCCGAGCAACACAACCAGACCCCCACGCACCCCTCCCCACCCACCCTCCTGTGCAGAACCTCTCTCCATCTCCCCCCTCCTCCTCCTCAGGGGGCACCAGGACCCTCCCTCACTTCACGGTGACTACAGATCAGGAGGAGAAACAGCTGGAGAGACTCCGTCAGCGGAAGGCTTCGGGCCCTGATGGCATCTCCACAAGGACCCTGAGGACCTGTGCCAACCAACTAGCTCCGGTACTGAAACACCTGTACAACCAGAGCCTGAGTCTCAAGAGAGTACCGGTGCTGTGGAAGACATCTGCCTGGTTCCTGTCCCCCAAGAAGGCATCTCCATCGGATTTGAATGACTACCGACCAGTTGCCCTCACATCTCATGTGATGGAGGTCCTGGAGAGACTGGTCTTAGCCCACCCTGAGACCGCAGGTGAAGACGTGGCTGGACCCTCTGCAGTTTGCATATCAGCCCCATTTAGGAGTTGAAGATGCTGTCATCTACCTGCTGCAACGAGCCCATCTGCACCTGGATGGTGGAGGAGATACTGTGAGAATCACTTTTTTTTTTTATTTCTCCAGTGCCTTTAACACCATCCAGCCACTGCTGCTGGTGAGAAGCTGTGGGTGATGGGGCTGACAGCTCTGTGATCTCCTGGATTACTGACTACCTGACAGGCAGACACAGTTTGTCTGGCTGGGCAATGTCTTGTCCTGGAGTGGTGGCTAGCGATACGGGAGCTCCACAGGGGACCCGTGCTCTCTCCTTTTTTTTTTTTTTTACCTTATCACCACTGACTTTCAGTACAACACTGAGTCATGCCACCTGCAGAAATTCTCTGATGACTCAGCTGTTGTGGGTGTAAAGAGGAGGAGAGGAGGGGGGGAGTACAGGGCACTGGTAGACAGATTTGTGGAGTGGACAGAGCAGAATCACCTGAGGTTGAATGTCCAGCAAGACCAGAGAGATGGTGATTGACTTCAGGAAGAGGAAGATGCATTCTCAGCCACTGCAGATTAGGGGGGACTGGATGTGGGGAGTGGTTGAGGACTACACATATCTGGGTGTCAGGATCAGCAGCAGGCTTGGACTGGAGATCCAACACCGATGCTGCGCACAAGAAGGGGATGAGCAGACTCTACTTCTGAGAAAGCTGAGATCCTTCAACTTGTGCAGCAGGATGCTGGAGCTCTTCTACCAGACCGTTGTCGCCAGCGGCATCTTCTTTTGCTGCGGCCTGTTGGGGTAGCAGTATCAGGGCCAGAGATACCAACAGACTGACAAGATTATCAAGAGGGCTGGCTCTGTAATTGGTCTCAGACCGGAGACCTTTGAGACAGTGGTGGAGAGGAGAACACTAAATAACTGCGATCCATCATGGACAATCCTGATCACCCCTCCACCACACACTAGACAGACAGCGAAGCACTTTCTCCAGTAGACTACTACAGCTTCGTTGTTGAACGGCCAGGTACAGGAAGTTTTTCCTACTACATGCAATTTCACTGTACAATAAACTCACTATGATGTTATATTCTGGTCATAGCTATGCTGCCACACTGCACCTTACAGACTAACTGGTACATCACATTTTCACTCTGCTCCTGATATTCCTCCTTTGTGCAATGGATGATTCATGTGTTTATACGGGTCATTATATACTAAGCTATGATGTATATAGGTTTTATAGTCGTGTTAGTTTTACCTTTCCATGGGTAATCCCTTTGTCTGTCCTGTGTGTGTTTCTGTTGTTTCGTTGTCAACCGTCATGCTGCTGTTACACTGTAATTTCCCAGTTTGGGATGAATAAAGTACATCTATCTATCTATCTATCTATCTATCTATCCTCACAGAAATAATCACAAAGTGCTTCACAATAAAATAAACATCAATAAAGGCATTAAAAACAGGTATAGAGACATTAAAAACGTAAAACGATAATACATAAGCAACTAAAAAGCCTGTTTAAACAGAAGTGTCTTCAGCGCTTTTTAAAAGCGTCAACAGAGTGAGAGCAACCTTAAAAGTTGTTTTTCCATCTCTGCTGGTTTCCACAACCTGCCGCTGGTCGAGACGCGTATGACTCCGGGGCTGCAGCTCGTTTGGTACTTCCTGAGCTGAAATACCACGTGGGGGAACAATGCCAACAGCATGCCATCTCCATCAAACTGACCTCACATGTACGTGTATATATCAGTCAGAACCATCATTTCAGGAAGGATTTTAGTTCATCATAATACTGGGTGGGGCTGTAGTTTCCACCTATTGAATCACTATTGTCTTTGTAGTGAAGAAGTGTCATGAAGGAGTCATTTCACTGTTCCACAGAACAGTTAAAGACCCCTACAATAAAGACCTTTACGCTGTGCTTCCATTTTCATTTTTTTACTCATGACTTTGTGACGTTTTTTCTTGTAATTTGCAGCTTTTGTTCGTCATACTTTTGCAGCTTTTTTCTTGTATATTTGTATTTTTTTATTTTCAGATTTTCTTTTAAATTTGCAACTGTTTTCCTCATGAATTTTCAACTTTTTTGTTA
Organism: Pholidichthys leucotaenia; assembly: GCA_020510985.1. Taxonomy (NCBI): domain Eukaryota; kingdom Metazoa; phylum Chordata; class Actinopteri; order Cichliformes; family Pholidichthyidae; genus Pholidichthys; species Pholidichthys leucotaenia. The sequence goes on along the minus strand of CM035843.1, from coordinate 197,415,465 downwards.
AGCCTCATTCATGCTGCATTCCCCTCTAGTCCACTTTGGTCTGCGTGTGCTTTGGACGAGCCCGGCACACACGTGGCGCTGCTCATGCTCACTTTTTCATCTACCCATTCCAAGCGGTTGACGCATGCACCACAACCATCATTTGTAGTTTAACTCCTGCCCGATCGGTAGCGGCCCAATGCATTGACGCACCAGGATTTCACCAATGAAGAAACGCTGCTTGCTTTCTGCTGCTTGACTTCCCGGTTTTCACTCCTTTTCCACAAAGATGCTGCTGCTGCTGAAGTATTTGTGTATGATTTATGTATGTTTATTCTCGTCTTCCCCCTCCTCGTTGTCTACTTTGTCTTGGTATGCTGTGCCGATATCGCCACCTTGTGAATGGGATGTTCAGTCTTGCACATGCGCTTTTCAATGCGTTCAGGTCGTGGGCAGGCGGTGCGGTCACAAATATGGGCTGCATGCAGTCGTCTGTGGTCAAGTACTGCGGACACTAGCGGTGTGGAGACGACGTAAATTTCGTCACACGAGGTTTCCAGTTACACGTACGCGGTAGAGGTGCAGCATGAATCCAGCTTTATAACGTTGTAAAATTTTCCTCATAAATTTGCACCTTTTTTCTTGAAAAGTGGACTTTTCCCTCATAAGTTTGTGACTTTTTTCCTTGTAGATTTGCAACATTTTTCTTCATAAATTTTCAAATTCTTTTGCTCCCTTTCATTTTTTACCTCGAAACTGATCTTTTTCTTGTAAATTGCACTTTTGTTCCTCTTGCAGCTATAATGTTGCAAAATTTTCCGCCTAAATTTTCAACTCTTTTTCCTTGTAGACTTTTAACCTTTTTCCCTCATAAATTAACAGCTCTTTTCTTCTAAAGTTGCAAACCTTTTTCTCAGAAATTTGCAACTTGTGCTCCTTGTAGGTTTGCAATTTTTTCCTTGTAAATTTGACTGCTTTTCTCAAAATTTTGACTTTTTTCCTCATAAATTTTGCACCTTTTTTCTTCTAACGTTAACTTTTTTTCCTCATACATTTGTGACTTGTTTCTTGTAAATTTTCAACACTTCTTGTAAAATTGTGACTTTTTTTCCTCATATATTTGGAACTTTTGTTTCTTGTAGATTTGTGGCTTTTTTACTGTAAATTTGTAACTATTTACTCATAAATTTGCAACTGTTTTTCTTCATAAATATTCACATTTTTGTGCCTTCCATTTTCATTTTTTACTCGTTGATTCGCCATAGTATCACCATTTTTTGTTCCAGTTTTGGAAAGCATCTCTGGGCTCCCTTTCCCCCCCTTTGTCTGTGGAGCAGACCTCGTCGTCTGTCACTGAAACTCGTTTGACCAGCTGAGAATAGTGAGTCAGTTTAGTCGATAAGCCGACAGGAAAACAACAGCCCATGTGGAGGAATAAGATAGCACCACCAACATTCCTACCCACTGTTTCTTTTCTCCTCTTCCTCCTCCCAGTGAGGATACATGTTTTGCATGAAAAAATGAATTTTATTCATTTATTCAAATGTAAAATCATGTAGCTATAAAACCCTGCCACCTCCACATACCTGCAGTCTTTGTAACATTTATTTAAAGGCAAAAACTGGCAAAATGATGAAGACTTTTCAAGTTAAATCCCAAATATTTGATGTCTTGGGTATTAGAACTACATTCTCTTTTCATAGCTTTGATCAGGTTAATGGTGCAGTACTTCTACTGTTTGTGAGTCTGCTCTGTAGATTACTTACTTTGAATATCAGTCATTGAAAATGATTCAGTGAAAAGTTCTCCTGTTATCTGTCGTCGGTAAATGACACTGGAAAAGAGGAACAAAAGCATCTGCCCATCTATGCTAATAGTCACCGTTAACTTCCCTTTGGTAGAAGGATTGTTATGGAAACATTTACTTGACTTTAAATGTGTTTATTTTTCACTGTAGGTGTGTTTTTACCATTTTGGGGAAATTGGTAAGTTTCCTGACTAAAAGATGCAATATTTTTTTCCTATGAGTGGAATTATTTGTCTGTCAGCTAGGGTGGGCGATATGAAAAAATTCTAGTCATGCTAAAAAAATTTTTTTCATATTCATTGATATTGATATATATTGCGATATGAATCAAATCATTATTTCTGTCAAGCTTAAAGGTTCCTTTCTACTCCTAGTGAGATGTGAAGCTATAACAAGATTAATTTTAAATATTTATTTGTCAGAAGTTGAACCTGACAAATGTAGTGCAGAACATTATACAGTACAACTGTATTTCAAATAATTATAAAGTATAAAATAATTATATAACATAAAATAGGGCTGTGTGATATGACGATATATATCGGATGACTATATAAAACATCTGTTGTTTCATAGAATACTCTATTGTTTCAATCAGTCAAGCAGTCTTTATTGTCATGATGCTATGCATACAACTGTAGTGCAAGCAAGATGAAATTGCATTTCTCTAGGCATCTGTATTGTAAAAAGAACATAATTTAAAAACACACTCACACACCCCCTCACCCCCCACCCTGACAGCCATTCACATATTCCTGAGACACATTTGGATATTACAGTAATGTTAACTTATTACAGTTGCAGTTAAAATGATAACTGCCTATGTACAGTATATATAAAACAATTAAAATGGCTAAGTGAATCTAAGTAGCTAAGAGAAATAAATACTTAAAACTGACTAAAACTATAATATACACTACCGTTCAAAAGTTGGGGTCACTTAGAATTTCCTTATTTTTGAAAGAAAAGCACAGTTTTTTCAATGAAGATAACTTTAAACTAATCAGAAATATACTCTAATATCTTATATACATTGCTAATGTGGTAAATGACTATTCTAGCTGCAAATGTTTGGTTTTGGTGCAATATCTACATAGGTGTATAGAGGCCCATTTCCAGCAACTATCACTCCAGTGTTTCTAATGGTACAATGTGTTTGTTCATTGCGTCAGAAGGCTAATGGATGATTAAAAACCCTTGTGCAACTCATGTTAGCACAGCTGAAAACAGTTAGCTGGTTAGAGAAGCTATAAAACTGACCCTTCCTTTGAGCAGGTCGAGTATCTGGAAAAAATTATTATTTCAAATACAAATCTTTATTTCTAACCTTGTCAATGTCTTGACTATATTTTCTATTCATTTAACATCTCTTGGTGGTAAATAAGTGTGACTTTTCATGGAAAACACAAAATAATTGTCTGGTGACCCCAAACTTTTGAACGGTAGTGTACATATAATATACATAATGTCCATAAAGTGCAGTAATATGTGTAAAGGATTCTGGATCAACTGTTCAGCATCCTAACAGCTTGTGGAAGGAAGCTGTTGATCAGTCTGGTGGTTCTGCCTCTGATGCTCCGGAATCGTTTGCCAGATGGCAGCAGTTCATAGTGTTTGTGCAGAGGGTGAGAGTGGTCCTTAACAATGTTCAGTGCCCTGCTCCTACAACGGCTCTGAAAAAGTTCTTGAACAGAGGGGAGGGAAACTCCAATTACCTTCTCAGCTCCCTTAACTATCCTCTGCAGAGCTTTTTTGTCTGACATACTGCAACTGGAGTACCATGTTGCAATGCAGTACGTCAGAACACTCTCCACCACACCTCTGTAGAAGGCCCTGAGGATGCAGATGGGGAGAGAGGCGTGTTTGAGTTTCCTCAAGAAGTGCAGTCTCTGCTGGGCCCGCTTCCTGATCCCCAGGGAATTCTTGCTCCAGGTCAGGTCCTGCGATTTCTGCACTCCAAGGAACTTGATGTCTCCACTCTCTCCACCAAACGGTCGCTGATGCAGAGAGGGATGTGTTCAGGCTGTGACCGCCGGAAGTTTGATAATCATCTCTTCGTTTTGTCCACGTTGAGCACCCAGATTGTTCTCCCTGAACCAGCCCTCCAGTCTCTAACTTCTTCCCTGTACATTGAATTCCTCATCCTTCTGATAAGTCCCACCACTGTGGTGTCATCGCAAACTTAATATCTGGTCCCTTCGTGTCTGGAAACACAGTCTTGTGTTAGAAGTGTAAACAACAGTGGACTGAGTACACAGCCTTGAGGGGATCCAGTGCTCAGCGTGATGGAGTTGGAGATGTTGTTTCCAACCCGGACAGACTGAGGTCTCTCGGTCAGGAAATCCAGGATCCAGAGAGGTGTGGCGGTGTTCAGACCGAGAAGGAGTAATTTCTCCATCAGTCTCTGGGGAATAATGGTGTTAGATGCTGAACTGAAATCAATGTACAGGAGTCTGGCATAGGTGTCTTTCTGATCCAGGTGGGTAATGACAGAGTGCAGGGTGGTGACTATAGCGTCCTCTGTGGAGCGATTTGAATGATACGTGAACTGGAGCGAGTCATGTGATGCAGGGAGGCAGGCTATGATGTGTGGTTTAACAAGCCGTTCAAAACACTTCATCACAATTAGTGTCAGTGCGACAGGACGATAGTCATTCAGACAGGACACAACCACTTTCTTTGCCACGGTACTATGATAGAGGTCTTAAAGCACCTAGGGACAGTGGCCTGACTCGGGGAAATGTTATATATGTCAGTCAGGACATCCGCCAACTCACTCGCTCAGACTCGGAGCACACGTCCCGGGATGTTGTCCGGACCCGCAGATTTACGTGGGTTGACCCTGATTAGGGTCCTCCGTGTGTCCACTGCATTGATGGTGATAGCTGGCCCCACAGATGGTGAAGATGGGCCAGCCCTCCCTCTGATTGTCGGGTTTGATGCTTCAAAATGTGCAAAGAAGTTGTTGAGCCTGTCTGGAAGCAAAGCGTCATCATCATCGACCCCCTGCCTAGACTTATAATCCGTCAACGCCCGTATTCCCTGCCACATCCGTTTGGTGTTCCCTGTGTCACAGAAATGTCCCTGGATTTTCTCCACGTAGGCGCGTTTTGCCGTCTTAATTCCCTTTGCGAGCGCAGACCTGGCTGAGCGGAGGGCAATCCTGTCCTTCGCTCTAAAGGCTGCATCTCTGGCTGTGAGCAGCGAGCGCACCTCTGCAGTCATCCAGGGTTTATAGTTGCCCCGTGCAGTGAAGGTCCTCAATATAGTGACAGTATAGTTTATATCGTGATTTAAAATGCACATACTCCTGTTTATTCAGTAAAGCTCCTCACCACTACTTGCCAGCGCCCCGTCCCTCACCCGCAGTGCGCGACTGTGCACAGCGGAACAGGTGTGTGGTGGGTGGCTAGGCTTTAGTCCAGTGGTTCCTAATGCTAACCCCAAACTACTGGTTCAGATAGCTGCTACTCCTGTTTGCCAGGGATGTGGGACTGTTTTTCATTGTGCTGTGTCACAGAGGATAGTTCGCTAACCTCATTTTAATAGGAGGTAAGCAACATTAACACCATGTCTAATTATAAAATGCTAAATGACGATGCTAAGTTGTGCTAACTGGAAACATGTAGCAGACCATCGTTTCTTTGGTTTAAATTACTGTTTCTTAGCTTTGTCTGAAAATTTTTTTATTAATGCTGCAAAAGTGCATGATGGTGGCACATACATGTAAAATAAATAATAAATAAATTAAAACTGGGTGGAGGAACAAGTTGGCTCTCAATGTAGTTTTATTTCTAATCATTTTAATTAGTCAAGCAATGATAATGAATAAAGATAAAAAAGTCATCACATGTATTTTATTACATTACCTTTTGTGTCTTTAATTTTCAGATCATGACCAATCTGAAATATTTTTATGAAGAAGCAAATGGGTTAAATCAGGCCAGAATGGCAGGCTGCAGGTCTATACTTAAATTTTTATTGATTTAAACTAACAGGCTGTAGATAGCAGACTGGCGCCTAGCGGCTGCCCCAGCCTTGGATGCGCTCTGCAGAGCGTGCCCAAATGCCAAGTCACGTTTCGTTACCTTGTATTCATACATGTGTAATGACAATAAAGTTGAATCTCAATCTCAATCTCATGGGTAATTTTCTCATTTTCAGACATATTTTTCACGTTATGTGTTTTTTTGCTTGTTTTTTTTTTTTTTTTTTTTAGTTTTTGTTTTTCTCCTCTGGCTCAGGAAACATTTAACTTATTGATGTTTACTTTTTATTCATATATGATTTGGAAGAAAACCTGAGATTTATGAGAATCAAGTCTCAAACACACATTACTAAACTATTTTATAGCAACACTGCAAAATTATGAAGGAAAACAGTACACTACCGTTCAAAAGTTTGGGGTCACCCAGACAATTATTTTGTGTTTTCCATGAAAAGTCACACTTATTTACCACCATGAATTGTAAAATGAATAGAAAATATAGTCAAGACATTGACAAGGTTAGAAATAATGATTTGTATTTGAAATAATAATTTTTTCCAGATACTCAACCTGCTCAAAGGAAGGTCAGTTTTATAGCTTCTCTAACCAGCTAAACTGTTTTCAGCTGTGCTAACATGATTGCACAAGGGTTTTCTAATCATCCATTAGCCTTCTGACGCAATGAGCAAACACATTGTACCATTAGAACACTGGAGTGATAGTTGCTGGAAATGGGCCTCTATACACCTATGTAGATATTGCACCAAAAACCAAACATTTGCAGCTAGAATAGTCATTTACCACATTAGCAATGTATATTAGATATTAGAGTGTATTTCTGATTAGTTTAAAGTTATCTTCATTGAAAAAAACAGTGCTTTTCTTTCAAAAATAAGGAAATTTCTAAGTGACCCCAAACTTTTGAACGGTAGTGTACATGTAAAAAAAAAGTTTAAAAAAATGGTAAATCTAAACTAGAATTTACAGAAAATGTATATCGTGATATACACCGTTATCGTGATATGAGAGGACTTATATTGTGATGTGAATTTTTTTGTCATATCGCACAACCCTAACATAAAATTATAAATATTTTATAATATTCTGCTCATCATTTTACCCATAGCTGAGTGAAGTACATGTCCAAAGCACTGCAGCCATGCCCACTTGTTTGGTGATGTAGCCTTCACTATATCTGTCCCACTGTCTGTTGTGATGCAGACTTGTCTTCACTCAGTCTCCAGGATGCAAGTGCTTCAGTGAGTCCTAAAGCAGTGACTTCACTTATATGGTCTACAGGAAAGTTTAAAGACATTTGGTTTTCAAATTCCAATCTTGATCAATGAAGTGGGCAGTGAGGCTCATATATGGTTCAGCTGTGCGACTTGACCACAAATCTGACATAGTTGTGAAGTATGGCATGCTTTGCAGCCCATTTTCAACAGTTTCTCTACATTCCGTGTACAGCTGGGGAAGTGCCATCTGGGAGAAGTATTTGCGGCCAGGGAGTCGGTAACGAGTGTCAGTTACTTTAATCAGCCACTTAAATCCGACATTCTGTGTGCTCAGCAGGATGGCACTGCTTCAGATAGTAAAAAAGATTTGTAGTGTTACCTGATTTTGTGGGAACGTGCTTGAGAGTTTGCAGTGCACGCTAAGCTGCTTCTTGTCAGACTTTAAATAGCCAAAGTATCTCCACATTACTGTATTCCTCGGACCATTCTTTTCAACAATCTCCTTGACTATTGAGCATTGGGTGGTGTCCATTTGAGACGCCACCCAACGCTGTCACTGGACTTTTCATTAATGTTTTCTGTCATCTCCTACATGGCTGTGCTAGCCCAAACATTAGCAGGTGTGCTAGGCTAAGCCCCGGCTACGTGCTGGTCATACGCACCTACGTATGCTGTTGTGTGCGTCAGTCGAACGTGACTTCCAGCCACATGATTGGTTCAGTGCGGTGTCTTCTCACTTTCATTGGCTTTTCATGTTGCCTGTCAAAACATGAAACGACTGAGTTTTATCGAAGTTCTATCAAAAATGTTTTATGTCTCTATCGAGAAAAAGTTATTTCGCGACAAGTATCGTTATCGTTTTATCGCCCAGCCCTACTATCAGCCATAAAAACAAGAGCCAAAGTAGATAACTACTAGAAATGTGATATAGGCTATTTAGGGAAGTGTAGTTTACTATCAACAATAAACTCATAACATACATTTATTAGCTTTAAAATTGTAGCAGAAACTTAACTTTTTTTTAAAAAATACAGAATTTGTGGTCACTTCAGGGTAGGATTAAAATAAACCTTGAAGATGATGAAAACTAAGCAATGCCAGACCTATGCACTAGTCAATGGCTGTAGTGGCAATGTTTTCTTTTATATTTGCCATTTGCTGTTCTAATAATTAAAAAATTGAAAAAGTCCAGGCAAATCTGTTTATTTTTCTGTATTTGTGAAGAAGACAAGCTTATTTTTTATTTTTACGATAAGATGCGATAAGATACGCCTTTATTGGTCCCACAATGGGGAAATTCCAGGATTGCAGCAGCACAGGGATAGCAGCACTCAGAACAATCGTAAATAAGATACTAAGATAAGAACTGGTTAACCAAAGCGGTAAATAAATATGCATACAGTGGTGTTAGAAGTGTTTGCCCCCTTCCTGATTTCTCATTCTTTTGTATGTTTGTCACACTTAAATCTTTCAGATCATCAAACAAATATAAATATTAGACAAAGATAACACAAGTAAATACAGAACACAGTTTTTAAATAAAGGTATTTTTTTTTATTAAGGGAAAAAAATGCAAACCTACATGGCCCTGTGTGGAAAAAGTGACACCCCCCCACCCCCCGTTAAAACATAAATTAACTGAGGTTTATCACATCTTTGGAAAGCTGAGTTCAGTTTCTGTAGCCACACCCACGCCTGATTACTGCCACACCTGTTCTCAATCAAGAAATCACTTAAAGAGGACCTGCCTGACGAAGTGAAATAGACCAAAAGATCCTCAAAAGTTAAACATCATGCTGCGATCCAAAGAAATTCAGGAACAAATGAGAACCAAAGTAATTGAGATCTACAGTATCAGTCTGGAGAAGGTTATAAAGCCATTTCTAAACCTTTGGGACTCCAGCGAACCACAGAGAGAGCCATTATCCACAAATGGTGAAGACCTAGAACAGTGGTGAACCTTCCCAGGAATGGCCAGCTGAGCAAAATTACCCCAAGAGTGCAGTGACAACTCATCCAAGAGGTCACAAAAGACCCCACAACAACATCCAAAGAACTGCAGGCCTCACTTGCCTCAGCTAAGGTCAGTGTTCATGACTCCACCATAAGAAAGAGACTGGGCAAAAATGGCCTGCATGGCAGAGTTCCAAGACGAAAACCACTGCTGAGCAAAAAGAACATAAAGGCTCATCTCAGTTTTGCCAGAAAACATCTTGATCATCCCCAAGACTTTTGGGAAAATACTCTGTGGACTGACGGGACAAAAGTTGAACTTTTTAGAAGGTGTGTGTCCCATTACATCCGGCATAAAAGTAACAGCATTTCAGATAAATAACATTATCCCAACAGTAGGTGGTGGTAGTGTGATGGTCTGAGGTTGTTTTGCTGCTTCAGGACCTGGAAGACTTGCTGTGGTAAATGGAACCAAGAATTCTGTTGTCTACCAAAAAAAATCTTGAAGGAGAATGTCCGACCATCTGTTCGTGACCTCAAGCTGAAGCTCACTTGGGTTTTGCAGCAGGACAATGATCGAAAACACCAGCAAGTCCACCTCTGAATGGTAAGAAATACAAAATGAAGACTTTGGAGGGGCCTAGTCAATGTTCTGACCTGAATCTGATTGAGATGCTGTGGCATGACCTTATAAAGGGGGTTCATGCTCGAAGACCCTCCAGTGTGGCTGAATTACAACAATTCTGCAAAGATGAGTTGGCCAAAATTCCTCCAATGCTGTAAAAGACTCATTTCCAGTTATTGCAAATGCTTGATTGCAGTTGTTGCTGCTAAGGGTGGCCCAACCAGTTATTAGGTTTAGGGGGCAATCACTTTTTCACACAGGGCCATGTAGGTTTGGATTTTTTTTTCTCTGAATAATAAACACCTTCATTTAAAAACTGCATTTTGTGTTTAGTTGTGTTATCTTTGTCTGATATTTAAATTTGTTTGATGATCTGAAACATTAAAGTGTGACAACCATACAACAAATGAGAAATCGGGAAGGGGGCAAACACCTTTTCACGCCACTGTATATACACAGTTATATACTGTACAAGTGCAGGAGCATTGCAGCTAGATGGTGTCAACAGCATTACAGTTAGTTAAATTACCCGGGAAAAAAATAAATATGGACTCAGACAGTATATTTCACATTTGAAGGAGCAGTGTTGTTTCCACCCTCAATAATAATTGTAATTGTCTTAGTTGTGTATTGGAGGGGACGATCTCTATTGTGCAAAATTGTGACGTTTAATGCGGCCTCTATGAGCAGCACCGGTTAGATTATAAAGTCTGACAGCAGCAGGTAGGAAGGACCTGCGTAATCTCTCCCTTGAGCACTTAGGATGGCACAGCCTACTGCTAAATGAGCTCCTCAGTGTGTTCAGCATGTCCCGCATGGGGTGGGACTCGGACTTCAGCAGAGATGACAGCTTGGCCGCCACCCTCCTCTCTCCTATCTCCTCCACTGAGTCGAGGCGGTGCCCCAGAACAGAGCTGGTTTTTTTGATCAGTCTGTTCAGTCTCTTCCTGTCAGCTACCATGATGCCGCTGCCCCAGTAGACCACTCCAAACGTGATGGCTGATGCCACCACCGAGTCGTAGAAGGTCTTCAGGACTGCCCCTTGCACTCCAGAAGACCTGAGTCTCCTCAGGAGGAACAGCCTGCGCTGCCCTTTCTTGTAGAGCGTGTTGGTGTTGTGTGACCAGTCCAGTTTCTTGTTCAGGTGAACACCCAGGTACTTGTAAGATGTCACCATCTCAATGTCTGTTCCCTGGATGTTTACCGGTGCTGTGGGGGGTTGTCCTTGCCTGTGGCAGTCCACCACCAGTTCATTGGTTTTCCTTGCATTGATCTGGAGGCAGTTCCACAGGCGCCAATCCAAAAAGTCCTGGATAAGTCCTCTGTACTCCACGTCATCCCCATCAGAGATGAGGTCGAAGATCTCAGAGTCATCAGAGAACTTCTGTAAATGGCAGTGTGGTGTGTTGTGTGAAAAGTCAGCAGTGTAGAGGGTGAACAGGAAGGGAGCTTGAGCTGTTCCATGGGGGGCCCCCATACTGCAGATGATGGTGTCAGACATGCAGTCCTGGGTTCTCACAAACTGGTTGGTCTGTGAGGTAGTCCAGGATCCATGATGACAGATGCTGGTCCACCCCTGCACACAGCAGCTTGCCCCTCAGGATCATTGGTTGGATGGTGTCAAGCACTGGAGAAATCAAAGAACATGATCCTCACAGTGCTCCCAGGCTTCTCCAGGTGGGACAGGACAGGGAACGGTGTAGGAGGAAGATCACTGCATCCTCCACCCCGATGCCATGCTGGTGTGCAAACTAAAGTGGATCCATCAGTGGTCCCGCCAGAGAGCAAAGGTGGGCAAGGAGCAGCCTCTCCACACTGCAAAAACTGAAATCTTAGTAAGGAAAAATATCTTAAATCAAGGATATAATTCTTGCTTTTTGTCTGACAAGATATTTTTTCTTGTTGTGCAGTTTTCTGTAAGGAAATTTTACTTGACATAAGATATTTTTTACTTGTTTTAAGCAGCTTAATCTGGTTTTAAGTAAAAAAAAATCTACCAATGGAGCAAGAAAATTTTACTTATTAAATTGCTTAAAACAAGTCTAATTTTTTCCAGGAAATTTTTACTTGTTTCAAGCAATGTGATAAGGAAAATCAGTGAAGCAGCACCATTCATCCGAGCTAGAAGGAGGCTAGAAGCTACTCAGCTAATGGTTAACTGACATAAGAGGGAGGGCAGAGTAGAATAGATGAAGGGTGTTTATTAAAATGAAAGGCTTTAAATCAGAGTGTTTCAATTAAGCCAGGAAAAATACAAAGAATATTTGCTTCAATAATTTAAAAAATTAAAGAAAATGTGAACAAAATATGTCACAAACACTTCATTAAGACGTGTGAGCTGTTAAAATGTGGAAAAAGTGCAGTCAGTGACCCCTTCAACTACTTTCAGGTGTGAATCAGTATGATTCAGTTTCAGGTCACAGAGCCTTCTATCACTTTAATGAAAAATCTCCTTCGCATTTGTCAGATGGATACTTCTGCCCCCTCAATGAAGGCGGCAGTATGCTGCAGGTCCCCCAACTCGCTGTAGAGCTTCTGGGCCACTGGGATAGGGGTGGGCCATAACTAAAACTAATCCAAGTAAAAATAATAAAACAGTGTTTCCTCTGGCTTAAAGACCTTGGCACGGTGGCAACATATTTTTCCGGGGGGGGGGGGGGGCAGAAAACACATGACGTTATTGTAACTGGAATATATTAATTTTTTACTATTTCTTTCTTTTTTTAATTTTGCACAGTAACTTTGCATATGGAACTTACCATTTGAAGTATTGTACAACCGAGGCTTGAATCTTGGAAAATTGGGCCAGTTGGGGTCCCACTCAGACATCTGGTGTTTGGACTTTTTAGTGGTGTCACCCTTCTCTCCTTCCTCTGCTCTCACCTCTTCTGGACCCTCTGTGTGAACACTTTCTTCTCCTTGGCTCCTCTCTTCTGTCTCATCTTGCCTTCTTTGAGCTCTGTCTAATTCAGGTTCTCCCTCTGTCTATGGTGGTATACAAACAGGTTAGAAAATACCAAGTGTCATGTTTTGTCCTGCAGGATTTTTTTTGTCATGGTTTACATAAATGACAAAAAAAAAATGTGTATTTTTTTGTATTTTTATTCTAGTGTTCCTTTTTTTCCATTGAGAGAGTAGGGAAGGGGAAAAAAACATTCATAATAGTAATTTACTCATGCATACTTAAATTATATGATCAGAGGTGGGTATAGTAGCCAGAAATTCTACTCTTGTAAAAGCAGTGCTATGAAATTAATAATTAAAAGTAGACAACCAAAAATTTCTAGTAGAGTTAAGGGTACAAAAAGCACCCACTTAAAAACTTGAGTAATGATTTCAGTCTTGAAGGTTTGAGGTTTGTCTCCAAAATTTATCTAAATTTGAAACCATGTTCCTCAAATTTGCAATTTCTTTGTGTAAAATTGACTTTCCTTGTACATTTGAGATTTTTTTGAGAATTTAACTGATTTTAAAGGAAAAAATATTAATAAAATTGTATTTAATGAAATAAATTAACTTAAATGACCAAAGATGCAGTTATTTCTTATAATATTTCTATATATTTATATATATATTTTTTTTTAGAAATTTCCTCTCCACCCAGACAGCAGGAAAAACCTCCCTTATTTTGAAATCCAGATGTTGGCACGTTTAGTTTGTCTGAAGGCAGGGCTTCCTCAGGTAGTATTTCTCTGTGGCGGCCCACCTTGCCAGAAATCGTACTGCCACGCCAAGCCTATATGATTTTATTAATAAAAATATATGAAGCAATGACTTTCCGCAAGCGCGCACACGAACAACGCGCATGGCCGTCATCTGCGTGGAGTTTAGAAGCGCCCTGCTCACGAGTTTTCCAGTCAGTCAGCAAACAGTGTCTCGCTAAGTGTCACTGTCCGACAGAAACATGAGTTTATTAAAGTACTTTAAACGTGGAAAAAATCATAAGAGGGATGTAAGCACTGGCGTTCATCATGGTTTTAACCCGCTGGAAACGGGAGCCATAATGGAAGAGTCGTTTAGCTAAGAGATGTGGTTAGAATTCAAATGCAGCCGGCTTCATATGAAGGGAAAGGCAAGGGGACTGATGAATTGCTGAGGATATATTTCACCAGCCACTACAATATTAATGTAGCGAACTCAATATGAGCACCCTACTTGGCTTGCCAAGTGGGTTGACCCTATTGGCGACACAGGTAGAGTGCGGGACTCCGGAGCAGGAGGCGTGAGTTCGAATCTCCCGGTGGGACGTCGCCATGTCGAGCAGCACGTTACATTGGTGTCAGAAGTGGGATCTCCTGTCCAAAGCAGTAATGGGGCGCTGACATCGGGACGATGTCGAGAACCAGAGGGGAGTAGTGTAGCGAACTCAATATGAGCACCCTACTTGGCTTGCCAAGTGGGTTGACCCTATTGGCGACACAGGTAGAGTGCGGGACTCCGGAGCAGGAGGCGTGAGTTCGAATCTCCCGGTGGGACGTCGCCATGTCGAGCAGCACGTTACATTAAGTTATGAGACTGGCAATTTCTCTCTTTTCTCGCACGAGCAGGTGTGCCATTTTTATTCTCCAGTGGCAGTGACAAAGCAACAGCTAAAAACGCTAGCTCTAAACTGATGTCCTTCAGCAGCTGCCTAGAGAGTTGCCTGATGAAAAAGCCTGAGCGCACAACTATAACAGCCGTTACTAAACGACCGGCCATTTATGTCTGCACTAAGTGGCCAGGAGCCACTTGGTGAATGAAAAACCCACGTGCAGGAGTGGTTTCATGCGTTGTATTGAACAAAACCCCAAAACGTGTTAATGGGAGTGAATGAAGTGTGGATGTGGATGTGTATGTGTGTGAAACACCCGAGCTGCCGGGTGCCCGAGCTGTCAGGGAGTGAAGGACCCAAAGGGCTCCCTGACACGCCTGATGGAAAATAAATAAATATGTGCATTTTTTTAAATATATTTTTTTAACCAAATAGCCAAATTAGGAGGTATTTACTTAGCATATTTGTAATTTGTGTGCATTTTCTACTACTGAATTAAAAAAAAAAAGAATTGAATTGTAGGTGCTTCCCGGCCAGATATTGTGATACTAGGAGACTGGCTCCCGGCCATGTAGTCACTTCGCAACTTATAACTGCCTAAACAGATCATTCTGTATATGAACACATATTGTGGTGAATTATGTCTTTAGAGTCCGATACAGTTCCCTATTATGTACCTGGCAGGTTAAGATGACCGAAATTCACAAAGTCAGTGACTTTAATGTCAGCAGGCTTCAGACAAACTAAACGTGTTAACATTTGATTTCAAAATAAGGGAGGTTTTTCCTGCTGTCTGGGTGGTGAGGAGATTTCTAAAAAAAAAACCCCAAAAACTATAAATATAAAGAAATATTATAACAGAAATAACGGCATCCTTGGTCATTTAAGTTAATTTATTTCATTAAAAACAATTTTATTAATATTTTTTTCTTTGTAATCAGAGTTAAATTATTGTTCTGTTCTGACTGCAAAATTATGGTCAAAAATGTAAATTATTATAAGGAAAAAGTAAAAATAAATTGCCACAGTCTGTTTCAAACTTATCTAAAAAAAAAACCCCAGTAATTTTATTTTAAAAAAACAGACAAAAATTAGTCATAAAATAATCCACAAATTTATAATAGTTTCAAATGTACAAGAAAACTAAATTTTACAAGAGGAAATTACAAATTTGAGGAACATGGTTTCAACTTTAGATTTACAGAGAAAAGTAGAAAACTGTAAGAAAAATGTTATAAATTTTTGAGAAAAACCTCAAACCTTCAAGAATGAAGTAATTACTCAAGTTTTTAAGTGTGTGCTCTTTGTACCCTTAACTCAATTAGAAATTTTTGGTTGTCTACTTTTAATTATTAATTTCAAAGCACTGCTTTTACATGAGTAGAATTTCTAGTTACTATACCCACCTGATCATATAATTTAAGTATGCACAAGTACATTACTATTATGAATGTTTCTTTCCCTTCCCTAGTCTCTCAATGGAAAAATAAGGAACACTAGAATAAAAATACAAAAAATACACATTTTTGTCATTTATGTAAACCATGACAAAAAAATCCTGCAGGACAAAAGATGACACTTGGTATTTTCTAACCTGTTTGTATACCACCATAGACAGAGAGAGAACCTGAATTAGACAGAGCTCAGAGAGGGCAAGATGAGATAGAAGAGAGGAGTTGAGGAGTGGGAAGTCTTCAGGCAGAGGAAGGAGAGAAGGATAACACCACTAAAAAGTCTAAACACAGGATTTCTGGGTGGGACCCCAATATTCAAGCCTCGGTTGTACAATATTTCAAATGGTAAGTTCCATATGCAACGTTACAGTGTAAAATTTTAAAAAGAAATAAATAGTATAAAATTAACATGTTCCGGTATGTTTACCTCCCTGGGGAAAAATGTGTTGCCACCGTGTCAAGGTCTTTAAGCCAGAGGAAACACTGGAAGGCTGCTGTTGGATTAAAGTCATTGACTTCATGAATTTCGGTCATCTTAACTTGCCAGGTACATAATAATGAACATAAATTAGTTAATTAATATTAACTAAGGTAAAGATAAAAACATCTTTTTATTCTTATCTGAAATAAGAAAAACAAAAAACTAATAATTAAAAAGAAGACAAAATGATCCTACCTGAGCCCTAACCACGCATGTTTGCTAAGCAACTCTTCATTATTGCTCCCATTACCAGCGGGTTAAACCCATGATAAATGCCTCCAGTGCTTGCATACCTCTTCTGCTTTTTTCCACATTTAAAGTACTTTAATAAGCTCATGTTTCTCTCGGACAATGACGCTAGTGAGACACTCTGCCTGCCGACTGGAATGGCCGTGTTGGTGGGGTGCTTCTGACCTCCGCGCGGATGACAGTCACACGCGTTGTTCTTATGCGTGCTTGCGGACCATCATTCCTTCATATATTTTTCTTAAATTTATATTTCCTCTTAGAGTGGCAGCATAACTTCAAGCGTGGCGGGCCACCACCCAGAAGTGTTACCAGAGGAAACCCTGAATAAAGTACATTAAATTACACTTGTTGCCTGAATTGGAAGGAACAGTTTCTTCTGTTGAAATTACCTTCTGAACAGAGTTTATACACAAATTGTCAGGACTTAAGTAAGACAGATGGACTCACCAGCAGGTTACGTTCGTATTTGCCTTTGAGGAAGGTGGATGAAATCACTTCCCAGTGCATGTTTATGATTTAACTCAATCAGTAATATCCTGTTTATGTTGTTGCTTAGCTATCCTGGTTGTGTTGTTAATTCTATTCCAGAGGGACACACTGCTGAAATATGCGAGTACTGGTTCACATGAAACAAAACTGAACAGCAACTTATTAACTACTGCATGTCTGCAAGCTATAATATTATTTTAGTAAAGTGGGGGTAAGTCTTTTTGGGGGTGCGCCTATCCCCTTCCGCTGCTATTTTTCTCATAAACTTAAGACTTTTCTTGAACATTTTTCGTCATGAGTTTTTGACTTTTTCTTGTAAATTTGAGCTTTTTTTCTCTCTCATAAATTTTCATTTTTTTCTAATAAAATTGTGACCTTGTAAATTTACTACCTTTTTATTATAAATTTGCAACATATTTTCTTGTAAATTTTCAACTTTTTTTCATAAATTTGTCACTTTTTTTCTTGTAACATTACAACATTTTCTTTCAAATGTTTTTCTTGTAAATTTCTAAGTTTTGTTTTTTTTGTCTTTTTGGAGCTGCTGGATGCTTGAATTTTCCCAGGGGTGTAACTATATATTTAGCTTTCAAATCTTTAAAAAAAAAAAATATTTTTTTAATTGTAAATTTTCAGTGTTTATATAGATTCTGGTTAAATTTTTATTCTCTGTAACTTCATTTTTTTTCCTCTCCATCTAGACAGTGACCCAAAGTTTACTTTTAAATGTTTTTTTTTTTTTTCATTTTAAAAGGATCCTTCCCCATTTAAAAAAAAAAAAAAAAAAAAAAAAAGTAGTTACGGTAGTTTTTCCTTGTAAATTTGCAGTTTTTTCCACATAAATTTCTGACCCTTTCCCCATTCCCTATGTGTCTAATACATCATCGTCAGTACGGGGGCCCCCCAGGGAACAGTTGTGGCTCCCTTCCTGTTCACCCTCTACACTGCTGACTTTTCACACAACACACCACACTGCCACCTACAGAAGTTCTCTGACGACTCTGCGATCGTCGGCCTCATCTCTGATGGGGATGATGCGGAGTACAGAGGACTTATCCCGGACTTTGTGGACTGGTGCCTGCGGAATGGCCTCCAGATCAATGTGAGGAAAACCAAGGAACTGGTGGTGGACTGTCTCAGGCGAGGACAAACCCCCACAGCACCGGTAAACATCCAGGGAACATACATTGAGATGGTGACATCTTACAAGTACCTGGGTGTTCACCTGAACAAGAAACTGGACTGGTCACACAACACCAACGCGCTCTACAAGAAAGGGCAGTGCAGGCTGTTCCTCCTGAGGAAACTCAGGTCTTCTGGAGTGCAAGGGGCACTCCTGAAGACCACTTACGATTCAGTGGTGGCATCAGCCATCACATTTGGAGTGGTTTGCTAGGGTAGCGGCATCACGGCAGCCGACAGGAAGAGACTGAACAGGTTGATGAAATAAGCTAGTTCTCTTCTGGGGTGACGCCTCGACCCAGTGGAGGAGATGGGAGAGAGGAGGATGGTGGCTAAGCTGTCATCTCTGCTGGAGTCCAAGTCCCACCCCATGCAAGACACGCTGAACGCACTGAGGAGCTCATTTAGCAGTAGGCTGTGCCATCCTGTGTGCACGATGGAGAGGTTCCGCAGGTCCTTCCTACCTACAGCTATCAGACTTCATAACCTAACCAGGACTGCCCATAGAGGTCGTACTAAATGTACTAAACATAACAACTTTGCACAGTAGAAATCGTCCCTTCCAATACATAACCAGGACAATCATCATTTAGGGGGGCAACAACCAGGGCCGAATTAAGGAGGTTGTGGGTCCCTGGGCTAGAGCAATTTTTGGGGCCCTCCCACATATTTATGGGAATATGATATGCAAAATCACCATGTTTACATGCATGATCATCATCATCATCATAGCAGTCTGTCGTGGGCGACAATGACTGTTTCATTTAGGTCTGATCAGATTCCTCCACACAGCTCTGTCCTTAGCCTTCCGCTGCCAGGAACTCCTGTCTATATCCAACTTCTTAAAGTTTCTTTTTACAGTGTCTTTAAGTCTGAGCCTTGGTCTACCCTGATTGCATTTGCCCTCGCATAACTGTGAGTAGAGTAACTGCCAAGGGAGACGCTGGTGGTCCATCCTCTCAGCATGTCCGAGCCATCTCAGGTTCATCTGTATTAGCAGGTCCTCCATTGATGGTAGACCATCTCATTTCAACACTTCTATGTTGGTTATCTTGTCTTTCCATGAGATGTTCATTATGGCTCGAAGGTGTCTCATCATGTACCCGTGGAGTTTCTTTACCTGCACTCTGTAGACAGTCCAAGTTTCAGCACCGTACAATAGAGTAGCCAGTACAGTGATCCCTCACTTATCGCGGTTAATGGGTTCCAGAACCGACCGCGAAAAGTGAAAAACCGCGAAGTAGCGTCACCCCTAATGACGTCACCCATAAATAATACGTACGTTCATTCTCTCACTCTCTCTCTCATATGATACGTGTGTGTGTGTGTGTGTAGGTGTACATACATACGTAGATGTAAATAAAGTGTACATAAATATGTTTTTAGAACTATTTATTCTTATAACAAGACACGTAACTCAAGATGAAGATGATTTACTGCACAGGTTAATGAGAGCTTTACTGCTCCTCAGGTGACGCCTCATCGTCAGGTGCAAGAGGCGCAGGATCGTCGAGGGCAGCTTTCGATAGAGCTGGAGAAGCTGCAGGAGGCGGCGTAGTGGCTCGACGGGAAGACTATTTCGCACAAAAAGGCACAAGAGAACAGCGAAAAGTTCCACGCGGCGAGACTAAGCAACATGAGCGATAAAGAACAATGAATGCGGTCTTCCTTCGCTGGGTATGGGCGCTCGGCAGGGAGAGAAGCTGGGTAAAACGTCTCGGCCAATCAGCTTGCGAGATTCCCGAGCCGAGCCAACACGAGAACAGCAAACAGAGAGGTGGATTTTGAGTTGTGCGGGCTCTCCGTGTTGATACCTGATGTTCTAATGTAGTCTCCCTGCCTTCTGCTAGCGCCCGCCCATTTTTTCTCAATTTTGAATTTTTGATGAATATTTTTGAAAAATCCGTGATGCACTGAGGGTGCGAAAGGTGAGGCGCGAAGTAGCGAGGGATCACTGTACTGTCACTCTGCACACTTTGCATTTCACATGGATAGACACATGTTTATTGTTCCACAGTCTCTCCCTGAAGTTTCCAAACGCGCTTGCTCTTCCCATTCTGGGAGATGGTTCATCCTCCAGCCTAGCATTCTCTGAAACAGTACTCCCTAGATACTTGAAAGTCTTGCACTTGACTAGTGGCTCTGTGCCAATGCTGATCTCTTCTGGCAGTGATGCTGATAATTGGAACTTTGGTGGTTGATAAAGGCACTCTGTCTTATTGATGTTGATTTGGAGGCTGAATTGGCTAGCTGCTCTTGCAAATTTCTCCACTAAAGATTGCATATCTTCCGCACTGTGTGCAACTAGAGCACTGTTGTTGGCAACGAGCATTTCTCTTACTACCTTTATCGATGTCTTACTCTTGGCTTTAAACTGTGGCACATTGAGCAAGTCTGCTTCTTTCCTTGTTTGAATGTATACTCCTTCTGAAGTGTCTTTGAAGGCCACCTCAAGCATGGCTGCCAGATATAGCGAGAAGAGTGTTGGCGCCAGCACACACCCTTGTTTCACCCCGTTGCTCTACTGAAAAGTCTTTAGATACTGAACCACTCATTGCCACGTTTGCTTGCATACCTGTATGGAGTGCCTTGATCAGGCTGACAAACTTTTCTGTACAGCCATATTTCTTGAGTACCTGCCAAAGTCCTTGTCAGGTATCAGTATCGAAGGCCTTTACTGAAGTCTATGAAGACTACATGAAGTGGCCATGTTTCTGTTCGATACACTTTTCCTGAACCTGTTTCAAGCAGAAAATCACGTCCATTGTGCTTCTTCCACTTCTATAGCCGCACTCGGTTTCCGGTAGTACATTCTACGAGATTGTGTTCATTGAGTCTGTTCAGTAGTACACATGAGAGAATCTTACCAACAGTGGCTAGCAGTGATATACCTCGGTAATTTCCACAATCTTTCCTGTCACCTTTCTTGAACAAAGGCACAATACTTGCATCCTTCCAGTCCTGAGGTACTTTCTGGGCATCCCATATCTCTTGAATGAGCTTGTGCAGGCAGTTGGTCAGCTGAACACCACCAAATTTCCACCACTTCTGCTGGGAATTCCATCCCTTCCTGGAGCTTTTACCATCCTGTGTTGTCCTGATAGCTGCCATTAGTTCATCAAAATTTGGTGGTTCATCCAGACTTGATACAGCGACAGATGGTCGCTACACTAGAGCTTCTTTAGCCTCTTCAGTGAGATCTCCAGTGTTGTTTTAGTAGTTGGTCAAAGTGGTCTGCAAATCTGTCCAGGATTTTGTCTTTCTCCTGCAAAACCGTTTTCATCATCCATTAGCTTTTAGTTGGATCAGTCCTCTTGGTTTAGGGCCGTAGATTTCTCCTCAAACCTGTGAAGAATGTTTTCATGTCCTTCCTGTCTGTTGCAGTTTGAAGTTCCTCCGCTTTTTCATCCCACCAGTTGGACTTCATCTCTCTGGTGTACTTCTGTAGCTCACTCTGAGCCTTTGAGTATTTGTTCTTCTTCGACCTTGTGTTACACTGTATGTTTTCCTACCTAGCTGTATTCCTCGCTTCTAGTAGTTTCTTCAGGTCGTCATCATTCTCATCAAACCAATCTTGATGTTTCCTCTTAGGGTGGCCTAATACATCACTCGCAGTCTGATACACCGTATCCTTCAGTGTTGCCCATTTCTCTTCTATGTCATTCTCAGAGTTGTTGCTGTCCCAGTCTTTCAAGTTTTCATCCATTTCCTGTGTAAGTTGATCCTGCTTCTTTTGGCCTTTCAGTGCACTAGTGTTTAGCTTCCGTGGTGGCTTTGCACCCGTCCTGCAGTGCTGTTTTCGTCTCCAAATCCTTAATCTAGATCTCAGCATAACATGATCAGTACCACAGTCCATGCCTCTCATTGCTCTGGTGTCCAATACATCCCTTCTGTCTCTCTGCCTGACTATGATGTAGTATAATAAGTGCCACTGCTTGGATCTTGGGTGCATCCATGTCTTCTTGTGTGTGTCCTTGTGCTTAAATAGTGTTGGTTATCACAGGGTTGTACTCTGAACATAGTGAAAGTAGAAGTTCTCCATTAGCATTGCACTTGCCTACTCCATGACTGCCTAGAACTTCTTTCCATTTTTCAGTGTCCGAACCAACTCTGGCATTAAAATCTCCAGCGAGTATCAGCCTGTCATCAGTCCGTACACGCCTGATAGTCTCATGTACATCACTGTAGAACTCTTCCTTCACCTCCTCTGTGTTGGTCATTGTTGGGGCATATACACTGATGAGTGTGGCATACATCTACGCTGTAGTGGGAGTCTCATAGTCATTATCCTGTCGTTTGATTTGGCTCTGCTTCCTCATCAAGCATTGCTGCTATCCCCTTTCTAACTGCATAGCCCACTCTGCGTCTCTCCTTTCTTGAGTTGAGCTCCCACTCCAAAAGAAGATGTACCATGGTCTTCCAAGCTGTCATATCCAGGCTATCTTGTTTCACTAAGTGCAGCTATGTCTATACTGTGCCTGTTCATTTCCGGGGCCACAAGCGCGGTCTGTCTTTCTGGGCGCTGTGATGTTGTTCTGTCCAACAGAGTGCGTACATTCCATTCTGCTACACACAAGGCTGCTGTTTTCCTCTTCTTTTGTCTTCCTGCTCCTAGCTTATTTTTCGCTGCCTGTCGGAGTGTGAACAGATCAGTAAACCAGTAAACATGCATGATCGTAAACCATTTATAGTCGGATTTCTGGAGTAATCTGATTATTAAAGTAGTCATGTAAAAACAATAATCAGATAAAAGGCAGTTTACAGTGATCCCTCGCTACTTCGCGCTTCACCTTTCGCGCCCTCGGTGCATCGCGGATTTTTCAAAAATATTCATCAAAAATTCAAAATTGAGAAATAATGGGCGGGCGCTAGCAGAAGGCAGGGAGACTACATTAGAACATCAGGTTATCAACATGGAGAGCCGCACAACTCAAAATCCACCTCTCTGTTCGCTGTTCTCGTGTTGGCTCGGCTCGGGAATCTCGCAAGCTGATTGGCCGAGACGTTTCACCCCGCAAGCTGATTGGCCGAGACGTTTTACCCAGCTTCTCTCCCTGCCGAGCGCCCACTCAGCGAAGGAAGACCGCATTTATTGCTCTTTATCGCTCGTGTTGCTTAGTCTCGCCGCGTGGAACTTTTTGATGTTCTCTTGTGCCATTTTGTGCGAAATAGTCTTCCCGTCGAGCCACTACGCCGCCTCCTGCAGCTTCTCCAGCTCTATCGGAAGCTGCCCTCGACGATGCTGCGCCTCTCGCACCTGACGATGAGGCGTCACCTGAGGAGCAGTAAAGCTCTCATTAACCTGTGCAGTAAATCATCTTCATCTTGAGTTACGTATCTTGTTATAAGAATAAAAGAGTTCTAAAAACATATTTATGTACACTTTATTTACATCTACGTATGTATGTACACACACACACACGTATCATATGAGAGAGAGAGTGAGAGAATGAACGTACGTATTATTTATGGGTGACGTCCTTAGGGGTGACGTTACTTACGCGGTTTTTCACTTTTCGCGGCTCGGTTCTGGAACCCATTAACCGCGATAAGTGAGGGATCACTGTATTGTGTTACATAAAGTGAAATTACATTAACGCACATAGTAGTTTAATGTCCAATATTTCCATTTATTCAGTGCATGTAAACATGTCAAATCCAATTACCATTATCTGATTATTATTCCTAGTTATCGGATTATTGTCGACCATGTAGCTGGGTTCATTGATGAATCAGCTTGACCTTCAAGGTCCTAAATTACCTAAGCCAGTGGCTTTTGACTACGGAACTGTACTATAGAATCCTTGTTACTGATATGGCTCGACTCTGATTGGCCAGTACATTCTATTAATTGTATATCTTAAAAGCAGCAGGCTAAAGGTACGGAAACTTGAGGCATTTATTTGTTTCAAAATTTTACTCTCTATTTACACCTTTTTAACCTTACCCACTCCCAAATCCTAAGGCTAACTTCTTAATTTTAAGTCTTAATTTCTTATCATAGTAAAATAGTTTGGTCAAGGTGCCGATAGCAAGACGCAAACCAGCAAACCGGCCCAACGTACCATCTACCTAAGCCACAGCAGCAGCTGGCTTGGAGCTGATGTGAAGAGGTTTTGTCAGATTTTCCACTCTTCCGTACCAATAGACATTTGGTATAGGGGTGCAGCAGTCTGTATCCATAGCCACTGCCAATTACTAAATAAAGTGAATGACCACAAAATTCTAGGTTTAGCTTGAATAGCAGAAAAAATATAGCACCATCAGGACCAACAATCAATAAATATCTTATATCAACCCACAACTTTAATTATGACAATCAAAAAACACTCACAGCTGGTGTTTTCTGTTCAGGGGGTTAAATATTAACTATCTGAAGCCAGAACAGGGTTTTTCACTACACAGAGGGAAAGAGAAACATTCGCCACAGGAGAAGAGCAGGTTATGTGCACACAAACCCGATATTCATTATCTAATGATGACAGTTTTTACAATGTTAACTTCATTCACTGTCATTCTTTTAAAAGAGTGATTCAGAATGAAAATATTCCGACAGTTGTTTTGAATTAAATTTACAATTTTGATTCACCAGAGGAGATTAATATAACTCCTGGCTGAGATGAACCGATAGTATCACTGAAGGAAATTTTATAACGACTGGGCAAAAGAGAAAGACTGGTATCATCTCTGAATTGTAGCGGACAGCTGTCATCCATGGCCCAGCAAGGCTGTGGAGTTAAAAAGTTGGTGTGCGCTGGATTAAAAAAAAAAAAACTGCTCCAGTTTGTCACAAGTGACATTTGGACTAATTTCTCTGATTTTTCAAACGTCTGTAAAAGTCGGTCCAAACGCTAATAGTGTGAACCCAGCTTAGTGGGGGGAAAAAATTGCTCGTAAAATGCGGGCAGGCAAACAATACAAACAGCCGTGGAAGGAGAAAATAGACGCCATGTTTTTGAAACGTACTCACCATTTGGAAGTTTGCGATTGAAATGGCAGTTATGTTCTTCTGCCCGTCTGCAATGTTCAGATGCTCCTGATATCAGCATCCTTATTCTGGCAGCTCTTCAGTCCTTTTCTGGATCGGCATTCCCAGTGTGTATGACTATCACAACTTTAAAAAAAATCCTGTCAATTTGGGAGTCTTTTTTTTTTTTTAAAAAACCCTCCTTCTCCACATTCCTGTTTTTCTTTCTTATTTTTCTCTTTTGGACACCACTATCATACATTCATTCATTCATTCATTCATTCATCTCCACACAGATTCACTTACCAAGCCCACGTCTGCCCACACTCCAACCTTAATCAGGTCAAATGTCAACTCAACCAATAAATTAATCAGGCAGGACAGACGGACACCCTCAACAAATAAAAAGTTGATACGCAAAACAAACCCTGCAGTAAACGTTGGGCATGGCAGAATTAGCAAATAAAAAGTGTTTCTTTCAGGGGCCCCAAACAAGCCGGGCTGCTGCCCCCATAAGCCCTTTTGATAATCCAGGACAAGCAACAACACTGTTTATTCAAATGCAAAATATACTGTCTGGGTACATATTCATATTCTGTAGGGGAATTTTAAGAAACCGTAATGCTGTTTATACCATCTAGCTGCAATGCTCCTGCGGGGGGTTTAATATAACCTGTGTGCATATGCATAATTCATTTACTGCCTTGGCTAACCAGTTCTTCTCTTATCATCTTATTTACTATTGCTCTGAGTGCTGCTATCCCTTTGCTGCTGCAATCCTGGAATTCCCCCCTTTGTGGGACTAATAAAGGGGCTTATCATAAATGCAACTTTTTCATTGAAGATTTGCAACTTTTGTTCCTCATAAATTTGTGACTTTTTTTCTTGTAAATTGTGGTTTTTTGCCTCTGAAGTTGCAGCTGTTTTCCCTCACAAATTTGCTGCTTCTTTTCTTGTAAATTTGCAATTTTTTCCCAACATACAATGTGCAAAGTTTACTTTAAAATTTGCAACTTTTTTCTTGTAATTTGCAATGTGTTTTCTTTTCAAATTTGCAACTTTTTTCCCTCATAAATGTTTAACCTTTGTTTCCTTGTAGATTTGCAACTTTTTTCCCTGTAAATTTGTGACTTTTGGATTGTAAATTAGCAACTTTTTCCCCTCATAAATCTGCAACTATTTTCCAAATTTTTTTCCTTGTAAACTTGCAACTTTTTTCCTTTGAAATTGCGACTCATTTCCTGTTAAAGTTACAATTGTTTTGGTCATACATTTGCATCCTTCTTCCATGTGAATTTCATATTTTTTTTATCATATTTATCATAAATGTGCATTTTTTTCCCTTATTAATTTGTGACTTTATTCCTGTAAAGTTGCAACTTTTCAGAATTTTGTTAACTTTTTTCCTTGGAAATTTGTGACTTTTTTACATTTAAATTTGCATCTTTTTCCCTCATAAATGTGTTTTCCACATTGCCTCATGAATTGGTGACTTTTTTCTTAATAAATGTCAGTTTTTCCTTGTATAGTTACGATTATTTTCCTTGTAAAGTTTTAACTTTTTTCCTCTGTAAATTTCCAGCAATTCTCTACGAAAATTGCTCACACTTTTTCATTGTAAATTTGCAACTTTTTTCCTCATAAATTTGCAGCTTCTTTCCTTGTAAATTAGCTGTTTTTTCTCATAAGTGTTCATCTTTTTCCTTATAGATTTGCAACTTTATTCCCTGTAAAGTTGCACCTTTTTTTCCACAAAAATTTCCTACCAGTCTAGTAAATTTGAGACTTTTATTTCTTCTCAGAAATTTGCAACATTTCATCATCATAAGTTCTCAGCTTTTTAAAATGTTTTCAATCCTCTCACATAAATTTGCAACCCTTTTGTTACCAGCCTTGCAACTTTGATTTCTTTCCCCTCTCATAAATAGGAAACTTTGCTTTGTGTACGTATGCTTTCTTTGATTAGGTTATTAGTTTTCAACTAAAAAAAAAAAATGATCAAATGAATACGTGGCCCTGGCCCGACACCTCAGCCCTAGCATGTTTGTAATTAGTGAGCCAGCTCCTGATAGGTTGTGTATGCTTAAAGTGTTGCACAAGTTATTCATTTATCTAATTATACTTAGCTGACACAGAAGTAAACCATCCTGTGAATGTGACTCTCTCTCTGTGTGTGTGTGTGCGTGTGTGTGTGTGTGTGTGTGTGTGGGAGGGGTGAGTTTGTCACCTCATGTAAATATCCTCGATCTTCATGGGGGCTAAAAATAACTGCAGTTCTGCCTAAATCCATAGCCTGGGGCTTGTCTGTGACCAATATAGCTCTCGTAGGGGCTTTCATGCTGAGCTGTGGCTACTAATTATATCAACTTTTTGTCAGAGGGCGGAGACAGCTGCTCTTTAAATAGCCGAGCAGAACTATATTGAACTTGAGACATGATGTAAGAGGATAGAGTGGTGGCTGGATGCACCACACTGGGCCTGTTTCCAGTCATCCTGGCCAGAGGACTAACCTACAGCCCCCAGCTGCCTCTGTCTCTCCCACAGTACATCAGTTTATCCTGCTCTTCCCTGCTGACGTCTCTTCAA
Organism: Pholidichthys leucotaenia; assembly: GCA_020510985.1. NCBI lineage: Eukaryota > Metazoa > Chordata > Actinopteri > Cichliformes > Pholidichthyidae > Pholidichthys > Pholidichthys leucotaenia. The sequence continues at coordinate 197,387,939 of CM035843.1, read as the reverse complement.
ATAAAGCCAGGAGGTGAAGTCTCACTTTCTCTTGACTTGCCTCTCTTCGCCTTGTTGCCCGAGGCCAGATGCAAGGAAATGAGGTTCCTGGTGGTTGTCAGAGGGAATCTTATTCTTGGAAAACCCTGAGTCACCAGTGCTCCTGCAGTCATGATCGGAGCGTGGGGAAGGAGGTGGAGGATATGGAGAATATGAATGACACTGCAGCAAAGGTTCACGCTGTTCTCAGAGCTTCTCAGAATTGACTGTGGACGCATATGCTGTCCAACGCAGACAAATCTTCTCAAATGAATTAAAACTTAAAAAAATAAAACTTTATTATCTTAGTGCAGCTAAGCAGTTTAAGGAATTTTAGTGTTGTTTTTTAAGACTATTTTCCCATATTATATTTTTTCAGGGATAAAGCTTAAGTTTTGACATCCACAAGGACATGGGGGGAGGGGGGGCTGAAAAGTTCATAGTGGTGAAATTTGACCAAATGTGGTTTATTTTTCAACATAGTCTCCTGTTCGGTCCACACACTTCTTCCATCGGTGTTGCAGCGCTTGGATCTCTGCGGTTGAAAAATAAACCACTTTTGGTCAAATTTGACCACTATGACCCCCCCCCCCCCCGATGCAGTGGTGTGAAAAAGTGTTTGTCCCCTTCCTGATTTCCCTTTTTGTATGTTTGTAACACTTAAACGTTTCAGATCATCAATCAAATTTAAATATTAGACAAAGATAACACAAGAAAACACAAAATGCAGTTTTTAAATGAAGGTGTTTATTATTAAGGGTAAAAAAATCCAAAGCTACATGGCCTTGTGTGGAAAAAGTGACCCCCCCCCCCGTTAAAACATAAATTAACTGTGGTTTATCACATATTTGGAAAGCTGAGTTCAATTTTTCTAGCCATGCCCAGGCCTGATTACTGCCACACCTGTTTTCAATCAAGAAATCACTTAAAAAGGACCTGCCTGAAAAAGTGAAGTAGACCAAAAGATCCTCAAAAGCTAGACATCATGCTGCGAAACAAAGAAATTCAGAAACAAATGAGAAACCAAGTAATTGAGATCTGTCAGTCTGGAAAAGGTTATAAAGCCATTTCTAAAGCTTTGGGATTTCAGAGAACCACGGTGAGAGCCATTATCCACAAACGGTAAAAATGTGGAACAGTTGTGAACCTTCCCAGGAGTGGCCGGCCAAGGAAAATTACCCCAAGAGCGCAGTGACGACTCATCCAAGAGGTCACAAAAGACCCCACAACAACATCCAAAGAACTGCAGGCCTCACTTGCCTCAGTTAAGGTCAGTGTTCATGACCCCACCATAAGAAAAAGACCGGGCAAAAATGGCCTGCTTGGTAGAGTTCCAAGATGAAAAGCACTGCTGAGCAAAAAGAACATAAAGGCTCATCTCAGTTTTGCCAGAAAGCATCTTGATGATCCCCAAGACTTTTGGGAAAATACTCTGTAGACTGACGAGACAAAAGTTGAACTTTTTGGAAGGTGTGTGTCCCATTACATCCGGCATAAAAGTAACACAGCATTTCAGAAAAGGAACATCATACCAACAGTAAAATATGGTGGTGGTAGTGTGATGGTCTGGGGCTATTTTGCTGCCTCAGGACCTGGAAGACTTGCTGTGGTAAATGGAACAATGAATTCTGCTGTCTGCCATAAAATCCTGAAGGAGAATGTCCGGCCACCTGTTCATGACCTCAAACTGAAGCACACTTGGGTTCTGCAGCAGGACAATGATCCAAAACACACCAGCAAGTCCACCTCTAAATGGCTTAAGAAAAACAAAATGAAGACTTTGGAGTGGCCTAGTCAAAGTCCTGACCTGAATCCGATTGAGATGCTGTAGCATGACCTTAAAAAGGCAGTTTATGCTGGAAAACCCTCCAATGTGGCTGAATTACAACAATTCTGCAAAGATAAGCTGACCAAAATTCCTCCACAGTGCTGTAAAAGACCCATTTCCAGTTATCGCAAACATTTGATTGCAGTTGTTGCTGCTAAGGGTGGTCCAACCAGTTATTAGGTTTAGGGGGCAATCACTTTTTCACACAGGGCCATGTAGGTTTGGATTTTTTCCCTTAATAATAAACGCCTTCATTTAGGGGTGTCGCAGTAGAGGAATTTCCCCTGCGGTGACGGTGGATAGCTCAACACCGCGATATGCGGTATTATTGCAGGTGTTTTTAGGACCCTGTGGTGCCGTAATTTATTCATGGTTCATAACTTATTTGACAAAGTATGGAAGCTGTGAGAAACTCGCTGCAGCTCTGCACTCAACTTTATGTGTATGTGTGACAAATGTGTGAAGCTCCGGTCTTACTAGGCATAAACTGCTGATTCTGTTAAAAGAAAAAAAAGATCATTGTCATAAAGCAGTGGCGGGAACTCCAGTATTTCAACTACGGTGTGTATGGACTGGAGACTACAGTGACATTCAGCTTATTTAAACAGGACAGTCTCCGTACAGGACCCTGCATGGCTCTTGTCTCCGTGAATTTTGAATTTTTGCCACTGTACGAAAAATCACGTTCAAGCAAGCAATGCACTAGTTGTTTCGCTGTCGGAACTCAATTGTCAGGATCATAAACACTCCGCTCAGAAGGAAATAACACGCTTTGGGCCCTTTCAGTGTTCACTGTCATGGCTGTATTTAGCAAGTAGTCCAAACTGCCTGCTGGAGTCCGTCTGGAGAGAGAGTGCCCCACACGGTGCTGCTGCCGTCAGCACCTGGTGCAGACATGCTTTCGGCAATAAAAATACACTTAATTTATTTATCAATTAATAGGGGCACATAAGTGAACAACGAGATTTAGCCACACACACAAAAAAAAATGAACACCGCGGTTGTTGCGGTTGCTCGTTTTCCTCCGCATTAGGCTTGTCCATAGGCATGGTATTGCATAATTGCGGTTATTACGACAGCCCTACCTTCATTTAAAAACTGCATTTTGTGTTTACTTGTGTTATCTTTGTCTAATATTTAAATTTGTTTATGATCTGAAACATTTAAGTGTAACAAACATACAAAAAATGAGAAATCGGGAAGGGGCAAACACTTTTTCACACCACTGTATGTGGTTTTACCGACCAATAACAAACCTATGTTGTTTTGCTGCTCATCAAAAAAGCTCTGTCAAAAACCCTTGGTTTTCAGTCTGCTCGTTAATTTTAATGAACCCCTCATTTGATTGGGTAAAGATTTTTTTTTTTGGGGGGGGGGGGTGATCACAAATAAGGAGACAGGTTGACAGGTTTGTTTGAGGAACTGAAGGCGGAGGTTGTTGGGATATTACCCAGGAAATACAATCCACTACAGCCACTGCTGGGCTTTCTTCAACAGGGCCTTGGTGTCCTGAACTGTCAGCACCAAGGCCCTGGTGAAAGAAAGCCCAGCAGCGGGGCTGCACTCCTTCCTCCGTATCCTGAAGAAGACAACCTGGACCAGAAGTTGGCTCCTGGCCTTCTGTCGTCTGCTCAGTGGGACAGCGTGCTCACCTACTGTCTGGGTTGTGGTATGCCAGCTGCACGGCCGAGAACAGGAAGGCTGTGCAGAGGGTTATCAACACCGCAAAAAAATTATCGGTGACCCTCTGCCTTTCCTGGAAGACATCTCCAGATCCTCCTGTCTCAGAAAGATCTAGGCCATCCCAGGAGACCCCTCACATCCCACCCATCACCTGTTTGACCTGCTTACCTCTGGATGACAGTTCAGGTCGATCAGGTCCCACACCTCCAGACTGACAAACAGTTTCTTCCCCTAGGCCATCCGGACTGCAAACAGTCAGAGGCCCCACCCCCCTCCCACCGAACGCTCACATGGACAGAACTGAGGACCTTTTAATTATCACAATAACTCACCTGTCTCTGCACGCTGTACTTTCATGTATACTGACCCATCTGTGAAATCACTACTGTGCATATTTTCCATAATCCTTGGGCCTTTTACTAATTGTGTCTTCAGTTGTCTGTCTGCAATCTGCACTCTCATGTACATAGTTCCACCCACGTAGCCACGACCATACCTGTGTAAATTTCCATAATCCTGGGCCATTTTAATTTTTTATTTTATTTTTATGTCGTTTCACATTTGTCGTGTGTTTAATCGTGTGCTCTGTAACCATGTTCTATCTAATCCTTTCTTCCTTTATTGCACAGTTGCCTGATGGAACGCCTAAAATTTTGTTGTGCTGTACTACTGTACAATGACAATAAAGTGTATTCTGAAGCCTATTCTAATAGTCTGACTAAATCAAGACAGCGTGCGTTTATCTGTGAATAGAGCGTTTTAATATTTTAACTATATGCTTGTGATTCATGACCATGTTTTATAATTGAAAAAGCACAAACACAATTTTGGAGGATAGTCTTTTAGAGTCAACCATCCTCTCATTGGCTGTTCCTCACTAATAAAAGGTTTGAGTGGAAAGTTAGTCAAGCTAAGTGTGAATGTGTGTGTGTGAATGGTTAAGGGATAGTGCCGTACCGTGGCTGCTTCATCCATCCAGGTGGATGCCCTCAATTTCCCCTCTGGGGATCAATAAAGTATACAAAATCAAAAAAAAATCAAAATCAAAGCTGATGGGCCCTGTTATGATAATCTAAAAGGCAAATTTCTGCCTCAGTTTTCACTTTCCACCAGTGGGTTTGGTCATTTCTGGCAGTGCAATGTCCATTTCCACTTAATTTGCTTCCTCACTGTCCAAATAATAAATGACGTTGCGCAGGAGTGGTGTCTTTTAAAAGGAGAGGTGCTGGGCATAAAGTTGGCACATTGTTAGCTTACGGCAGTATGGTGACATTGTGCTTTTGACCAAGGAAAACCATGTCTAAAGTCAGTGGTGCATTATTAAATGGTAAATGGCGTTCACTTATATAGTGCTTTTTCTCATCTCTAGATGACCAAAGCACTTTACAGATCCTGCTATCCACCCGTTCACACACACATTCACACAATGATGTCAGCAGAGCTGCCGTGCACCGGTGCTAGGCTGACCCACCAGGAGCAACTGGGGGTTCAGTGTCTTGCTCAAGGACACTTTGACATGCAGACTATAGACAGAGTGGGAATCGAACCCCTGACCCTCCGATCAGTAGTCGGCCACATTACACCTGCACCACAGCCGCCCCTGCTATTTGTTTCATACGTTTTAAAGACGTGCAGGTAGGGCTGTGCGATATGACGATTTTTATTGGTGATGCGATTTAAAAAAAAAAAAAAAAAAAAAAAAGTCCACTATTTCATACAAAACTGTATCATTTAGATCGGGACACATACCCTGTTTCTACTTGTCACTGCCCCGCCTCTCCCCCACAGTGTGCCAGGTGGGTTCCGGTGGTTAGCGCCACAGCAGCTAAAACAGCAAGCTAATGTTTTGCCGCTACTTCTGTGGAGCTGCTACGTTGTGCCAGGAATGTGGGACTTTTTCCCCACCATGCTGCGTCAGAGAGGATAGTCCTCTAATCTCATTTTAATTGGAGGTATGTAACATGAGTACCACCTCTCTGTAATTATAAAATCGGCGGCGGCGGCCTCCGTCGGTCTATGATGACCATGGAAGAGAATCCTAAACGTCTACTCTGCTGGAACAGCACCGCCTGTGGCTGAACAGGCCGATGCGCACCGGTGTTCTACCTTCCAGCGTTGGGCGTTGGTAGGATTCAAGCCTGGGCAGGAAGATATGGAGGACAAGATGTTACCCATGCAGCATGTCCCCCCTCTCCACGTCACCGATGAATCCAAAAGAACAGCAGGGCTGCTACAGTTTGGCACCAGCGCCGTCGCAGGAGCTGCCAGAATGATGTTGAGCACAACAGAGAACTGCCTTAGGGGCTCCGACTCCAGATTTTTCCTCAGGGTTGACTCCCGAAGCCTTTTCCGTGACCGGGTGTGCCGCAAGGCAGCGGAGGTTTGAAATCAGGGTTTACCTTCCCCTAGATGGGCTACCTTCCCAGGTTGATGAGCCACCATCTACCCGAAGCATCTGGTTTTAAGGCGCCAGAGATCCGCCCTCGCCCCTTCTCCTATTAGTAAAAGCAGTTCCGCCGGGCTTAGAGACTAAACCACACAGGCAGGCTAGGAGTTGGACTTAGTTGTCAGAGGCTTTTTGAGACGCACGCCGTAAGGAGCATTTTATGAGCACTGGGAGCTTAACCCCAGTACCGCTCCAGGCCATGACAACCTTGGAACCAATTATAATGGTTATAATGGTTATAAAATGGCAAATGCTAAATGACGATGCTGTCTTGTTGCTAACAGGAAACATTATAGTGTATCAGACCATCGTTCTGGTTTAAATCACTGCCGAGTTTCTTAATTTTGTTTGAAAAAATATTACTAAAGCTGCAAAAGTATGTGACAGTGGCCACATACACACTAAATAAATAATAAATAAATTAAAACGTGCTGGAGGAACAAACTGGCTCTTAGTGTAACTTGATTTCTAATAATTTTTAATTAGTCAAGTAGCGATAAAGAATAAAGTTGAAATCCTCTCGAATGCGCTTTAAAAACAGTTTTATAACAACACTGCAAAATTAAGAGGGGAAAAAAGTGCATAAAATGAATGACAGATGAATTTGTACAATTGATTTTTTTTCAGTATGTAATTTCAAATGTAGAAAAAGAGATGGTCCTTTTTATTGGTTATCATATATAAACTATAGAATTGACAGAAAATGTATATCGTTAAATAAGATTACTTATATCGTGATATGAAATTTTGGTCCTATCGCACAGGCCCTATGGTGCAGGTGCATGTTGCTCATACGCAGTTGCTGACAACAACACCACATCGCCGCTACTTCATCCCACTTCTGCTGCACCTTGAAAAGACTTGGCCAGAACGATGGTGCTTCAGTAAATGATGATATCTCACATTTTCATTTTCTGATCTGTTCTTCCAGGTAAACGCACCATTATGACAGCAATCTACCATAGATCATGCACAAACAGATGGATTCAAGGTGGGGGTGGGGTTACATAGTTATAGTTTATTGGTTTATTTGTCAGGGACCATGTACAGAAAAAAAAAAAACATTAAAACATTAAAAACATTAACACAGGGGTAAAGATGCTGTGTACCAGATTTTAGCATTCTCACTAATTTAATATCAACCCCTACAAGGCAGAGCAGGACCAGACACATTCCCTCGGCAGGGCCTCAGAGCATGTGCTGCGAGTCTGATTGACATTCTCACATCCATCATCAACCTCCCCTCAACATAACATCATCCCTTCCTGCTTCAAAACCACAACCATCATCCCTCTCCCCAAAAGGAACCCGCCGACCTGCCTGACTGATTACCGACCGGTAGCACTCACTCCAATCATCATGAAGTGCTTCGAGAGAGTGGTGCTGCCCCTCATTCAGGACAGCATACCGGATACCCTGGACCCCCTGCAGTACGCCTACTGGCCCAACAGGTCCACCTCAGATGCCATTGCTGCAGCACTCGATTATTCTCTCTCCCACCTGGAAGATAAAGACTCCTACATTAGGATGTTCTTGGTCGACTGCAGCTCCGCCTTAAACACGGTCATCCCCCACAAACTCACCGACAAACTGTCTTCACTTGGCCTGCACCCCACACTCTGCGACTGGCTACTGGACTTTCTCACTGGTATGCCCCAGTCTATCAGAATGGGTAACAGGACCTCAGCCAGCATCATTACAAACACAGGTGTCCCACAGGGTTGTGTTCTCAGCCCCATCCTTTACAGCCTCTTCACCCATGTGTGTTGCCTCCCACAAGGACAATATCATCTTAAAGTTTGCGGATGACACAGCAGTGATAGGACGCATCACTGGTGATGACAAAGCATCCTATAGGAGGGAGGTGGCCAGCCTGGTGTCATGGTGTGAGGACAACAACCTCACCCTCAACACGGACAAGACAAAGGAGATGATAGTGGACATGAGAAAGGGAAGGAGGAGACCCCATCCACTGCTGTTCATCCGGGAGCTTGAGGTGGAGAGGGTGAGCAGCATTAAATACCTGGGCATCCACATCGGCGAGGACCTTACATGGACACACAACACAACAGAGCTGGTTAAGAGAGCTCAACAGCGGCTGTACTTTCTGAGGAGGCTGAAGAAGTTCGGCATGTCCCAGAGGATCCTCAACAATTTCTACAGCTGTATCATTGACAGCATCCTGACCAACTGCATCATTGTGTGGTACAGCAGCACTACTGCCCTGGACCGCAAACGCCTGCAGAGAGTGGTGAAGACAGCGGAGAAGATCATCAGGACTCCACTTCCCTCTCTGCAGAGCATCTACCAGAGTCCAAAGGAGAGCTGACGCCATCCTCCGGGACCCCACCCACCCCTAGCACAGAATGTTCACACTTCTACCCTCAGGCCGGAGGTACAGAAGTGTGAAATGCAGGACAACCAGACTGAAAAACTCCTTCTTTACCACTGCTATCAGACTCCTGAACAAATAACACACTCCCAAAACTCCACAACATAGCTTTGCAAATAGGAACTCACACACCGGTTGCTAAATTTGCACATTGCTCCCTTGTACAGTGTACATAATCTCACCCCGTCTGATGTCCATATCATCTCTGCTGCTAATTATCATGTGCAGTCTACTGGTATTATCATTATAGAGAAATTCTCACATTGGGTGCTAATTTCTATACTGCTCATTTGCACACTGCTCACTTGCACACTGTGCATAGACTTATGCCAGCTCAGGTTTATATCATCTCTGATATCAATATACACTGTCCACTATAGTCATCCAGTGAACTTTCAATTCCACCCTTCTTGTTTCCTCTAGTTTGACTGCTTTAACTGCTTTAGCCATCCATATTGCCTAATGTGTGTTATTAGTATTCATTAGTATTAATATATAAGTATATTTTTGTTATTTTTATGCAACTTAATATTTAGGTTTGTCTTTTTAATTCTGAATCATTAAGAACTTTACAGAACTTGTGAGGCTGCAGGCTTCTTGGTTTTATTTGTATATCTGTAGGTGTGTAGTTTGTTGTTATCTCAACTAGCTGTAATATAAGTAAGAATTAAACTTTATTTTCCATTTTTGCTGATAGGAAAAAACCTACAAGATTAAAACAGAATATAGATCACATTTAACCAGACTTGAAAGTCAATAAAAATCAAACTACACTAGACTTGACTGCGGAGTATTTCTGAGTTTCCACTGTATTTTAGTTGTCTGCGTTTTTCTCACTCCTGTGCAAAGCTCTCTAACCCTGCCTTGCAAAAATTAATGGGCTAATGGAATGGAATACTGCTGAATTGGCTGGATTGTGGGGTTTAACTTGGCCGTGGCTAACTATAATCCTGTGTAACTACGGCGCGTGTAATCTGCAGGCACCAGCAACACAGCTGTTGCATTTAGCCGCTGACAACAAGATAGTTGGGACTTTTGCAGCTCTCTTAGACCTGGCAGGCACATCTGACCTGGACTGACCTGGTCTGTGTGGCAGCCAGAGAAAGTGCGTTAGTGTTGGGATCACCGATTCGGGTTTGGAGACAAGTGGGTGGCTGGTTAGGGTACCAAGGGAGGAGAGAAGGTGAGGTGTGGGTGGTTGGAAAGGTTGGCCAGCAGTCATTTCTGAGGTGGGAAAGGAGGGAAGGCAGACCGGGGTGGGGGTGGGGGGTCTGTTGATAGCACCGACGGGTGCTGGCATCAAGTCTGCTCACACTCATCCAAATCCCAGATTAAACAACTCCTCCCTCCCCTTGCTCTCTCTCTCCCCCTCCATCCACTTCTGTTGTTTCTCTCACTGTCTCTGACTCCCTCCGTCTAACCTAGTAACACTTTTACAGCCCCACCACCCTCCCCGCCTCTGTCTCTATATCACTCCACCCTCCCTCCCTCCCTCCCTTGTGGAGCAGTGCCCAGTGCTGGATTACTAAACTCTGAAGCTGCTGGTGCAAAAGGGGGCTGTGGCAGGGCTTCGATCACAATGGTGAGGTAGGGCAGAAACAAACCATTCACATCTATTTATTCACACTTTCACACTTCTTTAAACCACCCTGAAGTAACACCTGGAACTCTGCTGAAGCTCTCTTAAAATAAAGCACCAAGACCATAACTGAAGGGGCTGCTGGAAAAAAAACATTTCCTCAGTATGATATTGACACGTTAGGCTGCTGCTGTACTGTTGTGGGGATGTGACTTGCACATTTAAGCAGGTTAAGAAGACCTCTGAATTGTTTGTGAAGGAGGTGCAGCACCGTACTAGGTGTTAAGTTAACCTGACGAGGTGAACTTTTGCGTGTGACCAAGTCGTTTGGGTAGAACATTAGTCTAGCGTTTGGTCCAGCCAGCCCCACTGCCATTGTTCATGGAATGACAGCAGCGTTCTGATGGATTAGAAGTGGATTAATGACATCAGGCACTTGCGCTCCACTGTTTTTTATTATTTTTCCACTATGAATCTGTGTAGGATTAATAAACAATAGCACAAGTAATCTGTCCACCAGCTGACACCCGTGACCTTTAGGTCATCCTGAGTATGGTGACCTAAAGGCACAGGACAGTTTTAAATGTAACATTGGCGGGGGGGGGGGGGGGGGTATATTTTATTTTTTATTCGCAGGGTCTTTTTTTTCCCTATATTTGGGGAGGTAAAGGTGTGTCCAATAAATACTTTTATACCACAGTTGGTTCTGACAGAGCAATTTCATTGGACAACAGGGATTCCAGGAATTACTATATAGAGACTAGGCATTGACATCATGCCACGCTGCATTCTGGGCCATAATCGCCATTTTTGTGGTCTGGCTTCTTTGTTTACCTGCAGTCTATGGCAACTGCTAATGTGAACAGACATGCATTTGATGGAATGCAGCAAACAGAAAATTAAAATTCCTTATTCAGAGACGCTGAATAAGGAAGCAAAGGAGCACTACCTCCAAGAAATTAAAGAAATAAATGGGATTGAATATCTGTCACAGGTCTGTGGTGGCCCACTCCCAGTTACACAGGGTGAGACTGGACATCCTGGCAGATAAACACATCTGTCGCAAGGGGACTTTTGCCAGCCAGTGCATCGTGACATGCACTACACAAAGAGCAGTCACTGCAACAGATACTGGATTCAGTTTGTCTTGGCCTGTCCTTGCCACTGATAATACCTGTATCTGCCAAGAATGTGCCGCTAGTCCAGCAGAAGCTAGTGGTGCGCAAGCAGTTTCATGACATGGTCAGTCAGAAGGCAACTCATACCGGCTCGGACGTCGCCCGGGTTAACAAGGCCAGGAGTTCCTGGCAGTGCAGGGCGAAGGACAGAGCTGCGTAGAGGAATCTGATCAGGCCTAAATGAAAGTCATTGTCGCCTGTGACAGACTGCTATGATGATGATGACGATCCATATGAGCGCAAGAAATGGACCACGGCTCTCGACCAAAATGCCTCAAGTCACGCTCTCAGATGTGTTTGTCTACCTGGTTTGTGGGGTGAGCACCTCTATGATTAATGGCGTATTTGCAAATGTTAGATTTTACATCTTGGTAAGCACAGAAGATTTTGCAGCATTGCTTTATGTCCCTGTGAGCTCTGTTCAGCAACAACTGGTGGTGCAGTTTCAGTCATTTCTGAACTCTACGCTGCTGGTGGTGATATGTTCTCTTTGGAAGCTAGTTGTCGCTTTGTTGTCTGGTTGAACCACTCATTTTTTTTTTTCCACTTCATCATGACCGAGGTGTAATGATGGCACCCAATCGAACATTTCATAGGCTGGTTTGCCTGTACAAAAAACGATGACTTTGATTTGATTTGTAGATGTGCAGTTGTCTTGTTAAGGTAGCAATAACTCCACGTGCATACAAGTAATCTTTGTGTTTAAATCACACCTTATCTTTGTGAAAATGCCGTGAACACATGACCATGTGTGCAGGAATATTGTCGAAGCTGATATCTTTCCTTCTGACCGCTGCAGTCCATTCCATCCGATGCCTCTTTATTAGCTCAGAGACCTGATTCTTGGGACTTTTCTTCCGTCAGGAAGTTAAAAAAGCGTACACCGTTATCAATCTTTTTCCCACACCAGTCATGAGAACAGTTGTTCCATTTGATAACGCAGCAAAACTTCCTCATTCTAACGTGTGGTATTTGGATGAATAATAATAACACACTGAAGCAACCCTCTCAAAAGCTTTAGCTTAACCGCTTTTGTCGCTCACTAGTAAACAAAGACAGGCAGACCACTTTTCCCACAGTTCCTTGCAGTTTTTCCATTGGGTGACGTCACACACCCATTCTCTATTCCACGATGATTGCATTCCCACGTTTCACTGGATATGTATCACTCCTCTTCAAAGGTGTTCTAATAACCGTTAATTACTAATCCTGGATTTACACTGACTCCAGATGCAGTACATTACAGCTGCGATCTGGCCTCCACAGCAAATGGTTCCCATTCTTGTCAATTTTCTAATCCCCACCTGGTCCGGACCACTGCAGAACGAATCCGGCTCATCAAATTTGGTTCGCTAATGAAACACAACAAGTCTATTTTTGACAGATGCCGGATCCCATCAGCAAAGAAATCCCGCAGTATCTTGCAGTATTTAATAGCAGTTTGTTCATTAAAAACGATTTAAGGATCGTCTGTTATTTTCTGAGGTCTACTGCTCCACTACTGTGTTAGAGAAGGTAAAAACTTGACTTAACATACAAACGCTTCATAGAATTAAAATTAATGGGCTACTTACATTTTATTTAGAGCCCAAAAATCCAGGGGGGAGCTGTTACATCACACGTCCTTGTTGTTATCATGTGATTGCGATCGGTTCAGTCACTCTCAGGTCTTTCTTGAGATCTCGCGTTATTTTGTATAATTCTCACGTGATCTTGTATTTCAAACTCTGTTCTCATCCATGTCACTGTAAAACACAAACGGAGCTGGTAGGGATGAATGCAAGGGGCCATCCGCACTGCATCTGCAACGGACTACATCCGGAGTCATTGTAAATCCAGAGTAACGGTAATTTACTGTCGTCTACAGACTTGAGAATTGCAATACTGTGTTGGATACCTTAATTTCCATAGTGAGGTGCTGTTTGAAAAGCAACTACAGTCTCAGCCGACTCTGATCTGGAATTCCTGTCCTTTTAAACATATGGCAACATATTTTACATCTGTTTAAACGAAACAGACAGGCTAAAGTTGAATTTATTGACTCGATTAGAAAACCACAATACCTTTGTGGTGGTGGACTCTTTGTTTTATCTGAAAATGTCTGGAAAAAGCGAGCGAACTGTGCTGAAGCCAAATCACTAGCATGCTAATGAGCCACCAGCATTGATCTGGGCCCTTCTGCGGTACTGACTCAACAGGTGACCGGGATGTACAGTGGATACAAAAAGTCTACACAACCCTGTTCAAATGCCAGGTTTTTGTGATGTAAAAAGCGAGACCAAGATGAATCATTTCAAAACTTTTCCACCATTAATGTGACCTATAACCTGTACAACCAATTGAAAAACAAACTGAAATCTTATAATGGGAAAAATAAAAAAATAAAACTTACAATAACCTGGTTACATTAATATGCACACCCTGTTATAATTGGGGATTTGGCTGTGTTCAGAATTAACCAATCACATTCAAACTCATGTTTGAATGATTGTTTGTGTGTTTTTGTGACCCGCCGGGGGACTACAGATGCAAATTAGCAGTATTACTAAATCTGGCATACTTACATTTGTATTAATGTTCATTAGTATGTAATGTCCCTTTCAAATAAACATTAAACTAAACTAAACTAAATGGGAGTCAGCACACACCTACCACCATTTAAAGTGCTTCTGATTAACTCCAAATAAAGTTCAGCTGTTCTAGTAGGCTTTTCCTGACGTTTTTGGAGTCACAACTTACAGCACAAGCCATGGTCCACAGAGAGCTTCCAAGCATCAGAGGGATCTCATTGTTCAAAGGTATCAGTCAGGAGAAGGGTACGAAAGAATTGCCAAGGCATTAAATATACCATGGAACACAGTGAAGGCAGTCATCATCAAGTGGAGAAAATATGGCACAACAGTGACATTACTAAGAACTGGACGTCCCTCCAAAATTCATGAAAAGATGAGAAGAAAACTGGTCAGGGAGGCTGCCAAGAGGCCGACAGCAACATTGAAGGAGCTGCAGGAATTTCTGGCAAGTACTGGCTGTTTAGTACATGTGACAACAGTCTCCCATCTTTTTCATATGCCTGGGCTGTGGGGTAGCGTGGCAAAAAAGAAGCTTTATCTTACGAAGAACAATATCTAAGCCCGGCTACATTTTTCAAAAAACACATTTGAAATCTCCCAAACGCATGTGGGAAAATGTGTTATGGTCTGATGAAACCAAGGTTGAACTTTTTGGCCATAATTCCAAAAGGTATATTTGGCACAAACACAACACTGCTCATCACCAAAAGAACACCATACCTACAGTGAAGCATGGTGGTGGCAGCGTCATGCTTTGGGGCTGTTTTTCTTCAGCTGGAACTGGGGCCTTAGTCAAGGTGGAGGGAGTTATGAACAGTTCCAAACAGTACTCAGTGTTGGCACAAAACCTTCAGGCTTCTGCTAGAAAGCTGAAGATGAAGAGGAACTTCATCTTTCAGCACGACGATGACCCAAAGCACACATCTAAATCAACAAAAGAATGGTTTTACCAGAAGAAGATTAAGGTTTTGGAATGGGCCAGCCAGAGTCCAGACCTGAATCCGATCAAACATCTGTGGGGTGATCTGAAGAGGATTGTGCACAGGAGATGCCCTTGCAATCTGACAGATTTGGAGTGTTTTTGCAAAGAAGAGTGGGCAAATATTGCCACATCAAGATGTGCCACGCTGATGGACTCCTACCCAAAAAGACAGAGTGCTGTAATCAAAGCCAAAGGTGCTACAACAAAGTATGTTGAACTCTCCTCTGTTGAACTTCCCTAAAAACGCATAAAATAACATGCCCAAAGTAAATCAAAAGCTGTTCTTCAACCCTTTGCAGCATCTTCATGGGGTTGGTCTCATTTAAAAGAAAACACTCTGAATTTTTTGGCAAAACAGTCATAATCTCTCTAAGTGCTCCTGCCACTGAGTAACAATCATCTAAACATACTGAATTTGAAGAAAATAAAGTTCGCCTGAGTGTTTTTTTTTTTTAGATACAAATGCTTGCAAATAACATACAGCTGTGTGAAACCTGCTGGAAAACAACAGAAATGTAGAACCAAGTGTTTTCAAGCTCAGGTCAAATTTTTTTTAACAATACTACAAAAATTGAATATATTACACAGCTTTTTTCTCAGGTTGTAAAGGCGTTCTTGAACTGTGCCAAACTGTGCCAAATGGCACAGTTTGGAAAGCTATGTTCCAGAGTTCACTATCTCAGCAGTTTGCACAGTAAAACCAAGGGGTAGCAACCCAGACATACACAGCACAGTTCCTGTTTTTTTGTTGGTTTTTTTTTTTTTACAGGCAAAAATAGCCTACAGTGTAAGAAAAATTATGCGAAAAATTAATACATTTCACTAAAGTATACACAAAAACAACGCTCTCCCCCCTCCAATTTTTCCAGAGTTCACTATCTCACCAGTTTACACAGATACAGGTCAACTGGACCCCTGACCAAGTGCGCACCCCAAGTGGACCACGGAATCCAATCTGTACATGTACAGGTGCATTCTCCATCCAGTGATTTATAAATGCTGCCCCAGATGAAAACCAGTCTGTGGGACTATAATGTTCTGAATGAGGCTTTAGAAAATTATGAATCACTTTGTAAATCACTGGATTGAAAATGTACAGATTGAATACCGAGGTCCACCTGGGGTGCTCACAATAGTGTGCTCACATGGTCAGGGCTCCATTTTATCAGATCACGTTTACACAGTAAAACAAAGGCATAATAATCCAGACATACATAGCACAGTTCCTTTTTTTTTTTTACAGGAAAAAATAGCCTACAGTGAAATAAAAATTATACTAAAAAATTAAATTTTTCTGCAATATACACAGTAACAAATAACCCCCCCCCCCCCATGACGCACGCAAAAACGTCGCCATGCAGGACCCTTGTAATTACCGCGATTGGTCAAAAGTTATTTTTATTACTATTTTTATCGATAAAGAATAATTTAGATTATAAGCATTGTCCACTGGCATCTGGATCGTCAGCTATTCCGTTATTGAAATTTCCACCGTTCATCGTCGACATCACCTGACCCGGTCAAGCCATCCACGTTTTCATGCACGCCCTTTTGGTTTATTTTGTGAACCATTTTTCAAAACAAGTAAAATAATGGCTAATCTTACCCTGACCCTTCTGCACACTATCACAAAGGACTGCGCGTCACACAGCGGCGGAGTCAAAAGACATTTTACGCACAAGAACGCATGGTATTTTACCGGAAATATAAACACTGAACTAGGCATGTAGGATGTCATTGAAGTCAGAAATTGATTGGCTAAACGACACGTCCATTGTCAGATTACTTGGCTTCAATTGGCTCGTTGTATTCGCGGTCGTTGATTGGCAGATACTTCTTGCTAGGTTTACGATCATTGGTTATTCAAGGTTTAAAAACCCAAATCAAGACTCTTGTTGGTCGAATGAGATGTCGGTCTCATTCTAAACCAATCAAACACTCCTTTGGCTTTCTGTTTAGGGCTGTGTCTGTACTGGAAGACCGTAAATACAGCTTTTTTTTTTTTCAGTGCGCACTGAGACGCACTAAGATGCACAGACGTGACCGCCCGCGGAATCTCCCGAGTTCAACCATTAAGGGTGTACATATTTAGACAACAGGTTATAAGTTTTTTTTAATTTTTCCCTTAAAAGCTTTCAGTTTGTGTTTCAGTTGGGTTGTACAGGTTATAGGTCACATTAATGGTGGAAAAAGTTTGAAATGATTTATCTTGGTCTCATTTTTTTACATCACAAAAACCTGACATTTGAGGCAGGGGTGTGTAGACTTTTTATATCCACTGTATTTAGGTGCTTAGTAACAGTTACTGGCTACATTTAGAAGGGACTGTTTTTTTCTCAGCTGTGCAAAATAACTGGTTAAACAAACAAATCATAATATTTTGCCCAGTATTGCTGTCATTTAATAAATTATGTTTGCAGAACTGTTGTATAAAAGCAATATTACACTCAAGGTCGTATGATATCAATGAATAAACATTGGGCATTAGACGTATCACACCCACAGTTACTATATTTATTGATATAGTACTCCCTCTCTGGTAATATTGCTTACATATATTAGTAGATTACACTGGTGAACACCAAATTTATTGTCCGAGTTTTTTTTTTTAACTGATTTAGGACAAATTTGATGTGCTGAATCCAAAAATTACATTGGTTTTGCTCAATCAGGTCAACTTTTTGAAGTATGGCCACATGTTTTTACGTTTTCGTTTACATGTATGGGGTATTTCACTTTATATGATACAAAATTCTTTTTTATTTCTTGAAATTTCTCGAACTCTGAAGAGTTTGCATGCGCCAATTTATGACATGATGTCATAAATTGTCATGATGGCTGATTACTGTTTGACTCTGAAGAGAGACATCCCTGCCACTGAGCATTCTAGAGGTTCGGATAAACGGAAGTTGAAGCTCTGAATTTTTTTATTTTTTTTTTATCAATCAATCTTTATTTCGGATAGATTAAAAGTACAGATTAAAAGAAACAGAATAATATAACAAAGGGGGAAAGAAAATCCAACAAGGTCAAATTAGACAATAACTCCGCTGATTATACAGTTCAACATAAGTTATCCGAAATGGGTGATGGCTGAAGCCGCAGCTTATATTGCCCACCGATATTCCATCCAAGAATTCAAAAGAAAAACAAACAAGAGCGATTACAATTCAGAACAAAGCTAAGACAAAATGTGACCAAAAAAAACTAAGCAACAACACAACGCAGACTGGATATGGCAGTCCTTATGTGATTTTACATGTCATCTTGTATATATGTTTGGAGTATTTCTTCCTTTAGTTTTTGTTTAAATTGTCCAAGCGTTGTACATGATTTTAATTCAGGTCCAAAATTGTTCCGTAATCTGACTCCTTGCACTGAAACACAGTGTTACTTGGTGGTAGTTCTCACTGAAGGTGAAGCTCTGAATTTTGAACAATGATGATGCAACATTCAATTTACATGTACTTACCTTTATCACTGTCTACTATTCGATTTACAGTAATCGAAGTTTGTAACTTTTTTTTCCACAATATCTTTATTGAACCTTTTTTTTTAACAAACATGACACAAACAATCAAACACTAACACTAAAGTACTACAAAAAAAAATGCACTAAAAACACCAACAACCACCAACAAAATCAAGTCTTCAACAATGCTCCTCTGTTTAGTCTAGACAATCCATTACATAAGTATACATATTATGTTCACCAGTTTGGAATTTACAAGGTCCACACACATCATTCACCTTCTTCTTCAAGAGTTATGTTTAAATTTTTTACATAATCAATAAAAGGTCTCCATATATTCTCAAACACACTTTCCTTTGATTTCAGTATGTATGTTATTCTTTCTAATGGAAGGTTTGTTAACATCTGTCTTAACCACTGAGTCACATCTGGTCTATGAGTCTTTTTCCACAGTAGTGCAATACATTTTTTGGCATTAAGCAAACTGAGGTCTATGAATGTTCTTTCACTCTTATTAAAATTATGCTTTTCTGGGTACAGACCCAACAAAAACAGTTTAGGATTCAATATGATTTGTTTTGAAATTATTTTTTCAATTGTTACCCTCACCTCTTCCCAAAACATTCTAATTATTCTACATTCCCATACACAATGAAATAGGGTTCCTTTACTTTCCATGCATTTTGTGCACGTATCTGGTATGTTTTTGTTATATCTATTTAACTCCTCCGGTGTAACATACATCCGCATTAACCATTTAAAATGTATCAATTTAAGACGTACATTTATTGATTTGGTTTGAGCTTCTGTGCAAGCCAATTCCCATTGTTCCTCTGAAATTTCAGTTTGCAGATCTTCTTTCCAGTAGTTTAATCTTTTCTGTGAGTTTTCACTTGAGGATAGTGTCAATGAGTTATAAAACTCTGAAATAATACCCTTTCTCTTACTATCTTTCATCAACATTTTTTCCAAGGATGAGTAAATAGGTCGAGTGAGAGCTTTATTTTGATTTGATCGAATAAAGTTTCTAAGTTGAAGATAATTAAAAAAATGTGTTCCCTTAAGATTAAATTTGATCCTCAGCTCTTCAAAAGACATTATGTTATCTGCACATGGCAGATATAAATCTTGAATCTTTTGAATCCCTTTTAAATTCCATACTTTAAATACAGCATCCGCTCTCCCTGGTTTAAAATATTGATTACCCCATATTGGGCTAAATTGTGACAATAAGTGTGGTTCTTTTAAATAGTTTTTAGTTTCACACCATATTTGATCATATGCTTTACAAATGGATTTTTAACTTGTTTTTGTAATTTTTTTGCCAAATCTGAATATATGAATATGGAAGAGGTAAAGGTAAATTGTATGATTCCATTTCAGTCCAGTGAGGGAGATCATTTAATGAAAAATAATATGTCATAGACCTCAGTTGTGCCGACCAATAATACAACATAAAATTTGGACATTTCAGACCTCCACGATCAAATGGTAAATATAATAAAGACAGATGTAATCTAGCCCTCCTGTTGTTCCATATAAATTCCACTAACTTTTTTTTAATTCTTGAGAATAAATCTAAAGGTGGTGGTAAGGGAATGTATTGAAATAAATAAAGTATTTTAGGTAAGATATTACTTTTAAGTATATTGATTCTCCCGATCATCGACATTGGTAATGACATCCATCTCTGAATTAACTCATTAATATCTGTCATTAAGGCTTCATAGTTGACACTGGCGACTGATTCTAGCTTAGGCACAATTTGGATTCCTAAATATTTAAACTGATTTACAACGTTGAATTGATTTACCTCAGGGGCTGGGTAATTTCTCTGGGTCTCATTTAGCATTAATATTGAAGATTTAGTTTTATTTATTTTATATCCTGATATTTCCCCAAAATTCTTTATTAAATTCAACAAGGTCAGAATTGATTTTTTAAGATTCGACATAAACAAAATTATGTCATCGGCGTACAGGGAGATTTTATGTTCTGTTGGTCCAACTTTAATTCCATATATTTGTGAATGTAAACGTATCGCCATCGCTAAAGGTTCAATTGCCATAGTAAACAGTAAAGGTGAAAGTGGACAGCCTTTGTTGACATCCTCTATTGATTTTTATTGATTTTGAAATATTGTTATTTGTTAGGATTTCTGCTGTAGCATTATTGTATATTATCTGAACCATTTTATGAAATTATTTCCAAGTCCAAACCTTTGTAAGACTTCAAAAAGAAAGGGCCATTCGACTCTATCAAAGGCCTTTTCGGCATCCAGTGATAGGAGAGCTGTATCCGGTGCTTCTTTATTAGAATAAATAATATTAAATAGTCTTCTTACATTATAGAAGCCTTGTCTTCCCTTTATAAAGCCATTCTGATCTCGATTAATAATATTTGGTAAAATTTCTTGTATTCGTCTTGCTAAAATTTTACAGATTATCTTAAGGTCGGCATTTAATAGGCTTATTGGTCTCATATTTTCACATTTATTAGAGGGTTTACCTGGTTTTGGCAACAGTATAATTAAGGCATTATTCATGTATGATGGTAAATTACTATTTTGAAATGCTTCTAAAACCATTTCCAAAAAAAGGTTTTATTAATTTATTCTTAAATTTTTTATAAAGGTCAACTGGAAGACCATCTGGTCCTGCACTTTTTCCTGATTTCATATTATCAATGGCTAGCCCAACTTCTTCTTGACTAATTTTAGACTCCAGTATCTCCCTGTTTTCATTTGGAATACACGGTATAGATAGTTCGTTCAAAAACCCATTTAGTTTTGTTAAGTCAGATTCATTTTTGGTATCATATAATTTTTCATAGTAATCTCTAAAGGCTCTGTTAATTTCTAAAGGATCTATAACTACCTGTCCGTTACTTATAATACTGGTAATTGGTGTTTTAAATTCTAATTGTTTAATCTGCCATGCCAATAATTTTTCCTGATTTTTCACCTTGTTCGTAAAAAGATTGTTTCAATCTTAGAAGACTCGAGGCAGCTCTATTCGCTGATTTTTTGTCATATTCAGCTCTCAAAATCAGTAATTCGTTCTCCAACCTTGGATCACTTCCTGCATACACTTTTTCTTGAAGACTTTTTATTTATGTTCCAATTGGGCTCTCTCCTCTCGAGTCTTCTTAGATTTTGAACCTGTATAACTAATAATATGCCCCCTAATAAAAGCTTTGAAAGCCTCCCACTTTACACATGCTGATGTTTGTGTAGTATTGATGTCAAAGAACTCATCTATCTGTTTTTTCTATGTACTTAACAAATTCCTCATCCTGAAGCCATTTATGCTGAAATTGCCATCTACCCGATTCCTTTGTCAATTTCTTATCTACATATATTAGACAGCAGGGTGCATGATCAGACATCACGATGTTATCATAAAAGCAGTTTTGAATCTTGGACCTTAATTCTGTGGAGATCAAAAAATAATCAATACGTGAGAATGTCTTGTAGGTATTGGAATAACAAGAGTAGGCTTTAACTTGTGGTTTCATTTCTCTCCATATATCTAGCAATCTCAATTCTTTCATAAAATGATTAATGGTCATCCTACATCCATTGTGCGTACAGTCCAGTCCTGTTGATCTATCTATACCGGGATTCAATGTACAATTAAAAATCCCCTGCTATTATATGTTGCCCTGTAAGTGATGATAAGATAAGAAATAAATTAGCAAAGAACTTTTGATCATCTATATTGGGACCATATAAGTTCACCAAATTTATATTTTCTAATAGCAAAGATCCTTGAATGATTAAATATCTTCCAAATTTGTCTCCAATTACATTTTTCACTTGAAATAGGACTGATTTATGTATGAGAGTCATAACTCCCCTGGCTCGGGATGAAAATGATGAGGTGAAAACACTTCCTTGCCATCTACTCCTAACTCTTTTTACATCCTCCTCTATTAGATGAGTTTCTTGTAAAAAACACAATTTTTGAACCCATGTCTTTTATTTTATTCATAACTTGTTTAAGTTTTTTTAAATTTTGTAGACCTCTGCAATTCCATGAAGTTAAATTAAGATTAACGCTTGGTTTATGATCAATAGGGAGTTTGGGATTGCCTTGCAGTGTAAACATGCTCATACAGAGAAGCAAAAAAATGAGTGGTTGAACATTCATCCTACAAACTACACACAAACAAATTCCCCCTTCCCACATTTGTGGTGATCCCCCCAAAATCAAAAGAAAAATTCCGTCTCCCGATATAGCCATCGACCGCTCCACACCCACGAGGATCAGCCAAAGCCACTCCTTCTTCATCCTCCCAATCACCCTAACTCTACTGCTTTTAATGACATAACATTAACTCTCTTCTGTAGTTTTCCAACTTAACTCCAAAATTTTTAGCAACTTTGTACATCATAGTTTGTATTATATATTAAAAAAAAAAAAAAAATCTATATTTTGTAAACTTGCTATTTGCTTCAAATCAGTCAGATGCCTGTGCAAATGCTTAAATATTCTACCTTATATTTTGTTCATGCTTAGCTCCCACCAGTCTCTTCTTGGATCTTCTTGATGAACTCCTGCGCCTCCTCTGGGGTCTTGAAGATGTGTGTTCTGCCCCCATACGTGGTCAACAGTCTTGCAGGATAAATTACTCCATGACGAATCCCAAGGTTGCGCAGCTCTTTACGTACGGGATCAAACTGCTTCCTCAATTGTTGGATTCCTGTGGCCAAATCTGGGTAGAACCGCACCTGCTGGTCCTGGTGTTTAATCTCTCCTTTAGCTCGTGCAGCGTTGAAGATCTTCATCCTGTCTCTGTTGCTGAGGAACTTCATAATTAGGGTCCTCGGTGGTCCCTTATCTCTCCGTGGCCAATACGGTGTGCGCTTTCCAGAACCACTGCTGATTGCAGCTCCGCGCTGCCCAGCGCCTCCGGAATCCACTTTTCCAAAAAGGAACATGAGTCCCAACCTTCGGATTCCTCCGGTAGACCCACCAGCCTCAAGTTGTTCCGTCTCGACCGGGACTCCAAATCCAGGACATTATCTTCCAGACATTTTTTTTTTTTTTTCCAAAGTGCGCACCTTTAATTGAAGACCGGTGACGTCATCCTCAGCACTAGAGACACGAAGCTCCACCTGCGCCATTCGTTCTACACAGTCACCCAATTCCTTTCTCATTCCTTCCAACGCTGCCATAATCCCATCAAATTTAAAGGAAAAGTCTGCTCTCATTGAACTTATGGCAGCTAGCACCGCACCTGTGCCGTTTCCCGCAGATACCGCATCGCTGCTAGCTTCCTCCGCCATATATGGAGCTTTATCTACTGCATCACAGACGTGAAAGTCCGTTAATTTGGACTGTTTCGGCGGCTCGCTTTTTCCTCTACCTGGTTTTCCAGCCTTAGGCTTCACCGACATATCCTCGCCCAAACGCTGGGATACGTTCTGTCCCAAATGAGAGAGTTATTTGCCGATTTTTTTCTCCAGGAGCAGAGCAGAGTGAGACGTGTCCTTCTCACGTGGCAGCCATAACCAGAAGTCAAGTTTGTAACATTTAATCAATAAATTGTGTTAGAAAATGATTTTTTTCTCTTAAAAATCTATTTTGGATGAGAAATATTAACAAAAATCAACCGATAATGTCACAAAAATGTAATCGATTAGTCAGATCACATTTTTAAAAATCAACTTAGCATAGAAACCTGACCTGATCGAGAGAAATGGATGTCATTTTCAGATTCAGCGGTGCAAAATTGTCTTAAATCAGTTGAAAAAAAACACAACTTACAAAAAAATTATTTTGTAACCCTATGTTTTTTTTTTTCCACAATATCTTTATTTAAACCTTTTTTTTTTTTTTTTTTTTAACAAACATGATACAAACAATCAAACACTAACACTAAAGTACTACAAAAAAAAAAATGCACTAAAAACAACCAACAACCACCAACAAAATCAAGTCTTCAACAATGCTCCTCTGTTTAGTCTAGACAATCCAATACATAAGTATACATATTATGTTCACCAGTTGGAATTTACAAGGTCCACACACATCATTCACCTTCTTCTTCAAGAGTTATGTTTAAATTTTTTACATAATCAATAAAAGGTCTCCATATATTCTCAAACACAATTTCCTTTGATTTTAGTATATATGTTATTCTTTCTAATGGAAGGTTTGTTAACATCTGTCTTAACCACTGAGTCACATCTGGTCTATGAGTCTTTTTCCATAATAGTGCAATACATTTTTTGGCATTAAGCAAACTGAGGTCTATGAATGTTCTTTCACTTTTATTAAAATTATGCTTTTCTGGGTACAGACCCAACAAAAACAGTTTAGGATTCAATATGATTTGTTTTGAGATTATTTTTTCAATTGTTACCCTCACCTCTTCCCAAAACATTCTTATTAATCTACATTCCCATAAACAATGAAATAGGGTTCCTTTACTTTCCATGCATTTTGTGCATGTATCTGGTATATTTTTGTTATATCTATTTAACTCCTCCGGTGTAACATACATCCGCATTAACCATTTGAAATGTATCAATTTAAGGCGTGCATTTATTGATTTGGGATTGAGCTTCTGTACAGGCCAATTCCATTGTTCCTCTGAAATTTCAATTTGCAGATCTTCTTTCCAGTAGTTTAATCTTTTCAGTGAATTTTCACTTGAAGATAGTGTCAGTGAGTTATAAAACTCTGAAATAATACCCTTTCTTTTACTATCTTTCATCATCATTTTTTCCAAGGATGAATAATAGGTCGAGTGAGAGCTTTATTTTGATTGATCGAATAAAGTTTCTAAGTTGAAGATATTTAAAAAAATGTGTTCTATTGAGATTAAATTTGATCCTCAGCTCTTCAAAAGACATTATGTTGTCTGCACATGGCAAATATAAATCCTGAATCTTTGTATCCCTTTTAAATTCCATACTTTAAATACAGCGTCCGCTCTCCCTGTTTAAAATATTGATTACCCCATATTGGACTAAATTGTGACAATAACTGTGGTTCTTTTAAATAGTTTTTAGCTTCACACCATATTTTGATCATATGCTTTACAAATGGATTTTTAACTTGTTTTTGTAATTTTTTTGCCGAATCTGAGTATATGAATATGGGAAGAGGTAAAGGTAAATTGTATGATTCCATTTCAGTCCAGTGAGGGAGATCATTTGATGAAAAATAATATGTCATAGACCTCAGTTGTGCCGACCAATAATACAACATAAAATTTGGACATTTCAGACCTCCACGATCAAATGGTAAATATAATAAAGACAAACGTAATCTAGCCCTCCTGTTGTTCCATATAAATTCCACTAACTTTTTTTTTATTCTTGAGAATAGATCTAAAGGTGGTGATAAGGGAATGTATTGAAATAAATAAAGTATTTTAGGTAAAATATTACTTTTAAGTATATTGATTCTCCCGATCATCGACATTGGTAGTGACATCCATCTCTGAGTTAACTCATTGATATCTGACATTAAGGCTTCATAGTTGACACTGGCGACTGATTCTAGCTTAGGCATAATTTGGATTCCTAAATATTTAAACTGATTTACAACATTGAATTGATTTACCTCAGGGGCTGGGTAATTTCTCTGGGTCTCATTTAGCATTAATATTGAAGATTTAGTTTTATTTATTTTATATCCTGATATTTCCCCAAAATTCTTTATTAAATTCAACAAGGTTGGAATTGATTTTTTTAGATTCGACATAAACAAAATTAAGTCATCGGCGTACAGGGAGATTTTATGTTCTGTTGGTCCAACTTTAATTCCATATATTTGTGAATGTAAACGTATCGCTATCGCTAAAGGTTCAATTGCCATAGTAAACAGTAAAGGTGAAAGTGGACAGCCTTGTCGACATCCTCTATTGATTTTTATTGGTTTTGAAATATTGTTATTTGTTAGGATTTCTGCTGTAGCATTATTGTATATTATTTGAACCCATTTTATGAAATTATTTTCCAAGTCCAAACCTTTGTAGGACTTCAAAAAGAAAGGGCCATTCAACTCTATCAAAGGCCTTTTCGGCGTCCAATGATAGGAGAGCTGTATCCGGTGCTTCTTTATTAAAATAAATAATATTAAATAGTCTTCTTACATTATGGAAGCCTTGTCTACCCTTTATAAAGCCATTCTGATCTCGATTAATAATATTTGGTAAAATTTCTTGTATTCGTCTTGCTAAAATTTTTACAGATTATCTTAAGGTCGGCGTTTAATAGGCTTATTGGTCTCATATTTTCACATTTATTAGAGGGCTTACCTGTTTTGGCAGCAGTATAATTAAGGCATTATTTATGTATGATGGTAAATTATTATTTGAAATGCTTCTAAAACCATTTCCAAAAAAGGGTTTTATTAATTTATTCTTAAATTTTTTATAAAGGTCAACTGGAAGACCATCTGTCCTGCACTTTTTCCTGATTTCATATTATCAATGCTAGCCCAACTTCTTCTTGACTAATTTTAGACTCCAATATCTCCCTGTTTTCATTTGGAATACACGGTATAGATAGTTCGTTCAAAAACCCATTTAGTTTTGTTAAATCAGGTTCATTTTTGGTATCATATAATTTTTCATAGTAATCTCTAAAGGCTCTATTAATTTCTAAAGGATCTATAACTACCTGTCCGTTACTTATAATACTGGTAATTGGTGTTTTATTTTCCAATTGTTTAATCTGCCATGCTAATAATTTTCCTGATTTTTCACCTTGTTCATAAAAAGATTGTTTCAATCTAGAAGACTCGAGGCAGCTCTATTCGCTGATTTTTTGTCGTATTCAGCTCTCAAAATCAGTAATTCATTCTCCAACCTGGGGTCACTTCCTGCATACACTTTTTCCTGAAGATTTTTTATTTTATGTTCCAATTTAGCTCTCTCCTCTCGAGTCTTCTTAGATTTTGATCCTGTATAACTAATAATATGTCCCCTAATAAAAGCTTTGAAAGCCTCCCACTTTACACATGCTGATGTTTGTGTAGTATTGATGTCAAAGAAATCGTCTATCTGTTTTTCTATATACTTGACAAATTCCTCATCCTGAAGCCATTTATGCTGAAATTGCCATCTACCTGATTCCTTTTATCAATTTTTTATCTACATATATTAGACAACAGGGTGCATGATCAGAGATCACGATGTTATCATAAAAGCAGTTTTGAATCTTGGACCTTAATTCTGTGGAATCAAAAAATAATCAATACGTGAGAATGTCTTGTAGGTACTGGAATAACAAGAATAGGCTTTAACTTGTGGTTTCATTTCTCTCCATATATCTAACAATCTCAATTCTTTCATAAAATGATTAATAGTCATCCTACATCCAATGTGCGTACAATCCAGTCCTGTTGATCTATCCACACCTGGATTCAATGTACAATTAAAATCCCTGCTATTATATGTTGCCCTGTAAGTGATGATAAGATGAGAAATAAATTAGCAAAGAACTTCTGGTCATCTATATTGGGACCATATAAGTTCACAAGATTTATATTTTCTAATAGCAAAGAACCTTGAATGATTACATATCTTCCAAATTTGTCTCCAATTACATTTTTCACTTGAAAAGGAACTGATTTATGTATGAGAGTCATAACTCCCCTGGCTCGGGATGAAAATGAAGAGGTGAATACACTTCCCTGCCATCTACTCCTAATTCTTTTAACATCCTCCTCTATCAGATGAGTTTCTTGTAAAAACACAATTCTTGAACCCATGTCCTTTATTTTATTCATAACTTGTTTAAGTTTTTTTAAATTTTGTAGACCTCTGCAATTCCATGAAGTTAAATTAAGATTAACACTTTGGTCCATGATCAATAGAGAGTTTGGGATTACCTTGCAGTGTAAACATGCTCATACAGAGAAGCAAAAACATGAGTGGTTGAACATTCATCCTACAAACTACACACAAACAAATTTCCCCTTCCCACACTTGTGGCAAACCCCCCAAAATCAAAAGAAAAATTCTGTCTCCCGATATAGCCATCGACCGTTCCACACCCACGGGAACAGCCTAAGCCACTCCTTCTTCATCCTCCCAATCACCCTAACTCTACTGCTTTTAATGACGTAACATTACTCTCTTCTGTAGTTTTCCAACTTAACTCCAAAATTTTTAACAACTTTGTACATCATAGTTTTTTTTTTTTTTGTTTGTTTTGTTTTTGTTTTGTTTTTTTTAATATATAATACAATCTATATTTTGTAAACTTACTATTTACTTCAAGTCAGTCAGATGCCTGTGCAAATGCTTAATTATTCTACCTTATATTTTGTTCATGCTTAGCTCCCACCAGTCTCTTCTTCTTCTTTGATCTTCTTGATGAACTCCTGCGCCTCCTCTGGGGTCTTGAAGATGTGGGTTCTGCCCTCATACGTGGTCAGCAGTCTCGCAGGATAGATTACACCATGACGAATCCCAAGGTTGCGCAGCTCCTTACGTACGGGATCAAACTGCTTCCTCAATTGCTGGATTCCTGTGGCCAAATCTGGGTAGAACCGCACCTGCTGGTCCTGGTGTTTAATCTCTCCTTTAGCACGTGCAGCGTTGAAGATCTTCATCCTGTCTCTGGTGCTTAGAAACTTCATAATTAAGGTCCTCGGCGGTCCCTTATCTCTCCGTGGGCCAATACGATGTGCTTTTTCCAGAACCACTGCTGATTGCATCTCCTCGCTGCCCAGCACCTCCGGAATCCACTTTTCCAGAAAGGAACATACGTCCCGACCTTCTGATTCCTCTGGAAGACCCACCAGCCTCAAATTATTCTGTCTCGACCGAGATTCCAAATCCAAAATTTTATCTTCCAGAGATTTTTTTTTTTTTTTCCAAAGTGCGCACCTTTAATTGAAGACGGGTGACGTCCATCTTCAGCACTAGCGAGACGGAGCTCCATCTGCGCCGTTCGTTCTACACAGTCACCCAATTCCTTTCTTATTCCTTCCAGCGCTGTCATAATCCCATCAAATCTAGAGGAAAAGTCCGCTCTCATTGAACTCATGGCAGCCATCAGCGCATCTGCGCCATTCCCCGCAGAAATCGCACCGCCGCCAGCCTCCTCCGCCATATATGGAGCCTTGTTTGCTGCGTCACAGACCTGAAAGTCCGTTAATTTGGACTGTTTCGGCGGCTCGCTTTTTCCTTTTCCTGGTTTTCCAGCTTAGGCTTCGCCGACATATCCTCGCCCAAATGCTGGGATACGTTCTGTCCCAAATGAGAGAGTTATTTGCCGATTTTTTTTCTCCAGGAGCAGAGCAGAGCGAGACACGTCCGTCCTACGTGGCAGCCATAACCGGAAGTCGCTTGTAACCCTATGTTATTGAAATTATTTGTGAATAATTTTTTATAAATATTACTTCAGTTTTTTCATCCAACAGAGATAAAAGGGTGTAAGTTTGTAATTGAAAATCCTCTGTCTTTTATTGAGAAAGCTTGGCTTTACTTTGAAAGTAAAGCCAAGCCAAGCCAATTTTTTATGAAAAAAATTGTCCATTAGTAAAGAAAATGCTTAAACATAAATTTGCCGATAAGCCATGGTTAACCAAAGGATTAAAAAAGGCGTGCAAAAAGAAAAATTTATTATATAAAGCTTTCCTAAAGAAAAGGACAAAAGAAGCAGAGCAGCGGTATAAAACATACAAAAATAAGTTAACATATATAATAAGATGTAATAAAAGAGACTATTACAGTAAAGAACTGGAGAAAAACAGAGACAATATTAAAAATACATGGACAATACTTAACAATATTCTTGGAAATAAAAACAGAAATACAAGCTACCCAACCGATTTTTCAAAAAATAATAAAACGACTCAGAGTGTGAATGCAGCTTCACCTGCAGATGAATTTAATAACTTTTTTGTTAACATTGGTCCTAATTTGGCTCGAGAAATACCCATTACGGCACCTACAGGTGATAC
Organism: Pholidichthys leucotaenia; assembly: GCA_020510985.1. Taxonomy (NCBI): domain Eukaryota; kingdom Metazoa; phylum Chordata; class Actinopteri; order Cichliformes; family Pholidichthyidae; genus Pholidichthys; species Pholidichthys leucotaenia. Next base: position 197,357,855 of record CM035843.1, on the reverse strand, counting down.
AATAAGCAAAAACACTGCTATAAAAGACTCCATTTTCATAAAGAACACAGACGAGAGAGAGGTCATTGAAATTGCTAAATTGTTTAAAAGTAAAACATCTACGGACTGTGATGGTATTGACATGCTCTTAGTCAAAACTATTATTGAATGCTTAGTGAAACCACTGACGTATATTTGTAACCTGTCTCTCCAAACAGGTATATTTCCCAATGCAAAGAAAATAGCTAAAGTAATTCCGATATACAAGACAGGTGACAGAGGGGAATTCTCAAACTATAGACCAATTTCACTATTGCCGCAATTTTCCAAGATACTTGGAAAAAATATTTTATGAGAGAATTGACAACTTCATACTGAAGAATAATTTATTGTGTGAGCAGCAATATGGGTTCAGACACAAGAGGACAACTGCATTTGCTCTAATGGAATTCAGAGAAAAAATATCAACTGCCGTTGAAAATAAAAAGTATTCAGTTGGGGTATTCCTGGATCTTAAAAAAGCATTTGATACAGTGGATCATAATTTATTATTAAAGAAACTACAAAATTGTGGTATTAGGGGGGTAGCACTGTCCTGGTTATGTAGTTACTTAAAGAATAGATATCAGTATGTATGTGTTGGTAACAAAAACTCAGTTACTGAAGGTTACTTGTGGAGTCCCACAGGGTTCAGTTTTGGGGCCATTGTTATTCAATATGTATATAAATGATATATGTAAAGTTTCAGAAAAAATGGATTTAATATTGTTTGCCGATGACACTAATTTATTATGCAGTGGAAGCAATTTGGAACAACTTTTGGATACACTCGGAAAGGAATTAGGAAAGCTTAAACTGTGGTTTGATTCAAACAAATTAACGCTCAATTTAAGTAAGACAAAATTTATAGTTTTTAACAACCATCACAACAACTTAGTATCTAAACTCAGTGTAAATGGTGTAGAGATTGAAAGGGTATCCGAAACTAAATTTCTTGGAGTAATAATTGATAATAAACTGTGTTGGAAGTCACATATTAATTATATTAAAGGTAAAATATCCAAATCAATTGCAATACTACACAGAGTGAAATATTTGCTGAATCAACCCACACTATATACCTTGTATCATTCATTAATACTCCCATACATGACATATTGTACTGAAGTATGGGGAAATACATATAAACAAACATATATCCAATCTTTATGCTTCAGAAGAGAGCTATTAGAATAATAAACAAAGCTGCTTACAGGGAACCAACAAACCCACTTTTTCTTAAATTAAAAACTCTCAAGTTGAAAGATCTGGTTGACTTTAAAACTGCAGTAATAATGTTTAAAGTGAAGAATCTATCACTGCCCGCAAATATCCAAAAGCTGTTCCAAATAAGGGAGAAACAATATTATTTCAGAGGAACATGTATATTTCAAAAACCTTCAGTGAGAGCTACCACCAAGCAACACTGTGTTTCAGTGCAAGGAGTCAGATTATGGAACGGTTTTGGACCTGAATTAAAATCATGTACAACGCTTGGACAATTTAAACAAAAACTAAAGGAAGAAATACTCCAAACATATATACAAGATGACATGTAAAATCACATAAGGATTGTCATATCCAGTCTGTGTTGTGTTGTAGCTTAGTTTTTTGTCACATTTTGTCTTAGCGTTGTTCTGAATTGTAATCGCTCTTGTTTTGTTTTTCTTTTGGATTCTTGGATGGAATATGGGTGTGCAATATAAGCTGCGGCTTCAGCCATCACCCATTTCGGATAACTTATATTGAACTGTATAATCAGAGGAGTTATTGTCTAATTTGACCTTGTTGGATTTTCTTTCCCCCTTTGTTATATTATTCTGTTTCTTTTAATCTGTACTTTTAATCTATCTGAAATAAAGATTCATAAAAGAAGTACAAAATGAGTTGGTTTTAGGGTGTAAATGTTTGTTAATTTTTGTTTAATTGCCCAGCCCTAATCCATAGTTACTTTTTATTCCATGAACAAACAAAATTCTGAACCAAAATTAAAATAAATGGGCAGCTTGGTGGTGCAGTGGTTAGCACTGTGGCAGCACAGTAAGAAGGTCACGGGATCGATTCCACCCCTGACCATCGGTGACCCTTCTGTGTGGAGTTTGCATGTTCTCCCCGTGTCTGCGTGGATTTACGCCAGGTACTTCGGTTTCCTCCCACAGGCCAAAAACATGCAAGTTAGGTTAATTGGAGACTTTAAAGTGGCCCTAGGTGTGAATGTGTGTGAATGGTGAAGGGATTGGCATCGTAACGTGGCTGCCTCATCCATCCAGAAGAAGAAGTCATCTCTATTGTCATTCAGTCCATACTGCCAATCATGTACAATAGAACGAAATTACGTTTCTCCTGTCTATAATGTTAATCACAGGGAGAATCAGAGGGGTCGCTGCCATGCAAGGCGCCACCACAAATAACTTCTCCTTCCCCCGTTCTATTGTGCTGAGCACCGAGCTAGAAGGCAGGAAGTACCATTTTTATATGGTCTTTGGTATGACCCGGCTGGGACTTGAACCCCCAACCTCCCAGTTGTGGGGCGGATGCTCCATCAACTAGGCCACCAATCCGAGATGGCCCTGAATCTAGGTGGATGCCCTGAATTTCCCTCTGGGATTAATAAAGTATACCAAAAAAACACACAACTGTTGCATGTACAAACATTCCAGTTAGAAAAATCACCAAATTATGCTGCTTGTCAAGGAGCGGCCAAATTTTGTATAAAAAGAAGTCATATTAACATGAGAAAATCTGCAAATTTGTGAGGAAAATAAAGTCCTAAAATTTACAAGAAAAGTTTAGGGAACAAAAAAAAGTTTAAAGGTAAAAGTTAAAAGAAAAAACATATTTATGACAGAAATCAAATTTACAAGAAAAGCTGCAAATTTAGAGTTACAGAAAGTTAGTTACAAAAAAGTTACAAAATTTGAATGGAAAAAGTTTCAAATTTATAAGATAGCCAAATTTCTAAAAACAAAACAACAAAAAAAAAAACTGTCCACAATATTTGGACATGCTTGCTCTTTTCTGCCATTCTTAGCTATAACTATGCAGTTATATATATTCTTTATATAATCTAGAGTTTCACTGGTTTGTTGACATGCATTTTGATCATATGAATATACTTATTAAAAATGGACTTCCGGTTATGGCGGCCACGTAGGAAGACGTGTTTCACACTGCTCTGCTCCTAAAAATAAAAAGTTGGCTAAAACTCTCTTAATTGGAACAAAAACCCATCCCAGCATTGAGGCGCGGATATGGTAAAGACTAAGGCTGGGAAATTAGGTGGAGGAAAAAGTAATTCGACAAAGCAATCCAAACTAACAGACTTCCATGCTCGTGATGAAGCAGAAAAAACTCCAGATACTAAGGCGGAGGATGGAGCCAGCGGCGGAGCGGGAACTGCTGGGGAGGGGACAAGCGCGGTGCTCGCTGCCATCAGCTCCATGAGAGCAGACTTTTCGTCTAAATTTGATGGGATTATAGCAGCAATAGAAGGAATGAGAAAGGAAATAAGCGACTGTATGGACCGAGTATCGCAGGCGGAGCTCCGAATTTCAAGCGCTCAAGATGACATCACCAGCCTACAATCAAAGTTACAAACACTGGAATTAAAATGGAAACGTCTGGAAGATAACATTCTAGATTTGGAATCCCGCTCGCGACGGAATAATTTGAGGCTGGTGGGTCTCCCGGAGGGACGGGACCCATGTTCCTTTTTGGAAAAGTGGATCCCAGAAGCGCTGAACAACGCGGACCTGCAGTCATCGGTCATTTTAGAGAGAGCTCACCGAATCGGCCCACCGAGAGATAATAAGACACCACCGAGGACGCTGATTATGAAGTTCCTCAACTACAGAGACAAGATGACGGTCACCAACACGGCGCGAGCTAAAGGGGAAATTAAATACCAGGATCAACAGGTGCGGTTCTACCCAGACTTCGCCACAGGAATTCAACAATTAAGGAGGCAGTTCGACCCCGCCCGCAAAGAGCTGCGCAACCTCAGGATTCGTCACGGAGTGATTCATCCGGCAAGACTGCTGGTCACACATAAGGGGAGAACCCATATCTTCGAGACCCCTCAAGAGGCGCAGGAGCTCATTAAGCAGATCCAAGAGGAGACTGGTGGGAGCTAAGCATGAACATGATAAAGGTAGAACATTTAAACGTTTGTACAGGCATCTGATTGATCTGAAACATATAACATGTCTACAAAATACAGACTGTATTATAAAAAAAAAAAAGCTATGATGTACAAAGTTGCTATAAAACATTGAAGTTATGTTGAAAAAACTACAGAAGAAAGTTAATGTCATTAAAAATAGTAGTAGAGTCAGGGTGATTGAGAGGAGAAAGAGAGAGTGGTTTGACTGATCTTCACAGGTGTGGAACAGTCACTAGCTATAACAGGAGATGGAATCTTTTTTTATTTTGGGGGGATTACCACGAATGTGGGGAAGGGGAATTTGTTTTTGCGTAGTTTGTAGGATGAATGTTCAACCATCCATGTTTTTGCTTCTCTGTATGAGCATGTTCATATTGCAAGGTAATCTCAACCTCCTTATTGATCATAGATCAAAACGTTAATCTTAATTTAACTTCATGGAATTACAGAGGTCTACAAAATCTAAAAAAACTTAAACAAGTTATGAATAAAATAAAAGACATAGATGCAAAAATTGTATTTTTACAAGAAACTTATCTAATAGAGGAGGATGTAAAAAGATTTAGGAGAAGATGGCAAGGAAATGTGTTCACCTCATCATTTTCATCCCGAGCTAGGGGAGTTATGACTCTCATACACAAAACAGTCCCATTTCAAGTGAAAAATGTAATTGGAGACAAATTTGGAAGATATCTAATCATCCAAGGATCTTTGTTATTAGAAAATATAAATCTGGTGAACTTATATGGCCCCAATATTGATGATCAAAACTTCTTCGTTGATTTATTCCTCACTTTATCATCACTTACAGGGCAACATATAATAGCAGGGGATTTTAATTGTACATTGAATCCCAGTATAGATAGGTCAACAGGACTGGACTGTATGCACAATGAATGCAGGATGACCATTAATCATTTTATGAAAGAATTGAGATTGCTGGATATATGGAGGGAAATGAAACCACAAGTCAAAGCCTATTCTTGTTATTCTAATACCTATAAGACATTCTCACGTATTGACTGCTTTTTGATCTCTACAGAATTAAGGTCCAAGATTCAAAACTATTTCTATGATAACATTGTGATCTCTGATCATGCACCCTTCTGTCTAATATATGTAGATAAGAAATTGACAAAGGATCCAGGTAGGTGGCATTTTCAGCATAAATGGCTTCAGGATGAGGAATTTGTTAACCTCTTGCGCTCCGTCGTACCGCGGACGGGCAAGTCTCTGCGTCCTAGAGCGCATGAGGGCGCACGAGAGCGCCCTCGTGCGCTCTCGGACGCATGATGGAGATCCTGATAGAGATTGTGATGTAGGTGGTGTATGACGTCCAAGTGGGCACTGAAAATAAAAGCTGCAGACACAGCCGCGAACAGATTAGTTCATCTGATTGACCTCTCATTTGACTAATAAGAGCCTTGAATTGGATTTCTGAAACCTTGAAGAACCACTGAATGAAAACCTAGCCAGAAGGACCCGCCTCCCAACGCTGTGAATGCAGTGAGCCAATTGAAGCAGAGAAGTTCGCGAGCTGTTTTGTTTTAAGGCTGGGTGAAGACTGGCTGCTGCAGTGGATCCAAAAAGGACTCGCAGGAAGAACCGTCACAGACCCAGCAGCACGGAGACCATCCACAAATGCAACCTGTGTGACAGGGAGTGCCATTTGCGGATCGGCATGTTCGGCCACAGGCGGTGCTTATTTTGTGTTGGTTCCAGCAGAGTAGACGTTATGATTTCTTCCATGGTCATAGACCGACGGAGGCTGAGTGACACACACGCCTTCGCCAGTCTTTTTTTAATTACTACTGTTATTTGTTTTGAAAAATCGTTCGCCAAAAACCGCAATCATGGAAGCACAAAACCGCAATAATGGAATTATGTTTTGATCGGGTCGCGACACCAGAACCACGAGCGGACCAGCGTCGCGTTCGTCTGACAGTGAGGAAGAGAAGTTCGCCAGGACTCTGCTGCTGTGAAGAGGTAAGGTGTTATAAGCTAAATTATTATTTATCCCTGAAAATTGTAATCCAAAATGACTTTTGACCGATTGGTAAATTACAGCTGTGCGGCGCACGAAGTACGAAGTGCGTGCGCCGCGATAAACGGTTAATTCGCCGTGTCCGGACCGTGAACGCCCCCCCCCCCACTCCTCTTCTGTAGTGGGGGGGGGGGAGCCGCGGTGACTGCGCAGTGGTTGCCACATAGCCATATGAGTCTATTCCATCATGTAGCGATGGCCGATGGCCGTCCTCTGTAGCTGGGGGGGGGGGGACAAACCACCCCCCCACACACACACACACAGACAGCCCTGAGTGTGACCTTTCATTAGAGCCCAAAATGAAGCTTCTACATTGAATCATTCAAAAGTTACAGACGTTTTTCCAAACTGTGCCATTTGGCACAATTTGGCACAGTTCCAAAACGCCTGGGAAGTAACTGAGTATAAAGCTGTGTAATATATTCATTTTTTGTGGTATTGTTACAAAATTTGGACCTCAGCTGGATAACACTTGGTTCTACATTTCTGTTGCATTTTCCAGCCCGGATCTGAAGCTGTGTGTTATTTGCAAGCATTTGCATCCAAAAAAACCCACCCAGGCCAAATTTATTTTCTTCAAGTTCACTATGTTTAGATGACTGTAACTCAGTGGCCGGAGCACTTAGAGAGATTATGACTGTTTTGCCAAAAAATTCAAAGTGTTTTCTTTTAAATGAGACCAACCCCATGAAGATGCTGCAAAGGGTTGAAGAACAGCTTTCGATTTACTTTGGGCACATTATTTTTTGGCGTTTTTAGGAAAATTGACCGGAGTGCAAGGGGTTAAGTACATAGAAAAACAGATGAGTTCTTTGATATTAATACTGCACAAACAACGGCAGGTATAAAGTGGGAGGCTTTCAAAGCTTTTATTAGGGGGCATATTATTAGTTATACAGATTCAAAATCTAAGAAGACTCGAGAGGAGAGAGTCCAATTGGAACGTAAAATAAAAATTCTTCAAGAAAAGGTGTATGCAGGAAATAACCCACAGCTAGAGAACGAATTACTGATTCTGAGGGCTGAATATGACAAAAAATCAGCGAATAGAGCTGCCTCGAGTCTTCTAAGATTGAAGCAAACTTTTTATGAACAAGGTGAAAAATCAGGAAAATTATTGGCATGGCAGATTAAACAATTAGAATTTAAAACACCAATTACCAGTATTATAAGTAACGGACAGGTAGTTATAGATCCTTTAGAAATTAATAGTGCCTTTAGAGATTATTATGAAAAACTATATGATACAAAAAACGAAACTGACTTAACAAAACTAAATGGGTTTTTGGGTAGATTATCTATACCGCGTATTCCAAATGAAAACAGGGAGATACTGGAGTCTAAAATTAGTCAAGAAGAAGTTGGGCTAGCCATTGATAATATGAAATCAGGAAAAAGAGCAGGACCAGATGGTCTTCCAGTTGACCTCTATAAAAAATTTAAGAATAAATTAATAAAACCACTTTTGGAAATGGTTTTAGAAGCATTTCAAAATGGTAATTTACCACCATACACGAATAATGCCTTAATTATACTGTTGCCAAAACCAGGTAAACCCCCTAATAAATGTGAAAACATGAGACCAATAAGCCTATTAAATGCTGTTCTTCAGATAATCTGTAAAATTTTAGCAAGACGACTACAAGAAATATTACCAAATATTATTAACCGAGATCAGAATGGCTTTATAATGGGAAGACAAGGCTTCCATAATGTAAGAAGACTATTTAATATTATTTATTCCAATAAAGAAGCACCGGATACAGCTCTCCTATCATTGGATGCCGAAAAGGCCTTTGATAGGGTCGAATGGCCCTTTCTTTTTGAAGTCCTACAAAGGTTTGGACTTGGAAATAATTTCATAAAATGGGTCCAGATAATATACAATAATGCTACAGCAGAAATCCTAACAAACAGCAATATCTCAAAATCAATAAAAATCAATAGAGGATGTCGACAAGGCTGTCCACTTTCACCTTTACTGTTTACTATGGCAATTGAACCTTTAGCGATGGCAGTACGTTTACATCCACAAATATATGGAATTAAAGTAGGACCAACAGAACATAAAATCTCCCTGTATGCCGATGACATAATTTTGTTTGTCGAATTTTAAAAAATCAATTCCGTCCTTGTTAAATTTAATAAAGAACTTTGGGGAAATATCAGGATATAAAATAAATAAAACAAAATCTTCAATATTAATGCTAAATGAGACCCAGAGAAAGCACCCAGCTCCTGAGGTAAATCAATTTAATGTTGTAAATCAGTTTAAATATTTAGGAATTCAAATTTTGCCTAAGCTAGAATCAGTCGCCAGTGCCAACTATGAAGCCTTAATGACAGATATTAATGAGTTACTTCGGAGATGGATGTCACTACCAATGTCGATGATCGGGAGAATTAATATACTTAAAAGTAATATCTTATCAAAAATACTTTATTTATTTCAATACATTCCTTTACCACCACCTTCAGATCTATTTTCAAGAATTAAAAAAAAGTTAGTGGAATTTATATGGAACAATAGGAAGGCTAGATTACGTCTGTCCTTAATATATTTACCATTTGATCGTGGAGGTCTGAATTATCCAAACTTTGTTGTATTATTGGTCAGCACAACTGAGGTCTATGACATATTATTTTTCATCAAATGATCCTCCTCACTGGACTGAAATGGAATCATACAATTTACCTTTACCTCTTCCCTTATTCATATACTCAGACTTGGCTAAAAAAAATTACAGAAACAAGTTAAAAATCCAATTGTAAAGCACATGATCAAAATATGGTGTGAAACCAAAAAATATTTAAAAGAAACACACTTATTGTCACAATTTAGCCCAATATGGGGTAAGCAGTATTTTATACCAGGGAGAGCGGATGCTGTATTTAAAGTATGGAATTTAAAAGGGATTCAAAAGATTCAAGACTTATATTTGTCACGTTCAGATAACATAATGTCTTTTGAAGAACTGAGGATTAAATTCAATCTTAATAGAACACATTTTTTTAAATATCTTCAGCTTAGAAATTTTATTCGATCAAACCAAAATAATGCTCTCACCCGACCTACTTATTCATCCTTGGAAAAAATTTTGACGAAAGATAGTAAGAGAAAGGGTATTATTTCAGAGTTTTATAACTCATTGACACTATTCTCAAGTGAAAACTCACAGAAAAGACTGAATTATTGGAAAGAAGACCTGCAAATTGAAATTTCAGAGGAACAATGGGAAATGGCTTGTGCAGAAGCTCAAACCAAATCAATAAATGTACGTCTTAAACTGATACATTTTAAATGGTTAATGCGGATGTATGTTACACCAGTGGAGTTAAATAGATATAACAAAAACATACCAGATACATGCACAAAATGTAAGGAAAGTAAAGGAACCCTATTTCACTGTTTATGGGAATGTAGAAAAATCAGAATGTTTTGGGAAGAGGTGAGGGTAACAATTGAAAAAATAATTTCAAAACAATTCACATTGAACCCTAAACTGTTTTTGTTGGGTCTGTATCCAGAAAAATATAACTTTAATAAGAGTGAAAGAGCATTCATAGACCTCGGTTTGCTTAATGCCAAAAAATGTATTGCACTATTGTGGAAAAAGACTCATAGACCAGATGTGACTCAGTGGTTAAGACAGATGTTGACAAACCTTCCACTAGAAAGAATAACATATATACTGAAATCAAAGGAAAATGTGTTTGAGAATATATGGAGACCTTTCATTGATTATGTAAAGAAATTAAACATAACTTCTGAAGAAGGTGAATGATATGTGTGGACCTTGCAAATTCCAAATTGGTGAATGTATAATATGTATACTTATGTAATAGATTACCTAGACTAAACAGAGGAGCATTGTTGTTGACTTGCCTTTGTTAGTGGTTGTTGGTGTTTTTAGTACATTTTTTTTTCTAGTTGGTGTTTTTTTTTTTTTTTAAATTACTTTAGTGTTAGTGTTTGATTGTTTGTGCCATGTTTGTAAAAAAAAAGAAAAAAAAAAAAGGTTCAATTAAAAAATATTGTGGAAAAAAAAAAATGACCTCGCTCTTTCCTTCCAGTTATTTGTGTCTCCTGCACCTGTGTGTAGTCAGTTTATAAATACAGTCCATGTGCATGAAAGCGTGCCATGCAGACGTGTTCAGTATCTCCCTCAGTCCACTCTGACCGTTGCAGATATCACGTTTATCATTCCCTCACTGCCTTTGAGTCATTTCCTGTTTGCTCGTCCACATGTCCCACATCCTCCCCCTACTAGACTACACAGATATTTTTTAAGTCTTCAGACAAGGCCTTTTCTAATTCACCCTACAGTCTTGCACGTATTCATGACTAATCCCCGTGTAATCATTCACTCTGGATTTTTTTTGTACAGTTCCTCCTTTAATCTGTGAGGAAGTGAGGCAGGTTTGTGATAGTGCCTCCTGGTGAGGATTCAGGGGGTCAGATGGAGTCTGGGTTAAATGTTTCGATTTGTGTGGCGTGTTTGCTGGCAGTTGTCCAGTCTGAGTGAGTTTGTGCCTCTGTCACATTTTTATCAGCCGAAAGTGACTGGAGCATGAACTCCTTTAGAGTTCATGTTTGCCTACAAAAGAGCTAGCTACCTTTGACATTTATCACTGCACTGCTTTATAAATCCTGTTTTTTTTTTTTCATTCAAATTTTATTATGTTTAGGATTTTTACAACAGAACACATAAAAACAAAAATAGAAACTTCAGATGGCAGACACTGGTATCCATTATCTGGGAGACAACAATACCTATCTATAAATGCACGAAATCTCTGTCTGTGTCCATGCGTGTGTCTTTGTGTCTGTTCCTCACATATCTCCCAAACTGTTCATTAGACTGACCTCAGATTTTTTTAAGTGCTTTACTGAGGTTACGAGGGTGTGCATCCCTGAGTATGGAGTTATTCAGTCAAAATATGTAATTTTTATCAATAAAGGTTTAGCTACCGCACTCTCTCCTCATGCTCTGGCTTCTATAAGTGTGGGTTGAGTTTTGGATTGACTGTGTACTGATTGGATAATACATGGCATCAGCAACCACAGCGCTCTTTGAGCAAAACAAGGAAGTGAAAAGCGACAAATTTGGCTAGAAAAAGATGATACTGAAGATTTAATGCTTAAAAAATTATACCATGAAGTTACCGTGATTGCGTAGGTCTAAAGGATAATTCGGCATTTGTAGAGAACACGAGACATGTGAGCAGACTGGGCGAAGCATCAGCGGGGACCTGGATCTGACAAAGAACACCGGTGTATCCAACACGGGACATGCCGGGAGAAGCAGCGGCCTGACTGGGTGGACCGCGGCCCTTTGCAGGGAGGCACACCCAGCCTGCCTGTTAAGTGGTAGACAGGAGTCCTGACTGCTGCTTCACCCATGTGCTACCACTGTCCTTTGCAGGACCGCAAGTCCCCCCTCCTACGTGAGTATCTAAAAATTAAAAGCTTAATAATAATGCTGCCATGATTGTAGAGCAGAATGGCCGGAATGACTTAACAACCAAACAGGACACAAAAACGCCCAAATAACGAAATAAATCATTTTTTAACAACTTTATTTTACTTTTTGTAACATTAAAGCAGAACACAACAACACTTCAACATATAAATGTTCCCAGGCCTACAGAGCTAATAATGGTCTGTCTTTGAAGAGTCACAATTATTTATATCCTTATCTGTCTTTATAATTAAACCATTTGTCCCAGTTATGTAAAAAACATTCTTCCTTCTGTTTTAATCTGAATGTGAGTTTTTCCATCATCAAGATTTCCTCGACAATGGCCATCCATTGTTGATGTCCTGGTGTGTCAGTCTTTAGCCAGTTCTTCGTAATGCTCTTCTTTGCTGCTGCAAGAAGAATCTTGCAAAGGTACTGGTCTTCGAGTACCTTTCCTTTGAGGTGTCCTAAGTATAATGTCATACAAGATTTTGGAATCGCATAACCAAGAATGTCGCCTAGAGCTCAGTCTTTCCTCTGGCTTAAAGACTTTTGTGCTGTGGCACCATATTTTTTCCGGGGGGGGGGGGGGCAGAAAACACATAACACTATGGTAACTGGAATATGTTAATTTTACCCTTTTTTAAAAAAAAAATAAATAAATAAAATTGCATAGTAACATGGCATAATGGAACTTACCATTTAAGTATTGTACAACCAAGGCTTGAATGTTGGAATATTGGGCCGGTTGGGGTCCCACCCACACATCCTGTGTTTGGACTTTTTACTGATGTCATCCTTCTCTCCTCCCTCTGCTCTCACCTCTCCTGGACCCTCTGCCTGAACACTTTCCTCTCCTTGGCTCATCTTCTCCGTCTCATCTTTCCCTCTCTGAGTCCTTTCTAATTCAAGTTCTCTCTCTGTCTATGGTGGTATACAAACAGGTTAGAAAATACCAAGTGTCATGTTTTGTCCTGCAGGATTTTTTTTTTTTTTTTGTCATGGTTTCCAAAAATGACAAAAATGTTTATTTTTTGTATTTTTATTCTGGTGTTTCTCTTCTTTTTCCATTGAGAGAGTATGGAAGGGAAGGGGGAAAAACATTCATAATCGTAATTTACTCATGCATACTTAAATTATATAACACAGGGTTACAAAAATTATTTTTTTGTAAGTTGTCTGTTTTTTTTTTCAACTGATTTAAGACAATTTTGCACCGCTGAATCTGAAAATGACATCAGTTTCTCTCGATTAGGTGCTAAGTAAAAACTTGTACTTACTTAGTACTGTGCATGTACTTGCCATTATATAAAGGTAAGTACATGTAAATTAAATGTTATATCATCATTGTTCAAAATTCAGAGAATTTCAAGGCATAAAAAATAATTTTGCATCATATAAAGCGAAAATACCCATACATGTAAACAAAAACGTATAAAACAACATGTGGCCATAATTCAAAAAGTTGACCTGATTGAGCAAAACCAATGTGATTTTTGTATTCAGCACATCAAAGTTGCCCTAAATCAGCTAAAAAAACTTAGACAATAAATTTGGTGTTGACCAGTGTAATCAGAGATGGGTATAGTAGCCAGAAATTCTACTCATGTAAAAGCAGTGCTATGAAATGAATAATTAATTTGGTGGTGGTGGTGTTACAGTCACCACCACGTCACCACCACAAGGTTTTTCTCAAAGTACGTGAAGACCACCATCATCCAGTGCTATGCACCAACAGAACCATCATCAGATGAAGAGAAGGACCTTTTCTATACAAACCTCCAAGAGCAAATAGACAAGACACCACGGCATGACATCCTCATTGTGATGGGGGACTTTAATGCCCAGGTTGGTGCAGGAAATGTGGGATACGAATCATGCATGGGAACCCAAGGAACAGGTGTGAGAAACGACAACGGTCAGAGATTTGTGGACATGTGCCTGGAGAATGGGCTAGTGATAGGAGGCACCATATTCTCACACAAGACAATTCACAAACTGACGTGGGTGTCACCGGATGGGAGAACCAGGAACCAAATAGACCACATAGCCATCAACCAGAAGTGGAGAGGGTCTGCGACTGATGTCAGAGCACTAAGAGGGGCCGACGCCGGCAGTGACCACCATCTTGTTCTGTGCAAGCTACAGCTGAAGCTGAAGAGGACCAACAAGAAGACTAGTGAACAGCTCTTTGACTCAAGCAGACTGAAGGATCCTTTCGTGAAGACTCAGTTTGTACTCGAGCTGTCCAACAGATTCCAGGTCCTGGAAGACACACCAGCAGACGACATCAACACCTTGAGCAACACTGTCCAGAAGTTGTTCCTCGACACAAGCAAAGAGGTGCTGGGCCACAGGAAAAGAGAGAGGAAAGAATGGATCTCTGAAAACATCTGGCAGCTCATCGAGGAGAGAAGGGCAAACAAACAGCGCATGCTCGGGGGAAGCATGGAAGAGAGGGAAGCAGCTGCCGAAGCATACAGACAGAAGAACAACGATGTCAAGAAGAGTGTCCGCAAAGACGAGAGAGAATACGCGGACAGCCTGGCTCAGGAGGCACAGTCAGCAGCAGAAAGGGGAGACACGAGAACGGTCTACAAAATCACCCAAACCCTCACAGGAGGTTTCACCAGCAAGTCAACGGTGGTTAAGGACAAAGACGGGAAAGTTCTCATGAAGAAGAGGACCAACATAGTAGATGGGCGGAGCACTTCAGAGAGACTCTGAATAGACCAGACCCTGAGGAAGAAGCAGTGATAGAAGACACAGGCTTTCACATAGAAATGAAGCGGGGGTGCATCGCCCAACAGGAGATAGAAGAGGCCATTAAGCAGACACAAGGAAACAGGGCACCTGGCGAAGACAGGATTACTGCAGACATGCTAAAAGCAGATCCAAAGGCAAGTGCAAAAGCTCTGACAGAACTTTTCAACAAAGTGTGGGAAGAAGAAAAAGTCCCTGTTACTTGGAAGAAAGGCATCATAGTCAAGCTGCAAAGAAAGGCGACCTGTCAGCATGCGGGAACTGGAGAGGCATCAACCTTCTGTCTGTGCCTGGGAAAATCTTCTGCAGAGTTCTGTTGATGCGGGTGAGGCAAGCCATAGAGAGGGTCCTGAGGGAGGAACAGGCAGGATTCAGAAGCGGTAGGGGCTGCATAGACCAAATCTTTGTCCTGCGTACCATAGTCGAACAATCACTGGAATGGAACTCCTCACTGTACATAAACTGCATTGACTTTGAAAAGGCCTTTGACAGTATCCACCACCCATCCCTCTGGAAGATTCTGACAGCTTATGGATTTCCAACAAAAGTAGTTAACATCCTGAAGGACATGTATGCTGACAATCAGTGCTGTGTACGCCACAATGGCCAGGAGAGTGAGTGGTTCCATGTGAAGACCGGGGTCAGACAAGGCTGCGTGATCTCACTGATCCTCTTCCTGGTCGTCATTGACTGAGTGATGAGGAGAGCCACAGGAGACCGACCTAGGGGACTTGTCTGGGGACTAACGGCCAGACTGGAAGACTGCGACTTTGCAGACGACATCGCTCTGCTATCACATACACAGAGAGACATCCAGGAAAAGACAGACAGAGTTGACCAGACAGCAAGAACTATTGGGCTCAAGATTCACCCCAACAAAACGAAAGTGATGAAACTGAAAAACAAGAGCACACAGAAAACAAAGGTACAGGGCGAAGATCTTGAGGAAGTACAGGACTTCAAATACCTGGGAAGCTACATCTCAGCTGACAGCAACATCGAGAGAGAGATCTCCACAAGAATCGGTCTTGCGGCACAGGCTTTCAACAGACTGCGAAATGTATGGAAATCGTCAGTCCTGCAGAACAGTACCAAACTGAAGATCTACAAATCAAACGTTCGCTTAGTCCTCCTATATGCCTCAGAGACTTGGAGAACAAACAAGAAAATTGAAAGCCGCCTCAGAGGTTTCGAAGGACGGTGTCTACGTCGAATCCTCAGAATCCACTGGGAGCAGCGCGTCACCAACAAGGAAGTCAGCAGACGCACAGGCATCAACAACATCGTGGACGAGGTGAAGCAGAGACGCTGGAGGTGGCTGGGCCACGTTCTGCGCATGAACAAAGCCAGGCATCCACACGCTGCACTCAGATGGGCACCGCCGGGGAAGAGGAGGAGAGGCAGACCCCAGGGCACCTGGAGGAGGACAGTGGAAGAGGAAATGAAAGCGGAGGGCAAGACCTGGAATGAAGTCAGCTGGCTCGCCCAGGACCGAGATGGCTGGAGGAGACTCGTTGGCGCCTTATGCCCCAGCTGGGGCGAAGAGGATTAAGTAAGTAAGTAAAGGTGTTACAGTCTGGGTAGGTGTGTCTAGTCAATACAGAACTGCCCTACACCTTGTGAATGGTACAGTGACAAGCCAATGCTACCTGAATAACATCATTAATCCAGTCATTGTGCCCCTGCATGAACAACACAGGCTTAAATTCATTTTCATGGATGACAATGCTCCAGCTCATTGAGGTCACATCATTAGGGAATGGCTGCTGGAGGCTGGGGTACCTCATATGAAGTGGCCTGCACTTTCTCCAGACCTGAATCCCAAAGAAAACCTATGGGATCAGTTGAGTCGCTGTGTAGAGGCTTGTAACCCTGCACCCCACAACCTCAATGACCTGAGAACTGCCCTTCAAGAAGAGTGGAATACCATGCCTCAGCAGACAATAAGTCGACTTGTGAACAGCATGAGACGTTGTTGTCAAGCTGTAATTGATGCTCAAGGGCATATGATAAGTTATTGAGACATTGACATTTTTTGTTGTGCTATACCCACCACTGTTGTTGGCTTTTGTTTCAGTAAATTTTTGGAGATGAGGAACTCACCATTGCATGCTTCTATTTAAATGTTCTACTTTCATGATATAACATCACTACAGTGTGAACTTTTTACATTTTACATAAATTGCACACAAAAGCCAAATATCCCTAATGTTTTGTGAGTAGTGTATATTGACTATATACTGTACAGATAAAGTGACCTCCACAATGAGATGTCACCCACTCTCATTTTAAACTTAAAACTTAAACTTTATTTATTTATATAGCACCTTTCATATAACAAAGTGCAGCTCAAAGTGCTTTACAGTTAAAAACAATTCCATATAAAACACACACTACACCTGGGCTACAGCCGCAACTGATTTTAACTTACACAATGATGTGCAAGTTAAAATCACCTAAGAATACATCTGATTGTATTTGCTGTGGATAATGGAGAGAATCTGCGAAAGATCAGAAATAAAAGATGAGCAGTATTTGGGAGACCTGTAAACACACATACAGAATATAGGAGGACTGCTAAAACAAAGGAGTGGTGTTCAAAAGAGGGATAAGAATCAATGGTAGTGTCTCTAAAATGCAACGATGATGATAAAATAGCTGCCACACCCCTCCTTTTTTCCCTCTCTATTAGAAAATAAAAAGTTAGGAGGGGATGCTTCTAAAAGAACTGATGGTCCATCTGTGCCCAGCCACGTCTAAAAACAAACAGTCAAGATCATACTCTAAAATCAAGTCATTGATAATGAAAGACTTACTGTATAGTGATTTTATGTTGACTCTCCTCTTGCCTTGAAGGGGGGAAGCCTCTCACAGAAAGAGGGCCCCCACCTAGTAATGAGATTCAGCCCATTAAGGGTTAACTGACCCACACTAGTCCTTACAATTACGCATCTGTTCCAACACCAACAGTTCAGTTTTCTTTGGCTACGGTCACACTGCAGGTAATAATGCTCCATTCCGATTTTTTGCTGAGATACAATTTTTTTTTTGTGTAGGCGTTCACATTACAATTTAAATACGACCCCCATCAGACTCCAGTGTGAATGGTCTACAGCTATGAAGTGACCCACAAGCGCAGAACAAAATGTAACGTCAGACACAGCGTTGTGTTTGAGGAAGTAAATATGAGCCCCAAACGATTGGGGGGGGGGGGGGTGACAGAACTTCTTCACCTTGATGCAGCGCAGTAAAATAAAATGTAAAAATCATTCAGAAATGATTAGGCACAAAATAAATATGAGACCAGCTTCATTCCTCTACACGCCAGATGACCGCTGTGACCAGCTCTGCTTTATCAGAACGGATTGATTAAACGGCTCTCTTGGAAATGAGACCCCCTGTCTAATCGGATTACCTGTTTAACCTCTTAGCATTCCAGCCAATTTCCAGCCAATGTAAAACATTGCATGGGTGGAACACCAGAATTTTAAGAGGATGAATAAGGTTAATAAATAATCCTAGCTATTACAATAGGGCTGTCGCCCACTGACATTGTCAGCGGGTCGTTCCAGCGGTCCCACACAGGAAGGAGCCGCCACAGACTCCCCTCTCCTGTATCTGTATAGCTCAGGGGTGGGCAATCATGTGCCATGGAGGGCCATTCTACTGCAGGTTTTCTGTTCCACCCAGTCTCTTCAGCAGGTGTTTTCAATGATTAGCAATCCTTGAAGCTGGTCAGAGCACACACCTGCTGAAGAGACTGGGTGGAACAAAAAACCTGCAGTGGAATGGCCCTCACTGCCCACCCCTGGTCTAGCTGGTCATTCCGCTCCACAGTCATGTCAGTACTAACTTTACATTTTAGATATTACAGCAGCCGGGACTCACGGTGTGCCATTAACAGGGAAAAAGGAATTTGCAGCGTCCAGTAAATGTGCCATTATTTTTTTTTTTTTTTAAATGTGCCGTTACTGTGTGCTTGCTTGTCTGACGGTTTCAGCCCCTCCCCCCCCCAAAAAAATTGGAGTTTTTGTGCAGTTGGAGCTGACAAAATTACAATCCAATGATAAAGGGAAGAAGACTGATTAAAAAGAGAGCACAAATCTGCTGTGTCTGCCATGCTTGCTGTATCCTCCACCTCCGAATTGTAGCGTCTGTCTCACTTCAATGAGGAAAAAGTCAGATGAAATGCGACATGACTGTTCAGACTGAGGTCGCTTTGGAAAATATCAGATACGTATCAGAATTAGGACCACATATGAAAGTGGCCTGGGTCTGGTGTGAAAAAATTGGATATGTGCTGTTTAGACTGTCATTAAAAAATCAGATATGGGTCACATTTGTGCAAAGAAATCGGAATTGAGCATTAAAACCTGCAGTGTCACTGTAGGCTTTGTTTCCCCCAAACCCCCTTTTTAGTCTTTATTCCCAGGTTTTGGGTTTTTTTTTTTTTTTTTTAATAAAAGGCCAACAGTCTTTGGATTACCTCTTTTTTGTTTTTTTGTTTTTTCCTTTTTTGACTTCAGCACATGAATTGTGGTTACCCTTCATTATGCTCCGTACTGTGGGTGTTTATATATTTACATATTTATTCCATCTAGCTACAATGCTCTGCACTGTGTGTTCATATATTCATATATTTATTCCATCCACCTACAATGCTCTGCACTGTGTGTCTGTGTGTGTGTGTGTGTATATATATATTTTATAGTAATATGTACATATGTATATTAGCTGCTCTTGCTTGCTTGTTTTTTTTCTTGCCTTCTGATTGTTGCTCTGAGTGTTGCTATCCCTGTGCTGTTGCAATCCTGGAATTTCCCCGTTGTGGGACTAATAAAGGCTTATCTTATCTTATCTTATTAAAATGGCGCTGACACTCCTGTAGTCATCCACGTGCACGTGCGCTGGTGTCACCAATTCGGTTGTTTCTGGTAGGTATCCAAGTTGCAATCCCGGTCATCTGGAGTTTTCTGGCTGGTGTGGAATCGTCCAGCTCATCTGGCAGGACCTCTGCCTCAAGCTCTCTCCACCTCAGGTCACTTGATGCCTCCTCCGTGCTGCCGTAAGTTTTCACTCTGCTCACCCAGTGAATGCAGATTTTGTTAAGAGGTGTTTGAAAACGGATGCCTTCTGCCTTTAGGATCTTTTTGATGTTTGTATATACTTTTGCATTGTTGTGACATCTTCGGTGAGTAGTCGTGGTCGAACTAGATCCTGTTTCCATCAATCATTATGTGGCTATGGTCACACTGCAGGTTTTAATGCCCAATTCCAATTTTTTTGGCACAAATGTGACCCATATCTGATTTTTTTTTTTTTTTTTTTTTTTATAATGACTGTCTGAACAACACAGATCCGATTTTTTTTTTTTTTTTTTTTTTTTTTCACACCAGACCCAGGCCACTTTCATATGTGGTCCTAATTCCGAATCGTATCGGATATTTTCCAAAGTGACCTCCGTCTGAACGGTCATGTCGCATTTCATCCGACTTTTTCCTCATTGAAGTGAGACAGACGCTACAGTTCTGCGGTGGTGGATGCCGCAGGCATGGGAGACGCAGCTGATCTGTGCTCTCTCTTTAATCAATCACCTTCCCTTTATCACTGGATTGTAATTTTTGGTGGCTCAGACTGCACAATAACTTCAAAATTGCGGGCGGTGGGGGGAGTTCGGGGCTGAAGCCATAGACATTACATGTGCACAGTAACTGCACATTTATTTAAAAAAAAAAAAGTGGTCATCTGGCATGTAGAGGAATGAAGGTGGTCTTATTTATTTTGTGCATAAACATTTCTGAATGTTTTTTAACATTTATTTTGCTGCGCTGCATCAAAGGTGAAGAAGTTCTGTCTCCTCAATGGTTCAGTGCTCATATTTACTTTCTCAAACACAACACTGTGTCCGACGTTGTGTTTTCTTCTGCGCACGCGGGTCACTTCATAGTTGGAGACTGTTCATACTCCAGTCTGATGGGGGTCGCATTTAAATTATAATGTGAATGCCCGCACAAAAAAATCGCATCTCAGCAAAAATTCGGAATTGAGCATCAAGACCTGCAGTGTGACTGTAGCCTATGTTTCTTCTCCCACGCTTTTTTCAATATCACTTCTTTCACAGTAAATTGCAGAAAGTTGATGACAATGGATCTAGGGGGCTGACCTGCTTTAGGCTTTGGAGCTAGCGCACTGTGTGTGCGTTGAATTTGGAGATGTGTGCTGATTGTTAATTTCTCTTTATGCCACTTATCCACAAACTTTGCAGCCGAGTCGCTCTGCTCCTCAGCCACCTCCGGTATTCAATATATCCATAGGTTGTTTTTTCTGGATCTTAACTCAGAGTCATCTAGCTTGTTCTTCATCATTTTGTGATCCTTCATTAATTCTTGTAGTACTCCATTAGCGTCATGACTCCATTATTCAATTTCTTCAGTGCGTGTCAGGGTTGCATTTATCTTCTCCTTTTGCTTTTGCTTTTCCATTTGCTCTGTTATTTTCATAAACTTCTGGTCAGTGTCCTGTCCAAGTTCGGCCAGTTCACCTCTCATTGGTGTAGTGATGTCGTCTCTGAATGTTTGTAGGTTCGCTTTCATTTTGCTTTGCAAGGCCTGAATTTGCTTGCTATTACCTTCCAGGCTACTTTCGATATTAGCCATGCTAGCTTCTGATTTTACCTTGTCCTGTTCCATCGTAGTTGTTTACTTATTTTGGGAGTTTGGGTTCCTCGTTTTCCTCTTTGATGTGCCTCTGGTCATGTTTAACAGCTCTGAATCATTTTATGTCAGTTTTTCGAGTTTTGGGAGGAGTTTTTTTCTTGTTGGTATGTTGGAGCTCTTAACTTGTGCATGCATTTTATCTCGCCCTCACACTAGAAGTCCGAAATAAATCATTTTTAGTTAAATATTTACTGACAAATGGGCAGCACTGATGCAACAGTTGCAGTCAAACAGGTCCTTCTGCTGTGTATAATAATGCTGGGTGTTTTGTAGTTAATTTGATTGATGACAGTTTTAAAAACCTTTTAATAACAAGATATTACTAAAATATAAAATGATGCACTACAATGGGTCTCAAATATTTGTAAACGTGTCCTGTTAAAGTGCTGCATGAGTTTATTGACAATACAAAGAAGAAATTCACTATTACACTGAACTCCATCACTGAAGTGATATAAACTAAAATAATTATAATGACTGAACAACTCCCATTCCCCAAAGTGCAATATACACGATTATGAATATAACTGATAAAAGATCACACAAATAAGTCATCTGACAAACAAATAATCAAGGAATCCAAAAGAGTCCCTAATATTGGACGTCCCGTTCATTTTCAGTAATTAGGTATTCTGTAATTAATATTCATACAATCAAATAAATCTTAGTGCCGTTCAGTCCCTTTCATATTTGTCAAAGTCTAACTTTGTGATTGCCTACATATAGGCTACAACTCTTTATTCCACTTTCAAACACAGCCTACATTTAGGCCTGTAAAATCTAATTAGGATACCTTCTTCAGACAGGAATACTTGTGTTCCACGGGCAATGCACTAGTTATGGGTGATTAATAGGCAGTAGTCAAAGGCCCATAAACCAGTAGACATGATCAAGTTCACATGAAGTTGTATCGTTCTTGTATGCATGGATAAGAATTTGCAGAAACTGCCACATTGTTCCATGACCATCACATTTTCACAATTGAGCTTTCCCAGCGTCTTCTCACAGGCAGCAGTGTCCATCGTTTGTTTAGTCCACATTGGTTAATTTGGAGCCTGGGGTTCTTTACAGAATTTCAGAATCAGTCTAGCACAGGTCACCAGACCAGCCATTAATATTCTCATTGAGAACTTATTTTGCCGTGGCATGACACTTGTGTCTTCAAGGAGACACAGTCTTGGTGACCTAGGTAAGTCACAGTTTAACCATTGACCCATACAATTCAAAGCATCCCTCCACATAAGGAAGACCATATGAGATTCCCATATGGCATCCATACACTGTAAGTGACTTGTTCTGTCTTATACTTGCCAGCAACAACCGTCCTTGGTTAAGCCTATTCTGAATAATCTTGAGGGAGTGTAATAATACTTGTTAATTATTTTAAGTTTAATAAATTTACCTCTGACTTCCTTAATAAATTTGCCGTTCTTTGAAATAATATTATCTAGGACTGTCACGGTGGAGGAATTTCCCCTGTGGTGACAGTGGATACCTCAACACCGCGATATGCGGTATTATTGCAGATGTTTTTAGGACCCTGTGGTCTTGTAATTTGAACAGGGTTCATAACTTATGTGCCAAACGATGGAAGCTGTGAGAAACTCACTGCATCTCCGCCCTCAACTTTATGTGCGTGTGTGATAATTGTGCGGAGCTCCAGTCTTTCTACAGGCATGAACTGCTGATTCTGTTAAAATAGATAGATACTTTATTTTGAACAAAAAAGTATAACAAAAACAAAACAAATGACAAATGCAATAAAGTAACAGTATACAGTGTTCGAAAGGGAGAAGGAAGAAGTGAACACTTATTAATTCCATCTCCTCTTTTCCATAAATACACCCATGTGAATTATATACAAATTACCACCTTTAAGACCCCAAGTAAACAATTTACTGTATTTTTTACATATCAACATTAACACCCATCCATCCTAACATACATTGATGTCCATACATCAAAACCAGCCTCAAACAACACAGATATACACAGTGCTGTCCCACCCACCATTTCATAGTGTCCCATAACGTCCCAGAGTGATCATAGTGAATCGTACATATAAATACTACTCTTCTAACATATATCCTTTCAGCAAATAATGTTTATACCTCTTTTTGAATTGATTTCTGTTTGTACATAGTTTCAGTTCCGGCTCCAGACTGTTCCACAAATCCACCCCACAGACAGATACAGTGGGGTAAAAAAGTATTTAGTCAGCCACCAATTGTGCAAGTTCTCCCACTTAAAGAATGAGAGAGGTCTCCAATTTTTATCATAGGTATACCTCAACTATAAGAGACAAAATAAGAAAAAAAAAATCCAGAAAATCACATTGAAGGATTTTTAATGAATTAATTGGTAAATTCATTAAAAACAAGCATTAAACAAGCAAGCTTTCTGGCTCTCACATCCTGTAACTTCTTCTTTAAGAGGCTCCTCTGTCCTCCACTCGTTACCTGTATTAATGGCACCTGTTTGAACTCGTTATCAGTATAAAAGACACCTGTCCACAACCTCAAACAGTCAGACTCCAAACTCCACTATGGCCAAGACCAAAGAGCTGTCAAAGGACACCAGAAACAAAATTGTAGACCTGCACCAGGCTGGGAAGACTGAATCTGCAATAGGTAAGCAGCTTGGTGTGAAGAAATCAACTGTGGGAGCAATTATTAGAAAATGGAAGACATACAAGACCACTGATAATCTCCCTCGATCTGGAGCTCCACACAAGATCTCACCCCGTGGGGTCAAAATTATCACGAGAACGGTGAGCAAAAATCCCAGAACCACATGGGGGCACCTAGTGAATGACCTGCAGAGAGCTGGGACCAAAGTAACAAAGGCTACATCAGAAACACACTACGCCGCCAGGGACTCAAATCCTGCAGTGCCAGACGTGTCCCCCTGCTTAAGCCAGTACATGTCCAGGCCCATCTGAAGTTTTCTAGAGAGCATTTGGTTGATCCAGAAGAGGATTGGGAGAATGTCATATGGTCAGATGAAACCAAAATAGAACTTTTTGGTAAAAACTCAACTTGTCATGTTTGGAGGAGAAAGAACACCATACCTACTGTGAAGCATGGGGGTGGAAACATCATACTTTGGGGCTGTTTTTCTGCAAAGGGACCTAGGACAACTAATCCGTGTAAAGGAAAGAATGAATGGGGCCATGTATCGTGAGATTTTGAGTGAAAACCTCCTTCCACCAGCAAGGGCATTGAAGATGAAACGTGGCTGGGTCTTTCAGCATGACAATGATCCCAAACACACCGCCCGGGCAACGAAGGAGTGGCTTCGTAAGAAGCATTTCAAGGTCCTGGAGTGGCCTAGCCAGTCTTCAGATCTCAACCCCATAGAAAATCTTTGGAGGGAGTTGAAAGTCTGTGTTTCCCAGCGACAGCCCCAAAACATCACTGCTCTAGAGGAGATCTGCATGGAGGAATGGGCCAAAATACCAGCAACAGTGTGTGAAAACCTTGTGAAGACTTACAGAAAACGTTTGACCTCTGTCATTGCCAACAAAGGGTATATAACAAAGTATTGAGATGAACTTTTGTTATTGACCAAATACTTATTTTACCGAGGAATTTACCAATTAATTCATTAAAAATCCTTCAATGTGATTTTCTGGATTTTTTTTTTCTTATTTAGTCTCTCATAGTTGAGGTATACCTATGATGAAAACTGGAGACCTCTCTCATCTTTTAAGTGGGAGAACTTGCACAATTGGTGGCTGATTAAATACTTTTTTACCCCACTGTATGCACATACTTTTCTTGGTTGTTCGTATCTTGGGTTTTGTAAAGTTTAAGTCTCCTCTCAAATTATGATCATTGTCTCTTTTTTTAAATATTTTTTGTATATTAGTTGGGAGTTGATTATTAATTGCCCTGTACATGACTTGTGCTGTCTTAAATTTAACTAAATCGATGAACTTTATGACATGTGACTTTAAAAACAACGAATTGGTATGGTCTCTATATCCTACATTATTTATTATCCTTATAGCTCTTTTTTGTAATGTGCATATTGACTGTAGGTTGGTCTTGTAGGTGTTTCCCCAGACTTCTACACAGTAGCTAAGATAAGGTAAAAACAGTGAATTGTACAGTAAGACCAATGATTTATAGTCCAAGATGTGTCTTGTCTTCCCCAGTATGCCTATACATTTTGCTAACTTGGCCCGGATGTGACTGATGTGAGGTTTCCAGCAGATTTTATTGTCTAGCGTCACCCCCAAAAACTTATTTTCCTGTACTGTTTCTATTCTGGTATCATCTATCGTTACCATTATTTCATGATTTATTTTATAATTTCCAAACAACATAATCTTTGTTTTTTTTTAGATTTAGAGATAATTTATTTTTGTTGAAGCACTGCGTTAACTTTTCTATTTCAGTTGTGACCACCTCTAAAACCTGCTGCAAATTCTCACCAGTGCAAAGGATATTGTGTCATCCGCAAACAAAATAAATTTCAGAATTTTTGATACTTGGCATATGTCATTTATATACAAAATAAAGAGTTTGGGTCCCAAAACTGACCCCTGGGGCACACCACAAGTGATGTCCATGAAGGGTGATTTGTGCTCACCAATTTGTACAAATTGTTGTCTGTTACTTAAATAACTTTCCACCCAACTCAGTCCTACCCCTCTTATCCCATACTTTTCCAGTTTCCTTAGTAGTAGTCTGTGGTCAATGGTGTCAAAAGCTTTCTTTAAATCTATAAATACTCCTACAGCAACCTTTTTTTTATCTATAGAACTAGTAATTTCTTCTATAAGTTCAATCGGTGCCAAAGATGTAGCTTTATCTGCTCTAAAACCATACTGGCAATCTGTAAGGAGGTTGTGTTTTTCAATGAAATCATCCAGTCTCTTAGTGAAGATTTTTTTCAAGTATTTTGGAGAATTGTGAGAGTAAAGAGACTGGCCTGGAATTTGTGAAGCAATGACTGTCTCCTGTTTTGTATAGAGGTATTACTTTTGCTGTTTTCATTTTGTCTGGAAATTTACCAGTTTGAAATGACAGGTTACAGATGTGGGTGAGTGGCTTAACAATTCCTTCAATTACTTTTTTCACTATTGTCATGTCAATTTCATTCCAGTCCGTTGATTTTTTGTTCTTAAATTTACTCACAGTCTCGATAATTTCCTTTTCAGTGACTGCACCCAAAAAGATTGTGTTTGGATTTCTATCTTCTATTTCATTTACAGAACCACTGTTGTTTGTTTCTGTTGTCACTATTGATTTTGCTAATTCAGGACCAACGTTTACAAAAAATTTATTGAAACCACTGACCACATCCTCCATATTATTTATCAAATTGCCATTTTCAATAAAATATTCTGGATAATTAGCATTCTTAGGTGGATTACTAATAATCCCATTGAGTACTTGCCATATTCCTCTTAAGTTATTTTTGTTATCCTCTAATATTCTGTTGTAATATTCTTTCTTGCAGGTCCTCATTATATTAGTAAGCTTATTTTTATATCTTTTATATTTGATCTCAGCTTCCACTGTTCTGCATTTAATGAATTGTTTATATAATGTATTCTTCTTTTTACATGCATTTATTAACCCCTTGGTGACCCAAGGAATTTTTTTTTGTTGTTGTCTGTCACTGTATTGTTTTATAGGACAGTTTTTATTGAACAATGATTGAAATATTTGTAAAAATTTATCATATGCTTTATTTATATCATTTTCATCATAAACTATCTTCCAATCTTGTATTAATAATTCCTTTGTCAGTAAATACATTGATTCTTCGGTTCTTATTCTTTTATATTTAATATTTTTGGTATACTTTTTCTTCCTATAATCACATTGATAGACAACAAAAATCGGCAGGTGGTCACTGATATCATTCAATAAAAGCCCACTCCTGATATTATTTTCCATAGTGTTTGTGAATATGTTATCTATTAGTGTGGCACTGTGTGACGTGATTCTGCTAGGTCCGGTAATTGTTGGATGTAAGCCCATACTGTACATTGTGTTGATAAATTCTTCTGTCAAACTATGTTGTTTTGAGTTCATCAGATCTATATTGAAATCCCCACAGATGAACATAATTTTGTGTTAGTTTTGCAGACATTTTTTCCATCCAGTCCTTAAATAAGTCAATGTTTGATCCAGGTGTTCTATATACACAGCTCACTACTACATTCTTCACATTGTCCAGACAGATTTCTATTGTAATGCATTCAAATAAATCATCCACAGTTACTGACAGATTTTCAACAACCTTGTATTTCAAGCTCTTGTCAACATAAATTGCAACTCCTCCTCCTTTTTTCACTTTTCTATTTATATAATTTAATTCATAGCCATCCATGGTAAAATCCACTCCTTTCTCTTCACTGAGCCACGTCTCTGATAGTGCCACAATATTGAATGGCTCTTTAAACTGATGTAAATATTCTTTAATGTTATTAAAGTTGGCATAGAGACTTCTGCTGTTGAAGTGGATCATAGAAATATTGAAATCAGATGTGACCATTGTGTTAAACTGTTCATCTGTGTAGTAACTACAGTTATTATTGATGGAGCTAAATAAATTATTATCAGGATCTATGTTATATTCTACGTCCTGTGGGTTGTGATCTGTATATTCAAAAACTTTCAGTTCCTGTTGTTCCTGTTCGTTGATCTTTTGTTTCATGTTGTTAAATGTCTTGTAGCAGATGAGTATAATCCTTCAGTGTCCTACAATTGTCTTTTGTTGCTGTGACTCCAGTTCATAACATTCATTGATATTTGTCCAGTTCCATAATATTACGGATGTTAATGACCTTGGCTTCTTCAGGTGATCCGTTTAATTTGATGTATATTTTACAGTTTGATGTCCAGGTGTTTTGAGTCTTTTTCTGCTTTCTCAGGTATCTTGCTTTTCTGGCTATTTCTGCGTTTTCTTTTGTGAGGTGCTCGTTTATATAGATGTTCGTTCCTTTCAGTTTCCTACCTTGTTTCAACAGCGCAGTCTTGTGTTTTCTGTTCACAAACCTCACGATCACAGCCGGTTTGTCGCCGTTTTTCCTGGGCAGAGGGTGGCAGGCCTCAATGGTATTACAGTCCAGCTGGATTCCTTTGGACTGCAGGAAGACCGCCACTTGTTGCTCCGTGGATTCCTCTTCGAGCGTGTTGAGCCTCCCTCCGCTGTCCGTGGCCACCGCTCGCGCGTATGATCGGGGTTTAATGTGGAGCCCCGTGATGATCACGTCGTTCACCCGGGTGTTCTGCTCCAGTTCCGACACTCTGCTCTCCAAATACGCCAGCCTCTTTTCCTTCTCAGCGTTCTGGATCCGCAGCGCTTTCACCTCCTCGACCAGGTCCAGGATGTTTCTTTGCTGCTGCTTAACAGCAGAAATCTCTTCAGACAAGAAGTCCAGCGCCCTTTTAATTTCGTCCACCTCCTCAGTCTGCTGAGCTTTCTTGGGACCCATGGCCGATGATCGTTGATTGTGATCGTAGGGGGAAAAAAAAAAAAAAAACACGTGGGAGAAATCCCTTTGTTCTCCCTGAGCGTGAGGGGCCTGATTGCTTCACCAGCCACTACAATATTAAGTTATGAGACTGGCAATTTCTCTTTTTTCGCACGAGCAGGTTTATTCTCCAGCGGTAGTAACAAAAAAAAAAAAAAAAAAACAGCTCAAAACGCTAGCTCTAAACTGAGTTTTAAGCAAGAAACGAACTGGGAGCCTTTATCTGTGCGTCCTCACCTTACATGAACCGGAAGTTTTTTTTTAAAATAAACCAACAATGATCATTTTCATAAAACAGTGGCGGGAACTCCAGTATTTCAACTACGGCGTGTATGTACTGAAGACTGCAGCGACATTCAGGTTATTTAAACAGGACAGCCTCTGTACAGGACCCTGCGTGGCTCTTGTTTCCGTGATTTTTGGTCTTTTGCTGCTGTCCGAAAAATCACTTCCAAACAAGCAATGTACCATGCAGTAGTTCTTTCGCTCTCGGAGCTCAGTTGTCAGGATCATAAACACTTCGCTCAGAAGGAAATGACAAGCTTTGTGTCCTTTCAGTGCTCACTGTCATGGCTGCATTTAGCAAGTAGTCCAAACGCTTCCACCACTAACTGCCTGCTGGAGTCCGTCTGGAGAGAGAGTGCCCCACACGGTGCTGCCTCTGCCAGCACCTAGTGCTATGGAAGCTTCCACAGTACCGGGTGCAAACATTGTGTTGGCAATAAAAATGCACTTAGCATTTAACAATTTATTTAATAATCAATAGGGGCACATAAGTGAACAGCGAGATTTAGCCACACACGTAAAAAAGTGAACACAGCGGTTGTTGCGGTTGCTCGTTATCCTCCATGGTAGGCTTGTCCATAGCGCAGTATTACATAATTGCAGTTATCGCGACAGCCCTAATATTAACTCATGATTAATCATCAACTGTGTAACCAAGGTCTTTTTCTCAGGTCATTCTGAGGCTGCTCGTATTTTAGTTTGTCCAAGGACAGATTTCATACTCCCTGGATGCCTTGTGGTACATTGTTGGAAGTTGCAGATATGTATGGTTCTATAGAGTTGGTGTCGTGATGAATTTGAGTGTTTCTTTTAATGCAGTCTCTAATTTGTTGGTATTTCCAAAAATTGCCAGGTCCTTCCAGAACATACTTTTCCTTCAGTCTAGAATATGAAATAAAACTACCTTCTTCAAATAAATCCCCCAGTGTTTTGACCCCTTTTCTTAACCACTGAGCCCAATAAATTGTCTACCAATTTTTATTCTGGTGTTGCACCATAAATAGGAATATTTTTGCTTCATGATTAACATCCCATCACTTGCATGTTAAAACATCTGCCAATTACAAACTATTCCAAGTATCTAAAAATCACCTTAGTTAGTCAGTATTATTTCTCTAGCACATTTAAGCACTATTACGACCTAAATACGGTAGGTATGGTTAAGAGAGCTCAACAGCGACTGTACTTTCTGAGGAGGCTGAAGAAGTTTGGAATGTCTTTTAGGATCCTCAATGATTTCTACAGCTGCATCACCGAGAGCATCCTGACCAACTGCATCACTGCGTGGTACGGCAGCACCACTGCCCTGGACCGCAAACGCCTGCAGAGAGTGATGAAGACAGCGGAGAAGATCATCAGGACTCCACTCCCCTCTCTCTCCTGAGCATCTACCACCGCAGAGTCCAAAGGAGAGCTGACGCCATCCTCCGGGACCCCACCCACCCCCAGCACAGACTGTTCACACTTTTATCCTCAGGCCGGAGGTACAAAAGTGTGAAATGCAGGGCAACCAGACTGAAAAACTCCTTCTTTCCCACTGCCATCAGACTCCTGAACAGATACCAACTCCCAAAACTCTTTAACACATCTTTGCATATGGGAACACACACCGACTGCTAAATTTGCACACTGCTCACCTGTACAGTAGATATAGTCTCACCCGTCTGATGTCCATATCATCTCTGCTGCTAATTATCATCTCTGTTACTACTTATCATGCACAGTCTACTGGTACTACCGTTATAGAAATAATTTGTAATTATACACTGCTTGTTGCACAATGCTCATTTGCACACTGTACATAGGTTCATGCCATCTCAGGTTCACATCATCTCTGATATCAATATATCACTATCACATTAGTCATCCAGTGAATTTTCAATTTCATTCCTCTACTGCCTGTGTGTTGGTGTGTGTGTGTTATTATTTTTATTGCATCCATTAGTATTAGGATTGAGTTACTGTGTTAGTGTGTCATGACCTATTTGAATAGCGCCGATCGAGGACTACGTCATCAGTTTTCGCGCTGGTAGTCACGTGGTACACAGCACTACACAAGGTCGGACAAACAAAACCCTGTCCTACCGGTGGAGCAATGGCGAGTGATACTGCATTCCCACTTGTAAAACTGTTAGAAAGCGAAGTCCCAGGGGCTGCCTTTGTTTACAGTGACATTTCTCAACATTCTGTGGTCCAACCAATATGGCGGATGATAAAATAAAGGCGACGTGAGGGTTTTAAGTAGGTTTATTAAATCATACCGCCATCATAGGAACTCCGCTCCAGCCCATGTGTGAGCAGACTGGAGCGGGGTCCTCAGGCTCTCAGCAGAGAGAGAGACACAGGATGTGTGTGTCAGCAGCAGTTTAGCTGTTTAGCAGTTTAGCAGCAGCAAGGCATTGAAATGGCATCTATAGTCAACATGTTTCTTTGACCTCTGCAATTTTATACAATCCACAAATCATTAAAATCCACATACCTGACTGGCATTGTAGTTTGCAGGAATAGGGTCAGGATGAGTTTCAGTTGGGCCATTGCCTTCAACAAAATGCTTTGTGCAGATGTAAGTCCATTTTTTCACTTTTTCAACAGTAAACCCCTCACGGCTGCAAGCTCTGACCCATTTTTGACATTTCTCAAAGTTTTGTTTAGGTTTAGGGAATGGTATCCATCCCACATTTTTCATGTGCTCACGGTCGCTGTATCTGCTATCACTGTTGCAAAGACCATAGTAGCAGTGTCTAGTCGCACCTGTCTTCTTCATAGTCCCTTCAGTCTCACTTGACACCATTTGCATAGCCATTGTGAAGTTAATTCCCCTCAGGCACACCTGCCTTGCTCCATTCACGCGATGCAGTGGCCCAGAAAGTTTGTCCTACTTCAGCCAAGTAAACACACGCATGCGCAGTAGTGAAAGCTATTTTTAGCGCTTTGGCTAGCTCCTCGATCGGCGCTATTGTTGTTTCTGTACCTTTTATCTTGGCATTCATTCGAAGTGCAAAGTAAGAATTTCATTGCTTAGGAAATGTAGCATTTCTTTACTGTGCGCATGATAATAAAGACTTTGAATCTTGAATACTAGTTCTTAAAAGGCATTAAATTGTCAAAGTATGCACAGGAAAAGCTTTAGGTCAGACAGACTTGCATTTGTCAGTACCTATGAATACCTCCAAGCAGGTGGGTAGAAGTGGTGCAGCATAAATACTGTACAAGTGTCAAGAGATGTAGCACACAAAGGCCCAAATGGTTCACAGGTGTGTCCTTATTAGGGGTGGGAATTGCGAGGGACCTCGGTCACAATTCGATCCTATCGCAATTCAATGATCACGATATCGCGATAATCAAGTATCACAAGTATTTACAAGTATTTTTTTCACTTTATTCAACCTCAAATCATGTCCCAAAGTAAAACTGTTAACATCTCTTTCATATAATAAAGTATTCTCTGGGCTTCATTTTCCGTGGAGATATGAATCTGCGCACAGGGAGGGTGGTGGACGGTGCTGTTTGGACTAGACTCCCATTCCAGGTACATTTATCTGACTTTGTGGACTCTTTAAAAAGCAACTGAAAACTTTTGTTTAATGAGGATTTCCATTGAGTTTCAACTGCTTTTTAATGGCAAGTCTGATATTTTTAAATTATTTTAATCTTGTGTTTAACTTGTTTTTCCATCCATCCATCCATCCATCTTCTACCGCTTTTCCTGCGGTCCGGGTCGCGGAGGCAGCAGTTCAAGCAGAGAAGCCCAGACTTCCCTCTCCCCAGCCACCTGCTCCAGCTCTTCAGAGACGATACCAAGGCGTTCCCAGACCAGTTGGGAGACATAGTCTCTCCAGCGAGTCCTGGGTCTGCACCCCTCATGGATTGTCACCTTATCGTGGTGGGGGGGGTGTGTGCCCCAGTGATCCCAGGAGCTATGTTGTCCGGGGCAATTTGTCTCTGGTAGGGTCACCCAAGACAAACTGGTCCTGGGTGAAGGGCCAGACTAAGAACGATCCAGCAGACTCTCATGATAAATACTGCAACAAGGATTCAGTGTACCCCACCCGGTATGGGGTTACCGGGGCCCCACCCTGGAGCCAGGCCTGGGGGAGGGGCTCGATGGCTAGCATCTGGTGGCCGGGTTTACGCCTATGGGACCCGGCCGGGCTCAGCCCGAAGGAGTTACATGGGTCCGCCCTCCAGTGGGCTCACCACCTGCAGGAGGGATCATGGGGGTCCGGTGCTATGTGGATCAGGTGGCGGTCAAAGGCGGAGACCTTGGCAGACTGATCCCAAGCTTCCTAACTTGTTTTTGTATTTTTAAAATTATTTTTATCTATCAACTTCCTTTTATTCCATTTTATTGTCTAGCGCTTTGTGACTGTATGTCTCTGAAAAGCACTTCATAAATAAACTTTATACTTTAATGCTGGTGTCTCTTTAGCTTAACTGTTGCTAATGCTGCTCTGAGATGTGCGTGGCTCACCGTGTTCTGAGTGTTTTTTCTTTTTTTCATGCAGCACTTCTTGCGGATTGTGTGTAATGTCAAGGTCTTTCCTTCCATCTTTGTTATAAAATCCAAAAAAGGCCTGACATTTGAGCTAAGTGCTTCCTAACTTTCAAAACTGGCTGCAAGTCTCCGAGACAAGCTATGACTTCTCTTGACTGGATGCTTGCTTTGCACCATCTAGCGGACTGAAAACGCCATTGATTAATTGATAAACCCAAAAGTATATGTGTGCGCATTTTTTAATTTTTTTTAATAAAAGATCGATCCGTGTGTTTATGGATCGATGCATTGTCGCCAGTGCCAAGTATCATGATCCATCACTGAATTGGTCTTTTTCCCCCCAGTCCTTACCTGCATACCACCTGTCTGCATCTGACCTGACTGTGTGTGCTATAACTTCTTATGCTTGTTGTTGCACTTCACTACCTCTACCCATCTGGATCCCACCTGCATAGAAGTATTAACATGCATTCAATTTTCAGAGGAATTGTCCCTTTATACCTGTCATTGTTTTCAGCTGTTTGGAGTCTATCAGGTCAACTGTCCCCTTGAAATATCTTAAATCTCTGTGTGGCTTTATTGTTTTTTGAAGGAATTCGAAGAAAGCGTCAATTTTGAGATTCAGACCTTTGCACAGGGAGTGACCACAAAATTAATGTGGTGTGTCCTTGCTGCTCTGAGGTGGCACGTGAGATGTATTTTTATCTTCTGTCATGGCTCTGTGTCACCTAGTGTGCAAAAACTGAAACTCCTAAATGCTTGCTCACTGTTAAAGCCTTCAGATATCTCCTCAGCATGAGCTTCATAAAGGCATTCTTGTGTTGCCTGCTGCCTACTTTCCACTGGGTTTTAATCGATCAAGTCTAAGCTTTTTATTAATTTTTTTTCAGTATGTCAGTGGTGGCGGTGAATGGTTGGTTATTTAAGATATGGAAAGCATGTTGTCTGTTACTCATTTAGCTTTTTTTAAGTTCACTTTCTCATTGCATCCATTCAATCTAAATATGAAGTTGGAACTCCAGCCGCATGGTTGTTTTTGATTATTTTAGTTTAGCTTCTATCTAGCGGATGTCATATTTCCACTACTCAGAACTAGAGATAAACTGAAAGTGTTTATTTTGAAAACTGGAGATTCCCCTGATGGTGTTTGGTGACTAACAGTGGATGGTTAGTTTTTCAGTTTCTCTGCTAATCTACCCCAGCTTTTAATGTCGCCATGATGTGGACATAATATTGTTTTGAAACTGAACCAAACAGATTTCTATAATAACTAACTAATGTTTTATTTGTTCCTTGTTAAGATATATCTGCTCACATTATGCGTTAGATTTTGATACTGCAGCTTTCTAGTGCTTGTTTTAGAGAAACTTGTGAACCTAAGATCATATACTAATATATTTAGAATGTGTATTTTTGATGACACAGCATTGTTAGCTGCATTTGTCTGTGTACCACAGTCAGATGTTGGACACACATCGATGATTCCAAGCAGCATGAATACTTTTGCCAGTTACCAGCTGGCTCAGATCCAATGAGTTGACTTTAAACTGCCTCTATGAGCTTTCTGTGAAATTACTTGTTTTAGGATTTATACAGCATTGAGAATAGGGCTGAGTGATATTTTTTTAATGCCAAGTTTTTTTTTAAAAAACTGCAAAAGAGAAGGAATTATTTCAAATACATTCTTTTTTTACTTTAAACATGAACAAGCATGATTCCTTATTGGATGAAAGGGGTCAATGACTGCACTTTTTCCACATTTTAACAGCTCACACACGTCTTAATGAAGTGTTTGTGACATACGGTGGGGGTGCTGAAAAGTTCATAGTGGTGAAATTTGGCCAAATATGTTTTATTTTTCAACATAGTCTCCCCTTCGGTCCACACACTTCTTCCATCAGTGTTGCAGCGCTTGGATCCCTTCAGTTGAAAAATTAACCACATTTGGTCAAATTTGACCCCTATGAACTTTTCAGCACCCCCCCCCCCCCCTGTATTTTGTTCATTTTCTTTAATTTTTTAATAATTGAAGCAAATTTGTTTTGTATTTTTCCTGGCTTTCTTGAAATGCTCTGATTTAAGATAAGATAAGATAAGCCTTTATTAGTCCCACAATGGGGAAATTCCAGGATTGCAACAGCATAGGGATAGCAACACTCAGAGCAACAATCAGAAGGCAAGAAAAAACAACATCTAGTAAACATATGTCCATATTACTATAAATGTATATATATAGACACACAGTGCAGAGCATTATGGCTGGTGGATGTGCAGCAGAAAGTCTAAGCTCTCTCTCCGCGAATGCAGCGGGCCAGCTGGAAGTCTTTGGGCATGATGGTGACCCCCTTAGCCTATCACTTTAAGAAACCTCCTTCACCTATTCAACTCCGCCTCCCTCTTGCTAGCCGACTAGCTTCTAGCCTCCTTCTACAAACAAAACAAACAAAAACTCACACACAGCTTTTTTTTTCTCACAGTTGTGTTTTTCCTTGTAAATTTGTTAGTTTTATTGTACTTTATTCTCATAAATTTGTGAGGTTTTCTCTTAAATTTCAGACTTTTTTTTTTAAATTTATTACTTTTTTCTCATAAAATTTTTAGATTTTTTACTGATAAATTTACATTGTTTTAGGGAAAAAAATACTTCATTTTTCTAGTGAATTTAAAATGGTTTGCAGTAAAATTGTGGCTTTTTCACATTTATTTGCAACTTTTACCCATAAATTAGTTCAGTGCTGATTTCAAAGAAATAAAATTATATTTAACACAGTGAAATTCACTAAAATGACTAAAGACGAAATTGTTTCTGTTTATTACAGCTGAAAGAAGCACATTTCCATGAAAATTTTAAATCAGTGAAACCTAAAGTAACTCAAAGCGTACCACCAAATGTTCTTGAGTAAAAATACAAGTTTTTCTTTAAAAATCTACTCAGGTAAAAGTAAGTATCCTGCAATAAAGCTCCTTACAAAAGTACAATTTTGTGAAAATGTACTTGAGTACATGCTTGAGTAAATGTAGTGCCACCTCCTGTTATTGATGAATAACACAGGGTTACAAAAATAATTTTTTTGTAAGTTGTCTGTGTTTTTCAACTGATTTAAGACAATTTTGCACTGCTGAATCTGAAAATGACATCAGTTTCTATCAATCAAGTGCTAAGTAAAAACCTGTACTTACTTAGTACTTAGTACTGTGCATGTACTTGCCTTTATATAAAGGTAAGTACATGTAAATTGAATGTTACGTCATCATTGTTCAAAATTCAGAGAATTTCAAGACATAAAAAATAATTTTGCATCATATAAAGCGAAAATACCCATACATGTAAACAAAAACGTATAAAACAGCGTGTGGTCATAATTCAAAAAGTTGACCTGATTGAGCAAAACCAATGTGATTTTTGGATTCAGCACATCAAAATTGTCCTAAATCAGCTAAAAAAAAAAGGACAATAAATTTGGTGTTGACCAGTGTAATTAAAGTGGAAAAAAAGACTAATAGATTTTAACTGAAATATAAAGTGAATTAATAAACTAAACTGTAAAAATCAGTCTAATCACTTCTCCAGATTCAATTCAATTCAACTTTATTTATATAGCGCCATTTCACAACAACAGTCATCTCACAGCACTTTCAACTGTAGGGGGAACCCCCACAGTTGCAGAAAAACCCCAGCAATCAGGCGATCCCCTGTGAGCAAGCACTTGGCGACGGTGGAGAGGAAAAACTCCCTTTTATCAGGAAGAAACCTCCAGCAGAACCAGGCTCAGGAAGGGGCAGTAATCTGCTGCGACTGGCTGGGGGGGGCGGGGTGAGGGGACAGAGAAGATGAAAAGAACAGACATGTAGAGTGCAAACAACACAATGGGGACTCAATCTATGGGAGAGAACAAACAGATGTTAATGACCAGCAAAAAAAAAAAAAAAAAAAATTTCATTGAGAGTGAAGAAAGGAGTGAAGCCCAGTGCATTATTGGAGGTCCCCCGGCTGTCTAAACTTATTAGCAGCAAAACTAAGGGAGGGTTCAGAGACACATGATCCCTCCCTAATTGTAGGCTATATCCATCAGTGTGTGAATGCCGCCATCAGTGTGTGAATGTGTGTGTGAATGGGTGGATAGCAGGATCTGTAAAGCGCTTTGGTCATCAAGAGATGAGAATAAAAGCGCTATATAAGTGAATGCCATTTACCATTTACCATATCAAAAAGGAAGATTTTAACCCTATTCTTAAAAATAGAGATCGAGTCTGATTCCTGAATCCAGATCGACCGCTAGTTCCACAGGAGAGGAGCCTGATAACTGAAGGCTCTGCCTCCCATTGTACTTTTGGAGATTCTAGGTATTGCAAGTAATCCTGCATTTTGGGAGCGTAGTGCTCTGTTAGGATAGTACAGTAGTATCAGATCTTTTAAATAAAAAGGGTTCTGATTGTTTAGAGCTTTGTAAGGAAAAAGAAGGATTTTAAACTTAATTCTAAACTCTATGGGAAGCCAATGAAGGGAGGCCAGAACCGGAAAGATATGATCTCTCTTTCTAGTACCTGTTAAAACTCTTGCTGCAGCATTTTGGATCAACTGAAGACTTTTTAAAGATGTTTTAGGACAGCCTGATAATAAAGAGTTACAATAATCTAATCTAAGAGCTAACAAAAGCGTGGATCAGTTTGTCAGCATCACTCTGAGACAAGATGCTCCTAATCTTGGCAATATTACGCAAATGATAGAAGGCAGTCTTAGAAACAAATTTAATATGTGAATTGAAAAACAGATCTTGAGCAAAAATAACTCCAAGGTTCCTCACAGAGCTATTAAGAGAGAGAGTAACCGCATCCAAACTAAAAGTTTGATTTGGAAAGGTATTTCTAAGGATTTCTAAGGGATTTCTAAAGATCTTGTGCACCTTTCATAATTTCTCTGTCTGGATGGATTTATCTCCACCCCCTGCTGTTAAACAACAATGGGGCCTTGGACGGATGATGGTGCGGTGGATTATCCCACAGTAGTTATGGAGGTTTAACCCATTGATCCCATCTTAAACATGGACTCTAATCCACCCAGCTGACATACAGCCATTCACCGCTCTGCCTACTCACCGCCTCGTCAACACTCATTTAGTCTCTCATCAGTTTGTTTCCTCATTACAGAAGCATGTTAGGGCCATGGTGTGCAGACAAGCAGTTTGTTACAATTCAATTTTTACACTGAATTGATAATTGACTAACCTTATGAAATATTAATCTCTCATTTGAACATGATGGCTCATAACTGCTACTCCTCTTTAGAAATAGTAAGCAAAAAACTTTATGCCAGTTAATTGGTTTATGTGGACTTTTGTGCTTTTTTTTAAAGCTGTAATGGAGGAATACAGAGAGCTTTAAAGTGCTGCAAAGACTGAAGAGTTTATTTTATTAATTTGTAATGTTGAAATTACTTCAAGGTAACTTGTCCTACAAAAACCCTTATCCAAAGAGTTTCTCTTGCCAGATTTAATCTTTTTTTAAAACATAAAACCAAGCTGAATCATTTTTTTTTCAGGTGTTATGCTATAAAAATGTAAAGCAAGATTAAATCTGGACAGAAAAACTGTATCTTTTTGAATAAGCAGTTAAAGAAATGGAAATGTTTTCTGTTAGTGTAGCAGAATAGACATTTTTGTTTGTCATATGGCCAGAAATAAATCCTGTTTGTGCATAGTTCTGCCTCGAGTCCCCATCCTAAACCCTGTAGTGGAAAAAATGTATGAAAAACACCATTATGTTTCAAAAATACATATTTACTGCATACTTGCTGGACAGCTCGGTGGTGCAGTGGTTAGCACTG
Source organism: Pholidichthys leucotaenia (assembly GCA_020510985.1). NCBI lineage: Eukaryota > Metazoa > Chordata > Actinopteri > Cichliformes > Pholidichthyidae > Pholidichthys > Pholidichthys leucotaenia. The sequence goes on along the minus strand of CM035843.1, from coordinate 197,318,591 downwards.
TGGCAGCACAGCAAAAAGTTCAAGGGATCGATTCCACCCCTGACCATCATGGGCTTGATCCCACCCCCTGACCATCGGTGACCCTTCTGTGTGGAGTTTGCATGTTCTCCCCGTGTCTGCATGGGTTTACTCTGGGTACTCCTGTTTCCTCCCACTGGCCAAAAACATGCAGGTTAGGTTAACTGGCATCAACTGGGGATTCTAAATTGTCCTTAGGTATGAATGTGAGAGTGAATGGCTGTCTGTCTTTCTGTGTTGGCCCTGCAGTGGATTGGCAATCTGTTCAGGGTGTACCACCAGAGTGGTGGCTTAGAGGTAGAGCATCCACCCCACAACCGGGAGCTCGGGGTTCAGATCCCTGCCAGGTCATGCCAAAGACCGTATAAAAATGGAACTTCCTGCTGTCCAGCTTGGTGCTCAGCAAAAATGGAATGGAGGAGGGAAATATGGGTGGCAATGGCTCAGGAGGTAGAGTGGGTCGTCCAATAACCAGAGGGTTGGTGGTTCGAATCCCGCTTTCCCCAGCCATCCTGCTGTTGTGTCCCTGGGCAAGACACTTTACCCACCTTTCCTCCAGTGTCCATGACACTGGGTATAAATGTGTATAAATGTTTGGTTGTGGTCAGAGAGGTTGTTGGCACGGATTGGCAGCCATGTTTCCGTCAGTCTGCCCCAGTGCAGCTGTGGCTACAGCAGTAGCTTACCACTATCAATGTCTGTCTGGAGTGAATGAATAATAGACTCACTGTAAGGCTTTGAAATGTCACTTGACATGTAAAGCTCCATATAAATCTAATCCATTATTATTATTAATATTATACCCTGCCTCTCGCTCAAAGATGCTGGGATAGGCTCCAGCCCCCCGCAACCCAAAAAGTATTAAGCGGTAGAAGATGGATGGATAGATGCATTAACGGTGTCTACAGAATACTGCAGTGTGAGTAGGGGTGGGACTCACCAGAGGCCCCATGATACAATGTCATGATACTTGGGCCATGATTAGTCCCTCCAGGATTTCGTGGGATGTTGTTTAAAAAGTTGTGAAAGTTGCGATGTTTTGAGAGGTTTTTTGCACTAAAAGTTGTGGGAAGAATTACAAATTTTAAAGCAGATGTTTTTTTCCATAGTTTACTGCAGTGATATTTTATATAACAATACAAGAAAAGCACAGGATTGTCAAAATTTCCTATTAAACAGTGATTTGTAAATTAAGCAGAAACTTCTGCTATACAGAAAACTTCTTTTGTGCAACAGCAAATACAGACTTTAGCACAATATTCATTACAACAGCTAAAGGAGGAGTTCATTTAGCAGCAGACTACATCATCCTAGGTGCGCAACTGAGAGGTTTCGCAGGTCCTTCCTACAGCTGTCAGACTGTATAACCTAAGCAGGGCTGCTCGCAGAGATGGCAAAAAAACGTGACGACCTAATAGTATTGAATGTAAAAGACGCAATAGACTTACACAATGGTCCCCTCCAGTATTCAACTAGGAAAATATTGGTCGCTACGGAGGGTGACGATACGTATGGGTACATATTCATACTATGTAGGCTAACTAAGCAGACGGTTATGCTGTTTATTACATCTAGCTACAATGCTCCACACTGTGTGTTTATATATTTATATATTTATATGTACATACACTACCGTTCAAAAGTTTGGGGTCATCCAGACAATTATTTTGTGTTTTCCATGAAAAGTCACACTTATTTGCCACCATGAGTTGTAAAATGAATAGAAAATATAGTCAAGACATTGACAAGGTTAGAAATAATGATTTGTATTTGAAATAATAATTTTTTCCAGATACTCAACCTGCTCAAAGGAAGGTCAGTTTTATACACTGAACCGCAAAAAAAAATAAATTTATTCTGTTGCTCTGTATTGTCTATCGGAGTCTGTGTTTTTCTGAAAAAAACCCCAAAACAAAACAAAAAACCAAAAACAAATAGACAGTGTTCTCTCTCTTTCCATGCCTAACTCCTACCTGTCTATCTGCTGTGCGTCTTGGCACACCTGTCTTATCAGACATTCATCTTTCACTTACGGGGGGGGAGGGGTGTTGTCCGTGGCCAGACTGGAGATTCACTGTTTTAAAGCTCACTGACAATATGTAGTAATGATTTTACCTCTAAAGATGTATAAAATGATCAAATACTGGTTGTAGCGTTAGATTTGCTCGTTTGTTTGTGGTTTTACGGCGTCTCTCCTCATGTGCACTCCTGCAGTGAGGTGCTTTTGGGTCAGGCGGACGTTTTTCAGCTGTTTTCCTTAGGCGTGGCCAGCCTGATGCATCATGCTGGCCACACCTTCCGTCGTCAGGTGGTCTTTGGAGGATGGAGTCCTAAGGAAAACGGCTGCTAAAACGACATGTCACAGTAAGCAGTCAATGCTTCTGAAGAAGACTGCAGGTGTTTGTTGAAACATGTCAAGGTAAAAAACAAACATCTTCTACCTTTTTGTCTGATTTAAAAAAAAAAAAAACAAAAAAAACAAAAAAAAAACAAGGAACATTAAATTAATTATTGATCACCTTAGCACAGAAGAGATGATGCAATGGTAAAATACACACAGAAACATAGTTTAAAAGGTTCTTTCCCCCTTTAGTTTCTGGACAGATTACAAAAGATAAAAAAATATCTGTACAAATGTTCAAAGTGTTCCATGCAGGACAATGGGCTGAGACATCTAAAGACTCTGGTCAGAGGTGGTAATAAATAGTTAAATTTAAGCTACGGTCACAAATACCCTTACGAACGGCTGTGAACACCATACAAATGATTTTTGGACCATGTCGTACGGCCTTCTTAAGGCGACTGTAGGAGAGTCCAGTGTTGGTAGAGAGTTCTTAAGTTTGTGGCCAAGTCGATAGTCTTGTCCAAAATTTCTACGAACGCCCCACGAAAACCCCTCATTGTAGGGTGGCCATACAAAAGCCATAGGAACAACGTAAGAATTATGCAATGATGCTGGCTGTAAGTATGCCTCAAGAACATCTTGGGTTGTTCTTAAGGGCCCCTTATATCGGTCATAGGAAGCACTGTACGGTCCCCGTTCGTATGGAGATTCATACAGTGTGCGTAAGGCAGTAGAGAGGCGTTCATAAGGCGGAAGTACGTCATTCATGCAACATTTGTACCGACAAAATGTGCCGAAAGCCGTAAGCTCTTCTTGCTCATGACTTGGAAGTGCTGTGAGTTGCACAAAAATTTTTGTAAGATGTCAGTAAGTATGCCAAAGGAAGATCCCAAGGCACCCTTACAAAGAATGTAAGAACTCTAGGGCCATCGTACATCAGAAAAGCACTTCGTTTCTCAAGAATGACTCAAGTAGCTCTTGCGAATTGAACAGCAGCCGTAACAAACTATACTCTCCTCCACAAATGTCTGCGAGTGCGAACTCCAGAATTCATTGGAACTGGGAGATTCTTACAAACCCATCATTTGTAAGAATCTTTGGGACCGTAGCTTTACTCAAGTACTTGTACTTCAGTTAAGTTTATCCCAAAATTATAGTTATATGAGTAGTTTTACTGAAGGGAACTTTATACTCTTACTTGATTACATTTTTGAAGAAAAAAACTACTTTTACTCAAGTACATTTAGTTGCACTCTGAGTAACTTTTGATTTCACTTCATTTATTAACTAGAAATGTGCGTACTTGTATTGTAATAACGTATACTCACCAGACATGACAGTGTCTTTACTCTTTTTTTACTCTTTTTATTTTTTTCAAATTTACATGGTAAAAAACACTTTCAAAAGTTATACATTCACAACAAAAAGGTCCTAAATGTAGGAGAAAAAAACTTTTAAAATTATGAAAAAACACTCATAAATTTGGGAGAAAAATCTTGCAAACATAACAGATCTTTTCCTACTCATATCAAAGTAATTTTTTTTGGTGACTACTGTTACTTGTACTTGAGTAATTAAAATCATAATGTAATGCTACTCAAAATTGAGCACAATATCTTGATCCTCTACCCAACCCTGACTGTCAGATTAAAAACAGCATTCCTAAGATCTGTACTCCAGTGCCTTTGTCAGTGCTTTGTAATTTGCCCTTCTAATTTTCTGCAGTGCAAGGCACAAAATTGAAGTGTTATAGTCCCAATGTGGTTCTATATACCTGAGGTCGTCAATTGAACAGTGAAACGCTGACAGAAACATGTAGATTTCTGTCTGAGTGGCTTTGTGACATTCCTGAAGTAGACTCATCTGTGGTGAATTTATTCATCCATAATGTCTCATTTCTTTTCTTTTCCTGTCAATTTTTAGGTGGTTCCACCCTAACATCACCGGAATTGAGGCAGAGCAGCTCCTGTTGACCCGGGGCGTCCATGGCAGTTTTCTGGCTCGACCGAGTAAAAGCAACCCAGGAGATTTTACCCTCTCTGTCAGGTAACCGTATATGCAATTCCTACTTAAATCTTACTTTTCTCCCCAGTTTATAGCTCATCTGGAAGAATTGGATAATCCCCTTCACACTGGTTTAAGGTTACGTCACAAAGTCTGTTTTTGGAAAATATTCAAGTAATTTTTTTCTTTTGATTGGTTTTCTTGTTAAAATCCACATTCCTTTTTTAGATTTGCTTTGCGATTATAATGTGTTTGAATTACGGTTGTGTATCGATTTAAAAAAAAAAAATCATTAATTACACATTTTTTTAATAATTAATTGCTGAAAAAAATCAATAAATAAGATGTATACTTTTAATTGTATTTTATTCATTGAATACAACTGTGACTGTCATGTGCGCCTCTACGTGGTGCACAGAGAAAAACAACCCATGCGCTGGACTGCAAGTTTGTGGAGTTTATTAACAGAAATAGCAAACAAAGTGCATAAGATGAACAAACGGTGAAATAACAAGGAGACAACTTACTAATGAGGCATGCAGAGCGAGATTGGGTTCTGGCGGAGACAAGGAAGAATGTTCCTTCAAGGGAGAGGCAGCGACAATGATTATGAAATACAATCTTCCTTAAATAGGGATCAAACTGATTACAAGCGGTGACAGATGTGGGCTGACCTGAGTAAGGGAAGTCAGCAACGACTAACTATTGACAACAGCTGATAATAATAATGAGGGAGAGCGGCTGACGGTGATGACAGGTGAGGGAGGGGCAGCTGGCAGTTTGTCAGGCGACAGGGCACTCCCATGCCAGGCTGCACAACCCTGACAGCTGTCAATAGTGAAAAGGGGAACACAGGAAAAAACAAAATAAAATGACATCCTAAATAATACATTTCAACAACTGCAGAAATAAGACACAATAGGGAAATGGCAAACAGAACCAAAATACAAGCAACAGATAATGATCAACACAAGGAAAACAGAAGGCGGGATAGAACTCACAGGAAATAACAATATGGCAGATAAATATGAATATATAGGAAAGTCATGAAACTAAGTTTGGGGAAAATTCCAAACTCAGTACATGACAGTGACCCTCACATTAAACAAAATTCTGCTGGAGTACAGGACTTAAATTAGTTTTCACGCTACAATTTTTTTTTTTAATTTGTTGGCACATTTCTTCTTTTATATTTTGAAACGATCAGAGAGGAAGTCAGTGCTTCTACTTAAGGTAACCTTCCTAGCTAGCTTATCTTATCTCTTAAAAAACTGGAATTTCCCCATTGTGGAACTAATAAAGGCTTATTTTAGCTAGAAAAGCACTCAGAGAGCACATACCTTTGCCAAGACTCCTTTCATTCCTCGTCGATCACCTCCAAAATGTAATGGCTTTGTGTGTAGCCCAAGAGCCAGTAGTTTTGGAATATTCTTGCTAACACACTGTGAGAAGGTAAGATCCTTGGCAGAGGTATGCGTTCTCAGATCATCACCAAAATGTAATGGGTTCCTCTCTAGCCCAAGGACCACCTTTGGTGAAAATTTCATCCAAATCCATCCAGTAGTTTTTGTATAACCCTGCTGTACAAATACAAACAAGGCCCTTGGTGGAGGTATGCACTCTCAGATCACCACCAAAATCTAATGGGTTCATCCTTAGGCCAAGGGACACCTTTGGTGAAAATTTCATCCAAATCCATCCAGTAGTTTTTGTATAACCCTGCTGTACAAATACAAACAAGGCCCTTGGTGGAGGTATGCACTCTCAGATCACCACCAAAATCTAATGGGTTCATCCTTAGGCCAAGGGACACCTTTGGTGAAAATTTAATTCAAATCTGTCAAGTAGTTTTTGTGTAATCCTGCTGACAGACAAACAAACACAGGAAAATATAACCTCCTTGGCGGTGGTAATTATTTCAGCACTTGAAAAAGGCAGGCAAATAGAGCAATTCTCCATTGATTTGGACCATTTTGTACTGCCTTCTTAAGGCAGCCATAGGAGAATCCAGTGTTCGTAAGTTCGTAGCCAGGTCGATGGTCTTGTCAAAGGTTTCTACGAACGCTCCACAAAAACCCCTCATCGTAGGGCAGCCGTACAAATGCCATAGGAACAACGTAAGAACTATGGAAGATGTTGACCATAAGTATGCCTCAAGAATACCTCAAGAAACTTAATGTTGAGTTTGATGTTTTTATTCATTTAATAGAATATATCAGTATGTTAAAGACAAAAACAAAATGGTGCCAACCAAGGTCCCAGAGTCTGGAGGAGGAGTGGAGAGGCACAGAATCCAAATTGCTTGAGCTCCAGTGTAAAGTTTCCACAGTTGGTGATGATTTGGGGAGCCATGTCATCTGCTTGTGTTGGTCCATTGTGTTTTATCAAATTCAAAGTTAATGCAGCCATCTACCAGCACATTTAGAGCACTTCATGCTTGCCTCTGCTGACAAGCTTTATGGAGATGCTAATTTCATTTTCCAGCAGGACTTGGCACCTGCCCACTCTGCCAAAAGTACCAAAACCTGGTTTAATGACCATGGTATCACTGTGCTTGATTGGCCAGCAAACTCTTCTGACCTAAACCCCATAGAGCAGGGGTCCTCAAATGTTTTTGCCAGGGGTCCGCATTTGTTTTTTTAAAATTTTTTTTTATTGGGCCAGAGGTCTGCAGCAGTTCCACATGCTGAATGGGCGGATACTTCATTTCCATGTTGGGACGGACAATAAACAGAACATTTTCTCCAGAGTAAATATTGAGGGGACACTATAAGTATTATTGTAGTCAGTCACAAATTTATGACAAAGAATGTGCAAACGTACACTTACGGGAAAAAGCTGCAAATTTACAAGAAAAAAGTCATACATTTATGAGAAAGAGAATTGCAAGAGACAGTTGCAAATTTACAAAAAGTCAAGTTTACTCAAAAAAAAGTTGCGAATTCATGAGAAAAAATATGTAAATTTGCAAAAAAATCACATATCTACCAGAAAAAGGTTACAAATTTACAAGAAAAAAAGTGCTGATTTAAGATGCAAAAACAGCAGATTTATGAGGAAAATGTGGTCAATTTACAATAAAAAAAAGTTTTACATTTACAATTAACTGTAGTAAATTTATAAGAAAAAGTTACAAATTTATGAGAAAAGCTGCAAATTTTAAAGAAAAAAATTGTCTCCCCTTGGATCCCCTTGATTTACGTCTATGTCACCAGGTTGTGGGAGCTTATGGGAACAGCTTTCAGCTGCAGTTAGCAGAACATTAGTGCATATAATTGCACCGTGATGGACACACCCATCACACACACATGCAATGAGCGTGCTCTTCGAGCTTTGGTGGCAGCAAGGCCAAGTTGGTAGTAGTGGTCAAGTGGCTGTGTTTGCACCGGAGTGATTGCAGCATAGGTGTCACTCCATGTGTTTACCCAACACTGATTCAGTCACATACAGATAGCGCAGCAAAGTTAAGCACAGAGAAGCAAATATATTAAATAAAGGTGAAATAAAATAAACATGTAATGTAGTCCTTTAGTCAAAAATACACAGAATTTATAACACATGAATATCAGACTTCTACTAAAAACTGGAAACAACTCTACCGCTGTCTGACGGTGGCTCCCTGGCTTTTGTTTTGCATCATGTGTGGATCCGTGGAATGTGTTGGTGCGGGGTGCCGTGCTGTGGAGCAGGCAGGGACCCTGATTATCAAAGGCAGAATGCGGGTGCCTTTTCCAGGTGGTGGTAGTCCGGACACCAGCGGCGGTCGCAACTGTTTTCTTTCTCTCCTTGGGGTGGGGAGCGTGGTGTGATTTCTCATACTTTCCTGGCTTCACTGAGCATTTTGCCACAGTTTAATTGGGCCTCAGACCTCACCCCATCCAGGGCTGTCCTTATGCCCTGAGTTGTCTGGCTGGCAGCCATTACAATGTTTGAGTTCCATTTTTTTTTTTCTTTTGTTCTGTCATGTTTTAAAGGCTTCGGGTCCGGACGGAAGACCCACAGGGTCCGGATACGGACCGAGGTCCACCATCAAAGCAGCCTGGGCCTCCGTAACACCTTAGCAGTACCACAGGCTGATCACCTCCATGCCACGGCGCATTGATGCAGTAATTCATGCAAAAGGAGCCCCGACCAAGTATTGAGTGTGTACGTGGACATACTTTTCAGTCTGCCAACATTTCTATTAAAAATCCATCTATCCATCCATCTTCTTCCACTTAATCCTTTTTGGGTCGCGGGGGGGCTGGAGACTATCCCAGCATCTTTGGGCGAGAGGCAGGGTACACCCTGGACAGATCACCAGTCCATCGCAGGGCCAACACAGAGAGACAGACAACCATTCACTCTCACATTCATACCTAAGGACAATTTAGAATCCCCAGTTTGATGCCAATTAATGTAACTTGCATGTTTTTGGCATGTGGGAGGAAACTGGAGAAATCCCGGAGTAAACCCACGCAGACACGGGGAGAACATACAAACTCCACACAGATCACTCTTGGTCAGGGGCTGGGATCGAATCCAGGATCCCCCGGCCAAGGGTGAATTGCTGTGCTGCTGCAGTGCTAACCACTCCACCACTGCACTGCCCTATTAAAAATCCATTTTTTAAATTAATTTATGTAATATTCTATTTCTTCGAGAAACTGAATTTGGAGTTTTCATGAGCTATAAGCCATAATCATCAAAATTAAAAGAAAGGAACACTTGAAATATATCACTATGAGTTTCATTTTTTTTAATTGAATTACTGAAATAAGTCAACTTTTTGATGACATTCTACTTTGAGAGGCACCTGTACAGACGTGGACAAAATTGTTGGTACCCCTCTGTTAATGAAAGAAAAACCCACAATGGTCACAGAAATAACTTGAATCTGACAAAAGTGGTAATAAATAAAAATTCTATGAAAATTAACCAGTGAAAATCAGACAATGATTTTGAATTGTGGTTCAACAGAATTATTTTAAAAAACAAACTCATGAAACAGGCCTGGACAAAAATGATGGTACCCCTAGAAAAGATTGAAAATAATGTGACCATAGGGACATGTTCAACCAAGATGTGTCCTCTAATTAACATCACAGGTGTCTACAAACTTGTAATCAGTCAGTCGGCCTATTTAAAGGGTGACAAGTAGTCACTGTGCTGTTTGGTGACATGGTGTGTACCACACTAAACATGGACCAGAGGAAGCAAAGGAGAGAGTTGTCTCAGGAGATTAGAAAGAAAATTATAGACAAGCATGTTAAAGGTAAAGGCTATAAGACCATCTCCAAGCAGCTTGATGTTCCTATGACTACAGTTGTACGTATTATTCAAAAATTTAAGATCCACAGGACTGTAGCCAACCTCCCTGGACATGGCCGCAGGAGGAGATGGATAATACGAATGGGAACAAAAGAGCCCAGAACAACCTCTAAACACATTCAAGGTGAACTCCATGGTCAAGGTACATCAGTGTTAGATTGCACCATCTGTCATTGTTTGAGCCAAAGTGGACTTCATGGGAGATGACCAAGGAGGACACCACTGTTTTTGAATGAATGAATTTATTTCGGATAATACAGTACAGGTTAAAAGAAACTGTATAATATAACAACAAGGTCAAATTAGACAAAGACTCCTTCTACTAAACAATTCCACGTGAGTTATCCGAAATGGGTGATGGCTGAAGCCGCAGCTTATATTGCCCACCCATATTCCATCCAAGAATTCAAAAGAAAAAAGAGTAAACAAGACAAGAGTGATTACAATTTAGAACAAAGCTAAGACAAAGTGTGACTGAGAGAAAAAAAAAACTAAGCTAAGCTAAGTTAAGCGGTTACTATTCAAGACAAATCTAAGACAGAATGTCACAGAGAGGGAAAAAAAAAAAAAATGTTGAAAACAAATCATAAAAAAGCCAGACTGGAATTTGCCAAACTGCATGTTGACAAGCCACAAAGCTTCTGGGAGAATGTCCTATGGATAAATGACAAAAAATGTGTATTTTTTTTTTGTATTTTTATTCTAGTGTTTCTTTGTTTTCCATTGAGAGAGTAGGGAAGGGGAAAAAATCATAATAGTAATGTACTCATGCATACTTAAATTACAGTATATGATCAGAGGTGGGTATAGTAGCCAGAAATTCTACTCATGTAAAAGCAGTGCTTTGAAATTAATAATTAAAAGCAGACAACCAGAACTTTCCAGCTGAGTTAAGGGTACAAAGAGCACCCACTTAAAAACTTGAGTAATTATTTCAGTCTTGAAGGTTTGAGATTTTTCTCCAAAATTTATAACAATTTTCTTATAATTTTCTACTTTTCTCCGTAAATTTATCTAAATTTCAACATTTTCTTCAAATTTGTAATTTCCTCTTATAAAATTGACTTTTCTTGTACATTTGAGACTTTATTATAAATTTGTGGATTAGTTTATGGCTCATTTTTGTCTATTTTTTTTAATAAAATTAGTTGTTGTTTTTTTTTAAATAAATTTGAAACAGAGGTGTGGTAATTTTTTAAACTTTTCCCTTATAACAATTTTTGACCGTAATTTTGCAGAGCCAGAACGGAACAATAATTTAACTCTGATTTCAAAGAAAAAATATTAATAAAATTGTATTTAATGAAACTTAAATAACCAAAGATGCAGTTATTTCTGTTATATTTCTATATAGTTTTTTTTTTTTTTTAGAAATCTCTTCACCACCAAGACAGCAGGAAAAAACCTCCCTTATTTTGAAATCCAAATGTTGGCATGTTTAGTTTGTCTGAAGGCTGCTGACATATTAAAGTCATTGACTTTGTGAATTTCGGTCATCTTAACTTGCCAGGTACATAATAATGAACATAAATTAGTTATTAACTCAGGTAATGGTAAAAACATCTCCTTTTTATTCTTATCTGAAATAAGAAAAACAAAAAACTAATAATTAAAAAAGACAAAATGAACCTACTTGAGCTCTTAACCACATCTGTTAGCTAAGCGACTCTTCCATTATTGCTCCCGTTACCAGAGGGTTAAAACCATGATAAATGCCTTCACTGCTTACATACCTCTAATGCTTTTTTCCACGTTTAAAGTACTTTAATAAGCTCATGTTTCTCTTGGACAGTGATGCTAGCGAGACACTGCCTGACGACTGGAGTGGTCACGTGGGTGGGGTGTTAAGTTTCAGATACAATATGTTGTATATAACTGTCATTTATCATGTGTTTGTTGTGCTGTTATTCGGAGGGCTTTTATTGTGAAAGCAAGCAGAAGGGGAAAAGCGGATATGTTTTTTTCTGGAGACTCTCATGTCACTTTTTGTGGTCGGCAATAAAGGTGTAAGCAGACACAACGAGTCCATTGTTCTTATCGTCTTTCAATGGTAGCAGAGGATGGTTACCAACTATAGAGTCCCACCGACGTTTGATGAGGGGAAGCCCTATGAAAGTTGGAAAAATGAAGTCACGATTTGGACCCGAGTCACGGAGCTGGAAAAAAAGAAACAAGCGCTCGCTGTGGTTTTGGCGCTATCGGGAAGAGCGTGGGAAGTGGCGATGGAGATACCGATAGATGACCTGAATGGAGACACTGGTATGGACACTTTGCTTTTGAATCTTGATAACTTATTCTTGAAAGAAGAAAAAGACCGAGTTTATGAGGCCTACTCCAATTTTGACCAGATAAAGAAAGACAGCGGTGTGTCTATGGCAGACTATATAATAGGCTTTGAGCAGCGCTACACCCGCATGCGTAAATATAAGATGGAGCTTCCCGATGCTGTGCTTGCATTTAAGTTGTTAGACACTGCATGCCTGGATGTTAAAGATCGGCAGCTTGCCTTGACTGCGTGTACAGACTTAACTTTTGCCTCGATGAAATCAGCACTCAAGCGAATATTTGGTGAAAATTCATCTGTTTTAACCACGGGCATTAATCAGGAAACGGCCTATATCACAGAACAAAACCGGCAAACAAGAAAGTCTTCCTCCTGGAATAGTAAACAAAAAACACCACAAGCAGGCACCAACCCCCTGGACAGGTATGGCCGGAGATCAAGATGTGCCATCTGCCAAAGCACATTTCACTGGGCTAAAGACTGTCCACATAGAAGTGAACAAGTCAAATTTATAGAAGCGAGTGAAGTAAGTAACACAGAGGAGTGTAACTTTACCCTGTTTACTAAAGAGTCACCCAATGAAGCAGAAATCTTTATGACTGAGTGTTTTGATTCTGCAATAATCGACACCGCATGCACTTGGACTGTGTGTGGACAAGAATGGCTTGATAATTACATGACAAGGCTGAGTCTGAGTGAGATAAATAATATGAAAAAAACGGAGAAGCAGAGTAACAAACCGTTTAAGTTTGGTGATGGAAAAGTGATTCATTCCACAAAAAGGTTGAAAATACCTGCAAAGATTGGACAGACAAGATGTAGTATTGAGACTGAGGTTGTTCCTGTAAAAATCCCACTTCTTCTGAGCAAAACATCTTTGAAAAGAGCAGGAACAGTGTTGGACATGGAAAATGACAGTGCAGTCATGTTTCAGTGACCAGTGAAACTTGACTTTACCAGCTCTGGTCATTACTGTGTAAACATTATGGACAGAAAAAATAGACACAGTCAGCATGATGATCAGATTTTGACAGCTGATGATGATGTCACAAAACATGAAAATGCAGATGAGAATCAAGAGCAGTGGGATGAGGAGATCCTGACAATCACGGACAACTTGAACGTGGCTGAAAAACACAAAATCCTGGTGAAGCTTCACAAACAGTTTGGCCATGCTTCTGCTGACAAATTGCAGAAGCTGCTCGATAGCTCTGGAAATAAAGACACAGAATGCAACATGATCCTAAAAAAAATCATCAGTGAATGTGACATTTGCCAAAGGTACAGTAAGACCAAACCAAGGCCTGCAGTTGGGTTGCCACTAGCATCTCAGTATAATGAAACTGTGGCAGTTGATCTACATGAACTGAAGCCAGGCCTGTGGTATCTTCACATTATTGATCAATTCACGAGATTCAGTGCAGGCAGCATTCTCACTACAAAAAAGGCCTCAGAAATAGTGAAGCACTTCATTCATGTGTGGGTAAGTGTACATGGACCACCACAGAAACTGTTTAGTGACAATGGAGGAGAGTTCAATAATGATGAGGTGAGAGATATGGCAGAGAATTTCAACATAGAAGTTAAGACAACAGCTGCCTACAGCCCGTGGAGCAATGGACTTCTAGAGAGACATAATCAAACACTCACAGAGATCATAATGAAAATAAAAGCCGGTAACTGCTGTGACTGGAGCACTGCTCTAGACTGGGCACTCATGGCAAAAAACACTATGCACAATGTTCATGGATTCAGCCCATATCAACTGGTGTTTGGACAGAATCCCAACATGCCCTCTGTGTTAAATGATAAACTCCCAGCCTTAGAGGGCACTACAAAGAGTGAATGGGTTGCAAAACACATCTCTGCTTTGCACGCTGCAAGAAGAGCTTTCACAGAAGCAGAATGTTCTGAAAGAATACGGAGAGCACTACGCAAACAAATCCGTCACACAGATGAAACATATGAAGTGGGTGATAAAGTCTACTATAAAAGAGTGGGCTGTCCAGAGTGGAAAGGGCCAGCAGTTGTTATTGGCCAGGATGGTGCAGTGGTGTTTGTTCGACACGGAGGAACCTGCGTAAGAGTGCATCATCTCCGACTGAGAAAAGTGAATCCTAAAAGTAGTGAACATCAGACAACAAATGGAAATTCAGAAAACAACACAGACATTGGTGAAAAACAAGGAATGATCAGAACTGCTGAAAACATGGAGAACACAGAAAACGAAATGGAGGTTCAAGAAAACATGCTTCAGCCCCATTGCACCGAAGAAGCTACTGGAGTTCAGAGTGAGATTTCACTTTCCATGAATGGTGACAGAGAGACTCATGAAATACAACCAGAAATGCCTAACAGAGAAACAAACACAGCTGAAACATCCGGTGTTTGTTTGAAAACGGGGCAGGTCCTGAAATACATAGACAAAGACAGTGGGGTTAAACACACAGCCAAAGTTTTGGGGCGGGCAGGCAAAGCAACAGGGAAATATAAAAATTGGTATAACTTGCTTTTTATGGAGCCTGATTGTCTAGATGGTAACACAAAATCTGTTGATCTAACACAGGTACAGAGTCTTGAGATTGAACCTGCTGTCACTGATGTTAACGCTAATGAAGATGTGTTTGTGGCTAATGATTTATCATTTGATAAAGCCAAACAAGAAGAAATTAAATGCTGGAGAGATAACAGTGTGTTTGTAGAAATGAAGGATGAGGGACAAAAGTGTATTTCAACAAGGTGGGTGTGTACTCTCAAAGAAACCGTCTCAGGATTAGTGCCAAAAGCTCGTCTGGTGGCAAGAGGTTTTGAGGAGATGGAGATGTCTGAGCTGCAAAAGGACTTACCCACCTGTGCTTCAGAGTCCTTACGACTGCTAACAGCAGTTATTTGTCAAAAACAATGGTCACTTCATTCTATGGACATAAAATCAGCATTTCTTCAGGGAATGGAGGTGTCACGTGACATTTACATTAGACCACCTCCTGAAGCCAACTGTAATGGAATATTATGGAAGCTCAAAAAGTGTGTATATGGCTTAGCAGATGCATCATTGTACTGGTACAACAGAGTCAAAGAGATGGTGCTGAAAGCAGGTGGACAAATGTCAAAGGTCGATCCAGCTGTTTTCTATTGGATAGATTAAGACTGCACCGTGTCTGGGGTGCTCGCCTGTCATGTAGATGATTTCATATGGGGAGGCACACAAAAATTCGCCACAACAGTCATACCTCACCTGAAATCTGTTTTCCAGGTTGGGCGTGAAGCACACAAACACTTCTCCTATGTGGGAGTAGACTTTGTGACTCTTGATGGAAAGGTGCAAATGCACCAGGAGAAATACATTCAGCACATGCAGCCCATACACATTGACCCATCGCGAGCAGTACAGCAAGATTCGCATCTCTGTGAGGAGGAAAAAGATCAACTCGGATCAAAGATTGGTCAGATTCTCTGGGTTGCCAGGCAGAGTAGACCAGATGTGATGTTTGATGCTAGTAACCTAGCATCAACACTGAAAGATGCAACTGTACACACGATCCATGAAGCAAACAGAATAGTGTGCAAGATAAAGTCAAAGAAGGTTGTGTTAAACTTTTCACATTTGGGAAAAGACAGTGCACTAAAAATAACTGTGTTTAGTGATGCCTCATTTGGAAACCTGTCTGATGGAGGCACTCAAGGAGGACATTTCATTACTCTCATGGGAGAAAAGGGGAAGTTTTCACCTCTTTCTTGGCAAACAAAGAGAGTAAAAAGGGTAGTGAGAAGTACACTAGCTGGTGAAACCCTGGCTATGTCTGAGGGAGTTGACAATGCACTTTTTCTAGCTACACTGTTTTCTGAGTTGACCGTAGGAGACACGAACCATGTCCCTCCAATAATCTGTGTAACAGACAACCATTCGCTAACTGATGCACTAAAATCCACAAAGTCAGTTTCTGAGAAAAGACTTCGTTTGGAAATTAGTAGCATCAAAGAGCTTATTCAGATGCAGAAAATTGAACAGATACTGTGGCAGAGCACAAAAGAACAACTCGCAGACTGCCTCACAAAAAGGGGTGCATCAGCTCACCAGTTGCTCAAGGCGCTGAGTGAAGGGCAATGGACTATTGGTTAATAGGGGGTCAGAGTATTACTTAAAAAAAAAATGAAAACTTGAGAACATACAGTTCTATTCCTATTTAAGCTTTGTTTAACAGTTATGTTCTGTCTTCTATTCATAGCTAAGCTTTGTTTAACAGTTATGCTCTGTCTTCTATTCATATTTAAGCTTTGTTTAACAGTTATGTTCTGTCTTCAAGCTCGGGGTTTATTTGAGCACTTGTATATGTTTATGTTGTTGGACTTAATGGGTTTGAATATGACTGATTTAAAAAAAAAAACAAAAAAAAACAGGGAGATTGTTAAGTTTCAGATACAATATGTTGTATATAACTGTCATTTATCATGTGTTTGTTGTGCTGTTATTCGGAGGGCTTTTATTGTGAAAGCAAGCAGAAGGGGAAAAGCGGATATGTTTTTTTCTGGAGACTCTCATGTCACTTTTTGTGGTCGGCAATAAAGGTGTAAGCAGACACAACGAGTCCGTTGTTCTTATCGTCTTTCATGGGGCACTTCTGAACTCAGCTCAGATGACTGCTACGCGTGTTGTTCGTGTGCGCGCTTACGGACTGTCATTCCTTCGTATTTTTTTCTTAAATTTATATTTCCTCATAGAGTCGCGGAATAAATTCAAGTGTGGCAGACCAGCACCCGGAAATGTTACCAGAGGAAACCCTGTAGTCATTTTTAATCTTATCCCTCCTAGTCACTCCCACTGAAAATCTTAGCATCTTCAACTCTGCCACCTCCAGCTCCACCTCCTGTCTTTTTGTCAGCGCCACCGTCTCCAAACCATACATCATAGCAGGTCTCACTACTGTCTTGTAAATCTTCCCTTTCACTCTTGCTGCTACCTTTCTGTCACAAATCACCCCTGACACTTGTCTCCACTCACCCCATCCTGCCTGCACTCTCTTCTTCACCGTTCTTGAATTTTCCATTGCTTTGGATGGTTGACCCCAGGTATTTAAACTCATCTACTTTCACTACGGCTACTCCTTCCATCTTCACCGTTGCACCTGCCTCCCTTTCATACACACTCATGTCTTCTGTCTTACTTCTACTGACTTTGATTCCTCATAGCATACCTCCATCTCCCCATGTTCTCTTCCACTTGCTTCCTGCTCTCACTGCAGATCACAATGTCGTCTCCAAACATCATGGTCCACGGAGGCTCCTGCCTGACCTCATCTGTCAGCTTGTCCATCACCATGGCAAACAAGAAGGGGCTCAGAGCTGATCCCTGATGTAATCCCACCCCTACCTTGAATCCATCCTTCCAACTCCTTCCTGATCTCTGTGTGACCTTCTTCCTTCTGTAACTTCTCCCACTTAATCTTTGGCTCTGCCTTCACCATTTTCCTCTTCATGCTTTGCGAAGTCAGCTTACAGACTACCATCCAATGCTGTCTAGCTACATTCTCCCCTTCCACCACCTTGCAGTCTCCTATCCCTTTCAGATTTCTTCTTCTGCATAAGATATGGTCCACCTGTGTGCACCTTTCTCCACTCTTGTAAGTCTCCCTATGTTCCTCTGTCTT
The DNA here is from genome assembly GCA_020510985.1 of Pholidichthys leucotaenia. Classification (NCBI taxonomy): domain Eukaryota; kingdom Metazoa; phylum Chordata; class Actinopteri; order Cichliformes; family Pholidichthyidae; genus Pholidichthys; species Pholidichthys leucotaenia. The sequence continues at coordinate 197,300,986 of CM035843.1, read as the reverse complement.
CTTGAAATATGTGTTCACCAGTGTTGGGCAAGTTTCTAAAAAATAGTAACTAGTTAGTTACTAGTTACTTCTTTTCAAAAGTAACTGAGTTACTTACCAATTACTGCATGATTAAAGTAACTAGTTACTTGGAAAAGTAACTTTCACGTTACTTTTAAATGCATACTTAAATCATCTTGCACACATAGTAAGACATTTTGATTAATGGATTACATTATGGACTTATTAATGTCAGGCTGAAAACAGACTGTTGCAGACAGAGCTTTTAGAATATGTTCAGTTTGCTTTATCCTGCCTTGAGAGCTCTTGTTGTGGGAAAAATCTGAAGAAAATCAACACAAAATTGCTAGTAATGTCCTCATTTTGGAGTGAGAAATATGGTTTGTGGAGTGAGGGAGAGGGCAAAAAAGTGAGTTGGCAACACTGCATAAAGCTGTCAACGTTTCTTACCTTTAATATTATGGTGTGGTGGTATGGGTGGAGGATTCTCCACCCAGAGACGGCAGTGGGGGGGAAAGAGGGAACAATGTGCTGAAGGAGGAATTGTCACCGGGTGGTGTTAGACAGGACAGTAAGGACTGTTCACACCCTGGGGAGAGGAGGAAGCGCCAGAACCGCTGGAGGAGGAAAGGGTGTACTGACGTTATGTTAATGTGTCACACATGTCTTTGTTCCACACAATGATTACACTGGTCAACACCAAATTTATTGTCTCAGATTTTCATTCATTAGTTTGTGCTTTTATTCTGACAGTCACCTTTGTTTACTTCCTGTGCGACTAGCTTAGTTTTGCAGTTGTCTCCAGTTGTTGTTGTTTAGGTTAATCATTGTTGCTCTTGTACCCACACCTGATTATAATTTGGTTAATTCCCTGTACCTTTTATAAGGCTGCCTGCTCCGCAGTTCGGCGCTGCAACCTACATTCTCCTTCTGACGTGAATTCCATGTTAAGGACTTTATTTCTGCGTGTGCCCAAGCTTTATTCTCATCCTCAGTATTCAGCCTCGCCTGAGTATCTGTAAGTTACCTTTCGTGGTTATTATTTGTGTCGTCATTATCTGTAGTTACCCTTCATGGTTTATTTGTGTTTATTATTAAATGTGCAAACTCACAGCTGGCGAGTTGTGTTCTTATTCCTGCCCTGAAAGGGCCGTTCACGACAGTTTTATGTTGGATGCCCTTCCTGGCACAACCCTCCCCATTTACCCGGGCTAGGAACCGGCACTAGGAGTACACTGGCTTGTGCACCCCTTGTGGGTGGGTTAATCTGCAGGAAATTATTGATATTAAATGTAGCACCCTGGCTTGGTGCCAGGGTACTCGGTGTGCTTGATGCATTTCTGTTCAAAGGTTGTTATGTCTCTGAGTTGTTTAAAGCTGGCATGGGTTCTCCTATGTTTTGAACAGTCTGTGAATGTGTCACTCACTCCGCACGTTCAGTGCAGCTGCGTCCATCTTAGTCTGCTGCGGGCACCAGTCAGAGGAGACTATTGGCATGGTCCAGTTGGAGAGACGGTGAGACTAGGGGAGTGAGAGTTAGTTGACATGAGATCCTGAACAGGTCAGATGGGAGAACCACGCTGGGAGAACTTACTGGATACTTTTGTAAGTTTATGAGTTAGACCCTTGTGTTTCAGCCAGTTAAATGTAAGCGCATAGTATTTATAATTGTTTGTCACTTGTTTGAGGGAACAGTGTCCGTATTTGAGCCACTACGGAGCCATAGAGCGAGGGAGCTGTGTAGTCTGACCATGAGATGAGCTGTAGCTAGCTGGTGAGCATTTTGGCTAGTTCAAAGGGGGACAAAGACGACGTATTGGGCCTTTCTGCACCAAGTTGCTGATGTGCTTCGAGTCGGCAAGGTTCCATGGGTGCTGTCTCTTTGAAGGGGTCCCACGCCACGAACGCCAATACACGAAGTGCTCAGGATGTTGTTTCTGCAGGAGGGGTTTAGGCCGTGCCCAAACATTTGTCACGAACTGTGAATACAGCACTAGTTCTACCAAGGTCCCATGATATGAGCTCCAACAAGTGCGCCAATGTGTGTTACCACAAATGGACGGTCTAATACAGAAATCCCGGGTACAATTTGGGTTTGCTTATTTTTTAAATTTCTTTGTTGTTAGTTTTTTCTTTCTTAAATTATTTTAAAAGCATTTAATTTTACATTTGTTAAATAAATTATTGAATGTCATCATCATCATCATAGCAGTCTGTCGGGAGTGACAATGACTGTTTCATTTTGGTCTGATCAGATTCCTCCATGCAGTTCTGTCCTTCGCCCTCCGCTGCCAGCAACTCCTGGCCTTGTTAACCAGGGCGATGTCCGAGCCGGTATGAGTTGTTTTCTGACTGACCATTTCATGAAACTGCTTGCAAAGTATTTGAGTACCGCTAGCTTTTGCTGGACTAGCGGCACATTCTTGGCAGATAGAGGTATTATCAGTGGCAAGGACAGGCCAAGACAAACTGACTCCAGTATCTGTTGCAGTGACTGACAAGATGATAGGTTTGTTTATCTCTGCTCTTTGTGTAGTGCATGTTACGATGCACCGACTAGCAAAAGTCCACCACAGACCTTGCGACAGATGTGCTTATCTGCCAGGATGTCCAGTCTCACTCCGTGTAACTGGGAGTGGTCCACCACAGACCTGTGACAGATGTTGTTTTTAGTTACAGCTCATAAAATGATATGTAATATTTTATTTTATTTAAGCCCTAAAATTAAGGTGAACAGCTGTAATACAAATATGAAATGACCTGTCAACAAAATTAATAGGATATAATTTCCTCCTAAATTTGCAATTTTCTCTCAGAAATTTGTGACCTGGGCAGTCTGATGAGTCTCTACTGCAGCAAACAGAAATCCAGACTATTTTTTTTTGTCCACCAGTATTCTTTTTCCTACAAAGGCAGACAAATGGTAATGGGAAAAAAAATAAGTAGGGGTCACCCAAAGAGTACATACTTCTGTCAAGGCTGTTTAAAAAAGCAAAAAAGGTGTCCAGAACCCACATAGTGATTCAGATCTGACACAAAAAATCGAATGGATTTATCCTTGGGCCAACGGTCACCTCTTATGGAAAATTCAAAGTCCATCCAGTATATGGAATAGAAATATTCCTGCTAATAATCAGACAAACAGTTGCTAATGAAAACATAACCTCCTTGGTGGAGGTAATTAAAAGCATAACTATTACAGGATAGCTGATATTCAGAGCACATCCCTTTTGCTTTAAAAAACTGTTTACCAGCACAAAAGTAACCAGTATTTTTTTCCTTACCTCTAAATTCTGTATGTTTGTATGCTAATTCAGTTTATAGATATTACATTGTCGTTTTAACATGATGCTATAAATCAAGCTCAAGTGTAGTTAAAAGGACATGTTGCGATATATTTTTTTTTTTCCATTTCCTTTTCCATGTTTGTTTGTCAAGTGACTTTTTGACCAGCATGGCAAACTTCCAACATTTCTCTGGTCGGTGAAAATGTCCAAAACGTTTGAGCTGCAGCATGTGACAAAAGATCACTGTGCAAAAAGATGTGCCAATTTTTACATGCATAGAAAACTTTGTTCCCAATATTCTGAATGATAAAGGGGGATTATGTTCAAACGAAATGTAGGCGTGAGAGACAAAGAAATCCAAAGCAATATTAAGAAAATGAGAAAAAGATAGTTCCATTGAGGTGAGGTGCAAACTGCTTTGTTTTGAGTAGTTGTCTCTTTGGAAGTTGGACTTGAAGGGCCAACAGGGAAACTTCTGAAAAAAGAAATGTCTTACAGGTTTTTCTTTCTTTTCCTAACCATCTTATCTTGCCTGTCAAAACTGTTCAATACTCATTCTGGCAAAAGACACTAAATAAGGCATTCCCGGGGTCTGTGGAGGTCGATAAAGTGAATAAGAACATTTACTGTACAAAAATTACAACACTACAGGTATGCCAAGTAGAAACATTGCCCTTTAGAGGAATCTCGATGCATCATGGCATCTTCTTAAAAAAACCAAACAAAAACAACCTTGTATAAAAGTTGGTTGTCTCCGTCCCGCGGTGACCTTGTTTTTTTGTCGTTTGTTTTCTCCCCCAAGCAGACCCGTGTTAGATTCGACAGTGCAATCAAGAGTCCAGTTCTTCGCAGAGATGAAGAAAATGGACGTAAGGAGAAGATGCCCTTCACCTCCGTCCTGCACCACCTCCTCTAGCAATTAACCCTCTGACAACCAGAAAGCTGAGAAGGGCTGCAGCCACGTGTCTCCACGGCAGGCCCTGGTTCCTTTGGTTTTGATTCACATGTGTCTGTTGTTGGTGAAACCCGTCTCCAATCTGCCTGAGTTTCTGTCCAACATAACCCACCATTGTGGTGGGTGCCTCTGGGTTGGGAAGAGGAAGCTGCTCCATTCCATTCCGCTGCTCTTCACCCTCTTCCTGCCTCACTTCGTAGTCTCCAATGAGCTCAAAGTGCGCTGGGAAGTGCAATCAAAAACCTGCGTTACCGTAAAAGAGTGGTCTGGGCTCCTCTGCCACTCCACAGGGCAGCATGCCGTTGTTTAGCACCAAGGCAGGGCCAGGTGTCTGTGTACGCTGATGTTCACACTTTACCTCCCTGAATGCTGCACGCCAGCAGAAGGCATCCGGCTTAAACACATTACCCTCCTCATCGTCCATACGGGGGCACTAAGAGAGGAGCAGCCTCAAAGTTTGGCCTCGTTTTAGCGACTTTTCCTAAACCCAACAGGAAAAAAAGGCAAATGTTGTGGTAACCTTAAAAGTCAACTGGATTCAGCTCCTTCTCCTCTGCTGTTTTCATTCTGAATGTATTTGAATGCATTTACACATTATTCCTGTGTTGTCATGTCATTGTTAAGAGGGGGGGTAAACAAGGGTGACAGCAGGGTGTTGAAACTTGCATGGGAGGTAAGGCTCATATAATGTAGTTATAACATCAGCTACCCAGGCCTCTTTGCACTAAGACACTACACACACTGAGGTTGCACTTGCACATATCCCTTTTTGTATGTCCCTCACTCATTCACCTCCCATGCTAAGGTGTTTTCGCCTAACTGGTAAACAAAGCAAAGTGAATGAGAGGACTACACGTGGGGGCTCGTCCGGGATAATCAAGTGCACTGTTTGTTTGTTTTTTTGTTTTTTTTCCTTTGGAACGAAGGTACTGTGTGATTCAGCTGTAACCCTATAACCACTGTTTACCAGATACTCAAGTATTTTTTTTTCTGTCTGTTCATGTTTGTGTGGTCGAAGCTGACGTAAAATGGAGTCAGAACAGATACTGTACGTCAGTGGTGTTATGATAAAGATGTTGATCTAAGAAAAGCAGTTGTGCTTAGTGGAGTGTCACTTGAAGCTACAGAGGAGGATGTTTACAGTGTGCTGGATAGAGTGAAAATATTTGGTCACTGTGAAATAAGAGGACAGTGTTTGGATCACATTGGTAAAAGTCAGCCTTTTTTGATTGAGACAACAAATGACATGACCGGGTATGACATTCTGGAACAACTGGATGCAGGAGATGGGTCTGGATGGTGGGTGCTTAGTGTGGGTGAGACTAAGAGGTACCATACACTTAGTGAAAAGGGGGCATACTTTCATTCTTAGCTAATGAAGGAAAGACTTTAGCTGATGTCACAGACCTGCATAGTGGTGCTTCTCGACCCGCTACTCCAGATTTGAACACAGAGCTCATTAAGGCTATATCCTTACTAGCTGACAGGTGCCAAAATTCACCCTCCGTTGGGTCAGGGTATCGTAAATTGCAGTGGTTCTCAGGAATAAGGCCAACTCCTCCAGGGGAGGAGGAATATGATGCTTGGGCAGAGCAGACCACCCATATGCTGGATGAGTGGCAGTGCTTTGATATAGTAAAGAGACAAAGGGTTGCTGAGAGTCTTAAAGGGCGAGCATCTGACATTGTTCAAGGCTTGAGAATCATTAATCCTCATGCAACTGCCAGTGACTATCTTAAAGCATCAAAGACACCTTTTGGGACCATAGAGAGTGCGGCTGAGCTTGTGGTGAAGTTTCGTAGTACATTTCAGCGAGAAGGCGAGAAACTGTCACCATACTTACTCCGACTTGATAAACTTTTGCATGCTATTTATCAAAAGGGTGGAATTGAGGTGGCCGACATGGACAGAGTTCACATTGAACAAGTTGCATGAGGTGCACTATCGCACAATTTTACTGCTCTGTGTATAAGGTTCAGGTTCAGGTTACTTTATTTGTACCCATAGGTAGATTTGTTTTGCAGTCAGGTGACATCCATAAACACAGGCACACATGAAGCTGACTATAAACATGATAAAAATACTCAAGGCTCCATCAATCAGGATATAAGACAAAGAGATGAGAGAAAAAACAGAGATAAGAGAGAAGGGTCATATTAAAAAGTTAAAGACTAGTCAAAAAGGTTAAAAACTCAAAAGTGTAAAACCCAGTAAAAGATTTAGAACCCAAATAAACAACCTACAAAAATAAGTAAATATAAAATGAAATTAATAAATAGGTAACTAAATTATGTGCAATATATTGTTACAATTTGTTCAACTCTTTGACAGCAGCAGGAACAAAGCTGTTTTTGTAGCGCTGGGTTTTACCTTTTGGGACAGCAAACCTCCGTCTTGAGGGAAGAAGCTGAAAGTGGCAGTGCAAAGGGTGGGAGTCATCATTTAAAACGGAGTTAGCAATCCTCTGTACCTGTCTGGTGTACAGGGATGTCAGGCTCAGCTGTGACTCACCAAGCAAATGTCTGGACCATCTAACTACCTGATCCAAGGATTTCCTCTGTTTCAGTTTTATCTGACCAAACCGTGACACTAAAGAAAAGGATAAAACAGATTCAATAAAAGCCCGATAAAACATTATCATTATGGTTCGGTCAATTTGGAAGCATGCAAGTTTCCTTAAACAATGCAAATGTTGCTGACCCTTTTTGCACACCCTTTCACAGTTCTCTTCAAACTTTAAATTACTATCAATAATCGTCCCAAGATATTTGTAGGATTGTACACATTCAGTGGTCTGGCCTTTTAGTTCGGTGACTTTGTGCCTGGGAGTTTTCCTCCTAAAGTCAGTAATCATATCTTTAGTTTTTGTCGTATTCAGCTGCAGGTAGGAATCCTCACACCAGTGAACAAAATCATCAACTACTGGGCTGTGGCCACTCTCACCATCCTGGAGGAAATTGACAACAACTGAATCATCAACATACTTTATAATGTGTCTGTTGTTATGTCTGCTCCGACACATGTTTGTGTACAGGATGAAGAGTAGTGGTGACAACACACACCCCTGAGGAGAGCCAGTAGAAGAGCACTTTAGGTCAGACAATGTACCATTGACCCTTACTCTCTGTGTCCTGTTGGTTAAAAAATCCAGAATCCAACCCACCAGATAATTGCTCAAATCAAATTGTTGCAGGAGCCTTTCAACTAAAATATGAGGTTGGATTGTATTAAAGGTGTAAGAAAAGTCCACAAACAAAAGCCTGGCGTGTGTCCCATTAAAATCCAGATGTTTAAAAAGCATGTTAAACAGAGTGACCGTGGCATTCTCCACTCCTCTGTGAGGCCTCTAGGCAAACTGCAGAGGATCCAATGCGTGCTCAGTCTGCTTTAGGACCTCAAATCTGACCAGTTTTTCAAAAATTTTCATTAAAATTGAAGTCAAAGCAACTGGTCTAAAGTCGTTTACCGTTTTAGGACAGCTGGATTTTGGAACGGGAACAACCACGGCATCTTTCCATATCTTAGGCACATGTGTCTGTAAGGACTTATTGAAAATGTATTGAAATACAGGACTCAATTCATGTGCACAGGACTTTACCAATCGCCCACATATATTATCAGGGCCCTGACTTTTGTTCACTTTTACAGCACAGAACACCCTTTTAATATCCTGCACCTCAATATTAAAGTGCTGATTGTCTTTGAGTTTCTGTTTCAAATCTTGGGTTTCTGTGCTAAAATCAAAGGAGTCAAAACGACCATAAAAACAATTAAGAGCATTAGCCAGCTCTCTGTCTGAAATAAAACCATCTAAAAACACACGATTACTGCGCTCTGTGCTCTGAAGGCCTACAATAGTTTTCATACTGGCCCAGGCTGAACCAAGTTTCTTAGTTGCCATCTTGCTCTCCAACTCTGATTTATAATTCTGTTTTGCTCTTAAAATTTCGGCCTTCAGCTCTTTTGTGGCAACCTGCAGCTCAGAAACAGACCCCTGTTTAAAGGCAAGTGCTTTCCTCTGTAAGCAGGATTTAACTGATTTTGTAACCCATGGCTTGTTGTTGGGATATATTTTGACACGTTTACTTGGAACGATCACGTCTCTACAGAAAGCCACGTATGAGCATGTGACGTCCACCAAAGAGTCCAAATCATCTCTGCAGGCCAGTGTGAACACCTCCCAGTCCGTACAGTTAAAGCATTTCTGGAGGCAGTGCACTGAATCCTCTGTCCACACATCTATGTCTCTGGTCTTCGCCTTTGAGAGCAGTTTTATATGTGGGCAGCAAATGCACACAATTGTGATCTGAGGATCCTAAAGGAGGAAGGGGAAGTGATTTATAGGCCTTCTCAATGGAGCCGTAGCACAGGTCCAGTGTCTTTTTTCGCCTGGTTGGGCAGGAGACATACTGATAAAAGTTTTTAAGTGTCTTCTTTAAAGAAACATGGTTAAAATCCCCAAGAATAAAGTTTGGAGCCTCTGGGGAAATCGACTGCAACCACTGTACCACATCAAAGACGGTGCTGGAGGCGGAGTCAGCGTCTGCTCTCGGGTGAATGTACACAGTCGTTATGAAAAGTTGGGGGAACTCGCGGGGCAGATAAAAGGGGCGTAGCGATACGGACAGAAGCTCCACATCAAGTGTACAGATGCGCTCTCTGACCATGACAGATGTGCAGTACTGTTTATTAATATACAAACATATGCCGCCCCCCTGACATTTCCCCGTTACCTCTTCCTGCTGATCCGAGCGAAGTGGGGCTCCAAAGCCATCAATACACAGATCCGCATCCGGGTCATGCGCCGTAAGCCACGTCTCCGTGTAAGCCATGACACAGCAGTTCTTGAAATCCTTCTGATATCGTACATTCCCTTGAATTTCATCCACTTTATTTCTCAGGGATTGTACGTTCCCCATAATAATCGAAGGAAGAGGAATGCGGTTAAGCTGACGCCTCCTCAGTCTTAATTTTACGCCTCCACGCTTTCCGCGTTTCCTCCTCTTGTCTCTCTTTTCATCGCTGTGTCCATGAAAATCTCTTAAAATAAAGTCCGGCAGTTGCAGCACAGACTCAAACACAGATGCTGCATTATCCATGTTTAAATGCAGTAACATGTCTCTGGAATACTGTATTCTTCCCGGCATGATCGCGATTGCGCTCACCTCCAAAACAAAGAGCTGGTAGTAAAGAAACGACAGTGCAAAAATAAGGAGGAAATCCATACTGATGGAACCAGGGAGCTCTTCGTTATATAGTCCACAAACATTCAAGGACAAAAACGACACAGAGAATTTCGTTAAAACACATTAAAGTGCATAAAAACAGAGACACAGACGTCAAACTTTTTTCACCAGCTGCCGGTCGCTGCGTGCGCATGCGTATAAGAACAACACTCAAACTCAGACCACTTCCAAGTTTCCTTGAGCTCCTTCATGAGGTATGAGAAGAAGAGGCATTGGTCCTTGAATGGCAGAATGTGAATAGTGTTGCTGAGTTTGCTAAGGTAAAATGTGCAGAATGTGTTACAGCCTCTATAGTATCAGTACAATCTGATCCTGCACCAGTGTCTGTCAAAGTGGAGGGTGAATCTACACTGGAAAAGCTGAGGAAAGAATTCCAGAGGCTCAAGAATGACGTGGCATGCTTGCTGTCAGCGTCTGTGGCTGCCTCAGAAAGTGCATCCCAGCGTTTAGTTTCAAACCACAATCAGAGTGCTGTTGGGCCTTCATACACGTGTAAAGAAGAGAGCTCCTAAGCATCGGTACAAGGTTGATGGCTTTTGCTATAGGTGTGGTGAGGATGGTCATTTCCAGCGAGAGTGTAGAAACCCAGAAAACCTCAGAAAAGTAAATAATCACCTCTTACAAGGGGAAACAGCCAACGGGAAACACCACTGGGGCTCAGTTGAGGAATAGAGACGAGGTTTTGGACAGAGACGAAGTTTTGGGCCTTTCTGCACCAAGTTGCTGATGTGCTTCGAGACGGCAAGGCTCCAGGGGTGTCGTCTCTTTGAAGGGGTCCCACACCATGGACGCCAATACATGAAGTGCTCGGGACGTTGTTTCTGCAGGACAGGTTTTAGCCCGTGCCCAAAGGTTTGTCACGAGGTCCTCCTTTTTTTCAGGGTGCCTTGGGTAAGGGTTTCTGGAGAAACCTGGTGGCTACTGTCATTGGCCTCACTGACGAACTGTGAGTACAGCACTAGTTCTACCGAGGTCCCATGATATGAGCTCCAACAAGCGTGCCAACGTGTGGTACCACAAATAGACGGTCTAAAACCAAAATCCCAGGTACAATTTGGGTTTGCTTATTTTTTTTTCTTTCTTTCTTTCTTAAATTATTTTAAAAGCATTTAATTTTACATTTGTTAAATAAATTATTGAATGTATTTACACATTATTCCTGTGTTGTTATGTCATTGTTAAGAGGGTGTCTGGGGTAAACAAGGGTGACAGCAGGGTGTTGAAACTTGCATGGGAGGTAAGGCTCACACAGTGTAGTTATAACATCAGCTACCCAGGCCTCTTTGCACTAAGACATGACACACACTGAGGTTGCACTTGCACATATCCCTTTTTGTATGTCCCTCACTCATTCACCTCCCATGCTAAGGTGTTTTCGCCTAACTGGTAAACAAAGCAAAGTGAGTGAGAGGGCTACATAAATTTTGTTGCACTTTCATGCACAGCTAGTGTAGAACATAGAGACCGGATGTGACAGAGCCGCAATCCATTTTTGTAGAAGTAGTCTATCATGCATTTTTATTTAAATCACCAAGAAGCAGTCTCCTCAGTACTGTCGGGACTTGAATGGCCCATATATTAGTACCCGATTTTGTCTTTGAAATTCTGTAGCCAGCATGTAAAGTAAAATTTTGTCTTTTGATAAATATAATAACGTCCGCTCCCTCAACAACAAGCTGGATGAGCTGCGTCTGCTGAGAGAAACCCGGAGAGAGTGGAGGGACTGCTGTGTGCTTGTGTTCACGGAGACATGGCTCCGCGACAACATCCCTGACGAGGCCATTCAACTGGAAGATATGGTGATGTTCCGAGCCGACAGAGAAACGGCGAGCTCCGGTAAGAGCCGTGGGGGTGGGCTATGCATCTATGTTAACAAGAACTGGTGCATTAATGCCACGTTAGTGTCTAAACACTGCTCTCCGTTGGCAGAGTTCCTTATTGTAAATTGTCGGCCATATTATTTGCCGAGGGAATTCAGCAACGTGTTTGTAGCTGCTGTTTACATAGCGCCGAGCGCTAACGCTAATGCTAAAAAGGCACTCGGGGAACTACACGATGCTATTAGCGAAATCCAAACTTCACATCTGGACAGTTTTGTGGTGGTTGCGGGGGATTTTAACCACACCAGCTTAAACACTGTGCTCCCCAAGTTTAAACAATGTATAGACTTTACGACCAGAGGAGAGAATATGTTGGACTTAGTGTACACAAACACAGATGCATATAAGGCAATACCCCGCCCCCACCTTGGCCTTTCTGACCACATATCCATGATGCTGGTGCCTGCCTACAAACCTTTATTGAAGCGCAGCAGGCCAGCAGTGAAACAAATCAGGATTTGGCCAGAGAGTGCAACCTCTGCACTTAAGGACTGTTTTCTGCACACAGACTGGGAGGTCTTCAAAATAGCAGCCTCCCAGGAAGACAAGACAGATGTGGAGGAGTATGCTGAAACGGTCACCAGCTACATCACGAAGTGCACAGAGGATGTCACTACAGTGAAGACCATCACTATGCGGGGTAACCATAAGCCCTGGATGACTGCAGAGGTGCGCTCGCTGCTTACAGCCAGAGATGCAGCCTTCAGAGCGAAGGACAGGATCGCCCTCTACTCAGCCAGGTCTGCGCTCTCAAAGGAAATTAAGGCGGCGAAGCATGCCTATGCGGAGAAAATCCAGGGACACCTCTGTGACACTAGGAACACCAAGCAGATGTGGCAGGGAATTCGGACACTGACGGGCTATAAGTCTAGGCAGGGGGTCAATGATGACGACGCTTCGCTTCCAGACAGGCTCAACGACTTCTTTGCACGTTTTGAAGCATCAAACCCGACAACCAGAGGGAGGGCTGGCCCACCCCCACCATCGGTCGGACCAGCTTTTACCATCAACACAGCGGACACATGGAGGACCCTAACCAGAGTCAACCCATGTAAAGCTGCAGGTCCGGACAACATCCCGGGACGTGTGCTCCGAGACTGCGTGAGCAAGTTGGCGGATGTCCTGACTGACATTTACAACATCTCCCTGAGTCAGGCCATCGTTCCCAGATGCTTCAAGACCTCTATCATTGTACCGGTGGCAAAGAAACCAGTTGTGTCCAGTTTGAATGACTGTCGGCTGGTTGCACTGATACCAATTGTGATGAAGTGTTTTGAACGGCTTGTCAAACCACACATTACAGCCTGCCTCCCTGCATCACACGACCCACTCCAGTTTGCATATCGTTCAAACCGCTCCACGAAGGATGCTATAGTCGCCACCCTACACTCTGTCATCACCCACCTGGACCAGAAAGACACCTACGCCAGACTCCTATACATTGATTTCATTTCAGCATTCAACACCATTATTCCCCAGAGACTGATGGAGAAATTACTCTTTCTTGGTCTGAACACCGCCATATGTCTCTGGATCCTGGATTTCCTGACTGAGAGACCTCAGTCTGTCCGGGTTGGAAACAACATCTCCAACTCTGTCACGCTGAGCACCGGATCCCCTCAAGGCTGCATACTCAGTCCACTGTTGTTTACACTTCTAACACATGACTGTGTATCCAGACACGAGGGGAACCAGATTATTAAGTTTGCAGACGACACCACGGTGGTGGGACTTATTCAGAGGGATGAGGAATCAATGTACAGGGAAGAAGTGAGGGACCTGGAGGGCTGGTGCCGGGAGAACAATCTGGTGCTCAACGTGGACAAAACGAAGGAGATGATTATCGACTTCCGGCGGTCACAGCCTGAACACGTCCCCCTCAGCATCGGCGGCCGTTTAGTGGAGAGAGTGGAGAACATCAAGTTCCTCGGAGTACAGATCTCGCAGGACCTGACCTGGAGCAAGAATTCCTTGGGGATCAGGAAGCGGGCTCAGCAGAGACTGTAGTTCTTGAGGAAACTCAAACAGGCCTCTCTCCCCATCTGCATCCTCAGGACCTTCTACAGAGGTGTGGTGGAGAGTGTTCTGACGTACTGCATTGCTACATGGTACTCCAGCTGCAGTATGTCAGACAAAAAAGCCCTGCAGAGGATAGTCAAGGGAGCTGAGAGGGTAATTGGAGTCTCCCTCCCCTCTCTCCAAGAACTTTTTCAGTACCGTTGTAGGAGCAGGGCACTGAACATTGTCAAGGACCGTTCTCACCCTCTGCATAAACACTTTGAACTTCTGCCATCTGGCAAACTATTCCGGAGCATCAGAGGCAGAACCACCAGACTGATCAACAGCTTCCTTCCACAAGCTGTCAGGATGCTGAACAGTTGACCCGGAATCTCTCATACCCACTACTGCACCTACGGACATTATGTATATTATTTGTATATTATAGTTAGTTAGTTTTTCCCAAGTATGTCTTAGGGATGTGTGAATGGATGGGGGGTGGGGGTGGGGGTGGGGGGTGAAGATATGTGTGAGTGTGTCTTAAATCATGCTGCTTCTATTTATATGGATGCTGAGAGAAACGCAATTTCATCTTGCCTGCACTACAGTTGTATGTACAGCAATATGACAATAAAGTTTGATTTGACTTGATTTAATACCATTTTTTTCTGTGGGGGTGTTAAATACTAACATGTTTTAAAAGATTTAGTAACAGTGGTACTAAAGAGCCAGAAAATGTTAAATTTGGTGATTGTCATGTGGCGGAAGTGAGTGTAACAAGCACAGTGAAGTGTACAAGGGGAAATTTGTCACTCCCGTCTCTTAAACCCTTTAAGAGCCCTGGTGTGTAATGTCTGTGTGTGGAGTGAAGTTTCTAGTAAGTAGACTCAGCACTGCATGCTGTGGTGATTACAGAGCGCAGGGAAGCAAGTCTGAAAAGAAGAGGGGAGCGTTTCAAGAGTGGCTCTTCCTTGGCAACGGAAGCTTTTAAGAGATACATCAGTCGAGCAAACTGCTGCTGGAAGGGAGCCCAGACGCATTTGTTACTGTGACTAGCTGTAGAGCTGCTGTGCTGATATTAGGCAAAGAGAGGGAGAGTGTGAGAGTGTCAGGGAGTCAAATGAAGCAAAGGGGATGAGAGGAAACGGGCCAGTCTGACAGGCTGTATCTTTTAAATGATGTTGGAGAGGACAGGGACTTGTTGAGGGTTTGACCTTCAGTGCCTGTGGTTTCTGTGTGTGCATGTGTGTGTTGGCGCAGGGTGTTGTAAATCACCCACTCACCACAGGAAGGTCTGTGGAGAGAATTGTCACCACAGCTTGTGTTCTTGACAGGTTTAAAGACAAATATGTGCTCAGTTAGGTCAAGTGTGCTGAACCTCACCACCTGCTAAAGAGGACAGGTCACTTAATACTGAGGAGATGAAGGCAGAAGCAGATTTTTAATTAGAGTGTCTAACTTTTTTTTCCACAATATTTTTTATTGAACCTTTTTTTTTTTTTTTTTTTTTTTACAAACATGGGCTGCACGGTGGCGCAGTGGTTAGCACTGTGGCAGCACAGTTTACTCTCAGTCGGGGGATCGTGAGATCGTGGGTTCGATCCCTGCCCCCGACCAACAGTGATCTGTGTGGAGTTTGCATGTTCTCCCCGTGTTGCGTGGGTTTACTCCGGGATTTCTCCGGTTTCCTCCCACATACCAAAAACATGCAGGTTAGGGACACGGGGCGCTTGCGCATGCAGCGACCGGCAGCTGGTGGCTTGTCACCAGACTGCAAAACAAATCTACCTACGGGTACAAAATAAGTAATAAAAAAAGGCACAAACAATCAAACACTAACACTAAAATAATTTAAAAACAAAACAAAACACTAACTACAAAAAAATAATGTACTAAAAACACCAACAACTTCTAACAAAGGCAAGTCATCAACAATGCTCCTCTGTTTAGTCTAGGTAATCTATTACATAAGTATACATATTATACATTCAAATTTGGAATTTGCAAGGTCCACACACATCATTCACCTTCTTCTTCAGAAGTTATGTTTAATTTCTTTACATAATCAATGAAAGGTCTCCATATATTCTCAAACACATTTTCCTTTGATTTCAGTATGTATGTTATTCTTTCTAGTGGAAGGTTTGTTAACATCTGTCTTAACCACTGAGTCACATCTGGTCTATGAGTCTTTTTCCACAGTAGTGCAATACATTTTTTGGCATTAAGCAAACTGAGGTCTATGAATGCTCTTTCACTCTTTTTAAAATTATGCTTTTCTGGATACAGACCCAACAAAAACAGTTTAGGGTTCAATGTGAATTGTTTTGAAATTATTTTTTCAATTGTTACCCTCACCTCTTCCCAAAACATTCTGATTTTTCTACATTCCCATAAACAGTGAAATAGGGTTCCTTTACTTTCCATGCATTTTGTGCATGTATCTGGTATGTTTTTGTTATATCTATTTAACTCCACTGGTGTAACATACATCCGCATTAACCATTTAAAATGTATCAATTTAAGACATACATTTATTGATTTGGTTTGAGCTTCTGTTCAAGCCAATTCCCATTGTTCCTCTGAAATTTCAATTTGCTGGTCTTCTTTCCAATAATTCAGTCTTTTCTGTGAGTTTTCACTTGAGAATAGTGTCAATGAGTTATAAAACTCTGAAATAATACCCTTTCTCTTACTATCTTTCGTCAAAATTTTTTCCAAGGATGAATAAGTAGGTCGGGTGAGAGCCTTATTTTGATTTGATCGAATAAAATTCCTAAGCTGAAGATATTTAAAAAAATGTGTTCTATTAAGATTAAATTTGATCCTCAGCTCTTCAAAAGACATTATGTTATCTGAACGTGACAAATATAAGTCTTGAATCTTTTGAATCCCTTTTAAATTCCATACTTTAAATACAGCATCCGCTCTCCCTGGTGTAAAATATTGATTACCCCATATTGGGCTAAATTGTGATAATAAGTGTCGTTCTTTTAAATATTTTTTGGTTTCACACCGTATTTTGATCATATGCTTTACAATTGGATTTTTAACTTGTTTCTGTAATTTTCTAGCCGAGTCTGAGTATATGAATAAGGGAAGAGGTAAAGGTAAATTGTATGATTCCATTTCAGTCCAGTGAGGGAGATCATTTGATAAAAAATAATATGTCATAGACCTTAGTTGTGCTGGCCTATAATACAACATAAAGTTTGGACATTTCAGACCTCCACGATCAAATGGTAAATATAGTAAGGACAGACGTAATCTAGCCTTCCTATTGTTCCATATAAATTCCACTAACTTTTTTTAAATTCTTAAGAATAGATCTGAAGGTGGTGGTAAAGGAATGTATTGAAATAAATAAAGTATTTTTGGTAAGATATTACTTTTGAGTATATTAATTCTCCCGTTCATCGACATTGGTAGTGACATCCATCTCTGAAGCAACTCATTAATATCTGTCATTAAGGCTTCATAGTTGGCACTGGCGACTGATTCTAGCTTAGGCAAAATTTGAATTCCTAAATATTTAAACTGATTTACAACATTGAATTGATTTACCTCAGGAGCTGGGTGATTTCTCTGGGTCTCATTTAGCATTAATATTGAAGATTTAGTTTTATTTATTTTATATCCTGATATTTCCCCAAAGTTCTTTATTAAATTTAACAAGGTCGGAATTGATTTTTTAAAATTCGACATAAACAAAATTATGTCATCGGCATACAGGGAGATTTTATGTTCTGTTGGTCCTACTTTAATTCCATATATTTGTGGATGTAAACATACTGCCATTGCTAAAGGTTCAATTGCCATAGTAAGCAATAAGTGTGAAAGAGGACAGCCTTGTCGACATCCTCTATTGATTTTTATTGATTTTGAGATATTGCTGTTTGTTAGGATTTCTGCTGTAGCATTATTGTATATTATCTGAACCCATTTTATGAAATTATTTCCAAGTCCAAACCTTTGTAGGACTTCAAAAAGAAAGGGCCATTCGACCCTATCAAAGGCCTTTTCGGCGTCCAATGATAGGAGAGCTGTATCTGGTGCTTCTTTATTGCAATAAATAATATTAAATAGTCTTCTTACATTATGGAAGCCTTGTCTTCCCATTATAAAGCCATTCTGATCTCGGTTAATAATATTTGGCAATATTTCTTGTAGTCGTCGTGCAAAAATTTTACAGATTATCTTAAGGTCAGCATTTAATAGGCTTATTGGTCTGATGTTTTCACATTTATTAGGGGGTTTACCTGGTTTTGGCAACAGTATAATTAAGGCATTATTCATGTATGGTGGTAAATTACTATTTTGAAATGCTTCTAAAACCATTTCCAAAAGTGGTTTTATTAATTTATTCTTAAATTTTTTTATAGAGGTCAACTGGAAGACCATCTGGTCCTGCTCTTTTTCCTGATTTCATATTATCAATGGCTACCCCAACTTCTTCTTGACTAATTTTAGACTCCAGTATCTCCCTGTTTTCATTTGGAATACACGGTATAGATAATCCATCCAAAAACCCATTTAGTTTTGTTAAGTCAGTTTCATTTTTTGTATCATATTGTTTTTCATAATAATCTCTAAAGGCACTATTAATTTCTAAAAGATCTATAACTGCCTGCCCATTACTTATAATACTGGTAATTGGTGTTTTAAATTCTAATTGTTTAATCTGCCATGCCAATAATTTTCCTGATTTTTCACCTTGTTCATAAAAAGTTTGCTTCAATCTTAGAAGACTCGAGGCAGCTCTATTCGCTGATTTTTTTTTGTCATATTCAGCTCTCCATCCATCCATCCATCTTCTACCGCTTTTCCGGAGGTCCGGGTCGCGGAGGCAGCAGTTCAAGCAGAGAAGCCCAGACTTCCCTCTCCCCAGCCACCTGCTCCAGCTCTTCAGAGGGGATACCAAGGCGTTCCCAGACTAGCTGGGAGACATAGTCTCTCCACCGAGTCCTGGGTCTGCCCCGGGGTCTCCTCCCAGTGGGACGTGCCTGAAACACCTCAAGTGGGAGGCGTCCAGGAGGCATCCTAATCAGATGCCCATACCACCTCAACTGACTCCTTTCAATGTGGAGGAGCAGCGGTTCTACTCTGAGCCTCTCCCGAATGACTGAGCTCCTCACCCTATCTCTGAGGGTGAGTCCAGCAATCCTACGGAGAAAGCTCATTTCAGCCGCTTGTATCCGCGATCTCGTTCTTTCGGTCATTACCCAAAGCTCGTGACCATAGGTGAGAGTAGGAACGTAGATTGACTGGTAAATCGACAGCTTTGCCTTAGAACTAAGCTCCCTCTTCACCACAACAGACCGGTACAACGTCCGCATCACTGCAGATGCTGCTCCAATCCGTCTGTCGACCTCTCGCTCCATTTTCCCCTCACTCGTGAACAAGACCCCAAGATACTTAAACTCCTCCACTTGGGGCAGGAGCCTGTCCCCAACCCGGAGAGGACAATCCACCTTTTTCCGGCTGAGGACCATGGACTCGGACTTGGAGGTGCTGATTCTCATCCCAGCCGCTTCACACTCAGCGGCAAACCGTCCCAGCAAGAGCTGTAGGTCATTGCTGGATGAAGCCAACAGGACAACATCATCTGCAAACAACAGAGATGAGATCCTGTGGTCACCAAGCATGACGCCCTCCATTCCCTGGCTGCGCCTAGAAATCCTGTCCATAAAAATTATGAACAGGACCGGTGACAAAGGGCAGCCCTGGCGGAGTCCAACTCTCACTGGGAATGACTCCGACCGAGTGTTGGCAATGCGAACTAAACTCTCACAACGGTCGTACAGAGACCGAATAGCTCGTAACAACAAGCCCGATACCCCATACTCCCGAAGCACCCCCCACAAAAATCCACGAGGGACGCGGTCAAATGCCTTCTCCAAGTCCACAAAACACATGTAAACTGGTTGGGCAAACTCCCACGAACCCTCAAGAATTCTCGAGAGGGTAAAGAGCTGGTCCGATGTGCCACGGCCAGGACGAAAACCACATTGCTCCTCCTGAATCCGAGGTTCGACCAACGGCCGGACTCTCCTCTCCAGTACCTTGGCATAGACCTTCCCAGGGAGGCTGAGGAGTGTGATCCCTCTAAAGTTGGAGCACACCCTCCGGTCCCCTTTTTTGAAGAGAGGAACCACCACCCCGGTTTGCCATGCCAAAGGCACTGCCCCCGACCTCCACGCAATGTTGCAGAGGCGTGTCAACCATGACAACCCAACAACATCCAGGGCCTTGAGGTACTCGGGGCGAATCTCGTCCACCCCCGGGGCCCGGCCACCAAGGAGATTTTTAACCACCTTGGCGACCTCAGCCCCTGTGATAGGCGAGTCATCCCCCTCGTCCCCAAACCCTGCTTCCTCTGTGGAAGGCGTATCAGTGGGATTGAGGAGATCCTCGAAGTATTCCTTCCACCGCCCGACGATATCCCCAGTTGAAGTCAACAGTGTCCCATCCGCACCATACACAGTGTGGACGGGGAGCTGCTTTCCCCTCCTGAGCCGCCGAACAGTTTGCCAGAATCTCTTTGAAGCCGACCGAAAGTCTTGTTCCATGGCCTCACCGAACTCCTCCCATACCCGGGTTTTTGCTTCAGCAACCACCCGAGCTGCACTCCGCTTGGCCTGCCGGTACACCTCAGCTGCTTCGGGAGTCCCACAAGCCAACCAAGCTTGATAGGACTCCTTCTTCAGCTTAATGGCCCCCCTCACCACTGGTGTCCACCACTTGGTTCGGGGGTTGCCACCACGAGATGCACCGACCACCTTGCGGCCGCAGCTCTGGGCTGCCGCTTCAACAACAGAGGTGGAGAACATGGCCCATTCAGACTCCATGTCTCCAGACTCCCTCGGAATGTGGTTGAAGTTCTTCCGGAGGTGGGAGTTGAAGACCTCCCGGACAGGGGCCTCAGCCAGACGCTCCCAGCACACCCTCACTATACGTTTGGGTCTACCAGGTCTGAATGGCTTCCTCCCCTGCCATCGGATCCAACTCACCACCAGGTGGTGATCAGTTGACAGCTCTGCACCTCTCTTTACTCGGGTGTCCAAGACATACGGTCGCAGGTCTGATGATACGATAACAAAATCGATCATCGACCTGCGGCCTAGGGTGTCCTGGTGCCAGGTGCACATATGGACACCCTTATGCTTGAACATGGTGTTCGTTATAGACAGACTGTGGTTAGCACAGAAGTCCAATAACTGAACACCACTCGGGTTCAGATCGGGCAGGCCGTTCCTCCCAATCACCCCCCTCCAGGTTTCACTGTCGTTGCCCACGTGCGCATTGAAGTCCCCCAGTAGGACAATGGAGTCTCCAGGAGGAGCACCCTCCAGCACCCCAGTCACAGACTCCAAAAAGGGTGGGTACTCTGAAACATCATTTGGTGCATAGGCACAAATGATGGTCAGGACCCGTTTCCCAACCCGAAGGCGCAGGGAAGCAACCCTTTCGTCCACCGGGGAAAACTCCAATATAGAGGCAGCAAGGTGGGGCGATACAAGAATACCTACCCCTGCTCGTCGCCTCTCGCCCGGGGCAACTCCAGAAAAGGCCAAGCTCCAGCCCCTCTCCAGGAGACTGGTTCCGGAACCGGAGCTGTGTGTTGAGGTGAGGCCGACTATATCTAGCCGGTATCGCTCAATCTCGTACACCAGCTCAGGCTCCTTCCCTACCAGAGAGGTGACATTCCACGTACCAAAAGCCAGTTTAGAAAGCTTGGGATCAGTCCGCCAAGGTCTCCGCCTTTGACTGCCACCTAATCCACATAGCACCGGACTTCCATGATCCCTCCTGCAGGTGGTGAACCTACTGGAGGGCGGACCCATGTAACTCCTTCGGGCTGAGCCCGGCCGGGTCCCATGGGTGGAAACCCGGCCACCAGACGCTAGCCTTCGAGCCCCTCCCCCAGGCCTGGCTCCAGGGTGGGGCCCCGGTAACCCCATACCGGGCGGGGTACACTGAATCCTTGATATACAATTTATCATGAGAGTCTGTTGGATCGTTCTTCGTCTGGCCCTTCACCCAGGACCAGTTTGTCTTGGGAGACCCTATCAGAGGCAAATTGCCCCGGACAACATAGCTCCTGGGATCACTGGGGCACGCAAACCCCCCCACCACGATAAGGTGACGATCCATGAGGGGGTATTCAGCTCTCAGAATCAGTAATTCATTCTCTAACTGTGGGTTACTTCCTGCATACACTTTTTCTTGAAGAATTTTTATTTTACGTTCCAATTGGACTCTCTCCTCTCGAGTCTTCTTAGATTTTGAACCTGTATAACTAATAATATGCCCCCTTATAAAAGCTTTGAAGGCCTCCCACTTTATACATGCTGATGTTTGTGTAGTATTGATATCAAAGAACTCATCTATCTGTTTTTCTATGTACTTAACAAATTCCTCATCCTGAAGCCATTCATGCTGAAAATGCCACCTACCTGGATCCTTTGTCAATTTCTTATCTACATACAGTATATTAGACAGCAGGGTGCATGATCAGAGATCACGATGTTATCATAAAAACAGTTTTGAATCTTGGACCTTAATTCTGTGGAGATCAAAAAGTAGTCAATACGTGAGAATGTCTTATAAGTATTAGAATAACAAGAATAGGCTTTGACTTGTGGTTTCATTTCTCTCCATATATCTAGCAATCTCAATTCTTTCTTAAAATGATTAATGGTCATCCTGCATCCATTGTGCGTACAGTCCAGTCCTGTTGATCTATCTATACAGTGGTACCTCTACTTACGAATTTAATTCGTTCCGGAAGAATTCTCGTAACGTGAAAAATTCGTAAGTAGAGGCGCGTTTTACATGTAAATGCCGTAATCCGTTCCAAGCCCCCAAAATTCGGGCATAAATTTTTTATAAATCGTAAAAACGCATCAAAACATGTAACAAATACATGTTACAATTAGATTACTGCACAATAAACATAAAATGAGAGTTTAAAATGAGAGAAAGAATAATAAAAGAGAATAATAAAAGAGAAAGAATAATAAAAATTATGTTCATTTACCCTTTAACTGCTATCGTCGTCGACGTCACCTTTTGCCTTCTTTGGTTCATGTTCTGATCCAAGGACGTTTGCTTTTGTCGGCTTGTAAGTGCTTCGTTTTGTTTTAATACCGTGCTGATCGTTGATGTATTACGGCCATATTCTTTGGCGAGATCAGCCAAACGCATAAAGTTTTGGAAAAAAAAAAAACTTTGTGGCCAATGGGATACCAGGAAGATGCTAGGCGATAGCCAATGGCAGAACAGCTACAGGTATGTTTACGTTCGGTAAACTACGGAAGCTGCGAGGAGCGCGTACTTTTTTGCCTTTCGTATCCTGAAATTTCATTCGTAACTAGAGGCAATATTTTCCCGTTGAGGCGTCTCGTAACCTGAAAATTCCGTATGTAGAGACGTTCGTAAGTAGAGGTACCACTGTACTGGGATTCAATGTACAATTAAAGTCCCCAGCTATGATATGTTGCCCTGTGGGTGATGCTAAAGTAAGAAATAAATTAACGAAGAAGTTTTGATCATCAGTATTGGGACCGTATAAGTTCACCAGATTTATATTTTCTAATAACAAAGATCCTTGGATAATTAGATATCTTCCTAATTTGTCTCCAATTACATTTTTCACTTGAAATGGGACTGTTTTATGTATGAGAGTCATAACTCCCCTAGCTTGGGATGAAAATGATGAGGTGAACACATTTCCTTGCCATCTTCTCCTAATTCTTTTTACATCCTCCTCTATTAGATGAGTTTCTTATAAAAACACAATTTTTGAATCTATGTCTTTTATTTTATTCATAACTTGTTTAAGTTTTTTTTTGATTTTGTAGACCTCTGCAATTCCATGAAGTTAAATTAAGATTAACACTTTGATCTATGATCAATAAGGAGTTTGAGATTACCTTGCAATATAAACATGCTTATACAGAGAAGCAAAAACATGGATGGTTGAACATTCATCCTACAAACTACGCAAAAACAAATTCCCTTTCCCCGCATTCGTGGTAATCCCCCCAAAATCAAAAAAAATTCTGTCTTCCGTTATAGCTAGTGACTGTTCCACACCTGCGAGGATCAGTCAAACCACTCTCTCTTTCTCCTCTCAATCACCCTGACTCTGCTACTTATTTAATGACATTAACTCTCTTCTGTAGTTTTTCCAACATAACTTCAAAGTTTTATAGCAACTTTGTACATCATAGCTCTTTTTTTTTTTAATAATACAATCTGTATTTTGTAGACATGTTATGTTTCAGATCAATCAGATGCCTGTACAAATGCTTATATGTTCTACCTTTATCATGTTCATGCTTAACTCCCACCAGTCTTCTCCTGGATTTGCTTAATGAGCTTCTGCGCCTCTTGAGGGGACTTGAAGGTGTGGGTTCTGCCCTTATATGTGACCAGCAGTCTTGCCGGATGAATCACTCCGTGACGAATCCCAAGGTTACGCAGCTCTTTGCGGGCGGGGTCGAACTGCCTCCTTAATTGTTGAATTCCTGTGGCCAAATCTGGGTAGAACCGCACCTGTTGATCCTGGTATTTAATTTCTCCTTTAGCTCGCGCCGCGTTGGTGACCGTCATCTTGTCTCTGTAGCTGAGGAACTTCATAATCAGCGTCCTCGGTGGTGTCTTATTATCTCTCGGTGGGCCGATTCGATGAGCGCTCTCTAAGACAACCGATGACTGCAGTTCCGCGTTGTTCAGCGCTTCTGGAATCCACTTTTCCAAAAAGGAACATGGATCCCGTCCCTCCGCTCCCTCCGGGAGACCCACCAGCCTCAAATTATTCTGTCGCGAACGGGATTATAAGTCCAGGACATTATCTTCCAGATGTTTACATTTTAATTCCAATGTTTGCACCTTTGATTGTAGGCTGGTGATGTCATCTTCAGCGCTTGAGATTCGGAGCTCCGCCTGCGATACTCGTTCCATACAGTCGCTTATTTCCTTTCTCATTCCTTCTATCGCTGCTATAATCCCATCAAATTTAGACGAAAAGTCTGCTCTCATGGAGCTGATGGCAGCAAGCACCGCATTTGTCCCCTCCTCAGCAGTTACTGCTCCACCGCTGGCTCCCGCCTCCGCCATTGTCTCTGGAGATTTTTCTGCTTCGTCACGAGTGTGGAAGTCTGTTAGTTTGGATTGTTTTGTGGAATTACTTTTTCCTCCGCCTAATTTCCCAGCCTTAGTCTTTACCATATCCGCACCTAAACGCTGGGATAGGTTTTTGTTCCAATTAAGGGAGTTTTAGCCTACTTTTTATTTTTAGTAGCAGAGCAGTGTGAAACACGTCTTCCTACATGGCCGCCATAACCGGAAGTCCCGTGTCTAACTTTTAATAAAAAAAAAAAATTAACAAACACTTTTTTCATTTGCAGTTCAATGTACAGCTCTGGAAAAAAAATTAAGAGGCCAAAGACACCACTTGAAAATTATTACTTTATCTGATTTTATACTCACTGCCAATGAAAACGCAACACAATTTTTGTATAAATATTTTTGGGTCCATCCTATCTGAGCTTTAATAAGTGTTTGCATGACTCAGAATATGTCTACAACTCATTTTCAGTGGTTGTACTCACTGTCACGACTCACTGCTTTTGAGCTTTGGCTCTATAGTCTTTCTGAGCTCGTTGTTTGTTTCGGGTACTCAAAAGTCAAAACGGTGATTTTAAAGAGTGTTCATCTTCCCAATATAAAGATGAACAAAAATGCATAGCACTATGTTGTGAATTCTCTATGATGCCACCACTGTCACGTGACGAACGTAACTGTGCTTTGGGCCTTTTGGAGGGCAGTATGTTGACATGACAGGTGGTGCCCTGATTGGGCCGCAATACATCAACCATTGTTCGGTTACAACGTCAGGTCAAAAACTGGGTCTGTGGCTGATAGAGCCCGTCCAGGACGACCACATGTCACCACCCCAGAACAAGACCGGTACATCGTGCTGCAGCGCTTCCCAGATTGGTTTCGCACAGTCACACAGAGGGCCCAGCAAACTCCAGGGAGATGCCAACCAAGGATCTCGTCCAATACTGTGACAAAGTGCCTTAGGCATTAGGACCTACAAACCCGAAGACCCGTTCGAGGGATGATCCTGATGGCAGAGCGGCAACAAAATCACCACGAATGGACTCGTCAGCACAAGTGGACCTCACTGTAGTGGAACGCTGTTCTTTTCTCTTATGAATCCCGATTTTGCCAGTCCAGAGTCCCATGTTGTGTCTGACAGGTCAATCGATGGGGTGCCACTGGAGTCATGGTGTGGGCCAGTATTTCAGGTACAGTGGGGCAAAAAAGTATTTAGTCAGCCACCAATTGTGCAAGTTCTCCCACTTAAAAGATGAGAGAGGTCTCCAATTTTCATCATAGGTATACCTCAACTATGAGAGACAAAATGAGGAAAAAAAAATCCAGAAAATCACATTGTCTGATTTTTAAAGAATTTATTTGCAAATTATGATGGAAAATAAGTATTTGGTCAATAACAAAAGTTCATCTCAAAACTTTGTTATATACCCTTTGTTGGCAATGACAGAGGTCAAACATTTTCTGTAAGTCTTCACAAGGTTTTCACACACTGTTGCTGGTATTTTGGCCCATTCCTCCATGCAGATCTCCTCTAGAGCAGTGATGTTTTGGGGCTGTCGCCGGGCAACACGGACTTTCAACTTCCTCCAAAGATTTTCTATGGGGTTGAGATCTGGAGACTGGCTAGGCCACTCCAGGACCTTGAAATGCTTCTTACGAAGCCACTCCTTCATTGCCCGGGAGGTGTGTTTGGGATCATTGTCATGCTGAAAGATCCAGCCACGTTTCATCTTCAATGCCCTTGCTGATGGAAGGAGGTTTTCACTCAAAATCTCACGATACATGGCCCCATTTATTCTTTCCTTTACACGGATCAGTCGTCCTGGTCCCTTTGCAGAAAAACAGCCCCAAAGCATGATGTTTCCACCCCCATGCTTCACAGTAGGTATGGTGTTCTTTGGATACAACTCAGCATTCTTTCTCCTCCAAACACAACAGGTTGAGTTTTTACCAAAAAGTTCTATTTTGGTTTCATCTGACCATATGACATTCTCCCACTCCTCTTCTGGATCATCCAAATGCTCTCTAGCAAACTTCAGACGGGCCTGGACATGTACTGGCTTAAGCAGGAGGACACGTCTGGCACTGCAGGATTTGAGTCCCTGGCGGCGTAGTGTGTTACTGTTGGTAGCCTTTGTTACTTTGGTCCCAGCTCTCTGCAGGTCATTCACTAGGTTCCCCCGTGTAGTTCTGGGATTTTTGCTCACCGTTCTCGTGATCATTTTGACCCCACGGGGTGAGATCTTGCGTGGAGCCCCAGATCGAGGGAGATTATCAGTGGTCTTGTATGTCTTCCATTTTCTACTAATTGCTCCCACAGTTGATTTTTTCACACCAAGCTGCTTACCTATTGCAGATTCAGTCTTCCCAGCCTGGTGCAGGTCTACAATTTTGTTTCTGGTGTCCTTTGACAGCTCTTTGGTCTTGGCCATAGTGCAGTTTGGAGTCTGACTGTTTGAGGTTGTGGACAGGTGTCTTTTATACTGATAACAAATTCAAACAGGTGTCATTA
Source organism: Pholidichthys leucotaenia (assembly GCA_020510985.1). Taxonomy (NCBI): domain Eukaryota; kingdom Metazoa; phylum Chordata; class Actinopteri; order Cichliformes; family Pholidichthyidae; genus Pholidichthys; species Pholidichthys leucotaenia. The sequence continues at coordinate 197,273,978 of CM035843.1, read as the reverse complement.
ATACAGGTAACGAGTGGAGGACAGAGGAGCCTCTTAAAGAAGTTGTTACTGGTCTGTGAGAGCCAGAAATCTTGCTTGTTTGTAGGTGACCAAATACTTATTTTACTGAGGAATTTACCAATTAATTCATTAAAAATCCTTCAGTGTGATTTTCTGGATTTTTTTTTCTCATTTTGTCTCTCATAGTTGAGGTATACCTATGATGAAAACTGGAGACCTCTCTCATCTTTTAAGTGGGAGAACTTGCACAATTGGTGGCTGACTAAATACTTTTTTGCCCCACTGTAACTACAGGACACAGTTGGTTGTCCTTGATGACACTTTAACCGCCCGATGGTACATTGACCACGTTCTGCAACCTGTTGTTAAGCCCTTCTTTTGGGACCACCCTGACCCCCAGGTGTTCCAGCAGGAAAGTGCTTGTTCACATACTGCCCATGTCACCAGAGAGTACCTGCAGCATCGGAACTTTGATTTCCTTCCTTGGCCTTCATATTCTCTGGATTTATCCCCCATTGAACATTTGTGGGATCAACTTGGGCGATGTGTTTTAGCCAAAGTACAGTGCATCCAGAAAGTATTCACAGCACTTCACTTTTTCCACATTTTGTTATGTTACAGCCTTATTCCAAAAGGGATTAAATTCATTTTTCCCTTCAAAATTCTACACACAATACCCCCTAATGACAATATGAATCTTTTTTTTGAGATTTTTGCAAATTTATTAAAAATAAAAAACTAAGAAATCACATGTACATACGTAAGTATTCACAGCCTTTGCCATGAAGCTCAAAATTGAGCTCAGGGGCATCCTGTTTCCACTGATCATCCTTGAGATGTTTCTACAGCTTAATTGGAGTCCAGCTGTGGTAAATTCAGTTGATTGCACAGAATTTGGAAAGGCACACACCTGTCTATAGGAGGTCCCACAGTTGACAGTGCATGTCAGAGCACAAACCAAGTATGAAGTCAAAGGAATTATCTGTAGATCTCCGAGACAGGATTGTTTCAAGGCACAAATCTGGGGAAGGGTACAGAAAAATTTCTGCTGCTTTGAAGGTCCCAATGAGCACAGTGGGCTCCATCATCCTTAAATGGAAATGAGTTCGGAACCACCAGGACTCTTCCTAAGAGCTGGCCGGGTGTCTAAACTGAGCGATTGGGGGAGAAGGGCCTTAGTCAGGGAGGTGACCAAGAACCCAATGGTCACTCTGTCAGAGCTCCAGAGTTCCTCTGTGGAGAGAGGAGAACCTTCCAGAAGGACAGCCATCTCTGTAGCAATCCACCAATCAGGCCTGTATGGTAGAGTAACCAGACAGAAGCCACTTCTTAGTAAAAGGCACACGGCAGCTCGACTGGAGTTTGTCAAAAGGCACCTGGAGGACTCTCAGACAATGAGAAACAAAATTCTTTGGTTTGATGAGACAAAGATTGAACTCTTTTGCATGAGTGCCAGGCGTCATGTTTGGAGGAAACCAGACACCACTCATAATCATGCCAATGATGGTGGCAGCATCATGCTGTAGGGATGTTTTTAAGTGGCAGGAAATGGGAGACTAGTCAGGATAGAGGGAAAGTTGAATGCAGCAATGTACAGAGACATCCTGCATGAAAACCTGCTCCAGAGCACTCTTGACCTCAGACTGGGGCAACAGTTCATCTTTCAGCAGGACAACGACCCTAAGCACACAGCCAAGATATCAAAGGAGTGGCTTCAGGGCAGCTCTGTGAATGTCCTTGAGTGGCCCAGCCAGAGCCCAGACTTGAATCCAATTGAACACCTCTGGACAGCTCTGAAAATGGCTGTGTACCGACTCTTCCCATCCAACCTGATGGAGCTTGAGAGGTGCCTCAAAGAGGAATGGGCCAAACTGCCCAAAGATAGGTGTGCCAAGCTTGTGGCATCATATTCAAATGGACTTGAGGCTGTAATTGCTGCCAAAGGTGCCTCAACAAAGTACTGAGCAAAGGTGGTGAATACTTATGTACATGTGATTTCTGAGTTTTTTTTGGTTTTAATAAATTTGCAAAAATCTCAGACTTTTTCACTTTGTCATTATGGGGTATTATGTGTAGAATTTTGAGGGAAAAATGAATTTAATCCCTTTTGGAATAAGGCTATAACATAACAAAATGTGGAAAAAGTGAAGGGCTGTGAATACTTTCCAGATGCACTGTATGAGCGCCACAGAACAGACCGGAACTGGTTGTGGCATTGCAGGAGGAGTGGCTAAATATCCCCCAGGTCAACATTAGACAGCTCATGCGGTCCATGTGGAGGCGTATTACTGCCTGCATTAATGCAAATGGAGGCCATATTCCATGTTGAACTTTGTTTTTCAGAAAGTCAGGGTGCTTCTGTTTTGTTCAATTTTGAAAACGGTTTATACACAGATTTTCACTTGTTGATCTCTGATATTGTTTTGAAGATGTCTAAAAATAATTTGCATCCTTTTATTGACCATCTCCATAAAAATTTGTAAAAAATATCAAACTTTTCTGTAGTGTTACGTTTTTATTGACAATGAGTATACTATTTATATATATACTAAGTGTTGGAGTAAAATGAACAATTTTTATTTTATTCTTTAACCTACTGAAAACAACTCACCCAAATTCCAAGTTAAAATATCATCATTTAGAGAGTTTATTGACAGAAAATGACAACTGGCCAAAACAACAAAAAAAGATGTTACTTTTCGGTGTGCTTTTTGGTGTGCTTTATATCAAATATCGCAGAGAAAACAAGTTTATGTTCATTCTTAAACACTACAAAACTTAAGTTTTAACTTAGGAAGAACTCAGAAATTGGTATTTGTGGAGTAACTCGGATTTTTTTATTCACAGCTTTCATGCGTCTCACCATGTTTAGATGATCACCTAATCAGTACCTCCTTAGGTAGACTGAGGTGTCCTTGTGCTGGAGTTCCACAGATACTCAAACTGAATGGTTGCCATGCATGTAGAGATGCAAATTTAGGAAAGATTTTGCAGTGGTCTTATTTTTTTCCAGAGTTGTATATTTACCACAACAGCAATGGTTATTTGGTGGTGTTTCATGGTGTTTCATGTGCTCCAGAGTGCACTGCTGCTTTCTTTCCGGTTGCTTGGCTAGGATGCCATGGTGGTGTATGTTGCCTGAGCATTTGTGCCCCTTTCCAGAGCAGATAAAACAATGATTGACTGTCTGACTGACCAGACTGTCTGTTGTTGAGTATTTGGCCTGAGTCTCACCTGAGCACAACTCTTGGGTAATGTCAATTCTATTTGGTAAATACAATAAATTACATTGTGTTATCTTGCACCTGTTGTTCTGTAATTGACGAGACACCTGCTCCTCTGTATTAGAGAAATCTTATCCATGACCACACACCCCTACACCACACTATTGGTTGGTGTGTAATTAAAACTACGGTCACAGATATCCTTACGAATGGCTGCAAACACTATACAAACAATTTTTGGACCATTTTGTACGGCCTTCTTAAGGCGGCCGTAGGAGAATCCAGCGTTCATACACCATTTGTAAGTTTGTGGCCAGGTTGATGGTCTTATCCAAGATTTCTATGAACGCCCCATGAAAACCCTTCATCATAGGGCGGACGTACAAATGCCATAGGAACAACGTAAGAACTATGTAAGATGTTGGCCGTAAGTATGCCTCAAAAACACCTAAGTTGTTCTTGAGGTCCCCTTATAGGAGTCGTAGGAAACACCGTACAATCCCCGTTCATACGGAGATTCGTACAGCGTGCATAAGGCAGAAGTATGCCATTCGTGCAACATTTGTGCCAACAAAATGTGCCGAAAGCCATAAGATCTTCCTACCAACAACTTGAGAGTGCTGTGAGTTGCACAAAAATTTTCGTAAGACGGCAGTTAGTATGCTGTAGGAAGATCCCAAGGCACTCTTACGAAAAACGTAAGAATTCTAGGGCCATCGTACGACAGCAAAGCACCTCATTTCTGAAGAATGCCTCAAGTAGCTCTTGCGAATTGAACGGCAGCTGTAAGAAGCTATGCCCCTCTCCACAAATGTCTGCGAACTCCAGAACTCGTAGGAACTGGGAGATTCTTACAAACCCATCGTTCATAAGAATCTTTGTGACCATAGCTTAAAAGTCACCTCTTCTTTGTTTTCTGCCTTATGGCTTGTCTTTGTATTTAATTAACTTAAATTTATTAGTTTGTGTCTTTCTGAAGGCATTTCCTCTTTCATTTGTGCGAGTGTGACTCTGTTGGGACTTCATGAAATATGCTTTATCTTCATTTACATACACCCGCCATCACCATCACTTGACACCAAACATGCAATTATTAGTAAATTGCATGTAAAACACCCACTACAGAAGCACACAATTTTCCAGACACCCCCTGTTTGAGATCTCATTGAATCAGGCCCTCACTGAGCGAAACACTTTCCTGTCAAATAGTGAAGTTAAGAACTGGTTTTATTTCTGATTCTTATTTCCTGTTAATGTGATTGTTATCCCTGGCGTAACATTTCACTCAACACCACGTATTTAGAGACTCACTGTGGAATTAGCAGCCTGAGCATTACACAGCTTTTTAAATAAATTACAGTTTTCACACATCTACACAAAGTAAATATAGAGCTGTCTGGAGTAGTTATTATGGCTGACTCATATGCGTTACTGTAAATCTTTGCAATGGGAGCTGAAGTATTTTCGCCCATTTCCTCATGTCTTATCTTTTGCACTGTGCATCTCGTCTCCTCCTTTTTTCCTCACAACCTCTCCTTTTTTTGGTCCATGAGGTGAACATGAGAAGGAGGGGTCAAGCAGAGCTGCTGCTCTGAAGTCTAAAATTGCAAATGAGACCTTTTTGATAGTCGGAAATTTAAAATCAACTCCAAGGTTCAAAAATTTAGATGGAGAGAAGGAGAAAGTTTGAAGCTGGGAAAAGTTAAACTAATTTATAAGTCTGACTGTAAGAAGAGCAGTCTGGTGGAGTTTTCTTTGTCATTTTATATGCTCTTTAACACTAAAGACCTCAAGGAGAATTTTAAGGCCATTGGATTTTCTCCATGCCTCAGTGTTATATATTGCTAGCCTGTGTTTAGTCAGATACAGTGGGGGAAAGAAGTATTGAAGACATCAACATTTTTCTCATTAAACATATTTCTGGTAGAGCCATTGACCTGAGGTTTTCACCATATATTGGTAACAACCCAAGTAATCCATATATACAAAGAAATAAAGGAAACTGTGTTCACAAAACAAGTTATAGTCAATAAAGTGGAATGACACAGGGAATAAGTATTGAACACATGAAGAAAAACAGGTGCAAAAAGGCACAGAAAGCCAGGAAACCAGCTGAAATCCATCAGAATTTAGGAAGCCATCCCATCCCCCATCAGTACAAATTAATTTCAGCTGATTAAGTACTGACTGATAGCCTTAAAAGGCCTGTGAAAATCAGTCACATCACAAAGAACTCATGATGGGTAGAAGCAAAGAGCTCTCTCTAGACCGCCATAACCTTATTGTTGCAAAACATAATGATTGCATTGGTTAAAGGTGCATTTCTATACTGCTGAGTGTTCCAGTGAGCACTGTTGGAGCCATTATTCAGAAGTGGAAAGAACATCCTTTTACCATAAACCGGCCATGACCAGGAGCTCCTCGCAAGATTTCTGACAGAGGAGCCAAAAGAATTGTCAGACGAGCTATTCAAGAGTCAAAGACCACTTGTGGACAGCTCCAGGAAGACCTGAAATTAGCAGGCACTGCTTTTTCAAAGAAAACAATAAGTAATGCACTCAACTCAACATAAACACCATGTACTAACAGTATTGTCATTTTCTAAAGCTTGAAACAGTTGGCCATTGAAAATAAGTGGCGCTGTAGAGGGTGCGAAGGAAAGGATGTGGAGGCGAGGCACGAGCGTAGGTCAGCACAGATTCTTTATTGACCCTCTAACATGAATACAGCTTGTTGACCCCAGCGGCAACGCTGGGGCCCTCTTGGATGGTCTTGAGAGTAGAGAGTAGAGCGTAGAGAGAGAGAGCTAAACAAGCTCTTTTATGCCGTGATACAGACAGAGAGAATGCATGGCACATTAGCATATCAATTGTCATCTAATACACATCGGTCAATACACATGATTAGCATGACATTGGTTGGCTCGAGGACGCGTTCATACAATCCCATCTGACTGCTTCCTGTGGTTCCCTGTCCACATGTAAATTGTCCTCTGCTTCTTCCAGCCCTGCTGCTGGGTGTGAAGAAAGCTCCAGAAGAATGTCCCAGAGGAATGTCTCCCTGCTGTGTTAAGTGTCACCACAGCGCTAGCTTTCTTTACTCACTAAAACTTACCAAGCAGAAGCAGGCAGTAAATGTCGCAGCTCCTGGGTGTTTCAGTTTCAAATGCTCATGTATCACTGTAGTGCTGCTGTGGTAAGGTAAGTCTGCTTTGTAGAGTCTGCATTTTTCTTGTTTCTTTTTTTTGTTTTCTGTGAAATTTTCCCATACAGGGCATCTGAAAAGTATTCACAGCCCTTCACTTTTTCCACATTTTATGTTACAGCCTGATTCCAAAAGGGATTAAATTCCTTTTTTCCTCAAAATTCTACACACAACACCCCATAATGACGATGTGAAAAAAGTTTTTTTTTTTTTTTTTTTTTTTGGGAGATTTTTGCAAATTTATTGAAAACAAAAAACTAAGAAATCACATGTACATTAGTAATATCTGCCTTTGCTCAATACTTTGTTGATGCACCTTTGGCAGCAATTACATCCTCGTCTTTTTGAATATGATGCCACAAGCTTGGCACACCTATCTTTGGGAAGTTTCGCCCATTCCTCCTTGCAGCACCTCTCAAGCTCCATCAGGTTGGATGGGAAGAGTCGGTACACAGCCATTTTTAGAGCTGTCCGGAGGTGTTCAAATGGATTCAAGTCTGGGCTCTGGCTGGACCACTCAAGGACATTCACAGAGTTGTCCTGAAGCCACTCCTTTGATATCTTGGTTGTGTGCTTAGAGTCATTGTCCTGCTGAAAGATGAACCGTTGCCCCAGTCTGAGGTCAAGAGTGCTCTGGAGCAGGTTTTCATGCAGGATGTCTCTGTACATTGCTGCATTCAACTTTCCCTCTATCCTGACAAGTCTCCTAGTTCCTGCCACTTAAAAACATCCCCACAGCATGATGCTGCCACCACTATGCTTCACTGTAGGGATGGTATTGGCCTGGTGATGACCAATGTGTCATGATCCGAGCGCCGATCTCGTCCGCGCTCGGGCTATGCATCATCTCTGCCGGCCTTGACAGCTGTGGATTACATTCTGGCTCCACCGGGCTCTTATTGTGACAGCGCTCGGTGGGGTTTCCGGCTGTCGAGGTCGATCAGCTGTTCTGCATTACCGCTTGTTAGTCGCCGGCTTTATTAGCGGGCGCTGACAGCTGGTTGATGCTGGATTATCGTCGAACATTCCTCGTCCGTGTCAGTTTCGTGTTCTTGTTCATGCCATAGTTAAGGTCGTAGTGGCTGGGATTAGCCCTACGATCCCTTGTACTTAGTAGTGTGTGTTTTTGCCCACAGTGGCTCATAGCTTTGTGTCTCGTCTTGTCTTGTTAATAAAACATCAAATGCAAAACTCGCTGGCGACTTTTGGCATCTTATGGTGGCCCGCGAGGGTCACTGCATGACACAATGTCTGGTTTCCTCCAAGCATGACACCTGGCATTCATGCCAAAGAATTCAGTCTTTTTCATCAGACCAAAGAATTTTGGTTCTCATTGTCTGAGAGTCCTTCAGGTGCCTTTTGGCAGACTTCAGGCGGGCTGCCCTGTGCCTTTTACTAAGGAGTGGCTTCCATCTGGCCACTCTACCATACAGGCCTGATTGGTGGATTGCTGCAGGGATCGTTGTCCTTCTGGAAGGTTCTCTCCACAGAGGAATGCTGGAGCTTTGACAGAGCGACCATCGGGTTCTTGGTCACCTCCCTGACTAAGGCACTGCTCCCCCGCTCGCTCAATTTAGAGGGCCGGCCAGCTCCTAGGAAAAGTCCTGGTGGTTACGAACTTCCATTTATGGATAACGGAGGCCAGTGTGCTCTTTCGGACCTTCAAAGCAGCAGAAATTTTCTGTTGTGGTGACACTAAACACAGCAGGGAGACATTCCTCTGGGACATTCTTCTGGAGCTTTCTTCACACCCAGCAGCAGGGCTGGAAGTAGCAGAGGACAATTTACATGCGGACAGGGAACCACAGGAAGCAGCCAGACGGGACTGTATGCATGCATCCTCGAGCCAACCAATGTCATGCTAATCAGGTGTATTGACTGATGTGTATTAGATGACAATTGATATGCTAATGTGCCATGCATTCTCTCTGTTTGTATCACGGTATAAAAGAGCTTGTTTCACTCTCAGCTTTCTCTCTCTACTCTCTACTCTCATCTCCATCCAACCGGACCCCAGCGGGCAACGCTGGGGTCAACAGGCTGTATTCATGTTAGAGGGTCAATAAAGAATCTGTGCTGACCTACGCTCGTGCCTCGCCTCCACATCCTTTCCTTTGCACCCTCTACACTGCACCCTTCTCCAGATTTGTACCTCGAGACAATTCTGTCCCTGAGGTCTACAGACAGTTCCTTTGACGTCATGCTTGGTTTGTGCTCTGACATTCAAGATTCAAAGATTTTATTTGTCAGTACTACTATACGTACAGGACATACAGGAGAATTGAAATAGCATTTCTCTCTCTTCAGTGGTGTGCGCAATATAAAAAAAGAAAAAGGAATAAGGCTGGAAAAACAGCAGTCTATATACAATAATGCTACCCGTAGTGCAAATGGTGACAAAAGATAGACCCAAACCTCCCATAGTGCAAATAAAGATAAATGATGAAACCCAGCAATCCTATATACAGGAAAAAGTAGAGTAGTAATACTCGTAGTTGCAAGTTCACTGTGGTAGTGTAGGTGCAGACAGTGACAGATTGGACTTCACATGATCGATATTGCAATAACGGACAGCAGCAGGTATGGCATTTGTGCAAATGGTTGCGATAAGCTACAGAGACATACAGCAGCAGATGTATTACTGTTGGTGTGCCAGTCTTTCTGTGCCAGCAGCTGAGGTAGTTACTGTGCGAGAGAGTGCTTTACGGGGGGTAGACAGAGTTCAGAGTCCTGGTGGCCTAGTGAACAAAGCTGTGTTTAGCAGTCTTGTGGAGTGCACTGTCAACTGTGGGACCTTATCTAGTAGACAGGTGTGCCTTTCCAACTCTTGTCCAGTCAACTGAATTTGCCACAGGTGGACTCCAAATAAGTTGTTGAAACATCTCAAGGATGATCAGTGGAAACAGGAGGCATCTGAGCTCAATTGTGAGCTTCATGGTAAAGGCTGTGAATACTTACGTACAGTACATGTGATTTCTTAGTTTTTATTTTTAATAAATTGGCAAAAAAACTTTCACATTGTCATTATGGGGTATTGTGTGTAGAATTTTGAGGGGAAAAAATTAATCCATTTTGGAATAAGGCTGTAACATAACAAAATGTAGAAAAAGTGAAGTGCTGTGAATACTTTATGGATGCACTGTACTATAGAAAGTTTGGGTCTGCTTTTTTTTTTTTTTTAAGCTCCACTTCAAGTTGTTTGTCTTTTCGCTTCGCCATGCTGTGCTCCTCTTTTTTCTTCCCTGGAAATTGTTCACGCATGCCCGTCAACAGAGGTGCTACTGCCCGTAGCAGTTCCAGTCGTGCGTTGCAGCTGCAACTGAACATTTCCGCGGCATGCATATAAACTTTAAAACTAAACGATTTGTCGACAATAAAAATCTGTGTCAACAAATTTTTATTACTGACGTTATCGACAACGTCAACTAATCGTTTCAGCCCCATCTCAGGGAGAAGGTACCGGAGTCTACGGGCCCACTCCACAAGTCTGCTAAACAGCTTTGTTCACCAGCCCATCAGGACCCTGAACTTTGCCCCCCCCCCCCAACACCCCCTGCCCCTGGACTGTTACACACTCACCCAAACAACAACTCTATCTCAGCTATTTGCACAGAAAGACTTGGAACATCAACAGTACCACATCTGCTGCTGTATGTCTTGCACCTTACTGCAAACATTTGCACAAATTCCATACCTGCTGCTGTCATTGCAATACTGATCATGCGCAGACCAATCTGTCATTGTCTGCACACCCGTTACCGCATTGAACTTGTAACTTACCGGTATTACGGTTTACTGTACATAGTATTGCTGCATTTTTACCGTTATTTGCACTATGGATAGCATTACTGTACATAGATTGTTGTTGTTGTTGATCCTTATTCCTTCTTGTCTTATGTATTGTGCACACCACTAAGAGAGAGAGAAATGGAATTTCAATTCTACTGGATGTCCTGTACACATAGAAGTATTGGCAAATAAAAATATTTGAATCTTTGAATAACTGCACTCCAACTTCACTGGATATGTCCATCCATCCATCCATCCATCTTCTTCTGCTTAATCCTTTTTGGGTCGCGGGGGGGTGGGGGGGGGCTGGAGCCTATCCCAGCATCTTTGGGTGAGAGGCAGGGTACACCCTGGACAGATCACCAGTCCATCGCAGGGCCAACACAGAGAGACAGACAACCATTCACTCTCACTGTCATACCTAAGGACAATTTAGAATCCCCAGTTTGATGCCAATTTACCTAACTTGCATGTTTTTGGCATGTGAAATGTTTGTTTATTAATTGGGTCTTGATTGCCAATGAATTCTTTGTATATTTGTCTGGACCCAAATGTTTTATCTTTTGCGTCAATAAAATAACTAAGTATCACTCTGCTTCAAAGGTGTTCATGTTAATGTTAATCATGTTAATTACTAACAGTAATTTACACTTCGACTCTCTGACAATTGCAGTACTGTTTTGGATACCTTAATTTACACAGTGAGGCACTGTCTGACAAGAAATTATACATCTGTGACCCGGAAGTCTCACCCTTTTGAAAAAACTGTTTCCATCTACCTGTATACCCTTCCGTCATTAAACTCATCAAGCTATTTCACGTCTGTTTAAAAAAAAAAAAAAAAAAAATAGGCAGTGCTAGAGTTTGATTTATTTTTATTTATATACAGTGGGGCAAAAAAGTATTTAGTCAGCCACCAATTGTGCAAGTTCTCCCACTTAAAAGATGAGAGAGGTCTCCAATTTTCATCATAGGTATACCTCAACTATGAGAGACAATATGAGAAAAAAAAATCCAGAAAATCACATTGAAGGATTTTTAATGAATTAATTGGTAAACTCCTTGGTAAAATAAGTATTTGGTCACCTACAAACAAGCAAGATTTCTGGCTCTCACAGACCTGTAACTTCTTCTTTAAGAGGCTCCTCTGTCCTCCACTCGTTACCTGTATTAATGGCACCTGTTTGAACTCTTTATCAGTATAAAAGACATCTGTCCACACCTCAAACAGTCAGACTCCAAACTCCACTATGGCCAAGACCAAAGAGCTGTCAAAGGACACCAGAAACAAAATTGTAGATCTGCACCAGGCTGGGAAGACTGAATCTGCAATAGGTAAGCAGCTTGGTGTGAAGAAATCAACTGTGGGAGCAATTATTAGAAAATGGAAGACAGACAAGACCACTGATAATCTCCCTCGATCTGGGGCTCCATACAAGATCTCAGCCCGTGAGGTCAAAATTATCACGAGAACGGTGAGCAAAAATCCCAGAACCACATGGGACCAAAGTAAGAAAGGCTACATCAGTAACACACTATGCCGCCAGGGACTCAAATCCTGCAGTGCCAGACGTGTCCCCCTGCTTAAGCCAGTACATCTCCAGGCCCGTCTGAAGTTTGCTAGAGAGCATTTGGATGATCCAGAAGAGGATTGGGAGAATGTCATATGGTCAGATGAAACCAAAATAGAACTTTTTGGTAAAAACTCAACTTGTCATGTTTGGAGGAGAAAGAACACCACACCTACTGTGAAGCATGGGGGTGGAAACATCCTACTTTGGGGCTGTTTTTCTGCAAAGGGACCAGGACGACTGATCCGTGTAAAGGAAAGAATGAATGGGGCCATGTATCGTGAGATTTTGAGTGAAAACCTCCTTCCATCAGCAAGGGCATTGAAGATGAAACGTGGCTGGGTCTTTCAGCATGACAATGATCCCAAACACACTGCCTGGGCAACGAAGGAGTGGCTTCGTAAGAAGCATTTCAAGGTCCTGGAGTGGCCTAGCCAGTCTCCAGATCTTAACCCCATAGAAAATCTTTGGAGGGAGTTGAAAGTCCGTGTTGCCCAGCGACAGCCCCAAAACATCACTGCTCTAGAGGAGATCTGCATGGAGGAATGGGCCAAAATACCAGCAACAGTGTGTGAAAACCTTGTGAAGACATACGGAAAACGTTTGACCTCTGTCATTGCCAACAAAGGGTATATAACAAAGTATTGAGATGAACTTTTGTTATTGACCAAATACTTATTTTACCGAGGAATTTACCAATTAATTCATTAAAAATCCTTCAATGTGATTTTCTGGATTTTTTTTTCTCATTTTGTCTCTCATAGTTGAGGTATACCTATGACGAAAATTGGAGACCTCTCTCATCTTTTAAGTGGGAGAACTTGCACAATTGGTGGCTGACTAAATACTTTTTTTCCCCACTGTATATATATTTTTTTTATTACTTAATTTGTACCCGTAGGTAGATTTGTTTTGCAGTCTGGTGACAAACCACCAGCTGCCGGTCGCTGCGTGCGCAAGCGCCCCTTAACTCCCTAAGAGTTTGATTTATTGTCTCAATTAACAAACCACAATACCTTTGTGGTGATGGACTCTTTTTCATCTAAAAATGCGAGGAAAAGTGAGCAAAGTTTGCTAAATCACAGTGGTGCAGTGGTTAGCACTGTTGCCTTACAGCTAGAAGGTTCCTGGTTCGAATCCCCAGGTTGGCAGGGGTTGGAACCTTTCTGTGTGGAGTTTGCATGTTCTCCCTGTGCTGCGTGGGTTTACTCCGGGGGCTCCGGTTTCCTCCCACAATCCAAAGACATGCATGTTAGGTTAATTGGTTGTTCTAAATTGTCCCTAGATATCTGTTTCCTATAGGCCCTTAGAATAGAGGGTTAGTATTAGTGAAAGCGCTTTGAGTGGTCTTTGTGACTAGAAAAGCGCTATATAAGTGCAGGTTAGTTAGTTAGTTAGTTAGTAAATCGCTAGCATGCTAACTACTAGGCACCGGCTAGCTACCGTTGGTGTTCTGACGACCGGCATTGGATACATTTTCATTTGGGGTCTTCTGCAGTACTGACTCAACAGGCATATGTTTTATAAACACTTATTACTTTTGCACTTGACAGTATTTAATTTGTTTACATGTGTGAAATGACAATAGACATCTTCATGCTGATTGAGATGTTTAGCAACAGTTACTGGCTACATTTAGAAGGGATTTTTTCTCAGCTGCACAAAATAACTGGTTAAACAACCAAATCATAATATTTTGTTGAGTATTGCTGTCATTTAATAAATTGTGCTTGCTGGAACTGTTGTATAAAAGCAATATTACACTCGACGTTGTTACGGTATCAATTTATATAGAGGGGATGCACCGGAACAGAATTCTTGGTGGTTACAGGACAGTTACCATAGCAACACAACACTGAGTGGCAATCACATGTGACAGCTTTATTTTGTATGCAGCAGACGTAAAAATCACATAAAATATTTAGTCACAACAGTACAGAGTATCTTTTTTTATTTTAGATGTTAAAACCACACCATTGACTTGACTGTAGTGATGTGTGGGTAAAGACCAAGGAGCACATTGTAACCCTTGCCTTACGTTAATTAGGTAAGGGAAATTATAAAGTGTAGACCAGTTGCTAGGTTCGTAAGGATTACAATAGGGAATTAAAATGAGTGTGGAATGAAATAGCTGGAGGCAAGAAATGAGCAATTCATGGCTGTTATTATTAAAGATAAAGAGAACAAAATATACAAACAATTTACAAATATACAAATATTGAGTTGTTACCACTTTGAATTTTGGGCACTGGAGAGAGGAAGGATGTTCTTCAACTGAGATCTTGGTTCACATCTCGGTTCAGTCTCGGGTCAGGTCTCGGGTCAGGCTCGCCATCTCCATTCGGAGAGAATCCAGGATCCAGAAGGTTCTTAATCAGCAACCAAAAAAAACCTAGCCTGCACAACAATAATGGTATTATTGTTTACAGCTAGAGTAATTCATTTTCCAATCTCTTCTTATATAACACTATAGCTTAGTGTTTAAATTCTTCCCTCATATTACTATTGTTACAATCCAGTAATATAGTAATATCTTACAATTCACATTTCACATCTTACATCTTACATGCATGTGTTCTTTTCTCACAATCTCTCTGGTAGCACATGAAATACTTTTTTTTTCTCATGTAACCAATTAAATGAATTTCTCTTTTTATCTCTACATCATTTAACCATGAAATTATGATTAATCCTTTTTAACCTTGTCTTTGTAAATCATTAAATGAAATACAATTAATTTATCACATAACCAGGGAATATACTGTCCCATTACTTCCAATATTCCCTTTTAAAATCAGTAAAACCCTGTCTGAGCTACTGGATTTAGCACAACCTATGAATTTACATAGGAAACCAACAAAATGTGCTTTTAGCATCAAACTACACATTATATTCGACAGAAATAGTGCAAAAGAACTAAGAGTACTTCAGCATACTGTTGGGAACTGAAATCACATTTAGGAAAACCATACAGGCACAAAAATAGCCTTTTCCATTGCTTTTAAACAGAAAAAAATCCACTCGTGATTAGCATTAGCATAACGCTAACATTAGCATGCGTTAGCATGCTTCACTTAGTACACACTCGGTTTTCACTCACCAAGATGAGATATCAGCATGAATGCAGCTCATGAAGCAGAGTGATGAACGCAGCTCGATCCACACAGATCGTCCACAGCCTCTCTCGTCCACTCTCAGATCGCAAAAGACCCAAAAACCGGGTGCGCGCCTCGGCACTCTGCTCGGAAGGCGGGGCTAATATCGCTCTTAACTAATGAAAAGACCACGATCGCCCAACGTGACCATGAAACGGGAATTTAAAAGTTGGATAACAAGGATCACACTTCCTCTTCCCAAAATAATCATTTTTCAAAATAAAATCACACAATTGTATTAATACAAATGAAATCTGAGAAAAAGGGTCATTTTCTCAGCTGGGTTACACCCTCCCGCGCTAAATATCATGCACGTTCCGTTGCATGTGTAACCAAGACTGTCCATCGTCAGTGTTTAGAAACTCTGAGAAGGCTGTATTCAAACATTGAAAAAGGGACTTAACAACAGTCACTAGAGGATTTCCTAATTCAGGATACTCTCGTCTTTTTGGAAGTTGTCTGATTCTTTCAGATCGTCGTATTGGTTGAATTGTAATGTGTTCATTTTTGTCCATTTCATCAGGTAAATCATTTGATTGGTGTTCTTGTTCCTCAACTGAATTGTCAGAAGGTTCTACTAGTATTGTTGCTGTTTCATTTTCCACAGGTTTGTCATTCTCAGTATTGTCTCCATCCGGTATCATTTCCACAGGTGAATTATAGGAAAGTTCAATCTCATTTGCATTATGTTCCCTATCCGGTTCTGCATTGGCAGTGGTTTCAGGTAAGTCACAATCAGGTGGGTTTGTCAATTCCGGTGTTTGCAAAGGTTTTGGATAATCATGCACAGTAGTAAATCTGGTTATCTCCTCACGTGGGGAATCCTCAACCCACGGAATCAAAAATTCATTTTCAATTTCAGTTAACTCTTCGTGATCATTGTTCTCTGCAACAGCTGTTTGGCGTGTCTTAGGATGGTGAATAGGCTCTGGCTCAGGTGTTTCTGCTGTGGCAACAGGGAGGAAACTGCAGGGAAGCAAAAGGTCTCTGTGTAAAGTTCTTAAGGGACCTTGCTTTGACTTGGGTTTAACCGTGTAAACGGGTAAATTACCTGCACGTTTGACTACCACATGAATGTCGGCCTCCCATTTATCAGCAAGCTTATTTTTTCCACGCAGTCTCACATTTCTAACTAAAACCCTATCCCCAGGTTCAAGTTCAAAAACAGTGATTTTGCAGTCAAACCTGGCCCTGTTCTTGTCTGCAATCTTTTGTGCATTTTGTGAAGCTAACTTGTAGCTTTCTTTGAGCCTTTTCTTGAGATTTTCAACGTACTGCAAGTGAGTAACTTTCTGATCTTTGTTGAGAGGAAGTCCGAACGCTAGATCAACTGCCAATCTGGGTTTTCTACCAAACATTAATTCGTAGGGAGTAAACCCGGTTACATCACTGCGTGTGCAGTTGTATGCATGTACTAACGGCATAACATAGTCTTTCCAGTGGGACTTTTGTTTGGACTCAAGCGTTCCTAAGGTAGCGTTCGGTTGAATCTTTCAGTGGGGTTACCCCTGGGGTGGTATGGGGTTGTTCTTATTTTCTTTATGCCTGAGAGCTCACAAAGGTCTTTTATTAGTTTTGCCTCAAAATCAGGACCCTGATCACTGTGCAGGTGCTCAGGTATACCGTAGTGAACGATGAATTGATCCCACAGGCACCTGGCAACCGTTTTGGACCTTTGATTTGAGGTTGGCAACGCAAGGGCAAATTTAGTAAAATGATCAGTTATTACGAGAATATTGCTGGTATTGCTACTGTCTGGTTCCAGACTGAGAAAGACCATGCAGACTAGCTTTAAAGGTCGTGTGGTGGTTATGTTGACCAGGCTAGCCACATTTTCAGGAGGACTCTTCCTTCGTATGCACCAATCACATGTTTTTACCTTTTGCTCGACATCTGTTGCCATACGTGGCCAATAGAATCGTGTTCTGACCATATCAAGGGTTCTGTCAATACCTAAGTGGCCCATATCATTGTGCAGACTTTGGAGTACGGGAGCTCTGAGCTCCTCGGGAAGAACGAGCTGGTGGGTCACTTGGTCTCCATTTTGTCTTTTTCTGTACAACACTTCATTGTACATCTCCAATTTATGGAGTTCTCTGAGTAAAAGAGGGAGATCTGGGAGTTCTTCTCTAGCAGTCGGTGGGGGTGTTTGGCCATGTTCGATTTGTTCAATAACTTGTCTGATTGTCGAGTCCGCTCTTTGTTTGTCTTTGATTTCTGTTTGAGACAAGACAGGGATAGTTGGTAAGCCATTGTCTTGCTCCAAAACATACAAGTCTGGGATTGCGTCAGCTGAGATGGTAAGTGACTCTACAAGTGTAACACCACTATCCTGATTGTCATCACGGGTTTTAACAAGGTGGTTTTGACAGATGGCTTGGACAGCTTCATCATTTACAATCTCTGCGGTGTCACTGTCAGCTAGGTGACGCTCTACAAAGCGGCTTACACGCTCCTGCTCTTTCCTGGACTGGACATTGTTAATGAGTTCACCATGAGGACGTCTAGACAACCCATCTACGTCTAGGTTTTGCTTGCCTGCTCTATACTGTAACTTAAAGTTGTAGTTAGACAAAGCTGCAAGCCACCTGTAGCTTGTGGCGTCTAATTTAGCAGAGGTCAATATGTAGGTGAGTGGGTTACTATCTGTAACTACCGTGAACTGACCACCATACAAATAGTCGTGAAACTTTTCAGTGACTGACCATTTTAGAGCTAAAAACTCTAGCTTGTGAGCTGGATAACGTGCTTCACTCCTTGATAACCCATGACTGGCAAAAGCTATGGCTCTAAGCTGACCATCCTGCTCCTTATAGAGTGCTGCACCTAAGCCAGTGGTACTAGCATTGGTATGGAGTACGTAAGGCAGCTTCGGGTCTGCAAAGCCTAAGATAGGAGCTGATGTTAACTTTTCGATGATGGAGTCGAAAGCTTTTCGACAGTCTGTGGTCCATCGACTCTCAAATGGCAGTTTGGGATCAAAGAAGGTTTGGTCAGTGACTTTGGATTTTGACCTTTTGTTGAGTGGCGGGTAACCGCGTGTGAGGTCATTAAGAGGGCATACTATAGACGAGTACCCTTCAATGAAGCGTCTGTAGTACCCTGAGAACCCTAAAAAGGATCTCAGTTCCTTGAGATTCTTAGGCCGTGGCCAGGTCTTAAGGGCCTGAATCTTTTCGGGATCTGGCTCGACACCGCTTTCGGAGACTACATGACCTAGGTACCGGACTGTTGTTTGAAAAAATTTACATTTTTCCGGCGATAACTTTAGCCCGTACTCTTTAAGACGATGGAGTACCCGCATGAGTCGCCGTTCATGTTCTTTCAAACTATTTGAAAAGATGATGAGATCATCTAGAAAGACTAGCACCTCATTTAAGTTCATGTCACCGATGCAGCGCTCCATGAGCCGCTGAAAAGTGCTTGGGGTGTTGGTTATGCCCTGCGGCATGCGGTTGAACTCCCAGAATCCAAGGGGTCCAAGGGGTGTTACAAAAGCGGTCTTTCCTTTGTCTGCTTCTTCTACCTCAATCTGGTAATATCCAGACTTAAGATCGAGGACTGTAAACCACTTGGATCCTGTGAGTGCCGAGAGCGTCTCCTCTAGATTTGGGAGAGCGTAAGAGTCTTTTCTTGTTTGCAAATTGAGTTTGCGAAAGTCTATACATAGACGCACATCATTGTTTCGCTTCCTCACCACGACAATGGGGGACGAGTAGGGAGACTGGGACTCTCTTATCACACCTGCAGCGAGCAGCTCTTGAAGGTGTTTACGCACTGCCTCATGGTCTTGAGGGTGGATAGGGCGTGCACAGTGCTTAAAGGGAGTCGGATCGTGAAGACTGATGGAGTGTTTCACTTTGCTCGTACACCCAAAGTCCAAATCATGGAAAGCGAATACTTCCGGAATGTCATTTAGTTGTTTGGTTATTCGCTCTTTCCACTCCTGTGGAATCGGTGAGTCACCAAAGTTGAAACTCAGTTGTGTCTTGTTTGTAGCCGACTCATTTGCACTGACGACATTGTGTTGGGACAGGATACAATGGAAAGCTCCAAGTTCTGCGATGACACACGTGGACGGAATTGTGTCATCTTGCTCTGTTTCATTTGTAATCATTACAGGCACTTTGTGTGGAGCTCGGGAAGGAAGTGTTATCAGGCAAGTTTTAACACAAAGGCCACCAGGCAAGGAAGACTGAGAGGGGTGTTCAACTATAGCACAGGTGTCTGAGGTACAGTGAACGTTGGCAGACCCCTCTAAAACTACAGTTTTACCTGCTGGAACTACAACTGGAGCTTTGCTTGACAAGGTAACTAATCCAATGTTCCCATCTTTGTTCTTTGTATGTCTTAGTTCGAGAGTTTTCAACAGTGTCCTAAAACCGTAAGGGCTAGGTAAGTAATCAGGAGTCTTCATGTCTAAATACTTTCCATAAAGAACATCAAGTGTGTTTGTTCCCACTAACACTGGTGTCTGACTATTAGGATTGGCATCTGGAACAATGAGAGCTAAGGTTGGTATGTCAATCTCTGTGCATAAGGAGTCTTTTGGAAAGGTAATACACATCTCTATGTAACCTAAATAGGGGACGGGCTGACCTGCAGCGCCCTCTACTTCTAAAAGGTCATAGAGTGGTTTAAGGTTTTGATCGGGAAAGTTCTGTTTGTAAAATGACTCATTGACTGTAGTCACTTGTGACCCTGAGTCAAGAAGACAATGCACTTTAACATCAGAAATGCTAACTACAGCTGTGCATTTGGAGCCAACTAACCCTGTTGGTAGACTATACTTAGGTGGGTGGGTTAGTAACAGATTGCTTCAGGCTAGCGCGTTGCTTGTACTTAGTGGGACATGATTGTCTGGCTACAGTCTCCATTTGCCCCGTAATAGAGACTGTTCTTAGTTTAACCCGGTCTTTATTAG
This sequence comes from Pholidichthys leucotaenia, assembly GCA_020510985.1. Lineage (NCBI taxonomy): Eukaryota > Metazoa > Chordata > Actinopteri > Cichliformes > Pholidichthyidae > Pholidichthys > Pholidichthys leucotaenia. The sequence goes on along the minus strand of CM035843.1, from coordinate 197,254,111 downwards.
CTGCGGGATTTCCAGACCCCCATCTCTTTTGTTTCTCTTTAAACAGCTTACGCTTTTCAGTAACTAAAGCTGGGTTTGGTTTGTTTTCGCAGTTCGGCTTGATGTGGCCATCCTCTCCACATTGGAAACAGTACCACGGTTTGGGTGGGGTACTTTGAGTTTTGACCGTTTGTTCTGTGGGTTCCTTTGTCACTTTATTCGACTTTCGTTTCTCTTTTGGCTTTGTACTGGGTGTACTTTTTGAGTTTTGAGCTTTTGGTTTTGCAGTTAGTTTTGCTAGTTGAGTTTGAATTTCTGCAACTTGTTTTGAGAGTTCTTGAATTGAGTTTAACGTGATATTGTTCTCATTTTCATCTGAACTGCATTGCACAGTTTGCACGTGGGATTTTTTTTTTTGTTTTGTTTTTGTTACTTATTTGTACCCGTAGGTAGACTTGGTTTGCAGTCTGGTGACAAGCCACCGGCTGCTGGTCGCTGCGTGCGCGAGCGCCCTAAACCTACATGTTTTTGGTGTGCGGGAGGAAACCGGAGAAATCCCGGAGTAAACCCGCGCAACACGGGGAGAACATGCAAACTCCACACAGCTCACTGTTGGTCGGGGGCTGGGATCGAACCCACGATCTCATGATCCCCGCGATCCCCCGGCCGAGGGTAAAACTGTGCTGCCACAGTGCTAAACCACTGCGCCACCGTGCAGCCCAGTGGGATGCCACTTTTTGTTTTGAACTGCTCAAATGTTGTCTCATTCGCAAGTTTTTGGCAGCATTTTGGTCTTCTTCAGTACGTAGCAAGAGAAGCAAATCAGGAAAAGTTGGGGGATTTGTTCGTTTTTGTTTTAACTGGAGTGCAGTTAAAAGGGAATCATCCCAACAACCTCGACAAAACTGTGTGACAAGCAGCCTGTCAAAATCCTGGCTTGAAGCACCACCACGCGTCACAGTGTGAGTCAAAGCTACTTGAAGACATTGTAGATATGATGAGGGTTTCTCACCTGTGTTTTGGAAGGTGTCAATAAACTTGGCGTAAAGCTCTCCGCCATCTTGAACTGTACCATAAGCAGAATCTAACAGCTGAAGGTATTCTGATGGTGAGCTGCTGGGGTTCAAGTACTTGACTACATCAGCTGCTGGGGGTAAAAGAGACTCAAAGATCTTTTGGGATTGTTGCAATTTGGACATAGCAGGATCAGTCAAGATTAATTCTACACTGGAGCGCCAAGTATCATAATCTAGCTCATAAGTTGGTCGGGGGTCTTTGCCAGAAAAAGCTCCGAGCTTTTGTGAAAACGGCTGCACGGAAAAATCTTCCCTTTTTAAAATGTGCTCAACTACCACACATTGCACTTCTGGGGGATTTAAATCATGTGCAGAAATGGTGGGCATACTTCGAGCTGGGGTGCTCGCAGTGTGCTTTGACTGGTTAGTTGGTTGTGCACCTTGAATTCTGGACTCCGCTGCAGAAGGCTGAGGTTGAGGTTTATCCAAGAAAGCTTCAGGTAAGCTATCAGGTAACTTACCTTGCTCTGATTGATCATTTTCAGATTCTTTGATTGACTCAGAAATCTGTGACATCATGTCTTTCAGGACATCTGCAAAATCTCTGCCACTCATCTTCGCTAGGTTTTTAATGTTAGTGAGATATGACTTGGTCCTATCGTTCCCTACACGGTGCGTGTAAACACTGGCAGGAGATTGTATCATATAGCTGGCTCCACTATCAGATACATGAGTACATGGCAATGGGTCAAGAGCTTCAAAAGCAATACCCGAGTGATACTCAAAAATAGCACTCTGGGAAAACTCAGACTTACTATCTGCTACTTTTATGACTCTTGAAATCGATCCATACCGTTTCAAAAACTCAGTCACTTCATCAAGTTGCTCATCTCCAGCGATTTCACTCACTATCACTGCATTTGGAATTTTCACAGATTCACGTTCAACAATATCCATTTTGGGTACGTTATAGACTTGAAATAACGTAAGGGAGAGAAGAAAAAGGCTCCTGGCTGGTTCGCCACTTCTTATTGTAACCCTTGCCTTACGTTAATTAGGTAAGGGAAATTATTAAGTGTAGACCAGTTGCTAGGTTCGTAAGGATTACAATAGGGAATTAAAATGAGTGTGGAATGAAATGGCTGGAGGCAAGAAATGAGCAATTCATGGCTGTTATTATTAAAGATAAAGAGAACAAAATATACAATTTACAAATATACAAATATAACAACGGCCGGCATGACATAAAACCCCAAAAATGTCCTACTGAGCTCAGTGTTTGTTTGTCTTTTTGTTTTAGTCGTTTGACCAGTCAAGATATCTTGTATTTCCAGACTCAGGTTTCTTTTCCTCTTTTAAAGCGGCGGCTTGAGTTGTTACCACTTTGAATTTTGGGCACTGGAGAGAGGAAGGATGTTCTTCAGCTGAGATCTTGGTTCAGATCTCGGTTCAGTCTCGGTTCATTTCTCGGGTCAGGCTCGCCATCTCCATTCGGAGAGAATCCAGGATCCAGAAGGTTCTTAATCAGCAACCAAAAAAACCTAGCCTGCACAACAATAATGGTATTATTGTTTACAGCTAGAGTAATTCATTTTCCAATCTCTTCTTATATAACACTATAGCTTAGTGTTTAAATTCTTCCCTCATATTACTATTGTTACAATCCAGTAATATAGTAGTATCTTACAATTCACATTTCACATCTTACATCTTACATGCATGTGTTCTTTTCTCACAATCTCTCTGGTAGCACATGAAATACTTTTTTTTTCTCATGTAACCAATTAAATGAATTTCTCTTTTTATCTCTACATCATTTAACCATGAAATTATGATTAATCCTTTTTAACCTTGTCTTTGTAAATCATGAAATGAAATACAATTAATTTATCACATAACCAGGGAATATACTGTCCCATTACTTCCAATATTCCCTTTTAAAATCAGTAAAACCCTGTCTGAGCTACTGGGTTTAGCATAACCTATGAAGTTACATAGGAAACCAACAAAATGTGCTTTTAGCATCAAACTACACATTACATTCGACAGAAATAGTGCAAAAGAACTAAGAGTACTTCAGCATACTGCTGGGAACTGAAATCACATTTAGGAAAACCATACAGGCACAAAAATAGCCTTTTCCATTGCTTTTAAACAGAAAAAAATCCACTCGCGATTAGCATTAGCATAACGCTAACATTAGCATGCGTTAGCATGCTTCACTTAGTACACACTCGGTTTTCACTCACCAAGATGAGATATCAGCATGAACGCAGCAAAAGTCACAGCCTCACGGCCTCTCAAGCTCGTGCTCCCGTCAACTTAGGATAATAAAGGTTTCAAATTAGTGTTTGGATAGTGTTTAGATTTATTTACAGCATCTTTCTAAATTAAACTCACCAAGAAGACCCACAGGTCTCCACACAGATCGTCCACAGCCTCTCTCGTCCGCTCTCAGATCGCAAAAGACTGAAAAACCAGGTGCGCGCCTCAGCACTCTGCTTGGAAGGCGGGGCTAATATCGCTCTTAACGAATGAAAAGACCACGATTGCCCAACGTGACCATGAAACGGGAATTTAAAAGTTGGATAACGAGGATCACACTTCCTCTTCCCAAAATAATCGTTTTTCAAAATAAAATCACACAATTGTATTAATACAAATGAAATCTGAGAAAAAGGGTCATTTTCTCAGCTGGGTTACAACATGGTAAAGTGAAGAACTGATTCAGAGCCTTTAATTATGTATTTTTTTTTCAATTAATACAAGATGGAATGATAAGATTAGATCTCCACAGTGCAAGCAGGTACTCTGTGTACTGCTGTGATTTAATGCTGTATATTTTGTGTTTTAATATATACCCCCAATGCTGCCACTCATTTTTGCCACTCAGTGTGTAACTGCCATGAGTTCTGTACGGTGACATCATACGCATATCCTCTGTACTAACTACGGGTGTGATATTGTAATGCCAGGGCATTAGACATATCACACCTGCAGTTACTATATAAATTGATACTGTACTCCATTTTGTGTAATATTGCTTAATTATAGTACATGCATCATCCTTTTGAAATTGTTTTGCATGTCATCATGTTCCTGCACGTTACAGACAATATGAGGAAATATTGTATAGTACACTAATGGGAGTGCAAGAATGTATTGATTAGTGCAGTTGAATATGTTTGTCCACTCTAGACATGTCAATTTCCCCTGACTATGATTATATTCCATTTTAGCTGCAATGCTGTCACCACAGCAAATGGTTCCGATTATAGTTGATGCTCTACTTTCCACCAGATACGGTACTTTGCAGCACAGATCCAGCTCGCCGCAATGGTTCACTAAAAATATGCAACAAGTCTATTTTTGAGGGATGCTACATCCAGCACGCAAGGAAATACCGCAATATCTACTGTATTTAATAACTGTTTTGTTTTGTTTTTTGTTAAGAAACTATTTAGGACTTGGTTTTAAATGTCGCCTCTCTGTTTTATGAGTTCTACTCCTCCACAGTGACTCAGTGGTTAACACTGCTGCCTTACAGCAAGAGGATCTGCAACTGAACTCAGTTTCGATCCCAGGTCAAGAGCCGATTTCCTCCCACAATACAAAGATGTGCTAATGGCAGTGCTGAAGTGTAATTTCATTCAACTGTGCATAGCTTGCTGTGTACATTGTGAATGACAATAAAGTTGGCTTTCTTTCTTTCCACCACTGTGTCTAAGGACATAACATGCAAACACAGAATTAAAACTGACATAATGAAAGCACACATGAAGTCAGGTGGACAGCGGCACATCTTTCTTGCTTGTTATGTGATTGCAAGATAACATGATAACCTCGGTCTCTCTGGAACTCCTATGTTATTTTTTTAATGTGACTCTCGTGTGATCTTGACATGTGACCCTTGTCCTGATCTGTGCTTCTTCAGAGCACAAAGGCAGCCGGTGGGGACTGCCACAAAGCTGAGACTCCACTACGATCATAGCGGAACACAGCTGCCATCAGTGAAGATTGGGGGTGATGTGTGCTTTCGCGTCTAGCCCTTTTGGTCTGGACTTTCAAACTCTTCGGTCTGATTCCGATCTAAATTTTAGGTGTGAAACCTCCCTTGAATCGTGATCCTGACCTTATTTTCTTCTTCTTTTTTTAGCTGCTCCCTTTAGGGGTCACCACAGTGGATCATCTGTCTTCATCTCACCCTATCCCTTCATCTTCCTCTGTAACACCAACCCTCTCCATGTCCTCCTTCACTACATCCATGAATCTTCTCTGTGTTCTTCCTCTTTTCCTCCTGTGTAATGGCTCCATCTTCAACATCCTTTGTCCAATATCTCCACTATCCCTCCTCTGCACATGTCCAAACCATCTCAGCCTTGCCTCTGAAGGTAGACAAAATGTTTGCCAGACAAAATGTTGTCTGGCAAAAAGAGGTGGTTTCAGTCAGGCTCAAACTGAACCTTAGTTGTGTGTGTGTGTGTGTGTGTGTGTGTGTGTGTGTGTGTGTGTGCGCGCGCGCGTGTGCATGTGTGTGTGTGTGAGAGTGAGAGAGAGAGAGAGAGAGAGAGAGTGAGTAAGCAATTTTCAGAAAAGTTCTGACTTTGACCAAATGTAGGAAGTTAGGGCAGCCGACAAGGGGGAAAATGAGCCATGGTAGCACTTGGAGAGAGGAAATACGGCCATTAGCGGCATAAATAGTCACTGGAAAAAAATCATGAAAATATTGAAACTTCTCAGATATTTTCAGAGGATGTGACAGATGTTTTTGTAAAAAAAAAAAAAGAAATCTGACGAGCTATGCCACTTGAAAATCATCACAGCTGATGAGCACACACGTCCTTTTTAATGAAAACCTGGATAATATTGTAGCCTCACCAGCTTTAACTTAAAGTGCAGTTACCAATGTGTCCAGAGCTGCAGAAACCTATTTGGAGGGTGGCTAGCATGTTTGCTAACTACCGGTCTGTACTAACAACACCAAAGTCGTCTTGACAACAGGGTGTAGGTGCAGTCACATAAAGTTGTTTAGTTCACTTGGCAAAGGAGCAGTGTGAAAACACATTTCTTATGCTCATTTTGACTAATATACATACCAACTGCCATAAGAGCCTAAATTGAGCTGGCTGGTGGCTGGGAGACTGGTGATGTATAAAATTATACAATAATAGTAATAATGGTAATATTAAGCAGATGATGCATGTTTTTTGGGACAAGCGCTCAGAAGACTCCGAACATAGACACTGATCATCTGAAATTTTGTTTCACTTGAGCATGTCTCCTTTAGGATTTAGTTGTGCTAATTTATCACCGTACACTTGTCAAACTGAGGTTGATGAAGTTTTCTCACTGGAGCTTGGTTGGGTTTAGTGAAATATATTGCTTTGAATAGCTACAGGGCAAGCCCAGCAATAATTCATATACTCTAGACTTCATACATGCGTAAATATGCACATTTTGAGCAGTATTTCTCAGCTGTCTAATTTTGCGTACTTTATCGTTACCTTGTATTAGTTCAATCACACTGACCTAAATTGTGTTTATTAGACAAACTTGAGGTCTTTTGCTGCACTGGCTGTCAATCTTCAGCAGAACAAAAATACATGAAGACGCAGAGTGAAATATAGTGTGTATGTATACACCTTTGTGCTTCTGTTCGGTTGGTTCAGTCTTTGTGAGCCTGTTCATAGCATAATGAAGGATGTGTTGCTGATATCAGCTGCATGTGTTTTTACAGGAAAGCAGGATATTAGCACACCGTGAGATTAAATGCATTAGACAGTGATTGAATTCTGCTGGAAAGGATATACTTTAGAGTCTATAAGGATATAATACATGCATACTTGGATTTTCTTCCCATTATGATGGAAATTGCGTCAATTACTTCTGTTTACAGTGCAAAAAGAATCAAAGGCTTTTACTGATATTGGATTTGAAGTTTTTAAATCCTGGAGCTGGAGAATTGGTGAAAATGAGGATACTAGCATTTCGGAATCTTTCAGTTTTTACTTGAAGGTTTTAGTCAAATTAAAACGTTATCTATATAGTACCAACTCACAACAACAGTCAAATCAAGATACTTTACATTGGGGGGCTAAGGACAAAGACACCCCAACAGCTGGGAGAGCAAGAACACAGTAATGGTGGGAGGGAAAAATCCCTGTAATCTGGAAGAAATCTCTGGCAGAACCAGGCTTAGGAAGGGGCAGTTATCTTTTGCAATTGGTTGGGGCCAGATATTAGACAGACAGATAAAATATTGACCAATCCCAAAACTGATTGGTGTGTTGCAGCATCTTATGGCGCTGCCACCGTTGTTCTGGTTGTTCAGGTTCAGGTTACTTTATTTGTACCCGTAAGTAGATTTGTTTTGCAGTCTGGTGACATCCATATTTACAAGCCACAAATTACATTCAACATAGACACAAACACAGGCACACATGAAGCTGACTACAAACATGATAAAAATACTCAAGGCTCCATCAGTCAGGGTATAAAGACAAAGAGATGGGAGAAAAATCAGAGGTAAGAGAGAAGGGTCATATTAAAAAGTTAAAAACTAGTCAAAGAGGTTAAAAACTCAAAGGTCTAAAACCCAATAAAATATTTAGAACCCAAATAACATCCTACAAAAATAAGTAAATATAAAATGGAGTTAATAAATAGGTACCTAAATTATGTGCAATATATTGGTACAACTTGTTCAACTCTTTGACAGCAGCAGGAACAAAGCTGTTTTTGTAGCGCTGGGTTTTACTTTTTGGGACAGCAAACCTCCGTCTTGAGGGAAGAAGCTGAAAGTTGCAGTGCAAAGGGTGGGAGTCATCATTTAAAATGGAGGTAGCCATCCTCTGTACTTGTCTGGTGTACAGGGATGTCAGGCTCAGCTGTGACTCACCAAGCAAACGACTGGACCATCTAACTACTACTAACTAACTAACTAACCTGCACTTATATAGCGCTTTTCTAGTCACAAAGACCACTCAAAGCGCTTTCACTAGTACTAACCCTCTATTCTAAGGGCATATAGGAAACGGATATCAACCTACCTGATCCAAGGATTTCCTCTGTTTCAGTTTTATCTCACCAAACCATGACACTAAAGAAAAGGATAAAACAGATTCAATAAAAGCCCGATAAAACATTGTCATTATGGTTCGGTCAATTTGGAAGCGTGCAAGTTTTCTCAAGCAATGCAAATGTTGCTGACCCTTTTTGCACACCCTTTCACAGTTCTCTTCAAACTTTAAATTACTATCAATAATCGTCCCAAGATATTTGTAGGATTGTACACATTCGGTGGTGTGGCCTTTTAGTACGGTGACTTTGTGCCTGGGAGTTTTCCTCCTAAAGTCAATAATCATGTCTTTAGTTTTTGTCGTATTCAGCTGCAGGTAGGAATCCTCACACCAGTGAACAAAATCATCAACTACTGGGCTGTGGCCACTCTCACCATCCTGGAGGAGACTGACAATAACTGAGTCATCAGCATACTTTATAATGTGTCTGTTGTCATGTCTGCTCCAACACATGTTTGTGTACAGGATGAAGAGTAGTGGTGACAACACACACCCCTGAGGAGAGCCAGTAGAAGAGCACTTTAGGTCAAACAGTGTACCATTGACCCTTACTCTCTGCGTCCTGTTGGTTAAGAAATCCAGAATCCAACCCCACCAGATTATTGCTCAAATCAAATTGTTGCAGGAGCCTTTCAACTAAAATATGAGGTTGGATTGTATTAAAGGCGGAGGAAAAGTCCACAAATAAAAGCCTGGCGTGTGTCCCATTAAAATCCAGATGGATTAAAGCATGATAAACAGAGTAACAGTGGCATCCTCCACTCCTCTGTGAGGCCTATAGGCAAACTGCAAAGGATCCAGTGCATGCTCAGTCTGCTTTAGGACCTCACATCTGACCAGTTTTTCAAAAATTTTCATTAAAATTGAAGTCAAAGCAACTGGTCTAAAGTCGTTTACCATTTTAGGACAGCTGGATTTTGGAACGGGAACAACCACGGCATCTTTCCAGATCTTAGGCACATGTTGTGTCTGTAAGGACTTATTGAAAATGTAATGAAATATAGGACTCAGTTCATGTGCACAGGACTTTACCAAGCGCCCACATATTATCAGGGCCCTGACTTTTGTTCACTTTTACAGCACAGAACTCCCTTTTAACATCCTGCACCTCAATATTAAAGTGCTGATTGTCTTTGAGTTTCTCTTTCAAATCTTGGGTTTCTGTGCTAAAATCAAAGGAGTCAAAACGATCATAAAAACAATTAAGAGAATTAGCCAGCTCTGTGTCTGAATTAAAACCATCTAAAAACACACGATTGCTGCGTTCTGTGCTCTGAAGGCCTGCAATAGGTTTCATACTGGCCCAGGCTGAACCAAGTTTCTTTGTTGCCATCTTGCTTTCCAGCTCTGATTTATAATTCTGTTTTGCTCTTAAAATTTCGGCCTTCAGCTCTTTTGTGGCAACCTGTAGCTCAGAAACAGACCCCTGTTTAAAGGCAAGTGCTTTCCTCTGTAAGCAGGATTTAACTGATTTTGTAACCCATGGCTTGTTGTTGGGATATATTTTGACACGTTTACGTGGAACGATTGTATTTTTACAGAAAGCCATGTATGAGCATGTGACGTCCTCCAAAGAGTCCAAATCATCCCCGCAGGACAGTGTGAACATCTCCCAGTCTGTACAGTTAAAGCATTCCTGGAGGCTGTGCACTGAATTCTCTGTCCACACATCTATGTCTCTGGTCTTCACCTTGCCTCTTCTGAGAGCAGTTTTATATGTGGTTGTAGTTCCTTTTCTTTGTGGGCATTAGGTTGCCCTGGCTTGGACAGGTAATTTTAAATTTCATAATGACCAAAAACAATTGTGTGATGTTTGTCTGTCATGCTGAAGACCTGGGTTTAAATCCTCCTGGTAATGGGTTATTCTGAAGTACAACATTCCTCTTTTGGGTATTTGAACACAATGTAAGATAAGATAAGATAAGCCTTTTTTAGTCCCACAATGGGGAAATTCGAGGATTGCAACAGCACAGGAATAGCAACACTCAGAGCAATAATTAAGAAGATACGGAAGATATGAATAAGAGCAGTGGATATACATACATACACATAAATATATAAATATATATACAAAGTGTGGAGCATTGTAGCTAGATGGAATAAACAGCATAACCGTCTACTTAGTTATCCTACATGGTATGAATATGTACCCATACATATTGTCACCCTCCGTAGCGACTGATAGTGTCCTAGTTGTATATACTGGAGGGGACCATTGTGTAAGTCTATTGCGCCTTTTGCATTCAATACTATTAGGTCGTCAAATTTTTTAGTGCGTTTTTTTAGTGTCCCATTTCACAAAAGTGGGGCAGGGGCAGCGCGGTGGTGGAGTGGTTAGCACTGCTGCAGCCTAGCAACTCACCCTGGACAGATGTGTAGTGCACATCAAGTTTTAAATGCTGTACTACAGCTTCTGGAACTTCTTTCAAGCAGACATTTATCATTTCATAAAGTCAGAGTACAAGATGAAACAGTTGTGTGGTGGGGTGGTTAAGGTGAGCAAGAGGTCCCAAATCTTATTCTTCTGTACATGCAATTAGTTACAATTCTGTGAGATTTTCTTCTCAAAATAATGTTTGCAAAATTATTTTGATGGAACTCCAAGATTTGACCAAGTGAATGTCACTTCCTCTATAGCCTGAGTGGGACCACATTGCCTGCAACAGCTTTTTATCCACTGGTCGAAGCCCAAAGGGGTATTATGTCAGGGGTCAGTCCATCCGTCCATCCATCAGTCTGTCCCATCCATCCATCCATCCATCCATCTCCTTCCGCTTAATCCTTTTCGGGTTGCGGGGGTGCTGGAGCCTATCCCAGCATCTTTGGACAAGAGGCAGGGTGCACCCTGGACAGATCGCCAGTCCATCGCAGGGCCAACACAGAGAGACAGACAACCATTCACTCTCACAGACATACCGAAGGACAATTTATAATCCCCAGTTTGATGCCAATTAACCACTTGCACTCCGTTGTTCCGCGGGCGGGCAAGTCTCTGCGTCCTAGGGCACACGAGGGCGCACTCGTGCGCATGACGCATGATAAGGATATTGATGGTGGTGGTGTAGGTGGTGTGGCCTCCAAGCGCCACTGAAAAGAAAATCTGCAAACACAGCCGCGAACAGATTAGTTCATCTGATTGACCTCTCATTCGACTAATAAGAGCCTTGAATTGGGTTTCTGAAACCTTGAAGAACCAATGAATGAAAACCTAGGAAGGAGGACCCGCCTCCCAACGCTTTGAATGCAGTGAGCCAATTGAAGCAGAGAAGTTTGTGAGCTGTTTTTTTTTTAAGGCTGGGTGAAGACTGGCTGCTGCAGCGGATCAAAAAAGGATGCAGGAAGAGCTCCACAGACCTAGCAGCATGGAGACCATCCACAAATGCAACCTGTGTGACAGGGAGTGCCATTCGTGGATCGGCATGTTCGGCCACAGGCGGTGCTTATTTTGTATTGGTTCCAGCAGAGTAGACGTTATGATTTCTTCCATGGTCATTATAGACCGACGGAGGCTGACGACGAAGGCTGAGTGAAACACACGCCTTCGCCAGTCTTTTTTTAATTACTACTGTTATTTGTTTTGAAAATCGTTCGCCAATCGTTCGCCAAAAATCGCAATCATGGAAGCACAAAACCACAATAATGGAATTATGTTTTGATCGAGTCGCGAGACCAGAACCAGAGCGGACCAGCGTCGCGTTCGTCTGACAATGAGGAAGACAAGTTCGCCAAGACTCCGCTGTGAAGAGGTAAGGTGTTATAAGCTAAATTATTCTCTATCCTTGAAAAAACACACAGACACAGCCCTGAGTGTGACCTTTCCTTTGAGCCTAAAATGAAGCTTCTACATTGAATCATTCAAAAGTTAGACGTTTTTCCAAACTGTGCCATTTGGCACAATTTGGCACAGTTCCAAAACGCCTGGGAACAGCCTGAGAACAAAGCTGTGTAAAATATTCATTTTTTGTGGTATTGTTACCAAATTTGGATCTCAGCTGGATAACACTTGGTTCTACATTTCTGTTGCATTTTCCAGCCGGATCGGACAGCTGTGTGTTATTTACAAGCATTCGTATCCAAAAAAACACTGTCCAAATTTTTTTTCTTCAAGTTCAGTATGTTTAGATGACTGTAACTCAGTGGCCGGAGCACGTAGAGAGATTGTTTTTTTTTTTGCCAAAAAATTCGAAGTGTTTTCTTTTAAATGAGACCAACCCTATGAAGATGCTGCAAAGGGTTGAAGAACAGCTTTTGATTTACTTTGGGCACGTTATTTTTTGGCATTTTTAGGAAAATTGCCCGGAGTGCAAGTGGTTAACCTAACTTGCATGTTTTTGGCATGTCAGAATCAGAATCAGAATGAGATTTATAGCCATTGTTCATGTAGTACACAAACTAGGAATTTGTCTCGGTGCAATGCTGCAACATTAAACATGGAGTAGCACTAAAGATAAAAATAAAAAAACTATGCATGCAATAAAAGGTAGAATATGAATAAGTAATACTAATCTGTGCAATTTTTAAATATATTAACAAGCAGCAGATATTGTGGAGTTCCACATAGTGCAGTCAGTAGTGCAAAAAGAAAACAGTGATAATTGTCATGAGTCTGGTTGAGCTGCTGTACGTAATGCACGAGAGTCTATTAAGTCACTTAGTGTTCAGCAGTCTGATGGCAGAGGGGAAGAAGCTGTTCATGTAGCGGGAGGTTTTAGTCTGAATGGACCGAAGTCTTCTGCCTGAGGGGAGGGGGGCAAACACTGCGTGTCCAGGGTGTGAAGGGTCGACTATGATCCGACCTGCACGCCTCCGGGTCCTGGAGATGTACAGGTCCTGGAGGGATGGGAGCTTGCAGCCGATCACCTTCTCAGCAGCGCGCAAAACGCACTGCAGTCTTAGTCTGTCCCTGGCGGTGGCTCCTGCGTACCACACGGTGATGGAGGTGGTGAGGATGGACTCGATGATGGCCGTGTAGAACTGCACCAACATCTTGGTGGGTAGCTTGAGCTCCCTCAGCTGCCGCAGGAAGAACATCCTCTGCTGGGCCTTTTTGATGAGGGAGCTGATGGTCGGCTCCCACTTTTGGTCCCGGGTGATGGTGGTGCCCAGGAAGCGGAAGGAATCCGCAGTGGTGATGGGAGAGTCTGTGAGGGTAAGGGGAGGCAGAGGGGCTGTGACTTTTCTAAAGTCCACAATCATCTCCATTGTCTTCAGAGCGTTCAGCTGCAGGTTGTTGTGGCTGCACCAGGACGCCAGCTGGGCCACCTCTCTCCTGTAGACGGACTCGTCGCCATTGGAGATGAGCCCGATGAGGGTGGTGTCGTCCGGAAACTTGATTAGCTTAACAGACTGGTGGCTGGAGGTGCAGGAGTTGGTGTACAGGGAGAAGAGTAGGGGGGAAAGTACACAGCCCTGGGGTGATCCGGTGCTGATGCTAACAGAGTCTGAGACGGTCTTTCCCAGCCGCACATGCTGCCTCCGGTCCGTCAGGAAGTCGGTGATCCACCTGCAGAGGGAGTCAGGCACGTTGAGCAGGGACAGCTTGTCCTGGAGCAGAGCAGGGCGGATGGTATTGAATGCAGAGCTGAAGTCCACAAACAGGATCCTGACGTAGGTTCCCGGGGAGTCCAGGTGCTGCAGGATGGAGTGGAGGGCCAGGTTGACTGCGTCGTCCACAGACCTGTTGGCTCTGTAGGTAAACTGCAGCGGGTCCAGGAGGGGAGTGGTGATGGTCTTGAGGTGGGGCAGGACCAGGCGCTCAAAGGACTTCATGACTACAGAGGTGAGCGCTACAGGTCTGTAGTCGTTAAGTCCAGTGATCCATGGCTTCTTGGGGACAGGGACGATGGTAGAGGTTTTGAGGCAGGCCGGCACGTGGCATGACTTCAGGGAGGTGTTAAAAATGTCTGTGAAGACAGGAGTCAGCTCCTCCGCACAGTGTCTCAGGGTGGGGGGAGACACGCCATCCGGACCGGGGGCCTTGCGCGGGTTCAGTCTGGAGAACTGTCTGTGCACGTCCTGCTCACTGATGGCAAGGGCAGGGGGGGGGGGGCGCCTTTGATGAAGTGGGGACCATGGAGGCAGTGGCGCTGGGGGGAGGGGGGGAGTTGGACACAGCTGACGAGGTGTCAAAACGGGCATAGTGTTGGGACAGTCTTTGACAAAGGGCTTTGTCATCCTGTCCTTTAGAAGCCTGAGGCCGATAGTTGGTGATTTGCCTCAGTCCTCTCCACACAGAAGCAGAGTCGTTAGCAGTGAACTGTTGCTGGAGTCTCTCAGAATACACAGATTTAGCTCTCCTCAGCTCTCTCCTAAACCGGTATTTGGCCTCCTTATAGCAGTCCCTGTCTCCACTTTTCAGCGCTGCTTCCTTCTCCTTCCTGATCTGTCTGAGCTTAGCTGTGAACCAGGGCTTGTCGTTGGAGTAACTCACCCTGGTGCGCGATGGAAGAATGCTCTCCTCACAAAAGTGGATATATGAGGTCACAGTGTCTGTGTATTCATCCAGATCATGCATGGCTCCTTTAAACATGTCCCAGTCAGTTATTTCCAAGCACGTGCGCAGCTCCTCCCCAGCTTCACTGGTCCATTTCCTCGTAGTGCTCACAACAGGTTTTGTGAGCTTCAGTCTCTGTCTGTATGTGGGAATCAGGTGGACCATCACGTGATCAGATAGTCCGAGCGCAGCGCGGGGAACAGCGCGATACGCGTCCTTAACTGTAGTGTAACAGTGATCCGTGAACAGTGATTTTTTTTTTTTTCTTGCCTTCTGATTGTTGCTCTGAGTGTTGCTATCCCTGTGCTGTTGCAATCCTGGAATTTCTCCGTTGTGGGACTAATAAAGGCTTATCTTATCTTATCTTATCTTATCCAGCATGTTCTCTCCTCTGGTGGGGCATTTAATAAACTGTTTGTGTCTGGGGAGTTCGTGGCTCAGGTTGCTCTGGTTAAAGTCGCCAACCACAATAACCAGAGAGTCCGGGAAAGTCCGCTCCGCTTGTTGAATGTGATCCGCGAGCGCGCGCTGAGCCTCGCGCACGTCCGTGTCGGGCGGGACATAAACAGCGGCCAGGATGAATGAAGCAAACTCACGCGGGGAATAAAATGGCTTGCAGTTGATGAATAAATATTCCAGAGCGGGAGAACAGTGTTGGGAGATCACAGTTACATCGGAGCACCAGCTGCTGTTGATGTAGAAGCAGACTCCTCCGCCTGTGGTCTTGCCGGAGAGCCCCGTGTCTCGATCAGCACGAAACAGCTGAAATCCCTCGAGGAGGAGTGCACTGTCCGGTGTCTTTTCCTTGAGCCAGGTCTCAGTGAAGCAGAGGGCACACGAGGTGGAGAGGTCCTTAAATCGCATCAGCAGTCTCAGTTCATCTACCTTGTTATAAAGAGAGTTGACATTGGACAGAAATATTCCAGGCAAAGCCATGCGCGTGCCTCTCCTGCGAAGCCGCATGAGGGCGCCCACTTGTCTTCCTCTCTTTTGCCGTCTCACTTTTTGGGCTAAAAAGTGAACCAGATCGGCGGCAGGAGCCAAAAAAACTGGGAGTAGGTCCGTGGGAGTGGAAGTCCTGATATTTAGTAGCTCTTCACGGGTGTAAGAGCAGGCAGACACACAATTGACGAACAAAAACAAACAAAAAAAAGCGCAGCGAAGCACCATGGCGACCACTGTGGGTGCCATCTTGGATGGCAAGGAGGAAATGGCATGTGGGAGGAAACCGGAGAAATCCTGGAGTAAACCCACGTAGACATGGGGAGAACATGCAAACTCCACACAGATCACTGTTGGCCGGGGGCTGGGATCGAACCCAGGATTCCCCGGCCAAGGGTGAGTTGCTATGCTGCAGCAGTGCTAACCACTCCACCACCGCGCTGCCCCGTCCCACTTTTGTGAAATCAACTCCTCCTACAGTTTTGGTCTGATTGTTTTGAAACTTGGTACTATGGTTTTGATTTTTGGTGGAATTGTAGCCCCTGACCTATGACCTCCTGTTTCACTTCACTTCATAGACGGTACCAGTCTTGTGAAATCAACTCCTTCTACAGTTTTGTTATCCCAGCCAGTCGAAGCCCAAAGGGGTCAACGAGTCCTTTGGGCAAAGCCCAAAGAGGGATTATGTTAGGGGTCAGTCCGTCCGTCCATTCATCCGTTTGTCCCACTTTTGTGAAATCAACTGCTCCTACAGTTTTGGTCCGATTGTTTTGAAACTTGGTACCATGGTTTGATATACACCAAGGATGCACATATTGCAGTTTGGTTCTGATCGGATGTTTTTTGTGGGAATTGTAGCCCCTGACCTATGACCTCCTGTTTCACCTCACTTCATAGACAGTAACAGTCTTGTGAAACAAAAACAAAAAAAACAAAAACAAAGCAACAGATTTCATGCAGTTCTGTTAATGTTCCAAAAATCATGTTTATGAAATGTGTCAGCCAGTTTGTTTGTTAGTGGAACATTTTTTTTAGTGAGTGAGGAAGTCAGTGGGTGAGCCAAAGCAGTTGTGTGGTGTAGCGGTTAAGACGCTCATCTGTCATGCACGAGACCTCGGTTGAAATCCTCCTGGTAATATTCTGTTCTGGAAGGACAACATGCTTCTTCTAAGTGTAGTGCACATTAAGCTGTACTGCTACTGGGACTCCTTTCAATTGAACATTTACAATTTGAGAAAGACTGCAAGCTTAAAGCAGTTGTGTGGTGTAGAGGGTAAGGTGAGTGCTTGGTATGCAGGAGGTTCCAGGTTAGAATCTTGCCACAGAAGTCTTATTCTTCTGAACAACAATTGAAGTGCAGCATGGCTCTTCTGTGCATTTTAAATCAACACTAAGATTTTCACTTCAAAATAATATTTGCAAAATTATTTTGATGGTAGACTGCATTTGCCATGTCAATGTCACTTCCTCCCTAGCCTGAGTGGGCCCACATTGCCTTCAACAGCTCTTTTTTTAGCGTGATTACTGGGGGGGGCAGCAGATGCGGCCTCAGTCCCAGCAGCAAATCACAGAGCACGACTTTAGCTACCAATGTAGCACCTTGGGAGAGCCTGATTGTGTAGCATCTCAGACAAGAGACAGTGAGACTTAAAAGAGGGGTTTCTGCTGGAGTAGTGATTCTGTCTGTGCTTGAGATGTGAGAGTGTGTAATAAATCGTCTGAAACAAATCTGCCTCTTCATTTACACGCTCCACACTGGTGACCCAAGACGTATTATGGAACACGAGGCAAGATCCCCGGAGCCGGCCCTGACTGGAACCTCCAGCCACGCATGTGCGGTTTCAGTCAAGCTACCGGATTTCTGGCAGCACAACCCGCGCTCTTGGCTCCACTTCATCGAGGCTGAGTTCGCCCTCCGGTGGGTAACGGCAGATGACACCAAATTCTACCATGTGGTCGCAGCGCTCAACGCCCGCACAGCTCAGCACGTAGCGAGCCTGCTCGATCAGCCACCAGCCGGCAACAGATACGAGGCGCTCAAGGCTGCGCTCATCCAGCGCTACACGCTCTTGGACGGTGAGAGAGCAGAGAGGCTCCTGACGCGGACCGAGTTAGGAGATGGTTCGGCCGTAGACCTCATGGAGAAGATGCTGGCGTTAAGGGGCATGGACGACGAGCACTTTCTGTTTGCCCACCTCTTCCTCCGGAACCTTCCGACAGTGGCAAGAGCGGCCCTGGCCAATTCGCCGTTGCTGGCCGCGCGGGACTACCGTGCGCTAGCCCAGGAGGCAGACCGGATCATCATTGCCACCAGGGCGATCACAGTCAACGCGGCAGCGGCGGAGCCCAGCGAGACGACCAGAGGAGGCGAGGAGCCACCGACGGTAGCAGCAGCGGGGGCCAAGGAGCGCGAGGGAGACACTTCTACCACCGCCGCTTCGGAGAGAAGGCACGCAGATCTACGCCACCGTGCCAATTCAAGCGCTCGGGGAAACACCAAGACCGGGGGTCGGTAGCAGCTGCGACCCTCGGGGAAGAGAACAAGCTGCTCTCACTGACGGACGCACGCTTGGGGAGGCGTTTCCTCGTGGACACCGGAGCCCAGAAGAGCTTCATCCGGCCGACCTACGCTGACCGGCTGGCAGGATCTAGCGGCCCCGGGATGTTGGCAGCAAACGGCTCGGATATTAAGACCTTTGGTGAGAGGACTCTGCTCTTATCTCTACACGGCCGTACATATGAGTGGACTTTTGTCATAGCAGCACTGAATTACCATATACTGGGGGCTGATTTTCTGTGTGCACATGGTTTATTGGTTGATGTTGCTAACAGGCACCTAGTTAATGCACTGTCCTTTGACTCTCTCCCCTGTATAGCTCGAGTGACCCAGCCAACAGCACAAGCCAACGTCACAGCTACAGGCGGTAAGTTCCACACACTGCTCACTCAGTTCCCAGCACTCACGGTCCCGACGTTTTCGGCAGCCATCGCTAAACACGGGGTGGAGCACTTTATCACCACCACCGGGCCGCCCGTCTTTGCACGACCTTGGCGCTTGGACGCAGCTAAACTGGCCATAGCGCGCGAGGAGTTTGCCAACCTGGAAAGGCTGGGCATCATCAGGCGCTCAAACAGCCCATGGGCATCCCCGCTACACATGGTCCCTAAGGCTGAGGGTTCGTGGCGACCGTGCGGGGATTTCCGCAGGTTGAACAACGCCACAGCACACGACCGTTACCCAATTCCCCACATACAGGATTTTTCCGTTCACCTGGCCAGAGCGCGCATTTTTTCCAAAATAGACCTGGTCCACGGTTACCACCAAGTCCCAGTGCGCACTGAGGACATACCCAAAACAGCGGTAATAACTTTGTTCGGTTTATTCGAGTTCCTGCGCATGCCATTCGGGTTAAAAGGAGCGGCACAGACATTCCAGCGCATGATGGATGCAGTGCTGCGTGACCTCCCGTTAGTGTTTGTCTACCTGGATGATATCCTGGTAGCCAGTGCGTCCGAAGACGAACACGAAACCCACCTCACGACGGTTTTCCAGAGGTTGGAGGAGCATGGGTTAATAATCAACCCGGCGAAATGTCAGTTCGGCGTGACGGAGATTGAGTTTTTGGGGCACCGCGTCTCTCCCGAAGGAGTGATCCCGCTGCCTGACAAAGTGCGCACAGTGGCGGATTTTCCCCGACCTCAGACGGGGAAAGACAGGGCGCTGCAGGAATTTTTGGGAATGGTGAACTTTTATAACCGTTTCCTTCCCCACGCAGCGCAGCTCATGCAACCATTATACACCGCGCTCAAGAAACAGAAACCTGCGGACAGGGTCGAATGGCCCCCAGAGCGGGAGTGGGCGTTCTCGGAAGTTAAAGCAGCTCTGGCAAACGCCGCACTGCTGGCGCATCCAGACCCGACGGCCCGCATAGCGCTTACCACCGACGCTTCAGATGTGGCCATAGGGGCTGTCGTGGAGCAGCGCATCGCCGGGGCTTGGCAGCCGCTCACTTTTTTCAGCAGAACTTTGCGCGACAGCGAACGTAAATACAGCGCGTTCGACAGAGAGTTGCTGGCCCTTCACCTGGCCATTCGCCACTTCCAGTTCTGGCTGAAAGGGCGCAGCTTCACTGCGTTCGTAGACCACAAGCCGCTAACATTCGCAATGGCCAAGGTTTCGGAACCGTGGTCGGGCCGGCAGCAGAGACAGCTGGCCGCGATCTCAGAGTTTACTACTGATATTCAGCATGTGTCTGGTAAACTGAATGTGGTGGCGGACTGCCTCTCGTCTGCCTCTCGTAGTGGCCCCCGTCTGCATGGGGATGGACTACGCAGCCATGGCCGCGGAGCAGATGAGCGATGCAGACGTGCGTGCGCTCCAGTCTGGACCAACAGCGTTAAGGCTGGAGAGCAGGGTGCTGCAGGATGGCGCCCCCCCCCCCCCAATCTGCGATGTCTCCACGGGTCGCCCCCGTCCGGTGGTCCCGGCTGTGTGGCGCCGCCGCGTGTTCGAGTCGGTTCACACTTTGGCGCACCCAGGAGTGCGCGCGTCGGTCAAAATGGTGGGAGAGAAATTTGTGTGGCCGAGCCTACGCAAACAAGTGAAAGAGTGGGCCGCAGCCTGTGTGGCGTGCCAACGAGCCAAAGTACACAGACACACGAAGGCTCCCTTGGAGCCGTTTCGTATTCCGGCTAAGAGGTTCAACCATGTTCACGTGGACCTCGTGGGCCCCCTCCCGCCATCACAGGGGTGCACGCACCTCCTGACAATGGTGGACCGCACCACGCGCTGGCCAGAAGCGGTCCCGCTGGTGGCAACCACGTCCGTGGAGGTGGCGCGCGCTTTTTTAACAGCATGGGTGGTGCGTTTTGGAGTCCTGTCGGACATTACGTCCGACAGGGGCCCTCAATTTGTTTCTGAACTTTGATCCGCGATGGCCCGCAGCCTGGGTATTACAATTCACCACACAACCGCGTACAACCCACAGGCTAATGGGTTATGCGAGCGTTTTCATAGACCACTGAAAGCCGCGCTCATGGCTTCATTGACGGATGCAAATTGGGTAGACAGGCTACCATGGGTTTTATTGGGGTTGCGCTCCGCGCCGAAAGAGGATCTGGAAGCTTCCCCAGCAGAGCTCGCTTTTGCGCCGCCACTACGGCTGCCCGGGGAATTTCTACCAGATAATCCCGCGCCAGGCAGCTGCCCGTCTCAGCTTTTGCAGTGTAGTGCAAACACAGGCACGCTGCCGGTCCCTGCCCACCACAGTTTTCCGCGTGTTTTTGTGCCTAAAACTTTGAAGAACGCGGAGTTCGTGTTTGTCAGACACGACGCCCATCGCCCTCCACTGCACCCACCCTATGATGGACCGTTCAGAGTGCTGGAAACAGGGGATAAGCATTTTTTGCTAGACTTGGGGGGTAGGAGGGAAAAAATTGGCATAGACGGACTCAAACCCACTTTCGTTGTGGCGGACGAGCAGGTGCTGTTGGCGAGGGCCCCTCGGCGTGGAAGACCCCCACGGAGAGCTCCCCAGGGAAACGATTCACTAGAGCAGCCACATGGACAGACCGAAGTGGTTCCCCCCCTAGCAACAGCCCCCCATAGGCACGGCAGCGCCGCGGAGGCGGTGAAACCCGGTTACAGCAGATACGGGAGAAGACGGAAGCCCAAGCAGCATGTGGACTGATGTTCAATTGTTCTATCACAGCATGTGGACTGTTATTCTATTGTCCTATCTAAGATGCTGGGGGGGGGGGGGTGTAGCACCTTGGGAGAGCCTGATTGTGTAGCATCTCAGACAACAGACAGTGAGTCTTAAGAGAGGGGTTTCTGCTGGAGTAGTGATTCTGTCTGTGCTTGTGATGTGAGAGTGTGTAATAAATCGTCTGAAACAAATCTGCCTCTTCATTTACACGCTCCACACCAACAACAAAAAGCCCTATGACTTGCTGCTGGAACTGGAGTCGTGGTTCCCATGGTTGTGGCCTTTTCAGTGTTCCTACGACGAGCAAGAAAGTTACATAGTGCTGCTTTAAAAACTAATGTGTAGCAGACCTTAGGTTTTAAATGCTTTTGCTAAGCAATACAAGACCTTGAAGTCTACATCTGCTTAGAACCCGATGATTTTTGTTTGCAACTCTATTTTGGCTTTGTTCTTGCTCTTCTCTCCTCACCACTCAGGCTGGTCAGCTTCACAATGTGAACCTGGAAGCAACTCACAAAACATTTATACTATTATATAATGGCACATGGTCGACAGTGTCAGAAAAAGAGCAAGAGGATTGTCTGTAAGGAAATAAAACTGTACGGCAAAATGGCCCTGGGGTAGACATGTGTGTGGGAAATGCTTTAAGGTGCTAAATGTATCCTTTGACATGGTGAAATTGGTAGCTTTTAACCAGTTAAAGGGCCAAATGTCAGAACAGGGTAGTATACCACAGGGTCATTTTTCCTCTCCTCCAGATACAGCGTTAATCCTCTCTCTACCTCGCTCTATGCTAGCTGTAAAGAAGACTGCCATATTGTAATGATTCCAAAAAGGTTATCAATGTTTCAGAGTGCCAGAGTGGGCAAGTGAATGAAACCGTAATGGGATGTTTTTGGCTCATTCCACAGTTAATGGTGTTAAACTCTTAGAGAGAAGTGGAATGAAGGGGGGTGGGGGTGGGATTTGGCCTGTAACCGGGTCGTAGACCTGTGGCATCCTGCCAACATCCACTAATAGAGCCATAAAGCAATTACCAGGAAACAGAGAGAGCTGGGGGGAGGGGGGATTATGGGGCAGATAAATGCAAGAATGGAGGAGAGGATTTACAGTGTACTGAGGCGAGGGTGGAGAGAAGGAATGTGAAATTAATTAGGGGCAACAAGAAAAATGATGGGAGGAAAATGGGATGGGACCATTAAAGTGTATACTACAGGAATACAATATTCACAATATTCCTTTATGATGTGTCTTGAAAGTATATTTTTTTAAAGGTTAGTACAGGTTTATTTAGGTTAACAACGCCTGAAGGGAGAAATTTTGATTTGAAGTGTCAGTTTTCAGCTCTGCCCCCCCCCCCAAAAAAGAGTCAGATTATATCTGTGTACATATGTATATTCATTTATGGCTTTGGCTAACCAGTTCTTATTATCTTATTAACTATTGCTCTGAGTGCTGCTATCCCTTTGCTGCTGTAATCCTGAAATTTCCCCATTGTGGGATTAGTAAAGGCTTATCTTATTATGTGACTGCAACGAAATGTCTCCGTTTGCTTTCTGTACAGCAGCAGTAGTAGTGAGAATGATGGGTGGTTATTTACTGCGTTGTAGTAATAATTACCGTTGGTGCAGATTGTACCAATCTTCGGGTCATGAGGACAATTGCTCTTTAATTTTTTTAGAGCAGAAACTAACTTAAACATGGAGGATCAGCTCACAGTGTCAGCTGATTACAGCTGATTAACTTTTACTTCACTTTAAGTTTTTTAACATGATCTAAAATGTGCAAATCAGAGAAAAAATGGCACATTATGGAGGCTAAAACTACATTTTTTGTTGAACACTAAAGGAGCGGAGATTAGTGGAGAACCAGAAGTGTAGTGGTTAATGGCTAGGTATGGGTTCAAAAGATCGATTCATGTTTAAATGAGCCAATATCAATTTACAGAATCAGCGTATTGATCTTTTAGTGCAAATCCGGCAAACTCGGCAGGCCACTCCTGGGAAAGTTCACCGCTGTTCCATGTTTTCGCCATTTGTGGATTATGGCTCTCATTGTGGTTTGCTGGAGTCCCAAAGGTTTAGAATGGCTTTATCACCTTTTCCAGACAGATAAATCTCAATTCAATCAATCAGTCTTTATTTCGGATAGATTAAAAGTACAGATTAAAAGAAACAGAATAATATAACAAAGGGGGAAAGAAAATCCAACAAGGTCAAATTAGACAATAACTCCTCTGATTATACAGTTCAAAACAAGTTATCTGAAATGGGTGATGGCTGAAGCCGCAGCTTATATTGCCCACCCATGTTCCATCCAAGAATTCAAAAGAAAAACAAACAAGAGCGATTACAATTCAGAACAAAGCTAAGACAAAATGTGACAAAAAAAACCAAACAAAAAACTAAGCAACAACACAACGCAGACTGGATATGACAATCCTTATGTGATTTTATATGTCATCTTGTATATATGTTTGGAGTATTTCTTCCTTTAGTTTTTGTTTAAATTGTCCAAGCGTTGTACATGATTTTAATTCAGGTCCAAAATCGTTCCATAATCTGACTCCTTGCACTGAAACATAGTGTTGCTTGGTGGTAGTTCTCACTGAAGGTTTTTGAAATATACATGTTCCTCTGAAATGATATTGTGTCTCCCTTATTTGGAACAGCTTTTGGATATTTGCAGGCAGTGATAGATTCTTCACTTTAAACATTACTGCAGTTTTAAAGTCAACCAGATCTTTCAACTTGAGAGCTTTTAATTTAAGAAAAAGTGGGTTTGTTGGTTCCCTGTAAGCAGCTTTGTTTATTATTCTAATAGCTCTCTTCTGAAGCATAAAGACTGGATATATGTTTGTTTTATATGTATTTCCCCATACTTCAGTACAATATGTCATGTATGGGAGTATTAATGAATGATACAAGGTATACAGTGTGGGTTGATTCAGCAAATATTTCACGCTGTGTAGTATTGCAATTGATTTGGATATTTTACCTTTAATATAATTAATATGTGACTTCCAACACAGTTTATTATCAATTATTACACCAAGAAATTTAGTTTCGGATACCCTTTCAATCTCTACACCATTTACACTGAGTTTAGATACTGAGTTGTTGTGATGGTTGTTAAAAACTATAAATTTTGTCTTACTTAAATTGAGCGTTAATTTGTTTGAATCAAACCACAGTTTAAGCTTTCCTAATTCCTTTCCGAGTGTATCCAAAAGTTCTTCCAAATTGCTTCCACTGCATAATAAATTAGTGTCATCGGCAAACAATATTAAATCCATTTTTTCTGAAACTTTACATATATCATTTATATACATATTGAATAACAATGGCCCCAAAACTGAACCCTGTGGGACTCCACAAGTAACCTTCAGTAACTGTGAGTTTTTGTTACCAACACATACATACTGATATCTATTCTTTAAGTAACTACATAACCAGGACAGTGCTACCCCCCTAATACCACAATTTTGTAGTTTCTTTAATAATAAATTATGATCCACTGTATCAAATGCTTTTTTAAGATCCAGGAATACCCCAACTGAATACTCTTTATTTTCAATGGCAGTTGATATTTTTTCTATAAATTCCATTAGAGCAAATGCAGTTGTCCTCTTGTGTCTGAACCCATATTGCTGCTCACACAATAAATTATTCTTCAGTATGAAGTTGTCAATTCTCTCATAGAATATTTTTTCAAGTATCTTGGAAAATTGCGGCAATAGTGAAATTGGTCTATAGTTTGAAAGTTCCCCTCTGTCACCCGTCTTGTATATCGGAATTACTTTAGCTATTTTCATTGCATTGGGAAATATACCTGTTTGGAGAGACAGGTTACAGATATAAGTCAGTGGTTTCACTAAGCATTCAATAATAGTTTTGACTAAGAGCATGTCAATACCATCACAGTCCGTAGATGTTTTACTTTTAAACGATTTAACAATTTCAATGACCTCTCTCTCGTCTGTGTTCTTTATGAAAATGGAGTCTTTTATAGCAGTGTTTTTGCTTATTGTATCACCTGTGGGTGCCGTAATGGGTATTTCTTGAGCCAAATTAGGACCAATGTTAACAAAAAAGTTATTAAATTCATCTGCAGGTGAAGCTGCATTCACACTCTGGGTCGTTTTATTATTTTTTTGAAAAATTGGTTGGGTAGCTTGTATTTCTGTTTTTATTTCCAAGAATATTGTTAAGTATTATCCATGTATTTTTAATATTGTCTCTGTTTTTCTCCAGTTCTTTACTGTAATAGTCTCTTTTACTACATCTTATTATATATGTTAACTTATTTTTGTATGTTTTATACCGCTGCTCTGCTTCTTTTGTCCTTTTCTTTAGAAAAGCTTTATATAATAATTTTTTCTTTTTACACGCTTTTTGTAATCCTTTGGTTAACCATGGCTTATCGGCAAATTTATGTTTAAGCTTTTTCTTTACTAATGGACAATTTTTTTCATAAAGAGTGGTTACAATGTTTATAAATGTGTCATAGGCTTCATTTACATCTGATACATAGACTTTTGTCCAGTCTTGCTTCAGCAAGTCTTCTTTAAAAGAACTGATTGCATTTTGTGATTTGTATCTGAACGATTTTAAAAATTTTTCTGTATTGGCCCCCGTGTGGCCATGGATAAGTGCAAAGGTTGGCAAATGGTCACTTATATCATTTATCAATAATCCATTTTCTATTTTCTTATCAATAATATTAACAAACAGGTTGTCAATAAGTGTAGCAGTGTGAACTGTGATTCTACTGGGATGTGTTATTGTGGGATATAGACTCATGCTGTACATGGAATTCATGAACTCTGTAATTACATTTTGTTGATATGGATTTAGTAAATCAATATTGAAATCTCCACAAATTACTACCATTTTCTTACTAGTAATATTATTGTACAGCTCGACTAATTTATCTCTGAATGTCTCAATGCAAGTTCCCAGCGTTCTATATATACAACTTATAATTAGATTTTTTGTTTTATCTTGGTCAATCTCAACAGTAACACATTCCAAAATCCCTGGTAGTGCAAAGAACATTCCATTTACAAGCTTACACCTATACAGGTCATCAATATACAGTGCAACACCACCACCCTTTTTTTGAGATCTGTTAATATGAAACATCTAATATCCCTCTATTGCCATCAGGGGAGCCTGCTCTTCATTAAGCCAAGTTTCAGAGACTGCGATAGCTGTAAATTTTCTGTCTAGCTGTTTTAAATAGTCCTGAATCTGTGGAAAGTTTTTGTTAAGACTTCTGCTGTTGAAGTGTATTATTGATAGTTTACCATCTAGTTGCACTTGACTTTTGAGTTGCTTTTCGGTGTAATATTCACAATGATTATGAATATTATTGAAAAAGTGGTTATCAGGATCAATATCATTTTCCATCTCTTGTAGTTTATGTTCAGCATAATGGCATATTTTCAGAGTTTGAATTTCCTCACTCTTTGTCAAATGACTTCCTCCAACTGGGGATAATTGATGTCTACTCAAGTCAGTCATAAGATTTTTTGTTTGTTTTGTTTATTTATTTATTTTTTTTAAAGTACATTGACATGGTATGTCAAAAGAACTATTTTGCCGTGTGTGTGGATATGGATTTTTATAGTCTCTTAATTTTCTTAATCAGTGTTCATCTGTATTTATTTAAGTCAGTAACATCCCTGATTATTATACTCTCTGCTTCTTCAGGTGTTCCATTTAGTTTGATCCAAACTCTACAATTTCTTGTCCATGTTGCCTGTATCTTATTTTGTCTTTTCAGCATCCGTGCTTGCCGTGCTATTTCAGCATTAGTTTTTGTTAGATGTTCATTTAGGTAAACTTCTGTTCCCCATAGCTTTCTGGCATGCCTCAGTATGTCATTCTTTACCCTTCTGTTCACAAAGCGCATCACAATTGATTTCTTTGTTTTATTATCTTTTCTGGGTAAAGCATGACAGGCTGAAATTGCATTTGCTTCGACCTTTATATTTCTACTATCAAGGAACTGAAGCACCTGGTTTTCCAGGGAGACTGATTCACTCAGGGGAGCATCCTCTCCTCTCAATCCTGCTGTAGCATGAGCATATGATTGATATTTAATGTCTAGTCCACTTATAATTAGATCTTCCATACGAGAACCTTGTTCAAGATCCTCGACGCGTCGCTCCAAGTCTGCAATTTTTTTGTCTTTTTCCTTAATTGTTAATTTTAATTCTCGGACATCTTCCATTAGCTCTATTATTTTAGCCTGCTGACTAACCACTTTGGTCAGTTCTTCTGACAAGAAGTTCAGAGATTTTTTGATCTCTTCCATTTCCTCCTTCTTTGGTGGCATTTTTACTGACCTGTGGATAGTAAAACAATCTCTGCTGGTGTTGCCGGTATCCGATCCGACCGACCTCGAATCCAGCTGGGCCTCAGCTAGCCCCCTCCGCTGCTAGTCCCGCTGCTTACCGCCGCCGTAACCGAGCTTCTGTCCAGCCGGGGCACCGGAAGCTCCTCCACCGAGTGCAGCCGAGCGCCGATCCTGCTTCTGTCCAGCTGGGGTCCCAGTAGACCCTCCGCTGAGCCCCGCCGCCTACCGCCGTCTGCCTCAGTAGTTCCTCCACTGAGCCCCGCCGCTGCAACTGGGCTCCGACTCCGGCTGGGGCCCCGGTGGTCCTCCACTGGTCCCCGTCTCCCACCACCGCTGCAGTTGAACTCCGATCCGGCTCCCGTACAACTGCTGCCCCGGCTTGTTCCTCCGGCAAGCCCCAATCACCAGGGACAGAGTCGCTTCTCCATGTCGGTGCTAGGTGCTACGACTAGCTATGGCATTAGCTATAGCGTTAGCCTAGCAAACGCTTCGGGTTAAGCGTAGCAGCGAACCACGAAGAGAAACGCCAATCAGTTCACTCACGAATGAGAGCAGTCCCAAAAGTCCACGAGCGCAAAACAACTCTTAAAAACAGAGATCGAGTCTGACCCCCGAATCCAGACCGGCTGAACCACAACTAAAAAAACTGATTTAAGCTGCAAGAGCCTGCAAGACTGAGACCACTCACTCCGCCATCTTGAAACTCAACCAGTTTATTACTCAGTTACTTTCTTTCTCATTTGTTCTCAAATTTCTTTGGCTCGCAGCATGATGTCTAACTTTTGAGGATCTTTTGGTCTACTTCACTTTGTCAGACAGGTCCTATTTAAGTGATTTCTTGATTGAGAACAGGTGTGGCAGTAATCAGGCCTGGGTGTGGCTAGAGAAATTGAACTCAGCTTCCCAAAGATGTGACAAACCACAGTTAATCATTTTTTTAACAGGGGGTGCAATCACTTTTTCCATACAGGGCCATGTAGGTTTGGATTTTTTTGTACCCTTAATAATAAACACCTTCATTTAAAAACTGCATTTTGTGTTTACTTGTTATCTTTGTCTAATATTTAAATTTGTTTGATGATCTGAAACATTTAAGTGTGACAAATATACAAAAAAGTGAGAAATCAGGAAGGGGGCAAACTCTTTTTCACACCACTGTATGTGACAGATACATTTACATGATTCTTCACAGTATTAACTATCATTAGACAATAAAATTATAAGTTAAACAATTCACCATATAACAGCTGTGTGGTTTTCCACTGGTTTCCTTCATACCACAGATTAATTTCTGGCTGGTGGCCTTTATTTCTCCTACCCCTCCTCTGCTCCTGGTCTCTATGATGTCTGACAGGTTCATTATTATAAGGCTGTGGTCCCTCATGACTACAGAGTTATATTTTCCTCTTCAGAGGATGAACTACTGCAGATTTTCATTAATGACAGTGACAGTGTAGTGATGTCACAACCAGGCTGCTATTTTTGAGGATGGGCCGACACTTAGTTGCAAAAACTGCTTTAAAAGATTTTTCTAAGGCATAGACATCACATTTTTTCTAATAACTGTTTATTGAATCCTTTCTTACATGTTTAACCGGTGTCGATAACCTGGGAATTGCACTTTAACTGATATTCTGTTTAAGTGAAAGAAGACCGTTGTATCCCAGGGTAGAGATCAGACAGTGCTGTCCAGAATTCTCCCTTTTGATATCTGCTATGTGCATGTGCCATCATACTTGTGCTTATCAAATGTTTTTTTGCCAGTAGACAGGAACTCTTTTACTCTCAGTGTAGATGAAAAAGTTACACTGCAGAAACACACCAGCTATTAGAGCCACCTCTTATCGTTTTCCTCTTTCTCCCAGGCTGAGATCTTTTTGATTTAAAACTGCACGTGTGACTGTGCCGGTGTCGGAGTGCTCTCATCGGTGTTGTGCACCTTTACAAATCAGCCCGAGGAGTTTGAATATGCAAACTGGTACAAATGTTCTCTGGCTTATCAGTCTTTGAATTTCCCAGCTGCTACTCGCATTTCTTTCTTGCTGCTACGACTACAATCACAGTACAGTAGATAGGAGTATTAAAGATAGGGATGATCCTGTGTTGAGAAGATTTGCCTGATTTTTTAAAGTTGGTATTAAAACTCTTCTGTATATTTGTTGCTATGTTGCTGTGTAACTAAATGTACATTTTCTCCACTGTTCTGACTACAGAACAGCATCAAGGCCTGCAGGCCAGATACTCCCTTCCACTATATTTTTGACCTGCCTGCTAATAAATTTGCACCTTTTTCGATAAATTTGCTACCTTTTTTGTCCTTTTTAGTTTTTTCCCCCTTTCTTGTCAATTTCCAACCCTTAAATTTGTGGCTTTTTTATCTTGTCATAAATGCACTTTTCTCCCCTTTGTAAATTTGTAAACAGTTCCCTAATCTAAGATGGTCAATGGCTTCTCTAAATTTGCAATTTTGTCCCCTTCTAGTAAATTTGCAGGTACCCCATCCCCCCCACCCCGTCACTGTGCAAATTTACTCCCCTCATTCGCTTGAACTTGTGCATGCCCATAGAAAGCAAGTATTCCTGTCTGAAACAGGTAGGCCATTTAGGCTTTACAGGCCCAAATGTAGACTGTGTTTGAAGGTGGAATATGGAGGCGTAGCCTATAGTGTAATGTAGGCAATCACGCATGCTAGACTTTGACAAATATGAAAAGGACTAAACGGAACTAAGATTTATTGGATTGCTTGAATATTAATTACAGAATAATTGAAAATGAATGGGGCCTCCAGTGTTAACGACTGTTTAAGAACCCTTGTTTATTTGTTTGTCAGATCACTTACTGTATTTGTGTGACTGTTTATCACTTATATTCATAAGTATTGTATCTTGCACTTTGGGAATGGGAGTTGTTCAGTCATCATTATAATTGTTTGTTTATATGGTTATAGTGTATCGTCAATAAACTCATGCAGTACTACAACAGGACACGTTTACAAATATTTGAGACCCATTCTAGTGCATCCTTTTATATTTTAGCAATGTTATAAGTACAAACCACCCAACATTATTATACACAGCGGAATGACCCATTTGGCTGCACCTGTTGCATCAGTGTTGCCCATTTGTTTGTAAATATTTAAATAAAAATTATTTATTTTGTTATTTGGGTATTTTTGTGTCCTGTTTGGTCACGGTCATCATTTAGTCAAAACGTACATATGTGTCTGCACATGATTTGGCCTGTGGGAGGAAACCGGAGTACCTGGAGTAAACCCACGCAGACATGGGGAGAACATGCAAACTCCACACAGAAGGGTCGCCGATGGTCAGAGGGTGGGATCGAACCCACGATGGTCAGGGGTGGAATCGATCCCATGACCTTCTTGCTGTGCTGACGCAATGCTAACCACTACGCCACTGTGCTGCCTGAATTCATTAATGCCACATAATATTCAGAGCCATGTATCTATAAAAGACTTTATAAGCAGCATAATCTTTATTTTAAAGGTCAAATTGCCACTGCAGCCCTCAGCCACTTCTATTTTAGTCAGAGATAGGTAAAATGGCTCTTTGGTTGGCCAAGGTTGTAGACCCCTGACCTAACCTGCATGTCTTTGGCCTGTGGGAGGAAACCAGAGTACCTGGAGAAAACCCACACAGGCATGAGGAAAACATGCAGACTCCACACAGAAGGGTCACCGATGGTCAGGGGTGGGATTGAACCCGTGACCTTCTTGCTGTGCTACCACAGTGCTAACCACTGCGATACAACCATATATATAGGATGACGCTGTGGAAGATGAAAGCAGACGAGACAGTGAGCTGGACGACACACAAACTTTATTCAGCTTCCAACATTCAACACAAAACAACTGTCATCTGAGTGCCTGAGCAAACTCTTTTATACACTTTTATTCCCGCCTCCAGCACACAGGGTAAACACATTAACATACAGACGTGAAAGACATGCACATACATCAACATAACATTGACTCATATATCACAGAGCAGGTCTTGGTACAATAGCTTCGCCACCCCTGCATCTTCAGGTGTGAACCTGGCACAGCGGGGGGCGAGAGGCACATCTTTGTTTGTTTGGCTCCCCTCACCTTTCTCCATTAGCATCTCTATCTTCTCCCTCACCAACCCCTTTGTCCTGGGTGGAGTGCCATGTGTGCTGTGTCCACCACAACGCCATAAAAATCATTTCATATAAACTCTATCGTTTATATTGGGATTTAAAAGACACATACGCCGTTTATTCAGCAAAACTCCTCACATACTACTTGTCAATGCCCCGCCTCTCCCCCACATACACACAGTGGAACAGGTGTAGACTGGTCATTCCAGTGGTTAGCACAGCAGCTAACTCCAAGCTAATGTTTTGGTCAAATAGCTGCTACTTCTGTTTGCCAGGGATGTGGGACTTTTCCCCACTGTGCTGCATTAATCAATCAATCTTTATTTCGGATAGCTTAAAAGTACAGATTAAAAGAAACAGAATAATATAACAAAGGGGGAAAGAAAATCCAACAAGGTCAAATTAGACAATAACTCCTCTGATTATACAGTTCAACATAAGTTATCCGAAATGGGTGATGGCTGAAGCCGCAGCTTATATTGCCCACCCATATTCCAACCAAGAATTCAAAAGAAAAACAAACAAGAGCGATTACAATTCAGAACAAAGCTAAGACAAAATGTGACCAAAAAAAACTAAGCAACAACACAACGCAGACTAGATATGACAATCCTTATGTGATTTTACATGTCATCTTGTATATATATTTGGAGTATTTCTTCCTTTAGTTTTTGTTTAAATTGTCCAAGCGTTGTACATGATTTTAATTCAGGTCCAAAATTGTTCCATAATCTGACTCCTTGCACTGAAACACAGTGTTGCTTGGTGGTAGTTCTCACTGAAGGTTTTTGAAATATACATGTTCCTCTGAACCCCCAGGATTCAGACCCCGACCAACAGTGATCTGTGTGGAGTTTGCATGTTCTCCCCGTGTCTGCGTGGGTTTACTCCGGGATTTCTCCGGTTTCCTCCCACATGCCAAAAACATGCAAGTTAGGTTAATTGACATCAAAACTGGGGATTCTAAATTGTCCTTAGGTATGAATGTGAGAGTGAATGGTTGTCTGTCTCTCTGTGTTGGCCCTGTGATGGACTGGCGATCTGTTCAGGGTGTACTCTGCCTCTCGCCCAAAGATGCTGGGATAGGCTCCAGCCCCCCGCAACCCGAAAAGGATTAAGCGGAAGAAGATGAAAGATGAAAGATGTTCCTCTGAAATGATATTGTTTCTCCCTTATTTGGAACAACTTTTGGATATTTGCTGGCAGTGATAGATTCTTCACTTTAAACATTATTACTGCAGTTTTAAAGTCAACCAGATATTTCAACTTGAGAGCTTTTAATTTAAGAAAAAGTGGGTTTGTTGGTTCCCTGTAAGCAGCTTTGTTTATTATTCTAATAGCTCTCTTCTGAAGCATAAAGACTGGATATATGTTTGTTTTATATGTACTTCCCCATACTTCAGTACAATATGTCATATATGGGAGTATTAATGAATGATTGAGTATTAATATATGGGAGTATTAATCAATGATAATGAATGATGCCTATTAGAGAGGATAGTCCGCTAACCTCATTTTAATTGGTGGTAAGTAACGGTAATGCCATCTCGCTCATCAGTGTAAAACAGCAAATGCTAAATGGTGATGCTAAGTTGTCACTAATGGCCCTTTTCCACTAGTCCCCTGTCAGCCCTATACACCTCTACACGGTTTTACACGACCCAGCACGCTTTTGTTTTCATTACAGCAGAGTACCGCTTGGGGTGGGTAGGATTTCTTTACAACAAGGCAGTGCCACACCCCCGCGACGTAAAACACGCGACACAAGCAAAACACAACATGGCGTCTTACGAGGTGACTGCTTAGTATCTGGTTTTTTGTCAGAGTAAAGGCAAAAAATGAGAGCCAGACAAGAGTACAGGCAGCGAGACCAAACACTCTGGAAAAGTACTCGAGCGTTTAGGAAGCCATAGAGCTGAAGACGTGAGGATGCCAACCAGATCACATATGAAGGTAAGCTAATGATTGCTAATGCTAGTTTGCTTTAAGTCCGCCATACTACATTGTAATGTCTGCAAGTTATCGATATTAGGTAGCACGGTGGTGCAGTGGTTAGCACTGTTGCCTTACAGCTAGAAGGTTCCTGGTTCGAATCCCCAGGCTGGCAGGGGTTGGAACCTTTCTGTGTGGAGTTTGCATGTTCTCCCTGTGCTGCGTGGTTTTACTCCGGGGGCTCCGGTTTCCTCCCACAATCCAAAGACATGCATGTTAGGTTAATTGGTTGTTCTAAATTGTCCCTAGATATCTGTTTCCTATAGGCCCTTAGAATAGAGGGTTAGTACTAGTGAAAGCGCTTTGAGTGGTCTTTGTGACTAGAAAAGCGCTATATAAGTGCAGGTTAGTTAGTTAGTTAGTTAGGTACTAAAATATATATTCTGTGTGTGTGTGTTTCAGATAGCTCTCTTGTGGGAAAATTACCGCTTCAAACCGTGGGTCTGGGCATTCATCCGAGCCTCCCAGTGGTGGGATGTCACCCCAGCTTCACAAACGATCTGTGGTTATAGAATTTAAGAATGTCTGTAGAAATGTTTAGCTTCCTGTGCAACAAATTGCTCTGATCTGTGTGAAAATCACGGACAGTTGTTGAGACATCATGTCATGTACCTGCTCCTGCAGCACTGAGTCTGTGGTGGTGTCATGGCTAAAACTGTTCAGCTATCAAAACTTGATGGCCAGGTTGTAGTTATGGGGTTATATTAGCCATAAAATATATATTTTAAAAGGTAAACAGTACTGAGTTAGGTATAATAAGATATATTTAACAATTATGATGCATTTTAGGCCAAAACAAACTCGATCTAGGATTAAAAGCAATTAAAATAATGCAGTCACAAGGTTACATGGAAAATACTTGATTTACTAGATACATGTAGATACTGTAGAAATATATATTCTCTGCATCAACAATGTACTATACATGTATTCATGTAGTATTGCACTGGGAATTTTGACAATAAACCTTTGTACTTTTTGCAGATCTGTCTCCACTTTTATGTGTGAAGGTTACCACCAAGTGACAAATGCTAAAAGACTGAAAAAGCTGTCTAAGAATAATCTAGCAGTTTGAGAAATCACTTTTGGTTTGGTGTAAGTCTGTCAACAGAATTATGAACCATAAAGAAGTTTGTGTTAAAATGTTAAATCCCATTAAACCCCAACCCAGGGGTGTCCAATCATGTGCCATGGAGGGCCAAGACCCTGCAGCTTCTCTCTTCTATCCAGTCTCTTCAGCAGGTGTTTTCACTGGTCAGCAGTCAGTAGAAGAAATTCAGTGGAATCTGCTGTTGAAGACACTGGTTGCAGGTAAAGCCTGCAGGTCTTGGCCCTCCATGGCACATGATTGGACACCCCTGCCCTAACCCATTATTAGAAAATACAGATGCTAATATGGCCCAGAATTCCTCCATATACTGGTACTATCACTAAAGTGTGCAGTGTCTTCTGCACTGGCACATCCAACAATACAATCTTCAGTGAATAAAATAATTATATTTGGTTACTTTTTCTTAAAAATGGGCCATTATTTTCAAAGTCACCGATAAATGGTTTGTACTGTTGAGTCTTTTCCCACCAGTGTCTTAACAGAGAAAATAGAAAATCATGATGCAAACACATAAGTCACTAAAATTGTTTATTACAATCAGCAGCAAATTCCAGATTATTTAGAATGTGGAGAAAAAAAAAACAACTTAGGATGGGTCACACACGCCAGCCATGCTGTCTCACTGAGAAGCAGCTGGATGTGCCGCTCAAGCTGGTTCCGGTTCAGCAGATCTTCAGCCTGCATCTCTGTAAATAGTGATGCAAGGTCCGGTTTGGGGTGGATCATTTTCCTCTTGCCTAGACGAAAAGAGAGAAAAGGGTGGAGGTTAATTAATGCAAGTTTAAAACATATTTGGGAAATAC
The DNA here is from genome assembly GCA_020510985.1 of Pholidichthys leucotaenia. NCBI lineage: Eukaryota > Metazoa > Chordata > Actinopteri > Cichliformes > Pholidichthyidae > Pholidichthys > Pholidichthys leucotaenia. The sequence goes on along the minus strand of CM035843.1, from coordinate 197,218,485 downwards.
ACTTGTTGCTAAAAGCCAGTGGTGGAATGTGACAAAGAAGTGCTTCGTTGTTGTATTTAACCACAATTTTCATGTAGCTGCCCTTCAGTAAAGTAGATTTTACAAGGGCTGGGTTACGTTTAAAATCATTTGTTTTTACTGTGGCCTCAGCAATCACAATGAGTTATTACATTCACTTGAATGGAATCTAGTACTTTAACTGAAGGTGTACATCCCCGAGTATGGAGCCGCTCAGTCAAAATATGGAATTTTTATCAATTAAAGTTTAGCCACCACTCTGTCACTGCTGTGTTGCCCTGGCTTCAAGTGTGGGCGCTGTTTTGTACTGGTATTGCTAAAATATAAAAGGAAGCACTACAATGGGCTTCATATTTGTAATGTGTCCTGTTATTATAGTACTGCATGAGTTTATTGACGATAGACTACAAACTACACATATAAACTAAATTATAATGATGACTGAACAACTCCAATTCCCCAAAGTGCAACATACACTCTTATGAATATAATTCACAAAGGATCACACAAGTGATCTGACAAAAAAATAAATAAATAAACAAGCAGTTTATTTTACAGTGGATGTGCCATTCATTTTCAATTATTCTGTAATTAATATTCACACAATCAAATAAATCTCAGTTCAGTCCCTTTCATATTAAGTGGAAATTGTGCTACTTTAGTTTTGGCACTTTATACTTTAACTATAAAAGCAAAGGATTTCAGTACTTTCAACAGTGGCAAGGTCCGTTGTGGGGTGGCTCCTTTTCCTCTTGCCTAGACGAAAGACAGAAATGGATGGTGGTTAGTTAAAGCAAGTTCAAAACATATATTAGGGAAATACACTTGTGAAAGCCAGTGGTGGGATGTGACAAAAATGCTTCATTGTTGTATTTAAGCACGATTGTCATGTTGCTGTGCCTCAGTAGAGCAGATTTTGCAGGCACCAGGTTATGTTTAAAATAATTTGTTTTTATTGTGGCCTCAGAAATCTGAATGAGTTAATACAGTCAGCTGACTTAATTCATTTCAATGAAGCACGTTGACTACAAGTACATTTGAAAGTGAGTTCATGTGCTACATCAGTTTTTTGAAAACAAGAATTATATCAGTACTTCATCCACCACAGCTAAAAATGGGACCAGGTTGTGGACCCCTGACAAGTGAGCACCCCAGGATCCACTCTGTACATGTACAAGTACATTTTCAAGCCAAGGATTTATGGTGGAAAAGAAAGAATAGATATGTGGGTCTATTATGAGGCTTTAGGAAATTATATGAGTCTGAAGTATTTGCTCTCACAAGCAAATACTTCAGACAAAGCAAGCGTGAATCAGCAGAGTTGGCTACTAGCTAGCTAGCTAGTGCTCCTCGCTAACACTCGTTAGCCAGGAGAGAATGGCGTTATTGTTCAAAAAAAGTGAGCTTGTCACCAATAGGATAAATAAGCGAAAAGATGCACAATATCAAACACTCACCATCCATGGTTCTCTCACCTTCAGCTTCTCACTACTGTTTTAATGCCCAGTTGTATCCTTGGCTGCCATCTGTTTTGTTGTGGTTCGCTCCATGTCACTCTGGATACTATCAGCCACCAAGCACAGAAAAGTCCGCACCTCTTCGTTGGACCACAGTGTAGATTTCTGCGAAACCTGCAAAGACATCTCTATTAATATCATGTTTACTGGCTGACTGTGTTTACTCAGTGAACTTTTGTAAATGGCGGTGGGAGATTCTGCAGAAGATGGCGCTCTCATGACGTTACGCCCTGACCAATCAGTGGCCTGCAGTCTGTTGACGTCATATTTTCAGCCCGACTCAGCCCGCTTAGAACCCCAGTGGAATAGGTACGAAAAAAGTACCTGGTACCAGGTACTAGGTACTAATGGAAAAGCCTACAAAGCACGTTGAGTGGAAGTGAGTAGAGCTGAGTGGGTACTAGTGGAAAAGGAGCTGAAGAGTAAACATTATTAGTGTCTCAGACCATCGTTTCTTTGGTTTTAATTACTGCTGAGTTTCTTAATTTTGTTTGAAAAAATTAAAGCTGCAATAGTGTGTGATAGCGGCACAAAAAATAAATAATAAATGGATTAAAACGTGTTGAAGGAGCAAGTTGGCTCTTAATGCAATTTACTTGATTTCTAATAATTTTAATGAATTAAGTAGTGATAATGAATAAGGTTGAAGTTATCACTTGTATTTTATTGCATTACCTCTTGTGTCTTTGATTTTCAGATCATAGCCAATCTGAAATATTTTACAAGGAAGCAAACGGGTTAAATTAGGCCAGAATTTTTTTTTTAATGTTATTGCTATTCTCTGGCTCAGGAAATATTTAACTTATTGTTTACTTTTTATTCATATGCGATTTAGAAGAAAAACCTCAAATTTATGAGAATCAAGTGTCAAATGCACATTATTTTTTTTTATAACAACACTGCAAAATTATGAGGGGAAAAAGGTGCATAAAATTAATGACAGATGAATTGGTACAATTGATTTTTTTCAGTATGTAATTTAAAATGTAAAAAAAGAGATGGCCCTTTTTATGTAGTTATTATATCTAAACTATTGATTTTATGGAAATTGTATATCACGATATACTGTATATTGTTATTGGGATATAAGATTACTTGTATTGTGAAATGTAATTTTAGTCATATTGCACAGCCCTACTCCCTGAGTCTCATAATTGTGCAGCTTTTTTTCAAGTCTTCTAAATTTGTGACTCACCCCATCATAAAATTTGCAGATGACCCCCTCCCCCCATAAATGACTTTCTTCCTACCATTGTTATTTTCTTTTTTTTGTCTCTTGTAACAAACAAATGCCAGACCCCTGGCTTTATCCATTAACCTCATGTTGACCCTCATTAAAATTGAATTTGATATCTCTGGGCTAATGAAAGTATGTTTCATTGTACAGAAAATAAAGTTGTACTTTCACAGAATTGGAATAGTGGATCAGTGAAGGTAAATGGAATAAATAAAATGACAAATAATCTCACCTGAACCATTTGCATTTTAGCTCAGTTGGGTAAAAGTTGCAGAATCGGAGCAGATGGCTTGATAAGCTGGACTGTTTATAGCGTATATGCATTGGAGCGTGGGCGAAGAAGTCCTTTGTGTGTGAGCTATACTGTACAGGCATGTGTGTGGGTGGCTGTTTGTGCATTTAGTGCTTCAATTTCTGCAGGGTATCTGTGGAAAAAGAGAAAAATCAGACTTAATTTAACTGTTTCCTGTGCTGTTTACATCCATGGTAAATAATTCATAAATAACTCAATTCTTCCATGTGTGGTTTTTTTTGTTTTTTTGTTTTCATTTCTGCTCAGGCGCAACGATGAGGTGACCCACATTAAGATCCAGAACTCCGGCGACTACTATGACCTGTACGGAGGCGAGAAGTTTGCCACACTGGCTGAGCTGGTGCAGTATTACACCGAACAGCAGGACCTCCTGCGTGAGAGGAACGGCCATGTCATCGAGCTCAAATATCCGCTCAACTGCAAGGACCCCACGTCTGAGAGGTGCCCGTAAACTCTAGCAGCAGCTCCCATACATGCAGATACAACAAACACATAAAAACTTATCTGAGATTAGCCTGTTTTACTGAGGCTCACAGAAGAGGATGGAAGTTTATTCCTCACCACAGAGATGTGGTTTTAGTGCTTCTCAGGGGCAGATAAGATGGATATAAAAGATGTCCAGGTTCAGGTTACTTTATTTGTACCCATAGGTAGATTTGTTTTGCAATCTGGTGACATCCATATTTACAAACCACAGTTACATTCAACATAAACACAAACACACATGAAGCTGACTATAAACATGATAAAAATACTCAAGGCTCCATCAGTCAGGATATAAAGACAAAGAGATGAGAGAAAAACCAGAGATAAGAGAGAAGGGTCATATTAAAAAGTTAAAGACTAGTCAAAGAGGTTAATTCAATTCAATTCAATTCAATTCAACTTTATTTATATAGCGCCATTTCACAACAACAGTCATCTCATAGCAATATCAACTGAAGGGGGGACCCCCACAGTTGCAGAAAGACCCCAGCAATCAGGCGATCCCCTGTGAGCAAGCACTTGGCGACGGTGGAGAGGAAAAACTCCCTTTTAACAGGAAGAAACCTCCAGCAGAACCAGGCTCAGGGAGGGGCAGTCATCTGCTGCGACTGGCTGGGGGGTGAGGGGATAGAGAAGAAGAAAAGAACAGACATGTAGAGAGCAAACAGCACGATGGGGACTCAATCTATGGGAGAAAACAAACAAATGTTAATGACCAGCAAAAAAAAATATTTCATAGAGAGTGAGGAAAGGAGTGAGGCCCAGTGCATTACTGGAGGTCCGCCGGCTGACTAAACCTATTAGCAGCATAACTAAGGGAGGGTTCAGAAACACATGATCCCTCCTTAATTGTAGGCTATATCAAAAAGGTAGGTTTTAGCCCTATTCTTAAAAACAGAGATCGAGTCTGACTCCCGAATCCAGATTGGCAGCTGATTCCACAGGAGAGGAGCTTGATAACTGAAGGCTCTGCCTCCCATTGTATTTTTGGAGATTCTAGGTATTACAAGTAATCCTGCATTTTGGGAGCGTAGTGCTCTGTTAGGATGATACGGTAGTATCAGATCTTTTAAATATAAAGGAGCCTGATTGTTTAAAGCTTTGTAAGTAAGAAGAAGGATTTTAAACTTAATTCTAAACTCTATGGGAAGCCAATGAAGGGAGGCCAGAACCGGAGAGATATGATCTCTCTTTCTAGTACCTGTTAAAACTCTTGCTGCAGCATTTTGGATCAGCTGAAGACTTTTTAAAGATGTTTTAGGACAGCCTGATAATAAAGAATTACAATAATCTAATCTCGAGCTAACAAAAGCGTGGATCAGCTTCTCAGCATCACTCTGAGACAAGATGCTCCTAATCTTGGCAATATTACGCAAATGATAGAAGGCAGTCTTAGAAACAAATTTAATATGTGAATTGAAGGACAAATCCTGATCAAAAATAACTCCAAGGTTCCTCACAGAGCTATTAAGAGAAAGAGTAACTGCATCCAAACTGAAAGTTTGATTTGGAAAGGAATTTCTAAGGTTTTTTGGACCAACAAGAATGACTTCAGTCTTATCTGAATTTAATAGCAGGAAATTACAAGTCATCCAAGCTTTGATTTCCTTAAGACAGGCTTCTAACTTGGCTAATTGATTAGTATCATCTGGCTTCATTGACAGGTATAATTGTGTGTCATCTGCATAACAATGAAAATGTATACAGTGCTTTCTAATAATGTTGCCTAACGGAAGCATATATAAACTAAAAAGAGTAGGGCCTAGCACAGATCCCTGTGGAACTCCATGACTAAGCTTTGAGCTGAAAGAAAACTCATCATTTACATGAACAAACTGGAACCTATCAGATAAATAAGATCTAAACCACTGCAACGAAGTTCCATTAAGTCCAACATAGTGTTCTAATCTATCAAGTAGAATATTATGATCAATAGTATCAAAAGCTGCACTAAGATCTAAAAGGACAAGTACAGAAACTAGTCCATTATCAGATGCAATGAGGAGGTCGTTAGTGACCTTCGCTAAGGCTGTTTCAGTACTATGATGGATTCTAAACCCAGATTGAAACTCTTCAAGTAAACCATTTCCCTGCAGGTGGTCAAATAATTGCGTAGCAACAACTCTTTCTAAGATTTTTGAAATGAAAGGGAGATTAGAGATTGGTCTATAGTTAGCTAAAGCTCCTGGATCTAGCGTTGGCTTTTTGAGTAAGGGTTTAATTACAGCTGTTTTAAAAGCCTGCGGTACATGGCCTAAAGTTAATGAAGAATTGATTATATGAAGAATAAAGCTACCAATAAGTGGGAAGACTTCTTTAAATAACCTGGTAGGAATAGGGTCTAAAAGACAAGTTGAAGGTTTGGATGAGGAAACTATTTTGTCTAACTCACAAAGGTCGATTGGAGTAAACTCATCAAGACAGACATCAATAGAAGGAGTTGTAATAGTTACAGTATTTAAGTTAACTGTGGGAAGAATCTGATTGATTTTATCTCTGATGGATGAAATTTTATTATTGAAAAAGTTCATAAAGTCCTGACTAGTAAGCTCTAAGGGGATGCTAGGATTGACAGAGTCCTGACTCTTTGTCAACCTGGCTACAGTACTGAAAAGAAACCTGGGATTATTCTTGTTGTCTTCTATTAATGCAGAGTAATAACTCGTTCTAGCTTTTCTAAGAGATTTTTTATAAATTAAAAGATGATTTCTCCAAGCTAAATGGATTTCATCTAAATTAGTAGAGCGCCATTTTCTTTCTAATTGACGAGTCTTCTGTTTTAAGCTACGAGTTTCTGTGTTGAACCAAGGAGTTAAAAATCTCTGATTAGACTTTTTCTTTTTTAAGGGGGCCACCAAGTCTAGAGCCTGATGCAGAGAAGCTGAAACACTATCCACCATGTTATCAATTACAGAAGGAGCAAGCTGTCTATAGCTTATTTCCGTTGTGTTGACACATGGCATAGAGGAAACAATCTGCATAAATTTGGAAACAGCATCATCTGAGAGGCATCTACTGTGATAATATTTTTCTTTAGGAGCCAAATAGTCAGAAATAGTAAAATCAAAGGTTAACAGACAATGGTCTGACAGTACAGGGTTATGAGGAGACACTACAAGATTTTCTATTTCTATGCCATATGTCAGAACAAGGTCCAATGTATGGTGGAGGTAATGAGTAGAATTTCCTACTTTCTGAGAAAACCCAATCGAGTCTAAAATTGAATTAAATGCCACATTAAGGCAGTCACTATCTACATCAGGGGTGTCCAACCATGTGCCATGGAGAGCCAAGACCCTGCAGGTTTTCTCTTCTACCCAGTCTCTTCAGCAGGTGTTTTCACTTATCAGCAATCAGTGGGAAGAAGTTCACTGAAATCTGCTGTTGAAGACACTGGTTGGAGGTAAAACCTGCTGGGTCTTGGCTCTCCATGGCACATGGTTGGACACCCCTGATCTACATCCACATGTATATTAAAGTCCCCTACTATAATTATTCTATCAGATTTCAGCACTAAATCAGCTAAGAAATCAGCAAATTCGGATAAAAATTCTGAATAGGTTGATGGGGGACGATAAACTATGGCAAATAAAATTGGGTTTAACCTGAAATTGCTAAAGTGCCCAACACTGAGGACCAGGCCCTCAAAGGAATTATAACATGTTTTTTGCTTTACATTAACTAGTAATTTGGAATGGTAAATTGTTGCTACTCCTCCTCCACGACCAGAACTTCTGGGATTTTGACAGTTTAAATAACCAGAGGGAGTTGATTCATTTAAACCAACATAATCCTCTTGCCCTAACCAAGTCTCTGTAAGGGAAATTAAATCAATCTGATGATCAATTAACAGATCATGGACTAACAGAGACTTGGGAGTTAGAGACCTAACTACATCATCCCAGGTGCACAACCGAGAGGTTTCGTAGGTCCTTCCTACCAACGGCTGTCAGACTGTACAACCTAAGCAGGGCTGCTCGCAGAGATAGCAAAAAGACGTAACAAACTAATAGTTTTTTGAATGCAAAAGATGCAATAGACTTACACGATGGTCCCCTCCGTCATACAACTAGGAACATACCGGTCGCTATGGAGGGTGAGAATATGTATGGGCACATAATCATACCATGTAGGATAACTAAGTAGACGGTTATGCTGTTTCATCCCATCTAGCAACAATGCTCTGCACTGTGTGTGTTTATATATTTACATATTTATTCCATCTAGCTACAATGCTCCGCACTGTGTTTTTATATATCTACATATTATTCCATCTAGCTACATTGCTCCGCACTGTGTGTGTTTATATACTTGCATATTTATTCCACCTAGCTGCAATGCTCCGTACTGTGGGTGTTTATATATTTACATATTTATTCCATCTAGCTGCAATGCTCTGCACTGTGTGTTCATATACTCATATATTTATTCCATCCAGCTACAATGCTCTGCACTGTGTGTCTGTGTGTGTGTGTGTATATATTTATTTTATAGTAATATGTACATATGTATATTAGCCGCTCTTGCTTGCTTGTTTTTTTTTCTTGCCTTCTGATTGTTGCTCTGAGTGTTGCTATCCCTGTGCTGTTGCAATCCTGGAATTTCCCCGTTGTGGGACTAATAAAGGCTTATCTTATCTTATCATTTAATAAACCACATTTAAAAACTCAAAGGTCTAAAACCCAATAAAAGATTTAGAACCCAAATAAAAATCCTACAAAAATAAGTAAATATAAAATGGAGTTAATGAATGAATGAATGAATGAATCTTTATTTCGGATAGATTAAAAGTACAGGTTAAAAGAAACTGAATAATATAACAAAGGGGGAAAGAAAATCCAACAAGGTCAAATTAGACAATAACTCCTCTGATTATACAGTTCAACATAAGTTATCCGAAATGGGTGATGGCTGAAGCCGCAGCTTATATTGCCCACCCATATTCCATTCAAGAATTCAGTATAATAATAAATAGGTAACTAAATTATGTGGAATATCTCGTTACAACTTGTTCAACTCTTTGACAGCAGCAGGAACAAAGCTGTTTTTGTAGCGCTGGGTTTTACTTTTTGGGACAGCAAACCTCCGTCTTGAGGGAAGAAGCTGAAAGTGGCAGTGCAAAGGGTGGGAGTCACCATTTAAAATGGAGGTAGCAATCCTCTGTACCTGTCTGGTGTACAGGGATGTCACGCTCAGCTGGGACTCACCAAGCAAACGACTGGACCATCTAACTACCTGATCCAAGGATTTCCTCTGTTTCAGTTTTATCTGACCAAACCATGACACTAAAGAAAAGGATAAAACAGATTCAATAAAAGCCCAATAAAACATTGTCATTATGGTTTGGTCAATTTGGAAGCGTGCAAGTTTCCTCAAACAATGCAAATGTTGCTGACCCTTTTTGCACACCCTTTCACAGCTCTCTTCAAAGTTTAAATTACTATCAATAATCGTCCCAAGATATTTGTAGGATTGTACACATTCAGTGGTCTGGCCTTTTAGTACGGTGACTTTGTGCCTGGGAGTTTTCCTCCTAAAGTCAATAATCATATCTTTAGTCTTTGTCGTATTTAGCTGCAGGTAGGAATCCTCACACCAGTGAACAAAATCATCAACTACTGGGCCGTGGCCACTCTCACCATCCTGGAGGAGACTGACAATAACTGAGTCATCAGCATACTTTATAATATGTCTCTTGTCATGTCTGCTCCGACACATGTTTGTGTACAGGATGAAGAGTAGTGGTGACAACACACACCCCTGAGGAGAGCCAGTAGAAGAGCACTTTTGGTCAGACAATGTACCATTGACCCTTACTCTCTGTGTCCTGTTGGTTAAGAAATCCAGAATCCAACCCACCAGATTATTGCTCAAATCAAATTGTTGCAGGAGCCTTTCAACTAAAATATGAGGTTGGATTGTATTAAAGGCGGAGGAAAAGTCCACAAATAAAAACCTGGCGTGTGTCCCATTAAAATCCAGATGTTTAAAAAGCATGTTAAACAGAGTGACAGTGGCGTCCTCCACTCCTTTGTGAGGCCTATATGCAAACTGCAAAGGATCCAATGCATGTTCAGTCTGCTTTAGGACCTCAAATCTGACCAGTTTTTCAAAAATTTTCATTAAAATTGAAGTCAAAGCAACTGGTCTAAAGTTGTTTACCGTTTTAGGACAGCTGGATTTTGGAACGGGAACAACCACGGCATCTTTCCAGATCTTAGGCACATGTTGTGTCTGTAAGGACTTATTGAAAATGTAATGAAATACAGGACTCGGTTCATGCGCACAGGACATTACCAATTGCCCACATATATTATCAGGACCCTGATTTTTGTTCACTTTTACAGCACAGAACTCCGTTTTAATATCCTGCACCTCAATATTAAAGTGCTGGATATGCAAGATCCACCAGGTTGATTTAAATTCTGTTTGGGTTTGCTCTTTAAACATTAAACATTTAAACATGTTTACTGCATAAATGCTTTTTGACTTAAGATCATAAGAAATATGAATGGGATAGGCTCCAGCACCCCCGCGACCCGAAAAGGATTAAGCGGAAGAAGATGAATGGATGTATGGATGGATGCTGCCTTCATTGCCCCCAGCTTTGACTGTATTATCTAGGACTGTACCCAGTATGTGATATGAGGAGGGATATTATCCCCCTTGTTAGCAAAATGACCCTAAAAGCATCCTCCTTGTTACTCTGCCATCCCCCATCCCCTTCCCCATTCATACATACAGGGCAGTGGTGGCCTAATGGTTAGGGATGTGGACTGGTGAGCAGAGGGTCGCTGGTTCAGTGCCTGGCCCGGCAGGATCAGATCTGGGTGGGACAGATAATGTAGCAGTGTTTGCCCCACCCTCCTAAACCCCACTGTGGTGCCCTTGAGCAAAGCCCTTAACCCCAACTGCTCCAGTGGAGCTGCTCAGTGGCCACAGGTCAGTCTGTGGTTGTACTGGGCAGCTTCCAGGTGTGAATGTGTAACTGAATGTGAACAGGGCATCCTTGAAAAAGAGGTTGCCTCTCAACGGAACTTTACTGTATAAATAAAAAAAATAAATAGATACATGTAAATAGGACTGTTTGATATGACCAATGTATATCAGATGACGAGATAAAAGCATATTTTGCTTCATGTAAAACTCTATCATTTATATCGAGATTTAAAATGCACATACCTCCATTTCCCTCAGCAAAGTTCCTCACGCATTACTTGTTAGCGGCCCGCCTCACCCCAGCAGCAGCAGCAGCAGTGTGCGAAGCGGGACAGGTGTAGATGGATCAGTAGATTTTATTATGGTGGTTAGCACGACCACTAACTCCAGACTAAGGGTTTGGTTAAATAGCTGCTACTTCTGTTTGCCAGGGATGTAGGACTTTTCCCACATCCGCTAACCCCATTTTATTTGGAGGTACGTAACGCTAAATCCATCTCACCCTTTTCATTTTAAAATGGCAAATGCTAAATGATGACGCTAATTTGTCGCTTATAGGAAATAATATCAGACCATAATTTTTTTTGCTTTAAATTACTGCCAAATTTTTTAGTTTTGTCTGAAAAAAATATATTAAAGCTGCAAAAGTGCATGATAATGGCACATACTTTCAAAATATACAATAAATCAATTAAAACATGTCAGGAGCAAACTAGCTCTTGTAACTTAATTCATTTCTAATCATTTTAGTTAGTCAAGTCGCGATGAGGAATAAAATTGAAGCCATCATTTGTATTTTATTGTATTACCTTTTGTGCCTTTGATTTTCAGATCATGGCCAATCTGAAATATTATAAGTCTCAAATGCACATTAAAAATGCAATTTTATAAAAACACAGCAAAATTATGAGGGGAAAAGTTGCATAAAATTAATGAGAAGAATTTGTACAATTGATTTTTTTTTTCAGGATGTAATTTTAAATTAAAAAAAGAGATGGTCTTTTTTACTTAATTATATAAATATAAAGTATAGAATTTACAGAAAATGTATACCGTGATACATATTGTTATTGGGATATGAGTAGTTATATCATGATATGAAATTTTGGTCATATCGCACAGCCCTATGTGTAAATCAGGAAGGCGACAGATGGGACATTGGCCCCTTTGACCCTCAACCTGGGAAAAATGATAGAATTGTGCCCCAATAGAGAATGGGCATTGACATCATGCCGCACTGCATTTTGGGCCATCGTTGCCATTGTCATTGTCATGCTTCTTTGTTTACCTAACTGCTAATAGATGTGTTTGCCTACCTGGTTGGTGAGATGAGTGCATACACCCAAGAGCAATTTAAAAACTATAAATCATTAGAGGCTCATGTTCAATTCACCAATGGATGGTCCAGCTGCCTCAGATCTTCCGGGTGAACAGCCAGAAAACCGTTGTTTGCACAAAGGTAAGCAATCATTGTTTCTACACAGTTTTCTGCACTAACATGTGTCTCTGCAACTACAGGCATTTCTAAGTCCGAGTGGTGAAATGTTGGTTTCATGTTCACATTTGTCATATGGTGCTTGATAAGTATGTACACATTATTACACAACTGGACAGGAAATACTAATCACATACTGATGCCCGACGCTCGCGCTGGTACACCGAAAAAATTACCGGTATAATTAGCTGCTACAAAAACATACTAGATCAGCTACAGATACTAGATCATACTAGATCAAAACATACAGTCAAATTATGACGTCCTTGATGTGTCACATCAGCTGTTTTATAAAACAGTTCACGGACGTCATAATTTGATTGTATTAGTTCATTTTTCATAACCGCTGATGTGGGTGACAGTCGAAACTTGTCAAGATATAAAACAACCTTTTACTTCGTCTGAATAGAAGAACAAGACCAAAATGATGACAGTTTATTTTATTGTTATCTTTTTATTTATTTAAGTTATAGATCTTAAACTAAATGATATGTATTTCGTAGGTGTTACACTCTTAACGCCTAAATGAAACTCCCCTCAAGCCATGGGTGATCCTCAGCTCCAGCGGCCAAGTGGGGTCTGCACACTGCACATGCATGTTGTGACAACCAGTGTTTCCAAACCTGCAATGACAACTGTGAATAAGGTTTGCTACCCCAAAAATACCACTTTAACAGCAACCATAAGATGGGGAATGGACCATGGGGAAGAGTCAAGACGGATCTACTTCAGCCTGACAGCACCACTGCATGACAACCTGCAAGTGGAACCATGTGGGCTTATAATAAATCCATCCTTGCCAGAAGTTGGAGCATCACCAGATGGTCTCGTTCGCTGCACCTGTTGTCAAAAAGGCTGTCTGGAAATATTTATCTTATTTCTAATGTCATTATACTGTATAACATTCCATACCTATACAGTTGCGAAAAAATTAGGACACCCTGTAAGCCTGTTTGTTTTTTAAAACACACAGTATTTGGACATATGGATATTTAATATCAGTGTTTAAAATACTGGGATATTCACGTAATACAACTAAACAATTAAAAATGAATTAAAGACTTTTTCAAATTTCCTGTGAAATGTAATTCTAAACAAATAGTGAGGAATAAATTAGGACACCCCCATCTTTTTTAGGACACCCCCACATTCATTCCCACTTACATAAGCTAAAATAAATAATAAAAAAAATGAGAGTAAAACAAAAACAAGGTTAGACATAGATACGTGAACATTTCTTAATAAAGAACTGAATATGTAAAGGGGTGTCCCAGGGTTTCCTCTGGTAACATTTCTCAGTGGCGGCCTGCTGCACCAGAAAATTTTACCGCCTCGCCAAGGCGATATGAATTTATTAAGAAAAATATATGAAGCAATGACTTTCTGCAAGCGCGCACACGAACAACGTGCATGGCCGTCATCCGCGCGGAGTTTAGAAGCGCCCCGCCCACACGAGTTTTCCAGTCAGTCTACAGGCAGTGTCTCACTAGGCGCGACTGTGCAACAGAAACATGAGTTTGTTAAAGTACTTTAAACACGGAAAAAAATCAGAAGAGGTGTATGTAAGCACTGGAGGTATTTATCATGGTTTTAACCCACTGTTAATGGGAGCAATAATGGAAGAGTCGCTTAGCTAAGAGATGTGGTTAGAATTCATATGCAGCCGGCTTCATATGAAGGGAAAGGCAAGGGGGGCTGATGAATTGCTGAGGACAGATTTCACCAGCCACTACAGTATTAAGTTATGTTCTGTAGGAATTGCAGGAATGAAGAGACTGGCAATTTCTCTCTTTTCTCGCACGAGCAGGCATGCCATTTTTATTCTCCAGCGGCAGTGACAAAAAGTAACAGCTAAAAACGCTAGCTCTCTTCACTCTAAACTGAGGTCCTTCAGCAGCTGCCTAGAGAGGTGCCTGATGAGAAAGCCTGAGAGCACAACTATAACTGCCTAAACAGATCATTCTGTACATGAACACATATTATGGTGAATTATGTCTTTAGAGTCCGCTAGAGTTCTCTATTATGTACCTGGCAGGTTCAGATGACCGAAATTCATGAAGTCAATGACTTTTTTTTTTTTTTTTTTTTTGGTTACTTATTTGTACTCGTAGGTAGACTTGGTTTGCAGTCTGGTCACAAGCCACCGGCTGCTGGTCGCTGCGTGCGCGAGCGCCCTAAACCTACATGTTTTTGGTGTGCGGGAGGAAACCGGAGAAATCCCGGAGTAAACCCGCGCAACACGGGGAGAACATGCAAACTCCACACAGCTCACTGTTGGTCGGGGGCTGGGATCGAACCCACGATCTCATGATCCCCGCGATCCCCCAGCCGAGGGTAAAACTGTGCTGCCACAGTGCTAAACCTCTGCGCCACCGTGCAGCCTTTAATCTGTTAGCAGCCTTCAGACAAACTACATGTGTCAACATTTGATTTCAAAATAAAGGAGGTTTTTCCTGCTGTCTGGGTGGTGAGGAGATTTCTCAAAAAAAAACCAAAACCTATAAACATATAGAAATATTACAGAAATAATGGTATCTTTGGTCATTTAAGTTAATTTATTTCATTAAATACAATTTTATTAATATTTTTTCTTTGTAATCAGAGTTAAATTATTGTTCTGTTCTGACTGCAAAATTACGGTCAACAATGTAAATTGTTATAAGGAAAAAGTAAAAAAAATTACCACAGTCTGTTTCAAATTTATCTAAAAAAAACCCCAGTAACTTTATTTTTAAAAAACAGACAAAAATTAGTTATAAAATAATCCACAAATTTATAATAAAGTTTCAAATGTACAAGAAGTCAATTTTACAAGAGGAAATTACAAATTTGAGGAACATGGTTTCAACTTTAGATTTACAGAGAAAAGTAGAAAACTATAAGAAAATTGTTATAAATTTTGGAGAAAAACTTCAAACCTTCAAGACTGAAGTCATTACTCAAGTTTTTAAGTGGGTGCTCTTTGCACCCTTAACTCAACTAGAAATTTTTGGTTGTCTACTTTTAATTATTAATTTCAAAGCACTGCTTTTACATGAGTAGAGTTTCTGGCTACTATACCCACCTGATCATATAAGTTAAGTATGCATGAGTACATTACTACTATGAATGTTTCTTTCCCTTTCCTACTCTCTCAATGGAAAAAAAGAAACACTAGAATAAAAATACAAAAAATACACGTATTTTTGTCACTTATGTAAACTATGACAAAAAAGTCCTGCAGGACAAAACATGACACTTGATATTTTCTAACCTGTTTGTATACCACCATAGACAGAGAGAGAACCTGAATTAGACAGAGATCAGAGAGGGCAAGATGAGACAGAAGAGAGGAGCCAAGGAGAGGAAAGTGTTCAGGCAGAGGAAGGAGAGAAGGATAACACCACTAAAAAGTCTAAACACAGGATGTCTGGGTGGGACCCCAACTGGCCCAATATTCAAGCCTCAGTTGTACAATACTTCAAATGGTAAGTTCCATATGCAACATTATTGTGTAAAATTTTAAAAAGAAATAAATATTATAAAATTAAAATATTCCAGTATGTTTATTCCACCCCACCCACCCCCACCCACCCGGGGAAATATATGTTGCCACTGCACCGAGGTCTTGAAGCCAGAGGAAACACTGGTGTCCAAATTTTTTTCACATGACTGTACACTTGGAAATGTTACATTACTATAACACACATAAAGCGATTGAGAACTGTCATGAACCGAGCCCGTGTTTCCTTTGGGCTTGGTTCTGATCGATCCTGGTGGCTCAGGCAGTGGGTTTATTATGTGGAGTTATGTTTTGATTTCTTGTTGTTTTCTTGTCCATGCACCGTTTCTGTTCCTGCCTGTAGCTGCCGCTCTGGCCTGTCCGGCCACGCCCCCCTCTTTCTGACAGTCAGCTGTTCGCCCCGGTAATCATCTTTCCTGCACTCGCCCAGGTGTTCTCTATTTGTCACGCCAGCGGCGTCTGTACTAAAGGAGCTCTTTGCTGGACAGACGCCACTGGATCATTGTACGCGTTGGATGGTCGTTTGGATGTCGCGTTGGATGTTCCTTTCCTTCACGTCAATGAAGGACTGTCTGTGTGTCTTGGATTCTCGCTGTGACGACTTGGTCTGCCCCCCACTCTAAGTAACTGCCTGTGCACTATTCCGCCACTGTTGTCCTCCAGTGTGTGTGTAGGGCTACCTTGAGGACACGAACGAGGATCCAAGCTGTTCTGTGTCTGTATGTTAAGTTTTGTGTTAATAAATGTGTGTTTGGTGTAACCCTGCACTTAAATCCTCTCGTCCTTTCTCCCCTCGCCATGCGCGTTAGAGAGGCGCACGGGGAGCTCATGACAGAATGATCCAGCCCTAAAAAGGATTTAGCGGGTTACACCCACACAAATCATTTTTTCATCTTTTGGGACTGTCTCGTTTCCACTCACCTGCGTCCGCGCACGATGAGCTGCTGGAGAAGAAGCTGCGCTTGCTTTGTCTGCTGGAGGACATACTCTCGCGGACGCTGGAGCCCGGTTCATCCGAGACAGCTTGATGGACTCGGGATACAGCGGTCAGAGTGATAAATCGGGATAGCCTATGGGACCATCCGGAGGCAGCCGAGATTTTCCGGGAGATTGTCGCCATGACGTCCAAGGGGTCGGTTGAGGAGCTCCCAGCGCTCGAGCCCCCGCGGCTACACCGCCTTCGCTCCCTGTTTCTCCGGAGATCATCGGCCTTGATTACTTGCACCCGGACGGTGTGCTCAGAATCCCAGACTATCTGATGCCCCAACCGACCGTGAGGAGAAGGAAGCCTCACTGGAGGAAGCCCCTCTCGTCTTCAGCAGCTGTCATTGCTCCAGTCGCCGAGAGGCCCCTCCGAGATTGTCCCGGCCACGCCCACCTCTGCGTCATCGGAGCCAGCTCCTCTACAACCTTTTGAAGGAGTCAGTGACACGGAGAAGGGTGATTGCCAACAGTCTGCAGCTGTCAACATCGGGAGCCGGGGTGACAGGCAAGTGTTTTTTCATTTTATTCCATCTAATTGCAAACCCTGTCTGTCTCCCGAGGGAGAGGCCCAGTTTAAGCAGTCCGCTGGGCCCTCTCCTCCAACTGCAGATACTAATTCACCTTTTCTCCTCTCCGTGTCTCCTCCCATTCTCCCTGAGGGCCCGTTGGCCCAAGGTCATGACCGTCAGACGGTGCAGGAGCCAGTGGCCCCGGATGATCCATTCCTGGAGCCAGCATGGAGAGACTCCCCTGCAGCTATGCTTGAGGATTTCCCAGCGTTGGAGCCGCTGCAGGAGGAGCATAGGACTGTTGCTACCATCTCACCTGTTGCGGAGGCTGTTGCAGCGGGAGGAGAGCATGAGCCGGAGCTCACTCAACTCACGGAGGAATTGGAGGAATGTAAACAGGTGTTGCTGGCGGAGGCTGAGCTTCTCCTGGAGGTGAAGCCGTGGCTCCTCCCAGAGTTGGCGGCAGAATTTGAGGAACTAGCCCCAAGGGAACCAAAGCTCCTGTTGGAAGTTGAGCACGCTTTCACCTCAGAGCCTCCTCCTCCTCCACGTTGTCGCCGTTCCCAGAGGTCTCGCCCAAAGAATTCCATCATTATCCGGCCAGCAACCCCCCTCTCGCCAGATGAGGAGAATCCTGCAGCTTAGCCGCCTGTTTCTCCTGAGGGGTCACCTGCAGCCCTCTCCTCCATTGCTGTTACCTCCGCCAATGTGGAGAGCCCCTTTTTCCCGCCGGATCTATCTGCCCCTGTGCCAGTCTTGGGGGCTTCTTCACCATATATTGAGGAGCCCAGAGTCGCCATGGACATGGAGGGGGATGGGAGTACTCCGGACGCCGCTGGAGACATTGCAAACCAGGAGAACAGGCAAGTTCCTTCCCATTTTCCTATTATTAATGAACAATTTTGCCTGTTCCCTGGCCAAGAGACTCGGGTCCTGCAGTCCCCTGAGTTCTCTGCGCCAGCGGCATGTAACCGCTCCTCACCGATACGCTCCGTGTCTCCTCTGTGTGTTTTGGTGAATTCTTCGGTTTCCACACCGAGTCGCCAGGCAGAGAAGGAGCCCGAGGCCCTGGAGGATCCTTTCCCAGGGTCGGTGGAGAGGCAGCCCCCAGCCATCATGCTGGATCAGTCACCAGCAGGGGGAACTTTACCTGGGAGCCTTGAGACTGCGACCACCATCACACCTGCTGCAGGGACCGCCGCAGCAGAGTCATCCCCCGGACCAGACCCCCAGCTGATGGGACCCGGACCGTCATCGTCGACAGCATCGGAGTCCTGGACGGTGGTAGAGCTCGAGCACAGGCAAGTTGTCTCTCCTGTAATTCAATTGCTTTTGATCGAGAGATCTTGTCTGACTCTTGGGGAGGAGAGTCGGGTGCGGCTCTTGGCCACACCTGAGCTCCCCTCACCTGGGCTCTGCCACTGCCAGCGATCCTAACCTTTCCTTCTCTCCCATGTCTGCCGAGCTCCTCACTAAGGTTGCCGGGCAGGAGCTGCCATCACCAGGGTTGCCGACTGATGACGATGGGACGTTGGCGGCCCTGGAGGAGGTCGACGGGGGCACAGCGCCAGGTAACGTTAGGAGCACTACCTCCCCCACTGGGGAGGCCACCGCGGGAGCAATGGGGGTCACCGCTGGTGCAATTGTGCTCCAACTGGAGCCCATCGCGGGTGCAGCTCTAGCCCAATCGGGGTCCACCGCAGGTGCAGCCAGGCTCCTGCTGGAGTCCATCATGGGTGCAGCGGAGCCGGCCCGGTCAGGGGTCACCGCGGGAGCAATGAGGCCCTCGATGGGGATCACCGCTGGTGCAGCGGGGCTCCTGCTGGAGTCGATCGTGGGTGCAGCGGAGCCGACCCGGTCAGGGGCCACCATGGGCGCAGTTGGGCTCCTGCTGGAGTCCACTGTGGGTGCAGCAGAGCCGGCCCGGTTGGACCCCACCACGGGTGCTACTGAGGACGCTGTGGAGGTTCCTTCTCCCTGGTCCGGTTGCCTTCCAGTCAGCCTTCCGGTGGGCAGGCCGCCTCCTGCTCCACCCCCTCCATCCTGGTGGCTGAGCAATGTGAGCCGGCCACCAGAAGAATGGACTCCCTGGGTCTGGTGGCCCATGTTCTCTGGCAGGCTGACGGATTCTGTCCACCAGACCTTCTGCGGGGCTTGGGACTCTGGGTGTCCTCCTGAGCCCCAACGCCTGTGGACTTGGGGGGGGGGGGGGGTAATTGTGGACCCTGGGCGGGGTATTGTGTTCCCTCCTTTCCTGTTCCCCCTACCTCCCACCCGGGTGTGGGATTTTGGAGGGGGGGGGGTCCTTATGATGTTACCGTGGGTGTCTGGTATCCACCCCTAGAAGGAGGGGCTCTGTCATGAACCAAGCCCATGTTTCCTGTGGGCTCGGTTCTGATCAATCCTGGTGGCTCAGGCAGTGGTTTATTATGTGGAGTTGTGTTTTGATTTCTTGTTGTTTTCTTGTCCATGCACCGTTTCTGTTCCTGCCTGTAGCAGCCGCTCTGGCCTGTCCGGCCACGCCCCCTCTTTCTGACAGTCAGCTTTTCCCCCCGGTAATCATCTTTCCCGCACTCGCCCAGGTGTTTGTCACGCCAGCGGCGTCTGTACTAAAGGAGCTCTTTGCTGGACAGACGCCACTGGATCATTGTACGCGTTGGATGGTCGTTTCCCTGTCCACCGTCACATCAACGAAGGACTGTCTGTGTGTCTTGGATTCTCGCTGTGACGACTTGGTCTGCCCCCCCCCCCCCCCCCCACTGTGAGTAACTGCCTGTGTGCTGTTCTGCCGCTGTTTTCCTCCAGTGTGTGTGTAGGGCTACCTTGAGGACACTAACAAGGATCCAAGCTGTTCTGTGTCTGTATGTTAAGTTTTGTGTTAATAAATGTGTTTGGTGTAACCCTGCACTTAAATCCTCTCGTCCTTTCTCCCCTCGCCATGTGCATTAGAGAGGCGCACGGGGAGCTCATGACAGAGAACTGCAGTAAATATCAGTTATTTTTGTGAAATGTGGGGTATAATGAACATGTACAAGACGAGTAACATGGCTAACAGCAAAACAGACAATAGTATGACACTTTATTCAGAGGTCTTCACTAATAAACATCATGATATGCATATGTAGTAAATTTAAGTGGAAGGTTTCAAAACAACACTGGGGCACATGTTTGTTAGGGCACAGCACACTGTCACAACCTTGTCCAGTAATGCCTTGCCCTCACTTTCACATGGGAGCACCATACTCAATGGTATACAGTAGATGTAGTAAGCTGAACTTATTGCGCACACATCCAATCACCCTCTCAACATGGACTCGGAAGTGAACTATCTTACGTGTCTTCTCCACATCTTTTGCATCCAGCTGGCTGTGTCCTCCAGTGAAAGCAGGGATTTTTACTTGCGCACACATTAGTCCTACACTGTCACTGATGTCAAATCCCCGATCTGCCAACACTAAGTCCCTTGGCAACAGTTTTTGTAGAAGACCACTGTTCTCTGTCAAATGCCTGTCACTCACACAACCTCCCCACCCATTGAAAATGAAAGAGATGGCTCCATGTGGTGTTATTCCAATCAGATACTTAAATCTGTGCTTGTGTTTGTAGTGGGAAAATGTTTGTGCTCTAGCTTGCAGATCTGATGGTCTTTCACTTCGGATTTCAAAGCAATCTGCAATAACTGCAACACGATTGCCAAAAGCCTCGACAAACTGATGTGGCATGCTGCCTTGGAAGCAGTGTCTCTCTGGCCAGTGCACCAAAGGGCTGAGGTGGTCAGACAAAACATCTATCTTCTTCTTTCGGCTGCTCCCTTTAGGGGTTTCCACAGCATATCATCTGCCTCCATCTCATCATATCCCTTGCATCTTCCTCTGTAACACCAACCCTCTCCATGGCCTCCTTCATTACATCCATGAATCTTCTATGTGGTCTTCCTCTTTTCCTCCTGCCTGGCAGCATAGTCTTCAACATCCTTTGTCCAATATATCCACTGTTCCTTCTCTGCACATGTCCAAACCATCTCAGCCTTGCTTCTCTTACTTTCTGTCCAAACCGCTCAACCTGAGCTCCCTCTGATATACTCATTTCTAATCCTGTCCCTCCTAGTCACTCCCAATGAAAATCTTAGCATCTTCAACTCTGCCATCTCCAGATCCATTTCTTGTGTTTTTGACAGTGCCACATCTCCAAACCATACAGGGGTGTGAAAAAGTGTTTGCCCCCTTCTTGATTTCTAATTTTTTTTCTATGTTTGTCACACTTAAATGTTTCAGATCATCAAACACATTTAAATATTAGACAAAGATAACACAAGTAAACACAAAATGCAGTTTTTAAATGAAGGTGTTTATGATTAAGGGGGAAAAAAAATCCAAACCTACATGGCCCTGTGTGAAACAGTGATTGCCCCCTAAACCTAATAACTGGTTGGGCCACCCTTAGCAGCAACAACTGCAATCAAGCATTTGCGATAACTGGCAATGAGTCTTTTACAGCGCTGTGGAGGAATTTTGGTCCACTCATCTTTGCAGAATTGTTGTGATTCAGCCACATTGGAGGGTTTTCGAGCATGAACTGCTTTTTTAAGGTCATGCCACAGCATTTCAATCAGATTCAGGTCAGGACTTTGATTAGGCCACTCCAAAGTCTTCATTTTGTTTTTCTTAAGCCATTCAGAGGTGGACTTGCTGGTTTGTTTTTGATTATAGTCCTGCTGCAGAACCCAAGTGCGCTTCAACTTGAGGTCACAAACAGATTGCCGGACATTCTCCTTCAGGATTTTTTGGTAGACAGCAGAATTCATGGTTCCATGTACCACAGCAAGTCTTCCAGGTCCCGAAGCAGCAAACTAGCCCCAGACCATCACACTACCACCACCATATTTTACTGTTGGTATGATGTTCCTTTTCTGAAATGCCGTTTCTTTTATGCCAGATGTAATGGGACACACACCTTCCAAAAAGTTCAACTTTTGTGTCGTCAGTCCACAGAGTATTTTCCTAAAAGTCTTGGGGTTCATCAAGATGCTTTCTAGCAAAACTGAAACAAGCCTTGATGTTCTTTTTTGCTCAGCAGTGTTTTTTGTCTTGGAACTCTGCCATGCAGGCCATTTTTGCCCCGTCTCTTTCTTATGGTGGAGTCATGAACACTGACCTTAAATGAGGCAAGTGAAGCCTGCAGTTTTTTGGATGTTGTTGTGGGGTCTTTTGTGACCTCTTGGATGAGTCGTCGCTGTACTCTTGGGGTAATTTTGGTCAGCCAACCACTCCTGGGAAGGTTCACCACTGTTCCAGGTTTCTGCCATTTGTGAATAATGGATCTCACTGTGCTTTGCTGGAGTCCCAAAGCTTTAGAAATGGCTAGAAAATTGAACTCAGCTTCCCAAAGATGTGATGAACCACAGTTAATTTATGGTTTGTTTGTTTTTTTTTGGGGGGGGGGAATCAGTTTTTCACACAGGGCCATGTAGGTTTGGATTTTTTTTTACCCTTAATAATAAACACCTTCAATTAAAAACTGCATTTTGTGTTTACTTGTGTTGTCTTTGTCTAACATTTAAATTTGTTTGATAATCTGAAACATTTAAGTGTGACAAACATGCAAAAAAATTAGAAATCAGGAAGGGTGCAAACACTTTTTCACACCACTGTACATCATCGCCGGTCTCACTACCATCTTGTAAATCATCCCTTTCACTCGTGCTGCTACTCTTCTGTCACAAATCACCCCTGACACTCATCTCCACTCACTCCACCCTGCCTGCACTCTCTTCTTCACCTCTCTGGTGCATTTTCCATTGCTTTGGATGGTTGACCCCAGGTATTTAAACTCCTCTACGTTCACTACCTCTACTTCTTCCATCTTCACCGTTACACCTGCTTCTCTCTCATTCACACAAAAGTATTCTGTCTTGCTTCTACTGACTTTCATTCCTCTTCTTTCCAGACCATACCTCTACCTTTCCACCCGCTTCCTACTCTCACTGCAGATCACAATGGCATCTGCAAACATCATGGTCCATGGAGACTCCTGCCTGACCTCATCTGTCAGCCTGTCCATCACCATGGCAAACAAGAAGGGGCTCATAGCCTTTATGTTCTTTTTGCTCAGCAGTGGTTTTCGTCTTGGAACTCTGCCATGCAGGCCATTTTTGCCCAGTCTCTTTCTTATGGTGGGGTCATGAACACTGATGTTAACTGAGGCAAGTGAGGCCTGCAGTTCTTTGAATGCTGTTGTGGGGTCTTTTGTGACCTCTTGGATGAGTCGTCGCTGCACTCTTGGGGTAATTTTGGTCGGTGAGCCACTCCTGGGAAGGTTCACCACTGTTCCATGTTTTCACCATTTGTGGATAATGGCTCTCATTGCTTCGCTGGAGTCCCAAAGCTTTAGAAATGGCTTTATAAATTCCAGACTGATAGATCTCAATTACTTTGTTTCTCATTTGTTCCTGAATTTCTTTGGATTGCAGCATGATGCCTCGCTTTTGAGGATCTTTTGTTCTACTTCACTTTGTCAGGCAGGTCCTCTTTAAGTGATTTCTTGATTGAGAACAGGTGTGGCAGTAATCAGGCCTGGGTGTGGCTAGAGAAATTGAACTCAGCTTTCCAAAGATGTGATAAACCACAATTAATTTATGTTTTAACGGGGAGCAATCACTTTTTCACACAGGGCCATGTAGGTTTGGATTTTTTTTTATTTTTACCCTTAATAATAAACACCTTCATTTAAAAACTGCATTTTGTGTTTACTTGTGTTATCTTTGTCTAATGTTTAAATTTGTTTGATCTGAAACATTTAAGTGTGACAAACATACAAAAAAAAAAAAAGAGAAATCAGGAAGGGGGCAAACACTTTTCACACCACTGTAGGTGTGCCAAAGGTTTCCAGGGGAGGGTCTAGAAAAGTGGGCAGAGCCTTCATTGTAAACAAGAGTCTGAGAATCAACAGAACAGCCAGAGGGAGTCAGTTCACCGCAGAAGCTGACGGCACCCAGCAGCTGCTGAAGAGTTGAGTTGCTCCTTTATTTTACTAAACAAAGTGCAAAATCTAATTTACTGCACATTTAACCTCTAAACTTCAGATGAAAAATCAATGTGTGACTCACAGTAGGTATTCAGGACAGTCCCACTGCATTTCCATAAGACTCTGTATTAACTCCAGTTAATATGGCAAGCACGTTAGTTCAAGCAGATTAATTCATTTTATGTTTTTGCAGTTTGGGGCTTTAGTTGGAGTTGTTGATGGGTTCCTAGATCATAGCTTTGTCTGTGGAGCACATCAGGACATTGCATTCATGAGTGTTCTTACCCCTGTGTGTAGCTGCATGATTCAGATTTGTGTTGAAAGTGACAGTAGTGTCTTCTAGGATTGTTACCTGTGATTATGAAGGTGAATGTTCATATGTGATGGGTTTACATGTTGTTGCACAGTTTAGAACAGCAAAGAACAGTCAGATCCAAAGGTAATCTCAGTCATTTATTTCATAAAATTAATGTTGAACTGTGTGAAGGCAAAGAAAAGCCCTCTGTAGTATATGCCAGTGAGCTGCTAAGTAGGTTTACTTACAGATATTATTAGGACAGCATGCACAAAGCTTCAGTGTTCTGGGATTACATCACCAGTGTAACAAAATGGCTTTAAAATTGCCTGCAGCAAGCATGAAAAAGTGAGGAATAAAACTCCCCCTGCAAAGAATAACCTCACTCTAACTGTGAATAAGATATGTGTGAGGTCTTCCTGGAATAAATAAATAGCAACACTGTTTTCCAAAGTGGTGACTAGTTAGCAGAAGGTACTTTTGTTTGGGCTGATCCTGCTCCAGGATGGGTGTTGGTCCTGATACGTGTCTGTGGAAATGCGCTGCCTCATACGAAGTACAAAAAGTGGATAATTTCATACCGGGTGATGCATGTCTACAGAAACTTACCAGGAACTTCAGCTTCCATGGAATACCTCTGAGGTTTATGTCAGTATAAACTGATACAAAACACAAATTTTCAGTTAAGACTTGTAATGTCCTCTGATATCGTATTACAACTGATTTATAAGCCGTTCCGTTAAGAGCATTAATATACTTCATTAATATGGCTATACAAACGAGTACCATTAACCCATTTGTTATATATTACTACACAGTATACGTTTACACTCTGTAAATGTGGACAAGGACCAGTCTAAACACTGTCTGCAGAGTCTTAAAGTCTTGATTATTCTTAAAAATGACAGTCAGTCCTTAAATCTGCATTTCATTTGTCTTAAAAAAAAAAATACCACAGATGTAATACTGTAAGAAATTACAGATGTTTTCACTGTGAAGTCTATTCTACTTTATCTGACTACTTGCACTGTGTATATACTTGCCCCCATTTTTATCATATTTATTGTTGCTCTGAGTGCTGCTATCCCTTTACTGTTGCAATACTGTAATTTCCCCATTGTGAGACTAAAGGATTTATCTTAAATATAATAGTTATGTTCTCTTCATTATTATGAATTTGTGGTACATTTTAACATGATAAAAAGCAAAATGAGCCCAATTTATCATAACATTTATATTTTCTCACTTTGTACCTATTAACCTGCTACTTTTTTCTCATCAATTTGCTATTCTAGTAAATTTGCAACTTTTTTCTCATTAAAGCAGCACTATGTAACTTTCTTGGTTCTGATAGTAACACAAAAAAGACAGCAGGCCCGCCACACAAACAGTGATAACAATAACAATATTAATAACCACTATAAAGTTGTAAGTGTTCACACTGATGAACAATATTGTTCTGCAAGCAACAGAACCAAACATGCCCTGCAAACTCCAGACACTGGCTTCACACCACACCTATGCTAAACTAGGGTGTCTGTCATTTGTGCATCGTTTATGCATTCATGTGCACTAAAGACTTTTTGTGCTTTTACATTTTTTGAGACAACAAATGAATATTTTATTGGTCATTCAGTTTGGAGCATGTGAGTGTGTGTTACATCAACACTGGAAATAAAAAATATATACAGTGTCTAAAAAAGCTGTAAAAACACAAATGAAAATTTCAAGTGCACAAACGATTGAGATTATTTCTTCCTATTTTTTGGAGGAAAAGTTTCTGAAGACTTTGTGCCAAAATTGACAGTTGTTATGAACTAGTCATAATCCCCCCCACCCCCCCGAATAAAGCTACCATTCACACTGAAGAAAACAAACACCAAAGCATGATGCGGCCACCACCATGCTTCACCATGGGTATGGTGTTCTCTTGGTGAAGTACAGTGTTGGGCAAGTTACTAAACTATAGTAACTAATTACAGTCACTAGTCACTAATTTTCAAAGTAACTGAGTTACTTTACCAATTACTGCATGATTAATGTAACTAGTTACTTGGAAAAGTAACTTTCACTTTATTTTTAAATGCACACTTAAATCATCTTGCACACATAGCAAGATGATTTAATTAATGGATTACATTAAATGGATTAATGGATTCCTGTCCTACTGTTATTATTATTGTTGTATTGTCATTTGCTTTATCACTGTTGTATTGTTTATTGTTGTTGTATTGTGTTAGCTGTTCTATGTCGCTAGCACTGGCTGGTCAGGGGACACAAGATGGAAATTAGCTTCAGCTATAATCTTGTATGCTGCATATTTACATGTCTTATGTTCATTAATATGCACTGCCCCTTTTATAAATAAATAAACTTATAAACTTGCATTACAGGCTTATTAATGCAAGGCTGAAAACAGACTGTTTCAGACAGAGCTTTTAGAACATGTTCAGTCTGCTTTATCCTGCCTTGAGAGCTCTTATTGTGGGAAAAATCTGAAGGAAATCAACATGATAGTGCCAGTAATTTCCTCATTTTGGAGTGAAAGTTGGCAACACTGCATAAAGCTGTCCATGTTTATCTTAACTTTATGATATGGATTTAACCCGATGAGCAGCGATCCAAAGAAAATGTCCATTATTCACAGTCCAAATGTCTGTTGTGACAAAGACATGATTCAGTCCCTCATATTCCTTTTAGAGATCAAAATCCATTTTTGAATAATCTTTATTCAGGTAGCAAGTAAATGTGTTTCAACTTCAGTGGATCACAGTCCAGCTGTCTGATGGAAGGACAGTATTATCACGTCTTCAGTCTGTAACGACATATCTGGCAAACAGGTTTAAATCTTGCTGGGTCACAAACTGTCCAGATGCATAGCTGTGCTTGAAATCCAGCTGTGGCTGTTTAGGCAAGAGCATTTCCACTTTGCACCCAGCTGTGGCTGTTCAGATAGCGTAGATCCACTGTAGTTAGCATAGCTAGCTGTTACTTAACACTAGCTTTGTCGGAGCATTGTTGCTGTTCTCAAGCGCTTCTGAAGATTGCAGTAGGTCTCAACCGCACTTTAGCTTCCAACCCACCAATATGCTTTTGTCTTTAACTGCGACAAAGAAAGAATAATCTGTCTATTTCCACAAAAACAAAGTAGTGTCATCTTTTCCTCCGCTCAGCAGTGAAGACTCAACTCTCTGCAACAGGTCACGTTGACTGACGGCTCATCTCAGCTACGGTAGGGTCAATTTGTGTATTCATTTATTTGTGCTAAAAATGTCTATCCATGTTAATAAAACGAGTAACACATCTGATCACATTTCAATAACTGTAGCGTATTACTGAATTTTTAAACAGTAATTTCGTTACACAGCATGTTACTGCAAAAGTAGTGGCGTTACAGTAACGTGTTACTTCCAACACTGGTGAGGTATGTATGTGGGAGGGGATTGACAAAAATTGCAATTATTTTTTTTTGTAAGGAGAAAAAGTTATAAATTGAGGGGGACAAAGCCTTTTCCATTGCCACCGCCTCCCTCTGGAACTCTCTCCCCCAACACATCCGTGACTGCACGGACTTTAATGTAAAGTGTCTTTGAGTGCCTTGGAAAGTGTTATACAAATAAAATGTATTATTATTATAAAATTGATTAGTAGGCTGGATCAAATGTATCGGAGGGCCATTTCTAGCCCCAGAGCCTTGTTATTAACACAAACATACATGTTGCGGTTTTAAATTTGGATGCAGCTCACATTCATGTGCATAAATAGATATAAATTACTCAGCACACTTATAAACTAAGTAGGTGGTGTTGCTGTTTTTGTCTGTGCTCATTAAGTATTCACAAAATAACATCCTTCTGAGAGCATTCACTATTTGGATGCAGCTATAGACATCACTACTCCTACACAGGAGGCCAGCTGGTCTACATCCACTCATGTACTCACCTTACAGGAAGCTTTTAGGGAGATAAATTATCATATTTCCACCATCATTTCCAAACAAAACTATCCACTATCATTATGTGATGCTGAACAGGTTACTTACTCTCTTCTTTTCTACACGTCTGCACATGTTCTGTTACTTTCGATTCGGCTTGTTATCAGTGGTTTTGGTTTATGTGGTTTTTCTGTTTTATGTGCTTCTCAATCCGTTCATGCTCACCACACATGAGGGGAAAAAAAGCAGATGTGCAACTTTTCTTAAATCATAAAAACAGCAACTGAATTTAGCTGCAGCAATATAGGAGACATTAAAATAGTTAAGTGGGAGTCTTTGCTCAGATTGCAAATAATGTATAGACAAGCATTATGTATACAGCGCAATATGGAACTGTTTCCATTTCAGACAGGAAATGTATTGCCAGTCCTCCCCCTCACTTTCTGTACTTTCTCAACACTTCTTGCTTATCTTTTTTTCATTTCTCTAGCAGGCTGAGTTTGGTATTCTTTAGCTTTGTGGTATTTGCAGAAACAGATGGTAAAAGAGAATAATCTGCAGTTAGAAAAAGATAATATGCATGGTGTTCATTGTTTTTTTCATTAGCATATCATCCTTATGTAGTTTTATTTGTCATTATGGATGCGTTAAAACTGTACCGACAGTTGGAGGAAATGTTTAAAATGTTTTTAAAAGGAATGCACAGAAATAATCAGGAGATATACTGCATTAGCTGATAGAATAGGCTTTATTGTCGTCGTACAACCGTACAATGACAATAAAGCCTATTCTATCAGCGAATGCAGTACATCTCCTAATTATTTATTATATTATCTATTATATTAATAGAGGGGTTTCAAACTTCTGATAATGAGTCTTTGGAAGAGCAATAATCCTTTCCCTTTAAAGTCAGTTTTTATTGGAAATTGTGTATTTTCAGTTTTAATATGTATTTCCTTGGCTTGTTTGAACTTAAACTGTCTTTAAAGTAGTGCTGTTGGTCGTTAGAGTCAGTTTATAACATGATAAAAACTTGTGCTGCTACTCTTCCAGGTGGTACCACGGGCACCTGTCTGGGCGAGATGCTGAGAAACTGCTCACAGAAAAGGGCAAAGCCGGCAGCTTTCTGGTACGGGAGAGCCAGAGCAAACCGGGAGATTTCGTCCTCTCAGTCCTCACCAACGAGGAGAAACATGAGAACATGGACCGCAAGACCAAAGTTACCCATGTTATGATACACTTCCAGGTGAGGGAACCAGTATTTCTAAGCCGTTTCTGTGTATAAAGCAGAGTACGCAAAATGCAGGTCTTGTACATTTGCAATGTAAATTCCAAAAATAAGCCCCCCCCCCCAAAAGGCTAGAAACAGCCCTGTAAAAACTCAGGTATTTTGATTAAATCAGGCAGACTGTTGTTAGTGTTAAAGTTAATGATGTCTTTTTCTTCTTTAACAGCCAGACGGAAAGTATGACGTGGGCGGTGGTGAGCGGTTCGACACCCTGGCTGATCTGGTGGAGCATTACAAGAAAAACCCCATGGTGGAGAAAAGTGGCATCGTAGTGCACCTCAAACAGGTATCACATCAGAACAGAACAAGTTTGGTCACAAATTAAAGATATCAGTCATAAATAAGACTTAGCCTCTCTGTCCCAACATTAGCCCTTTAATGCCACGAGAATCAACGCTGCCAACATTGAGAATCGGGTACGAGAGCTCAACAAGGTAGCAGACAACTCAGAAAAACCCAAACAAGGATTCTGGGAAGAGTTTGAGGTATGTTGCTTCATAGCGGTTCCTACTCTGGTACACCCTCAATTTCCCACTGAGCCTTGGAGCTCCTATAGCTACAATACAGCTAGCTTAGCTAGTCTGATCGGGGTTTTTGGAGCTCTTCTCTGTTAATTCTAGTTACCCCATTAGACATCTGTGGTCTCAGCCTGTTCATTAATCCACAGTCGATATATATGCACATATCTCACCTCATTCTGGCCTGTTTTGCTAGCTTTTCTTGGCAATAACTGGGTACTGGGTTCATTAGCACTGCTAGTTTAGCAAAATGAATCAGTGCAAACATCGGTTTTATGGCTCTTTTTGTAAATTGTGGTTACTGTGCTAGTCCCGCTCATTCATTAACCCACAGTCAGTTCTATATCTTGTGCCATTCTGTTATACTCTGCCTATAATAGCCTGGCATATTGGGCTGTTAACCCCTTGCACTCCGGTCAATTTCCCTAAAAACGCCAAAAAATAACATGCCCAAAGTAAATCAAAAGCTGTTCTTCAACCCTTTGCAGCATCTTCATGGGGTTGATCTCGTTTAAAAGAAAACACTTTGAATTTTTTGGCAAAACAGTCATAATCTCTCTAAGTGCTCCGGCCACTGAGTTACAGTCATCTAAAC
The DNA here is from genome assembly GCA_020510985.1 of Pholidichthys leucotaenia. Lineage (NCBI taxonomy): Eukaryota > Metazoa > Chordata > Actinopteri > Cichliformes > Pholidichthyidae > Pholidichthys > Pholidichthys leucotaenia. Next base: position 197,187,832 of record CM035843.1, on the reverse strand, counting down.
ATAGTGAACTTGAAGAAAATAAATTTGGCCTGGGTGTTTTTTCGGATACAAATGCTTGCAAATAACACACAGCTTCAGATCTGGGCTGGAAAATGCAACAGAAATGTAGAACCAAGTGTTATCCAGCTGAGGTCCAAATTTTGTAACAATACTACAAAAAATGAATATATTACACAGCTTTTTCCTCAGGCTGTTCCCAGGCGTTTTGGAACTGTGCCAAATGGCACAGTTTGGAAAAACGTCTGTAACTTTTGAATGATTCAATGTAGAAGCTTCATTTTGGGCTCTAATGAAAGGTCACACTCAGGGCTGTGTCTGTGTGTGTGTGGGGGGGGGGATTGTCCCCTCCCTCGCTACAGAGGATGGACATCGGCCATCGCCACATGACGGATTAGCCTCATGTGGGATGTGGGACAGCAGCTCAGTCACCGCGGCTTCCCCCCCCTCGCTACAGAAGAATAGCGGGGGGGGGGGCGACGTTCACGGTCTGGACGCGACGAACGAACCGTGTACTGCGGCGCACGAAGTTCAGACTTCGTGCGCCGCACAGTTGTAATTTACCGATCGGTCAAAAGTCATTTTGGATTACAATTTTCAGGAATAAAGAATAATTTAGCTTATAACACCTTACCTCTTCACAGCAGTGTCCTGGCGAACTTCTCTTCCCCATTGTCAGACGAACGCGACGCTGGTCCGCTCGTGGTTCTGGTCTCGCGACCCGATCAAAACATAATTCCATTATTGCGGTTTTGTGCTTACATGATTGCGTTTTTTGGCGAACGATTTTTCAAAACAAATAACAGTAGTAATTAAAAAAAGACTGGCAAAGGCATGTGTGTCACTCAGCCTTCGTCGTCAGCCTCTGTCGGTCTATGACTATGGAAGAAATCATAACGTCTACTCTGCTGGAACCAAAACAAAATAAGCACCGCCTGTGGCCGAACATGCCGATGCGCGAATGGCACTCCCTGTCACACAGGTTGCATTTGTGGATGGTCTCCGTGCTGCTGGGTCTGTGGGGTTCTTCCTGCAGGTCCTTTTTTGATCCGCTGCAGCAGTCAGTCTTCACCCAGCCTTAAAAAAAACAGCTCGCGAATTTCCCTGCTTCAATTGGCTCACTGCATTCACAGCGTTGGTAGGTGGGTCCTTCTTGCTAGGTTTTCAGTCATTGGTTCTTCAAGGTTTCAGAAACCCAATTCAAGGCTCTTATTATTCGAATGAGAGGTCAATCAGATGAACTAATCTGTCCGCGGCTGTGTCTGCAGCTTTTATTTTCAGTGCGCGCTTGGACGCCATACACCACCTACATCACCATCTCCATCATGCGTCCTAGAGCGCACGAGGGCGCTCTCGTGTGCCCTCGTGCGCTCTAGGACGCAGAGACTTGCCCATCCGCAGTACAACGGAGTGCAAGAGGTTAATCTTAGCTGGTCTGAGTGGGCACATGTAGACATTTCTGAAGAAAAATGTAAGAAATTTACAAAAAAAATGTGATATATTTACCGAAAAAAATTTGCAAATTTACAGGAAAGAAGTTGCAAATCTACAGGAGAGAAGTTGCAAATTTACAGGAAAAAGTTGCAAATTTATAGGAAAAACGTGACAAATATACAGGAAAAAAGTTGCAAATATACAAGGAAAAAGTTGCAAATTTACAAGAAAAAACGCTGACAAATTTACAAGAAAAAAGTTGTAAATTTACAGAAAAAAGTGACAAATTTACAGGAAAGAAGTTGCTAATTTACAGAAAAGAAGTTGTGAATTTACAGGGAAAAAAGTTGCAAATTTACAAGAAAAAAAGTTGCAAATTTACATGAAAAATGTTGCAAATTTACAAGAAAAAAGTGACAAATTTACAAGAAAAAAGTGACAAATTTACAGGAAAGAAGTTGCAAATTTACAGGAAAGAAGTTGTGAATTTACAGGGAAAAAGTTTCAAACATACACGAAAAAAGTTGCAAATTTACAAGAAAAAAGTGAGAAATTTACAGGGAAGCAACTGCAAATTTACAGGAAAGAAGTTGTGAATTTACAGGAAAAAAAATTGCAAATTTACAAGAAAAATGTTGCAAATTTACAAGAAAAAAATGACAAATTTACAGGAAAGAAGTTGCTAATTTACAGAAAAGAAGTTGTGAATTTACAGGGAAAAAAGTTGCAAATTTACAAGAAAAAAGTTGACAAATTTACAAGAAAAAAATGCTAATTTAGAGGGGAAAAGTGACAAATTTATAGGAAAGAAGTTGTAACTTTACAGGAAAAATGATAAATTTACAAGAAAAAAGTGACAAATTTACAGGAAAAAGTTGCAGATTTACAGGAAAAAATTGCAAAGATAAGATAAGATAAGCCTTTATTAGTCCCACAATGGGGAAATTCGAGGATTGCAACAGCACAGGGATAGCAACAATCAGAAGGCAAGAAAAAAAACAAGAGCAGCGAGTATACATATGTACATATAAATATAAATATATAGACACAGTGCGGAGCATTGTAGCTAGATGGAATAAATATATAAATACAATGGGGTAAAAAAGTATTTAGTCAGCCACCAATTGTGCAAGTTCTCCCACTTAAAAGATGAGAGAGGTCTCCAATTTTCATCATGGGTATACCTCAACTATGAGAGACAAAATAAGAAAAAAAAAAATCCAGAAAATCACATTGAAGGATTTTTAATGAATTAATTGGTAAATTCCTCAGTAAAATAAGTATTTGGTCACCTACAAACAAGCAAGATTTCTGGCTCTGACAGACCTGTAACTTCTTCTTTAAGAGGCTCCTCTGTCCTCCACTCGTTACCTGTATTAATGGCACCTGTTTGAACTCGTTATCAGTATAAAAGACACCTGTCCACAACCTCAAACAGTCAGACTCCAAACTCCACTATGGCCAAGATCAAAGAGCTGTCAAAGGACACCAGAAACAAAATTGTAGACCTGCACCAGGCTGGGAAGACTGAATCTGCAATAGGTAAGCAGCTTGGTGTGAAGAAATCAACTGTGGGAGCAATTATTAGAAAATGGAAGACATACAAGACCACTGATAATCTCCCTCGATCTGGGGCTCCACGCAAGATCTCACCCAGTGGGGTCAAAATTATCACGAGAACGGTGAGCAAAAATCCCAGAACCACATGGGGGGACCTAGTGAATGACCTGCAGACAGCTGGGACCAAAGTAACAAAGGCTACATCAGAAACACACTACGCCGCCAGGGACTCAAATCCTGCAGTGCCAGACGTGTCCCCCTGCTTAAGCCAGTACATATCCAGGCCCGTCTGAAGTTTGCTAGAGAGCATTTGGATGATCCAGAAGAGGACTGGGAGAATGTCATATGGTCAGATGAAACCAAAATAGAACTTTTTGGTAAAAACTCAACTTGTCGTGTTTGGAGGAGAAAGAACACCATACCTACTGTGAAGCATGGGAGTGGAAACATCATACTTTGGGGCTGTTTTTCTGCAAAGGGACCAGGACGACTGATCCGTGTAAAGGAAAGAATGAATGGGGCATGTATCGTGAGATTTTGAGTGAAAACCTCCTTCCACCAGCAAGGGCAATGAAGATGAAACGTGGCTGGGTCTTTCAGCATGACAGTGATCCCAAATACACCGCCCGGGCAATGAAGGAGTGGCTTCGTAAGAGGCATTTCAAGTTCCTGGAGTGGCCTAGCCAGTCTCCAGATCTCAACCCCATAGAAAATCTTTGGAGGAAGTTGAAAGTCTGTGTTGCCCAGCAACAGCCCCAAAACATCACTGCTCTAGAGGAGATCTGCATGGAGGAATGGGCCAAAATACCAGCAACAGTGTGTGAAAACCTTGTGAAAACTTACAGAAAACGTTTGACCTCTGTCATTGCCAACAAAGGGTATATAACAAAGTATTGAGATGAACTTTTGTTATTGACCAAATACTTATTTTACCGAGGAATTTACCAATTAATTCATTAAAAATCCTTCAATGTGATTTTCTGGATTTTTTTTTCTTATTTTGTCTCTCATAGTTGAGGTATACCTATGATGAAAATTGGAGACCTCTCTCATCTTTTAAGTGGGAGAACTTGCGCAATTGGTGGCTGACTAAATACTTTTTTACCCCACTGTATATAAACACACAGTGCGAAGCATTGTAGCTAGATGGAATAAATATATGAATACATAAACACACACAGTGCGGAGCATTGCAGCTAGATGGAATAAATATGTAAATATATAAACACAGTGCGGAGCATTGTAGCTAGATGGAATAAATATGTAAATATATAAACACACATACAGTGCGGAGCGTTGAAGCTAGATGGAATAAATATATGAATATATAAACACACACAGTGCGGAGCATTGTAGCTAGATGGAATAAATATGTAAATATATAAACACACACAGTGCGGAGCATTGTAGCTAGATGGAATAAATATGTAAATATATAAACACACACAGTGCGGAGCATTGTAGCTAGATGGAATAAATTTGTAAATATATAAACGCACACAGTGCGGAGCATTGTAGCTAGATGGAATGAAACAGCATAACCGTCTACTTAGTTATCCTACATGGTATGATTATGTACCCATACATATTGTCACCCTCCGTAGCTACCGGTCTTTTCCTAGTTGAATACCGGAGGGGACCATTGTGTAAGTCTATTGCGTCTTTTTCATTCAATACTATTAGGTTGTCACATCTTTTTGCTATCTCTGCGAGCAGCCCTGCTTAGGTTGTACAGTCTGACAGCTGTAGGTAGGAAGGACCTGCGAAACCTCTCGGTTGTGCACCTAGGATGATGTAGTCTGCTGCTAAATGAGCTCCTTAGTACATTCAGTGTGTCCTGCATAGGGTGGAACTCGGACTCCAGCAGAGATGACAGTTTAGCCACCATCCTTCTCTCTCCCATCTCCTCCACTGGGTCAAGGCGCTGCCCCAGGACAGAGCTAGCTTTCTTGATCAGTTTGTTCAGTCTCTTCCTATCGGCTGCTGTAATGCCACTACCCCAGCAGACCACTCCAAAAGTGATGGCTGATGCCACCACCGTGTCGTAGAATGTCTTTAGCAGCGCCCCTTGTACACCAAAAGACCTGAGTCTCCTCAGTAGGAACAGCCTGCGCTGTCCCTTCTTGTAGAGTGTGTCAGTATTGTGTGACCAGTCTAGTTTATTGTTCAGATGAACACCCAGGCACTTGTAGGATGTCACCATCTCGATGTCTGTTCCCTGTATATTTACTGGTGCTGTGAGGGGTTGTCCTTGCCTGTGGCAGTCCACCACCAGCTCCTTAGTTTTCCTCGCATTGATCTGGAGGCAATTCCGATGGCACCAGTCCACAAAGTCCTGGATAAGTCCTCTGCACTCAGCTTCATCTCCGTTGGAGATGAGGCCAACGATCGCAGAGTCATCAGAGAACGTCTGTAGATGGCAGTGTGTTGTGTTGTGTGAGAAGTCCACAGTATAAAGGGTGAACAGGAAGGAAGCCAAAACCGTTCCCTGGGGGGCCCCCGTGCTACTGATGATCGTGTCGGACACACAGTCCCGGGTTCTCACAAACTGTGGCCAGTTAGTGAGGTAGTCCAGGATCCATGACGACAGGTGCTGGTCCACCCCTGCGCACAGCAGCTTGTCCTTCAGGATCATCCGTTGGATGGTGTTGAAAGCACTGGAGAAGTCAAAGAACATGATCCTCACCACATTCCCGGGCTTCTCCAGGTGGAACAGAGAACGGTGAAGGAGGAAGATCACCGCATCCTCCACCCCAATGCCATGCTGGTAGGCGAACTGGAGTGGATCCATCGCTGGTCCCACCAGGGGGCGGAGGTGAGCAAGGAGCAGTCTCTCCAGGGTCTTCATCATGTGGGACGTCAGGGCCACTGGTCTGTAGCTGTTCAGGTCTCTGGGGTGGGAAGTCTTTGGTACAGGTCCACACAAGATGTTTTCCACAACTGTGGTACCCTCCCCAGCTTCAGGCTCAGGTTGAAGATGTGCTCCACAATCCCACACAGCTGGTCTGCACAGGACTTGAGGAGCTTTGCACTGATGCCGTCAGGTCCCGACGCCTTCCTCGCCTTGATCTTCCTCAGCTCCGTCCTCAACTGGGTCTTAGTGAGGGTCAGGTTGGGGGGCTGTGTATTGGGAGTGGGGGGGGTGATGGTGGAGTGGGGAGTGGGCAGCAGGACTTGATGTCTTCAGAGGCAAGAAAAAGGTTGCAAATATACCAGAAAAAAGTTGCAAATTTAAAAGAGAAAAGTTGACAAATTTACAAGAAAAAAAATGCTAATTTAGAGGGAAAAAGTGACAAATTTATAGGAAAGAAGTTGTGAATTTACAGGAAAAAAGTGATAAATTTACAAGAAAAAAGTGACAAATTTACAGGAAAAAAATTGCAAATATACTAGAAAAAGGTTGCAAATTTACAGGAAAAAAGTTGCAAATTTAAAAGAGAAAAAGTTGGCAAATTTCCAAGAAAAAAGTTGACAAATTTACAGGAAGAAAGTTGCACATTTACAGAAAAAAATTTGCAAATTTACAACAAAAAAGTTGCAAATTTAAAAGAGGTTGAAAATTTACAGGAAAAAAGTTGCAAATTTACAAGGGAAACTTGACGAATTTACAAGAAAAAAGTTGCAAATTTATAGGAAAAAAACTGACAAATTTACAGGAAAGAAGTTGCTAGTTTCCAGAAAAGAAGTTGTGAATTTACAGGGAAAAAAGTTGGAAATTTACAAAAAAAAAAGTTGCAAATTTACAAGAAAAATGTTGACAAATTTACAAGAAAGAAGTTGACAAGTTTATAAGAAAAAAGTTGCAAATTTACAGGAAAAAAGTGACGAATTTACAGGAAAAAAGTTGCAAATTTACAGGGGAAACTTGACGAATTTATAAGAAAAAAGTTGCAAATTTACAGGAAAAAACTGACAAATTTACAGGAAAGAAGTTGCTAGTTCCCAGAAAAGAAGTTGTGAATTTACAGGGAAAAAAGTTGGAAATTTACAAGAAAAAAGTTGGAAATTTACAAGAAAAATGTTGACAAATTTACAAGAAAAAAAGTTGACAAGTTTACAAGAAAAAAGTTGCAAATTTGCAAGAAAAAAGTGACGAATTTACAGGAAAGAAGTTGCCAATTTACAGAAAAAAAGTTGCAAATTTCGATCAACTTTGAAGACAAACAGAAAGGAGGCTTCTACCATTCAGTTTCCAGTCGTGAAAAAAAATTAGGACACCCTGTATAAGCCTGTATTTCTTTTTAACATATTTTGATATATGGATATTTACTATCAATATTAAAAATACTGGGAGATTCACATAATACAACTAAACAATTAAAAATGAAATAAAGACTTTTTCAAATTTTCTGTAAAATATAATTCTCAACAAATAGTGAGGAATAAATTAGGACACCCTTATCTTTTTAGGACACCCCCACATTCATTCCCACTTACAATGGCTAAAATAAATTAAAAAAAAACCATGCAAATAAAAACAAAAACAATGTTAGACATAGATATATGAACATTTCTTAATAAAGAACTGAATGTTTAAAGGGGTGTCCAAATTTCATGCCTGTTTGTCTGTTTTTATATATTCTGTCTGTTTCTGCTAGACAGCCATTTTTCAGCCAGATCATCTATTCACAAATTCTGTAGAAAATGATGGCAGATTTACAAGAAAAAAAAAAGTTGAAGGTAATTTTAATTCTCCCCCAAAAAATGTTGAGCGTGAATTTGTAGCTTGAGACCCTGCTAGTGACTAAGAGGTACTCTGCTTTATAGCCAGAAACGGCTCTGGCACAGTGGCATAGGTTGCTTGCGTAGGCTTCACTGTAGGCTCTATGCATATTTAACGTATACGTATAATTCAGTCTTTACTTGTGTTAGTTGCATGTAAATGTGAGTGTATTTATGTGCACAGGGTGTTGTTGGATGGCCATCACCTCATCGTTGCTTCTGAGCAGGAATTAAAAGAAAAAAACCAGGAGAATTCAGTTATTTACGAGTTACTTACCATGCATATAAACAGCAGAGCAAGCACTCAGATGAAGTCTGAATTTTCCCTTTTTCACTGATAGCCTGCAGAAATGGAAGCACTAAATGGACCAGTCTTCACCCACGCACACGCCCGTGCATTACCGAGCAGCCGTTAAGAGTGCTGATGTGTTGTTTGTGCTCCTCTCAGACTGATAGACTACGATCCGCCTCGGCTGCTGTAAACAGTCTTTACGTTTGTGTCTCTGAATGTTTCCTCTTCACTGTACAACGTATGTATAAATGCTGCAAAGGGCTGTTGACCCCTGCTGTGTTAGTGGTCTATTATACTGTTCATCTTCAGAGCTAAATACAGCCCATGAAACAGCCACTGCTGTTTCTAATGCTGAGTATACAAATGTTACTGGCCTCCGCGGCCACCAGGAGTCCCCGAGCTGCAAGTTCACCCTCAGTGTTTTGGGGGGAAGAATTAAAATTACTTTTAATTAACTTGGTTATCTGGTAAATTTTCAACTTTTTCTTGTAACTTATAAATTTTTACTCTTTTTGTGTAAATTTTCTCATAAATGTAACCTTTCTCATAAATTTTCAACATTTTCTTCTTGTATATTTGCTCTTTATTTTTCTTGTTAATTTAAAACTTTTTTTCCTCATGAATTTGTTTTGGTTTTTTTTGTTTTTTTTTTGTTTTTGTTTTTGTTACTTATTTGTACCCGTAGGTAGACTTGGTTTGCAGTCTGGTGACAAGCCACCGGCTGCTGGTCGCTGCGTGCGCGAGCGCCCTAAACCTACATGTTTTTGGTGTGCGGGAGGAAACCGGAGAAATCCCGGAGTAAACCCGCGCAACACGGGGAGAACATGCAAACTCCACACAGCTCACTGTTGGTCGGGGGCTGGGATCGAACCCACGATCTCATGATCCCCGCGATCCCCCGGCCGAGGGTAAACTGTGCTGCCACAGTGCTAAACCACTGTGCCACCGTGCAGTGAATGAATTTGCTTTTGTTCTTGGAAGTTTGTAGCTTTTTTCTTGTAAATTTGCCACTTTTTCCTGTATATTTGCCCCTTTTTCCTGTAAATTTGCCACTTTTTTTTCAGTAAATGTCACTTTTTTTCAGCAAATTTGTCACTTTTTTCCTGTAAATTTGCAACTGTTTTCTTGTAAATTTGCCACTTTTTTCCAGAAAATTTGTAACGTTTTTCCCATGAATTTACAACTTTTTTCCTTGTAAATTTGCCACTTTTTTCAGCAAATTTGTCACTTTTTTCCCGCAAATTTGTCATTTTTTTCCCAGTAAATTTGCAACTTTTTTCCAGTAAATTTGCAACTGTTTTCTTGTAAATTTGCCACTTTTTTCCATGTAAATTTGCACAGCTCGGTGGGACAGTGGTTAGCGCTGTATCAGCACAGTAAGAAGGTCATGGTTCGATCCCACCCCTGACCATCAGTGACCCTTCTTTGTGGAGTTTGTATGTTCTCCCCATGTCTGCGTGGGTTTACTCCGGATACTCCAGTTTCCTTCCACAGGCCAAAAACATGCAAGTTTGGTTAATTCAACACTCTAAAGTGGCCCTAGGTGTGTGTGTGTGTGTGTGTGTGTGTGTGTGTGTGTGTGTGTGTGTGTGTGTGTGTGTGTGTGTGTGTGTGTGTGTGTGTGTGTGTGAGTGAGTGAGTGAGTGAGTGAGTGAGTGAGTGAGTGAGTGAGTGAGTGAGTGAGTGAGTGAGTGAGTGAGTGAGTGAGTGAGTGAGAGAGAGAGAGAGAGAAAATTGTGAAGGGACTGGCGCCGTGCCGTGGCTGCCTCATCCATCCAGGTGGATGCCCTGTAATTTCCCCATTGTGGGACTAATAAAGGATTATAAAATAAAATAAAAAATAAAATGTGATTTTTTTTTTTTCCAAGTAAATTTATTTTCCAGTAAATTAAAAAAAAATTATTGTAAATAAAACAGCAGTTTTTTCAGCATTAGCCTCCCTGGAACTACCTGGAAACAAAATACCTATAAGTATCTTTTGCTTCATAAACTAATGATATGGGAACTGAAAAGTTACTGAATGAAATGGAAGATATCAAGAAGTCTCTGAATTTAATGTCTAAGGAATTAAGTGTGGTGGTAAAACAACAGACAGGCCTAATGGGCCTAATTGAGGAAGTGCAACAGCTGAAGGCTGTGATCAAGGAAAATGACAAGAAAATTGAAGAACTTGAAAGTAGAATAGAATATTTGGAGCAATCTATAAGGATGAAGGAGTTACTGGATTGGAAACAAAACATTGCTCCTATGCATGGATCACAGCAGGGGACAAGGATAGTGAGGATGCACCTCAGGCTGAATTACACACACTTGAGCAACAAGTCATCAAGTTTTTCAACAGCAAAAACATTCCATTGAGTACTGATAATATAGCAGTTTGTCACAGTTTACTCAAAAAGCAGAACCACAAGCCAAGTATCCTTATTCGATTAGTGAGTAGAAAACATAAAATTGAAGTTTTGAAGCATGCAAAAAACATTCTGGGGTGTACATTAATGAACATCTTACAAAGAAGAATGCTGAAATTGCAAGACAAGCAAGAATTCTGAAAAAGGAAAGGAAAATTCAAGACACTTGGACAAGAAAGTGTAAAGTAATGATAAGACTCAAAGGAACACCAGTACAGGCTAAAGTTGTAGTTATAAGAAACATGACAGAACTTGAACAATACAAATGAAAAGGACAATCAACAAGGTAGAGAAGTGGACCAGAAGTGCCATGTATGTGTTATGCTTGAAATGTTTGCTGTTGTGAAGTAAGACAAATATATTATAAATGAATGTGTGAATACATAAACTTTAAGTCATGAGATTTTCAAGATCATAAGTCTCATGATTTAGAGTACGACACTGATCCAGAGATCCACTTCTACCAGAACATTAATGTGAAATGTGAATACTATTCTGAAGAAAGGTTTAATTCTAAAATGAATGGATTTTCAATTATTCATTTCAGTAGTCAGTCTGTACAGTAACTGATAAAATTAGGGATTATTTACAACAATTTCCACATAAATTTAATGTAATAGCGTTTTCTGAAACAGTTGAGTGATGAGAAAGAATTTTGTGATCAGTTAGAAGGTTATGAAATGTTTAGGCAGAACAGGGTCAACAAAAGGAGAGGAGGTGTTGCCCTGTTTGTGTTGACTGAATTGAAATGTAAGATTATTGCTCATATGACAGTTACTATAGATGATTTGATGGAATGTGTGACCATTGAAATTAAGATTGAAAGATGTAAAACTATACTGATTAGTTTTATTTATAGAACCCCGGGGTCCTGCATCGATTTATTCACTAAGAAGGTTTCTGATTTATATGAAAAATACAATAATAGGTTGATTTTGGTTTGTGGTGACTTTAATATTGATTTGTTGAGATTTGAGGAACACAAAAAAAAAAAACAACTGCAGAATTTGTTAATACGATGTTTTGTTTGAGTTTTCATCCAGTAATTGTAAATTCTAGCCGAATAACACAGTATAGTGCAATATTGATTAATAATATCTTTACAAATATTATCAATGGTGAAATAAGTGGACTATTAGTGACTGACATAAGTGATCATTTGCCTGTTTATATAATATTTAAAGTAAGAAAACTAATATTGACAGAAAAGGAGAATCACAAATTTACAGTGCATTCAGAAAGTATTCACAGCGCTTCACTTTTTCCACATTTTGTTATGTTACAGCCTTATTCCAAAAGGGATTAAATTCATTTTTCCCCTCAAAATTCTACACACAACACCCCATAATGACAATATGATTTTTTTTTTAGATTTTTGCAAATGTATTAAAAATAAAAAACTAAGAAATCACATGTACAGAAATATTCACAGCCTTTGCCATGCAGCTCAAAATTGAGCTCAGGTGCATCCTGTTTCCACTGATCATCCTTGAGATGTTTCTACAGCTTAATTGGAGTCCACCTGTGGTAAATTCAGTTGATTGGACATGATTTGGAAAGGCACACACCTGTCTAT